>JAWMRA010000162.1:18849561-18940752 GCA_035584735.1 Pseudotriccus pelzelni
GGGAAAGGTCACAACACCACCCTTCAGGCAGAAGATTCAAGGAGGATGTCTTTGGTTTCCTTCCACTCTCTGAATTCCTCTGCAGTCCTGAGCTTATCCCCAACAATTATGACTCTCTCAAGAATACTATGATGAATTTCTAGAAGGTTTATTTTCATTAAATATCAAAAGTCTCCAGAAATGGCATTTTCAATGTGTCTTTCAGATACCTTCCTCTACCTTTTTTTTTTTTTTAATATTTCAGTGAATTCCAGTTTGCCATGGTAAATGCCACTCTTCAGCACAGTTTCATTGTATAAAAAGACTAGATTACTGTTCCAGGCTCCAACAGTCAAGACTTGGCCACTGAAATTAAGGAGACAGTGTGTGCCATGCCTTAGAGTTAATTGGTGCATTATATATAATTTAGAAAACATTCAGATGAAAGCCTTAAAACATGCCAGCTAAGTCAGGTGACCGTACAATATACAGAAAAAACATACCCTAAAAATGGTAACAATTTAGCTACCCCACTGCCTCACCTTAAAATCAAACTGTGACCTATGCTGGACTTTCCAGTTTTGTTCCTAAACAATTCTCCACATGCAGAAATAGAGGAATGTGGTTTACTTTTGTTTGAACTGAACAAAACCGCAGAAAGCAGTGGAATCTCTACTATAAAAGTGAGCTTCCAAATGACACAGGTGGAAGGATTTCTATTCTATTGACAGAAGAACTGGAGTATTCTACAAAGTGGCCTACAGTGAGTTTGGATGTCAATATTAAGGCTATATCCAAGTTGTGGTTTAATCCAAACGTTCTAGTGACTCAAGGGATATGATAGATTTAATAAAAAATGAAAATAATTGAGAAGTCCCTCCCTCATGAAGAAGTTCAGAGAAAACAAACATTTTGCCTATCCTTTCCACACTTTCCAAATCTTAAAGATTTTCCCCAAGACTGGTTTTATGACCTGTTTCCTCCATGCTGATTACAAAGGTAGCTACAGCCAAAAAGCAGGGGTTTAAATGGATAGAGAGTACTCTACAATTTCTATTACTGTGATCACCAGACAACTCTTAAAATTCATGAAAATTTAGACTTTTGTCCAGGAAAGACAGATTTACAATAGGGAAGACCACATGTGTGAGAGAAAGGAAGATACTCAGCACAAACTGAGAACAAAACATACAAACACATGCCCCCAGGTTGGTTCCATATCATCCTGGAGCTTTTGACTCATTCCTGACCCATATTAAACAGAGTGAGCTGCAGACAGTCCTTCCTCACACATGTACTTATTCTGGCAGCACCATGGGGAACAGGCCTTGAGCAACCTTACAGAGACTCCCCCAATTTGGGTCTTCTTGTGGAATTCCACACCACTCCCTTCTTAAGACAAACACCCCTGCATTTTCTCTTTCACACAGCCCCAAGATGTGGTGCCTCCTCTTTCTGCTCTGCTCCCAAGGAATTGCCTTTTCAGCAGGAATCACAGCACCCTCCACTCTGAGTGTAGACACAAGCTCATGCAAGAAAACTCGCAACCCCGAATGCTTTATGAATATTGTAAGTTGGGTCACCTTCTCTTACTTTCTTTCTAAAGCTTCTCTCCCAGTATCACTAACGCTAACAGTTCCTGTCACAAGGCTAAAAGTAGGTTCCCTCCAAAAGGGTCCCTCCACCATTGTGAGCACCTGCCTGGAAGAAACTTTGATGCTCTTCCCCAAACAGCCTGAGCCAGAGAGAAGAATTCCTTCAGAGTGGAAGCAAAGGCTGGTTTCTAGTCTCAGGTGAAGCAAAGGCCTACTCTTCTATAACAATCTGTACAGTGGTAAGGCAGCTTGAAACCCTTCTCCAAACAGCGAACTCTCACAGCAAAAACTCCAAGACCCCTTGCTCTGAATCACGAAAGATTTCCTCACTGTGGCAAGTGTAATAGGTGGTGCTGTGAGTGGGTCTGTAATAGGAGATCCACCCTACATGGCTTGCCTAACCACACTTTGGCAAGAAAGGATTCATTATGGGCCAAATAGAGATACTGCTGCACGTTTACTCTCTAGAAGGATATAACCTGTATCAGCCTTGCAAAACATGACAAAATATCTCCCAAAAAGTTACTCACTCAGTACAGTTCTTCTTTGTCCCCATAATAGGGAGTCAAATACCAGGCAATTACCATCTAAGCAAGTCTGAAGAAGCTTTTGCTGCATTCTGGTGCTCTTGTAAGTCTGTATAGTGCTTGAGTACCAATGCTACAGCCATTACTACAATTTGAGTCATACAGCACGAAGTAGTGTACACAAACCACATCACAGAAACACATCCCAACTACTCTCACTGCTGGGACTCCATGGCTAAGGCATGGCAAATAATGTTGGATCATCTGTGAAAGAGAGAGACGTGTTTTGTTTCTTTTTTTTCCTGCAGGAATCTCTTCTGGTGTACCTTCCTACCAGTATAACACACAGCAGTAGAGAAAAGATAGCAATATGCTATCACATTTTTATTCCTGGGATATTCTTGGCTAGGTTTATGTTCCTGGACAGAATCAGCCTCTAAATACTTTCTACAGCAATATCTACACTGTAAATGTATCTAACAAACTGTCCTTTGGCTTTCCACAGAGTGAAATTATCAAGTATCATGGATACCCCAGTGAGGAATATGAAGTTACAACAGAGGATGGATACATTCTTGGTGTTTTCAGAATTCCTGCTGGAAGGAATAAACAAAATACAGGTATGAGAGCTGTAGGACATAAGGAAGGTCTGAGAGACAACTCTTACATGGGTTCCCCATCTTTCCCCTTTGCACATGCAATGGCATGTTTCATACCTTTCCATCTCAGCAAAGGCACCTAGTAATTCAGCCTAGAATGTGGCCTGAATTCTGTACATGGGTTAAAAACTCCTGCAAAACCAGATTCTGCAGCCCAGTTTTAACTATACATTAGCTATTACTACAGCCTAAGAAAACCTCTTCTGTTTCAGGGAAAAAGCCTGCAGTCTTGCTACACCATGGTATTCTAGCAGATTCTAGTCACTGGATTTCTAACCTGCCTGTCAACAGCCTAGGCTTCATTCTTGCAGACGCTGGCTATGATGTCTGGATGGGAAACAGTCGAGGAGACACCTGGTCTTTAAAACATAAGACCCTTAAGCCTTGCCAGAAAGAGTTCTGGCAGTACAGGTACTCCATGGAAAAAGAATTACTGAAGAAAGCAACATTCAGGGAACTAGCAAGATTAGGTGGTTACTAGCGAAATGCAGAACCTTTCCCCTTCTGGTTATAAGAAAAACATACCTTCCAAATTATATGAAAACACTACTGTTTCTCATGTAATCTGACTTCCAAGTGGGACATGCAACATCAAAAAAGACTAGACCAACTTTTTCCACAGATGCAGCCAATTCTGGGTATGTCGGGGGGGTCATAAGAAGGACTACACGATCTGGATGGGCTCTTTTGGAATCAGCACATAGAGAAGCAAAGCTGGAAGTACACAGATCACCTCTGTCCATGTGCCATGTTGGTTTCTTTGGGAACAGGCTTCCAAAACTGGGAGACATCTGTAACCTTGAAGTCTCCCACCATTACCATGTCCCAAGTGCAGAAAGAAGACTGATCAGCTCTGTTGAGAAATTTGATCTACCACAGATAATGCCACCTGGGAGAAAAATAATTCTTGTAACCCATGCTGGTGAAAGCATTGATTAAGTTCAGTTCCCCAAGGGCTGCAGCTGTCAGGCAAAACTGGTACCTCCTCCACAGAGAGACCAAGGCATCAGGCAGCCTGGCTGTACAGCTGTGTCCCTCTGCCCACTTCCCCAAATCAAGCAGACACAGCCTGCAACCTCATCCTTCAATGGGTCCTGCTTGGTGCAATGAACAAAAGTGACATTCAGTTACTCACACTGCGATGGCTGAATTATCTGCAAGCTTTTTGTGTTTCTCTCTTTAGCTTCGATGAGATAGGAAAATATGATATTCCAGCAGAGCTGTACTTCATCATGAATAAAACTGGACACAAGGATGTCTATTATGTTGGTCACTCTGAAGGTGCAACTGCAGGTAACGTTAGGATTGTCTGGGTACAAAACAGTGTTTGTGTTTATGATTTATATTTAAGATATGTGAGCAGACACTGGGATTTATTCCATGGTGTATCATTGTCCTTTTAAAAAAATAAACTCGGAAACAGAGGGAAAAATGGGGGGAAGTGGCATATCACCACATCCTTAGACGGTTGTTTACCTTTCTTTACGTATGTATGTGCATTTTAAGAATCTTTCTGCAGAATGAATAATTCAGACCAAGTCACCACCTTCTTTGTCTTTAGATACTTATGTCAACTGGTCAAAATTCTAACACAATCCATCAGTGGAGAAATTTAGACATGTTCAGAAAACAGGATGGAATGAATCCTTTTTGGTTTTCCTTCCTTCCTTCCTTCCTTATACTCTTCCTTTATTTGTGCATTCACACTCACACAAGTATGCACTTAGTTACAAGTAAAAATTTTATTCCTAATCTTCAGATAATTATTGCATTGCTGCAGGCCAGCATAAACATATAGAGACTTTTAGAGACTGCAAGTCAAGAAACTGATTATTTTATTAGAGTTTAGGGAACTTTAAAGAGAATTTGAATTTTAAAAATCTGATTAATGGATCTTCTCCCCGAAAAGTAGCCTTAATGCAAAACTGGCAGTTCTGTGAAAATTGATATCTGGACATGGTCTAATGAGCTTATATCCTTAGAATTAACTCTGCCCTCCAAATAAAAGTTTCAAGCAAGAATCAAACATTCTCCTTAGGTTTGCAGGACAGCAATGAACAGCAAATTCAATTCTAATCTTGTCTCCCTTCTTTGCTGCCTACAGCTTTTTTATTTATTTGGTCTGTGGAGATCTCTTCATTACCTTGACTTTTCTTCTGTGCTTGCAGGCTTCATAGCATTTTCTACTTATCCTGAGTTGTCTCAGAAGATTAAAGCATTCTTTGCTTTGGGGCCAGTAGCCACAATCACACATGCTACCAGTCCTATGGTAGCATTTAGACGTCTTCCCCAGTCACTGATCAGGGTATGTAATTTCTCTTTCTAGAAGACATAATATTATCTGCTTTGTCTTTACTGGACTGATTCAACCTGAACCTTTAAGGGGTGAAGAGTTATCAGCGTATCAGACTGCTGACAGTGGCTGTAGACTTCAGACTTCCCCCAGAGCTAAGCAGCAAGGCTGGACGTGGTATCTCTTTTGTAGCATCATTAAGGTAACAGGCATACTTTCATCATTATTTATTTAAGTCAAATATTTCTGAAGGAAACTCACAAATACCAGAACGAAACAAATCTAATATAGTTTAGTAAATCTAGCCTTAAGCACTAACAAAAAACTGCAAATAAGATATTTCACATCTTAATTTTATTAGACATGCATTTCATTTATGTTTGCGAAATATTTACTTGTAAAGTGATAAACAAAACTTAAAGGGAATTATTTATTTCACATCAGAATGTCAATTTCATATAATTTGCTCGGAATGGTGAAAATCATGCATGCCGTACTTTATGTCAAACCACAGGAGCACATCCTCTTTCCGTCCAAGCTGTACCCATGATGTGACTATAGAGCATCCAGCTCTACACCCTTCTCATTTGTCTGATCCCTCTTTCCTTAGTAGGAACACACAGTACAGCTTGTGCTCCTGCCTGGAAGAAATATTAGGGCAAAAAGGGACTTCTGTATTCTGCAGCCATCAGTGTACCCAACTTTCTCACTGAGATTGGTACACTAAAAACAGATGGATAGTGACTTATGGGACTCATACATGATAAGAAGCAGGAAGAACACGTGGTATACCCTTGGGAAGAACACACTATAAATGATAGTGGGATGGCAAGCAGTTTCAGCAGTCTTGCCTCTAGTTAAGAGGCAAGGCTATTAAGGAAGAGGGAGCAACAGTTTTCTGCATGAAATAATTCTGCAACAAACAAAAAACTTCTGCACTTCTTCCCCCTCAGTTACTACTTGGCTGCAATGGAGTTCTTCACCAGAATGAACTGATGAAAGGACCTCTAACATGCTTCTGTGGATCTCTGGGTAAAGTTTGTGGCAGTATCTTGTGTCTCATAGCTGGGGGCACGATACAAAACCTGAACATGGTAAGCATGTCCAAGAAAAGCTTAATACAAGTAAATCTAAAGTAGTTTTGTAGGAAAAACAATTATTTTGCCTGACATCTATATACACTTGCAAGGACATAGAGTAATGTGTTGGGGGAGTCACGTCTTCTAGGACTCCCCGCAAAGAAATGTTAGACAGGCACTAAAGGCTTTTAAAATGGACAAGTGGATAAAGAAAGACCTTTTTCTCTTTTGCACAATTCATATATTTTCCTTCCTAAACAGGAAGATATCTGGAACATCTGAACAGAAGAGATGGTTTCTTTTGACTTGTTACACATCAAAACATTTCCAGTCAAAACTCAAAGCTGTTTCTTCACACCTCTTCCAAAAGCAATATTGCATTCCTTTACTCCGGCTGCCACCTGTTTTTCTTACAATCTTAGACATCTCTGTTCTCCAGGGACTTTCTATCTCTCATGGGCAGACTATTTAATAAGTGTTTCCAGGAAAAGCTCTCACTCATGTAGCCTCATTATACTCCTCTACTGATTATGCACAAGCATCATATTAACTGTAGAAACTGGGAAAAACAAAGGTCATACACGCTCCCCAAATGATATTTTCCATCTGACTAAGGACTAATGTTGAGAAGACTCTTCCCAGACCTATAAAATCCTATGTAATAATTCCTGCTGTAAACTTGCATATTTGTATTTCTTCAACTTCCTTTTACATACTTGAAGAATATTCTATAAAAATGGGATTTTAACACAGCAGCGGTATGTTTCTCAGAGCCTTCACAGCTTTATTATGTCACAGCACTGGATCTCTGCCTTTATAATTCTTCTGCTTTCTCTCCAGAGTCGAATAGATATATTTATAGGACATTACCCGTCTGGAACATCAGTACAGAACATTATTCATTGGCATCAGGTGTAACTGTGAACTGACATACAAACGGTTTCTTACTAGTGCCTTTTATGCAACTGACAGCCTACAGGCAAGTCCAGAAGTGATGGATCTGGGAATCTGCCCGTCACACCTTCTCACCCGGTGCTGTGAACACCTGTAGCAGAGGGACTTTCCCATGGCTCACCAGATCATTCCCTGAATTGCCCCTTTGGTACCAGGCTCAGATTTTCCCAGGGCACATCACGCCTCTCTCCATGTTGGGCTCTAATGGCATCACGCCTTCGTTCTTATTTATAAAGACATTTGCCTTAAAAGCTGCAGAAGTGAATGCAAGTGTGGTCTAGGCACTTGGCAGGACGCAGGAGGATAATGAAAGCTTTAGCAGCCAGGGGATGATCACAGAGAAGTCATCTAGGTTTAAAGCTTGTATCCCAGAAGGTTAACTGCAGCCTGGATCACCTCCCAAAACCAATTAACTGCACAAACCCTTCTGCTGGCACAATGGCAGAGAGGAACTGCCTCTTCTGCTGGATCTCATGCCAGTTTCAGACTTAAGCTTGTTCTGTCTATGCTCCAAATCAGACCAGGGCAAGAGAGCATTGGCTCAGAAACACATCACTTTATGTGCACATAGCTGTGCCACTTCAGCCAGCATTTAAATATATGCATGCTTCTGCACACCCCCCTGCCTAAAATTCCTAGAGTCCAAACCACCAGCACCCAAAGCCAGAAAACAGAGACGACCTAGCACATTTCTATCATATCCTCAGTTACTTAAAGGTATGGATAAAAAAAAATGCACACACATTATCAGTAAGACAGATTCATCTTTTATTATTTTTATTTTCATTTAGAAAAATCACATTCAAGAAGACAATAGCTTAGTGTTAAGCTAATTACACCCTGCTCCCCATAGCCAAACTCTTGTAAGCAGTACAGAGCCTCTGGAATTGTCCTCATTACTGTGAGCAGACCAGACAAAACTGACACAAAAAGTCAAGGTGTGTGAGGAGGCAACACATGCAAGTGAGAGCCCTGACACACTCCTGCCTCACAAAGAGCTAATTTAGCTAACTAGAGAGCCAACTAAGATAATGCAGCAAGATTTTAATAACTAAACATACCAAGAGTGGTGGCTCAGGATCAGGAGAGAATGTTAGCAAGGGGAAAGGCTTTGAAAACACTTACCCTACAATCCATCCTCAGTATCCCTGGAATCCTTATCTACTGCTCAAGACTTGACTTCAATCACATGCAAGAAAATAACTTCTGCAGTCTGCTCTGTCTCTTAACACTCACCTTTTATCTGTCCTTGTTACAGTATTAACAGCTAATATGTGCAGACCAATTTCAAGCTTACGACTATGGCTCTAAGGAAAACATGAAGAAATACAACCAGGTAAGGCAATACATTTCTCTGAGAACTCATGCTTGGGTCTTGGCAAAACTAGGAACAGAAAAAATCGTATTTTATCCCCTAAAGTGTACAGAAGGAGAGGGAGAGTGGTCTCAGGTAATGTTTCATCAGAATCTAATACTCATAATTGTAAAGTTTATTCACAGACGTGGCATAGACAGATCCTTGCAGACAGCTAACAGAAGTTCATTTTGCCTCCTCATTGACTCAGGGATGTGTCCAATGACATGTCAACTTACCTGCCATTCCCAAGAGCCTAAGAGCCGTACCCAAGTTCTAGGACTGGATGAGTGCAGAGCTCTTCATCCTCCAAAAATCCTCAAGGTCTGCCTTCCAGTTAAACACTAAACTGGAGAGAAAAAGAAAAAAAAGTGGAAACACATACCTTGGTTTTCAGAAGCTACTTACTGCAAAGGCATTCAGAGCAGCACAGTGGAGACTACTGCTGTGGTGAAGTATCCTGTGTGGAAAAAAGGAACCAGGCAAAACTTGATCACTTAGGAGCTTTAGTTACTGCCTAGTCAACACTTGGAAATGCTGTGCTCCTCTTGAAAACACTTGCCTGATTATTTTTTGAGATTTGATCTGATCAGCCAACTTGCAGTGAGCTTTGTGAGTCAGGGCAGGTTATTTTATGGGTGGCACATTATTTTACAGGTGGAGAAAGATTCCAAAGACTTCTCAAACGCCTTCCACCCACACATGTGGTCTTTAAATACCTGCAGTCTGAATTTTGGAACAAGCAATGTTTTATTCCCAGAACTGTGAATGGTTAGGAAACTGCCCAAAAAGCAGTGAGGAAGAAAAACAGCAGCAACACCTTTTGATAAAAAGAATCAGTTTAAAAACATCTCGTGTTTGGTCCCTTACCACAATGTAGACAAATAACCTTATGTCATTTGGCTCAGATCTCAGATGATCCCCATTTTACTCTTCTGTATTTCTTTGGTTTCTTCTGTGGTGACAGGCAAGTCAGGGAATTGGGTTAGGGCAACGAACAATAAGAGAGTGGCCTTCATCCCTGTAACTTTACTGTAGGCAGTGCAGAAGGGAAAGAGAAAGAGAGATGCTTGCACAGTATCCTCCCCTAAACATAACTTCTGATATAACAGCGTTTACTCAGCCTTCTCCCTTCCTTACAGACTGCTCCTCCTGTGTACAAGATAGAGGAGATAACTATACCAACTGCTGTTTGGAGTGGAGGAGAGGACACATTTGCAGATCCAAAAGACATGGCAAGGCTACTCCCTCGGATTACTTATCTCATTTACCATGAGCATTTTCCTGCATGGGGACATCTTGATTTCATCTGGGGCCTTGATGCAACTGAGAAAATGTATATAAAAATCATTGAACTACTAAAAAAATACACTTAAAGTGTCACAAAAGGAATTAATTCATCCAGTAGAAAGCCCAGATATTTCTATTTAGCAGTAGAATATTAGTATAGGGATAGGTGCAGAGGTTAACAAGCCACTGTCAATTGTTGCAATTTTTTTACATTGTTTTCCATGGTGTTACTCTATTTTGGTGACTGCAGTCTTTCTGAAGCAGTTGAGGCACATGGGGATGACCCCGAAAATACAAACAGATTAGCTGGAACACTTCCAGGATCACTTATTTTAAAAGATTCCATCTTTTATAGGAGTGATTTTGCTAAAACTAAGATTTCATCTTCTGTTTCCTTGTAGATCGGTACCACTTATTCCACTTCAGACAAAGGTGTTATCCCATGAAAATCCAAAATGGGAGATAATTTCTCTGTTGAAGTATTACTGAACTTTGTTTAAATTAAATAATCTCTCATCTTGATAGAGTGTTTCACCTGTTTCCTCTCCTCACATTACCAACAGCAGAACGTCAGACCCAAAAGTTCTTCACTTGTAAGACTACTTTGGCATCTAAGCAGGCAGAAGTTGGCTATTATGACCTAAATGTGGAGAAATCCAACAGCAGAAAACATACGTCAGAGAGAAATCACTTGATAGTTGGACAGATGCAGATACTCTCTTACTCTCACACTAATTAATGGCTTGTTAACTACCTTAAGACAAAGAGAAAAACTGTCTTCATGCTCATAACCTGGCAACTGAGGATTGAGAAGATGGAGGCATAGCAGCAACCTGCACACAGAAGACAACAGCATCCATCTCAATAAATATTCCTGCCACTATCAGTAAAGAAGTTGTTTAAAGTTCCTCTAGGTTCTCAGTTCACCATGTCAGTGTCTCCCACTTGCTCACCTACAAGACTAGTCCAAGAGGTGAAAGACCACATCCAAGGGCTCATCATTACAGGGCAAGACAGGGTAGCTCAGGTGCTGTGGGTGTTTCTGGGTGGAGACATAAGCCCGGATTCCTCAATCAAGACTTGTGGAAAATGAAACCCATTTGATTGTAATCTGGGAGAGAGACATCAATGTATAAACAAAACATGTTTGTCTCCTGCAATATAGAAAACACATGCAAAGGACATCTTCATGCAAACACATGCAAATGACACACCTTCTCTAGCAACCTGTGGTACCAGTAGGAACTGAGTTCTCAACTTCTGGAGAGGTTTGCAGTCCAAGACACAGAGTGGCTACTCTTGGCTACACCACATTATTTATAAATCCCAGTGTTCTGACCACCCCAGAGAACTCACAATACACCTGGTCCATCTCCATAGCGTTGCAGGGCAGATCTGCCACAGGCACAACAAACACTGCACCTAATGCAGACAAGAGCTCTGGTCTGAAGACAGGGCGAGTAAGATCTAGACTTACACCTTGCCAAAGAGGAAGAGGGTGCCTCTTTGAAGTGTCTGGCAGCAAGATCCTTCCCCTCTGCTCCCATTCACGTATCTGCAGCACCATTCAACATTCAGACAGTACACACAGGATGAACCTGACAATGTGATGTTGCACAAAACGTACAATGGGAGGGGAAAAAGGAAAATCGCAACAGCAAAATCCTTCCACCCGGACCAGCAGTGCCTTTTCCCTGCTGCAGAATCAGGGCTAACTGTGATCTGGAACTCAGATTCCTCATGAACCAGAGCATGTAGCTCTGCCCAACTGTAGAAAGTAGTGTGCAGACACTGGGGACTGCCCTTTTAGGGAGGTGAATGAAGGTGGATCTAACAGTGCCTCAAAATCTGGTTGTACGGACACAGATTTGAAATTAGGCTTACTCAGCCTGGAAACAGCCACCAAGGGCCACTCCAGGACATCAAGTTGAAACTTTTCTAGAGCATCTTCCTGCTCTGTACACCAACCAGCCACAGACACACCCTGCAAGAGGTTACAGGGAAGCATTCAGGTCAGTGACCAACACTGCTTGGGAAAGAACACAATGTGCAGTGTCTTCAATACTGAACATCTAAACCAGCCTAATATCACCTCTGACCTGAGTTTTTTAAAGGATTTCCAGTTTTTTAAACAGAAGACAATTTCCAAAAACTCATTACACAGGCTCTGCACTTACCAAAGTTTCCTACAACCAAACTTTATCTTCTTGTTGCCATCCATCAGAAATGCAGTCTCCCATCTGAACAACAGGAATATCCACTCTTTACACCTCACCTTGGAAAACTGTTAGCTACCCTGACAAAATCCTTGCAGCACTGTAAATGCCCTTCCATGTCTGCTTCAGTATGGGATTAACTCAACAACCCCACCGAAACCCTTCCATGGAGCCTCTATTTCATAACACATTCAGCCAATTCAAGATAACAAGGTAAGTGTTCAAATACACGGGATTTTTGATGCTTGCCCAGATCAGTCCCTCCTGTTCTTAAAGCAGGACCAAGACCTGTTGCTGCACTCCACAGCCACCAGCACCAAGAATGGTACGTCAAAGCTGGGATGCCCAGCAGCCACAACGGCCTTGCACACAACAAAGGGACTAAAAAGGGAAATGCCCTTACCATGTTTGGGGATGAGCTAAACACAGGTATCTTAGACCACATCTAGACTTCCATGTTCAGGTTTGGGCCCCAGGAAAGACATGATCAATATCTGCTGAGCAAGTTCAACAGAAAAACAACAAGCAGGTTATCCAAACTTACCATGGCATGATTAACTGCTGTGTTGGCAGGACTTTCCCATCAGAAATCTAGGCCAGCCCACAGCACTGCCCGACTTCCTCAGAAACCCAGGCTGTGACCCCCTACCTCGTTTGCCTTAGGGGAGGAAGTCGGTCCTGTCCAGCATCCCTCTTCCCATGTACCACAGCCCTACACCGACCACTACACCTTCATTTTAACCTTTCTCCTCTTTCTCCTTGTCCACAGGCAGCCTCCTCAGCAACGCTGCTAACAGCGTTTGCCATCAGTTAGCCCGCTGCAGAGTTCAGGAGAGCCCAGGTGAGGCACGCACACCCTCCGGCACACAGGCACGGCCGGGCCGACACCGGGACGGCGGGAAGTGCGGGGGGGACACACGCCAGGTGAGCAGGGGCCACCACTCTGCACCGCCGCCCCCTCCAGCGCTCGCCGCCGCTCCCTCTCGCCCCCGCGGGGCTGCGGCCGGACCCCGCGGCGCGGAGCGGGACGCGGCCACGCCGCTCGCCCGGCGCGGCGCAGGCTCCTCCCTTCGCCCCGCACCGTAACCCGGGCGGCTGCGGCAGCGCAAGGCTCGGCTCGGCGCCGCCGGCACCTGCCGCCCTGCCCGCCGCTCCCCCGCACGGCGCCCGGGGCTCCGCGGCCCGGCGGGGCGAGGCCGGCGGAGCAGAGGAGGGAGGAGGAGGAGGAGGAGGAGGAGACGGCCCAGGCCGCCCCGCCGCTCCTGCCGCCCCCCGCCCCGCGCTTTGTCCGCGGCGCCGCTCACGCGGATGCCAGACCCGGTAAGCGGCCGTCGCCCTTCCCGGTGCGGGGAGCGCGGAGCTGCCGAGCCGCCGTCTCCCGTCTCCATCCCGCTGCTCTGCGCCAGCGGTCCCTGCGGGAAGAGGGCAAAAGGGGCTGGTAGCCCTTCCGGAGCCGGGAGGCGGTGGGAGCCGGGGCCGGTAGCAGCTTCCTCCGCCGCACCTGACACTCGGCCGGCGTCCCCGGTGCCGAGCCCGCCCCGGTGTCAGGTGCGGCGACCCGCGGAGGCCTGTCGGAAGCAGCCCTCCTCCGGGCAGGGCGGAACTTCGGGCGGGAGCGCGGCGGGGAGCGGGAGCGGCGGGCGGTGCGGGGATGCTGCGCGGGCACCGCGGTGCCGCTGGGGGTGTGCGGGAGGCGGCGGGCTGCGAGCCCGGGCCGCCTAAAGCTGCTGACTCCGCTGCGGCTACGCAGAGAGGTGGTGACAGGTTGGTGGGGAGCCGAGTCCAGAGTGTTACCGTGTTCCAGGGAGAAATCACCCTGATAACAATATTCTGGGTTTTTTTAATGATTTCCATATACATATGAAAGATGATCATCGGAATAGAAAGTGAAACAATGTGAAAAAGTAGAAATTGTGTTCGCTGGGTATATGTAACTCTCGGTTTTTGCTCATGTACTTCATTTTGTACCTTTCTCCTTCCGACCTCTGTAGAATCGAAGGTGTCCTTCTGAAGTGCATGGAGGAACGTAATTCACTCCTCTCGCACAGTCTGCCCTGTTTCAGAGGGATGCCTGAAAGTCTCATCTGGGGGAATTCCTCTTGGTCTGGAGTTATTTTTGTTTAATATGCACGTGGTTCTGAATACTCGGAGAAGTCATGGGCAGAAAAAAACCCACCTTTTACTGAGAATGGGAAGTGGTGAGATTATGAGATCTTGGATGGACGGTAGTTCCGAGGGAGTTCATTCCGCAGGGGAAGACTACCTTTGAGAAAGTTCTTCACGGAAGTGGGCTTTCTCCTCTTTGCAAGCTAAGGTGGATGACTGTCCACAGCTGTAGTTAGCATATATTGATTAATTGCCTTAGACCATCAGGTCCTAGAAAATAGGATACAGACCCAGAACTTCATGAAATGTTCCCAGGCGAATGGAGTCTAGGTTTGTTCTTATGGGTGCTGCTCAGGCAATATATTATGTGAAAACATTTCTGCTGGTATCTTGCATGTCTAAGTGCTAAATACTTGAATAACTAAACTGAAGGCCAGTGTTGACAAGTCTGGAGTTTCATATATCACAGGACACTGTAGGAATCTAGGAAGCATTCATCCCAAATTCTGTATAATGCTTTAGGTACAAATTTCATAGTTGGGGGGGATGTTTATAGTATTTTTAAATGGCTACAAGTGCAGGGGAGTTATTTGGTAGTGTTACATTTAAAAATAGTTTTCAGAGTCTTGATCAATCCTGCAATCATTTGTATTACTTGGTACTGCTATGCAAATAGTGTGAAGGCATTTCTCATGTGGTTTTCCTTATGTGCATGAAGCATGCACAAGTTCAGGCCTTAAGGCGTTTTCTGAAGTTAATCACCAAGCCGAGGAAGAGTGTAGCTCAAGGTGAGGGGTCATGAAATCTTCAGCTGCTGAGGGAATGGCAAGAAGACACTGAGAAAATGTTGTATAAAAAAATACATACTTGGTTTCTGTTTGCTGAACATGCATGAACAATATTTTTTTCTGGTGTTATGTGACTCCTGAAATTTGATTTTTGCATCAAAAGTTACACCTTCAGTTTGTGTTCTTAAAAGTAGTTTGCTGCCACATAAAAAAAGTCTTTATCTATATAATTTTAATAAAATTAGAACATTTGGCTTTTCAAGTCAGGAAACATATATTCTGGTCATAGTTTCTATTATAAATAGAAGTATCAGTCCCTAAAAGCAAATGATCTTGCTTGTGCAGTTCCTGAATGATCCATATGCAGTAGGTTAGTACTGTTGTTGCAGAGAAATCCCTTTAATAAAAATCCAGCATTTTCAGTCTTGCAAGGCTGATGATGCCGCTTGGTAATGCTGTGAGTCAGTCAGCTCCTCAGACACAACCCGTTGCCTACCACTTCCTACTGGCAGCTCCAGATGACTCACAGTTCAGCACACAACATACGGAATTGCATTATGGAAGCCGTGGGCTCACTGCATAATCAACGTAGGAAGTGTCTTCCTCTTTTAGCATCTCATTGTCAAAAGGCCCTATATTGCTCTATGTTGATTTGGGAAAGAGTTTGTATAGACTGCAAAGATCAATGGACTCATCCTGAGGGGAAAACAAATAATTTGAAAATAGACCCAAAGGTAGTCTGTGCACAGCTTCGCTGGGATGAATAGCCTGGTAGCCTGCAAGCGTATAAAATGTTAACCACAAATCGTTGCACTCAGCTTTGATACTGTGGATAATTCAGCTGACTGTCAAGCAGCCCTGTGAGCTGACTGTGTTACAGATCACTGTGCTGCTATAAAACTTGTGCCTAGCATTGTCAATCTTAGCAAACTTACATAAGAGAAATTAAATATTGTAACTATCCAAGCAGAAAAAGTAGTCTAAATTCTCCTCATAGAGCCAGACATTCCTGTTGTTTTTCCCATGTGCTCCTAGCATGAGACATCCTGAATGATCTAGGCTAGGGTAGGAGGTCAAAGATTTCATTATGAAATCAAAGAACTGTATTATCTTAATATAAGCATCATACTACAGAAACATGCCAGATTAAATGGTAGGTATTTGTACTGGTTGATCACACTTCTCCCTGTAGGTAATATTGCTATCCTTTTTTTTTACCTGCCCTTTGATTACTTAACCATTAGTGTACAAAACAGTCAGAATCCTTGGAACTAGTGCCCCAAATTATTTTTTCTAGATTTGAGGCCACAGGACAAGCTTCATTCTTTATTGGCAATTTAATAGGCTTCAGATGAACTGTGAATTTGTATGTCAGAAATGTGGAGTAAATTTGGTTCTCCTTTATTTTCTCGCCTGTATTATGTACCATAAGAAGTAAGATGGAATAGGAATTTATCATCAGATAGAAATTGCTTGTTGCAACTGGTTACGCACTCAATTAACAAGTGTCCTTTTTAGAGGCTATGGAGTCTGAAAGTGTTCAATATGAAGTAGCTAATATTGCCAGAAAAATCATTACCTTTACAGGAAAAAACCCAGAAGATTCTTAACCCTCCTAGCCTAGGGGTGGAGAGTTTCTTCTGAGAGAAATAGGTCTACAGGCAGATAAAGCTGGGAAACCTAAGACTTTGCAAGTAATCATGCTTTCTTTGTTTCCTGGAAGTTTATGAAGTTGCAGGCCTCTGTGCTGATTTTTAGCCTCTCATTTGTTTCCCTTAGCAACACAGCTTCTTGTCTTCATGGTGGAAGTTAATCAGTGATGTTCTGTATTGCAGGTATCTCCTTTTTTTCAGTATTTCAGTTGAATCATCAAAGAGCAGATTACATAACAAGAGCTATTTCTTTTATTTTTGCCCTCTTCTGGGTTACTGTGTCCTGGTACACTTAATTTTGATGGGGAATTGTTGTGGATTTCCTAAAGGAAGGAAATGGCGCTGTTTTTCTACACCATGTCCAGAACATCGTTTTATTGGGTCACTGGAAAGATGCTGTTCTGTGTTGCATAAGTATATTTCACTGACTGCCTAAGAAGGCTATTGCTTGTAATCCAAGACATTCTACCATTGGTGATACTTTATCCATTATTTTAAAAATGCTTTTCTGATGAAAATGAAAGGTGTTACCACAGAAGGGGGAGGGGAGAGGGATTGTGTTTTGTTTCAACACAAAAAACCACAAGAGAAAGAAGTGTTAGTTTACAAATGCATGTTTGAATGTTCAGTATTTCCAGTCCATTTTTCAGGACGTTCTCTTAAAAGTAACTAATATTTTGGTAGAGAGAGCATATTAATAAATCAGGTAGCAAGCCGTCATCAAGGTGTACAGCTCAAATGCATAGGGTTATGTTATAATAGCACAAACATACTAAATGTTGGTTTCAAAACAGTCTGCATAAAAATGAATGAGAAAATAGCTGAAAGTCAGAGGTCTCTGTGCTTTGAAGCAATTGGAAAAGCTTGTAGGTTCTGCATACTCTCTAGGGAGTAAAAGTCAGGTTCTTGCATGTGCCGTCTTGGATGTTATCTGCATATTGCAGTGGTTTATCACTGTTAGCAGACGAAGCAGGGAACTATTTTTATTGACATAGCTACTTTATGCACTAATATTCATATCTGTGCCAAAAGGAAAACTGTCCCTAGAAGACAGCCAGTCAGTTATGTTCAAGGAATTACATTGACTAACTGCAGTCATCCAAATATTTGCAGACCAACTTTAAAAGCCTTCAAATAATTATTCTAACTTTTTTTTTTTAACTGTGGGGAAACAGAGCCTTGTGCCACCCACTTTTTCTTTAGATGAAAATAAAGCTCAGTTTTGTGATGTAAGGTACAGCACTGAGTGGCCTAACCATATAGGCAAGGCTGGGGTTTGGCAGATCTGTGCATGGGGGATCTTCCCTGCGTGTGATTTCTCCCGCTTAGCACCCAAGCCAATGAAGGTGCTACTGTCTATACTCCACTGACACGGTTTGCAGAGAGACCTCTAGGCAGTGTGCTGGGACATGGTGGCACTGGTCCTTCACTGGTGAAAACCAGGAAATAATCTTGGCCTGCTTCTAGGAGAAATGATTGTATAGCTCAGAAGCTGCCTCTGAGAGTTAGTGGTGCTTAGGAGGAAGTCTTGGCAATGCTGTTCAAGTGAAGCCATGGAGCTAAGGACCAGTGTTAAGGTATGAACTGTTCCTGAGATGGGCTTTTCTAGAGCCAAGCTTAGTAGCTCCTCCTGTGAAGAGCAACTTCTCCATTGAAAGGTGCAGGGTTTCTGGGAAGTGACTCCTTGCAGTTCTTCCTTTTGTTGAAAGGCCATTCTGTGGGGTTTTGTTGATTGGGTATTTCCTCTGCACAAGAGAATGATCTTGCCGTGACATTCAGTGCTTTGCTGGTTTTTGTTCCAGAAGAGACTGCTTACTATACCAGCTGAATCACTTGCTGTGATTCTGAACGGTTGTTACAAAAAGCATGTTGACAGATGAACAGGCTGTTTCTTTTTGAAGAGAAACAGCAGAAGGCAGTTTGCTATTTAGGCTGGTATTTAGCATATTTATATATCAAACCCAAGTGTGTGTATATAAATTATTATGTGCTGTGCCAATACGTGGCCTGGCATTTCAAAAAGAGCTGAGTGAGGTAGGTGCCTGTATTTCTAACCTATTTATCACCACATTGACTTGAACATCCACTTCCAAGTACAGAAGTATCTGCTTCATGGGTGACTTACTGGCATGAAACAGTCCTTTACCTTCATCTGGCAAACGCTGACCGTGCCCTATTTAAGGTTTGCGGAGACAATTTAGTTCCATTATGGGTAATTAAAAGGTGTTATTTGCACTTACTAATTTGGTTGTTTTAATGAGAACTGACCTCTTTATGGTTTGAGCTGCATCTTTATTCTGGGATTCTGTAATCATCACACTCCTAGGACAGTGAATTGAAGTATAACTGTGTTAACTTCTCATGACAATATTAAAACAAGCTTTTTTCTTGCCATGAGATGAATGCAGAAAAATTCTCTCAAAAGCAGTTTGTAAAAAGTAGAACTATACCACATTTTAGCTCCTATATTAGCAAGTATTTCTTGTAAGGATCCTGATCCCAGTGTACTGAAGTGAATGATTTTTATGGGAACCTGATCTGGGCTTTACATTTCACCAAAATATCAGACAAACAGGTGAGAAATTCTGAAATAATCCACTATTAAAAATATGCAAAGAATAAATCATTGCATAAGTAAGCTCCTGTTGTTCTTAGCAGAACCTAATCTTTGAATAAGAAAAGTGCTTTGGAAAATTTTTCCAGTGATCTTTAATGCAGCTTTTTAGTAAGACCAATAGTCAAAATATTGACAAATGTTGATGACAGCAGTGAAGTCAGTGTTATCAATAATTCCCTTAGAATTTAAAAATGTTACAAAGAGGAAACTAATGTTTGAAATTAACTAATAACAATGTTTCAAAGTAATCTTAAAGAGTGAAACTAATTATTTAACCTAATATTTATTGAAGTTAGTCAGTTACTTGTTTAAAAATCCAAAAAGCTGATTCAGCATTTAATAGCCTCTTCTGAAGAACTGAAGAAGGAAACACAGCCTCCAGATGATCACAAGGTGCTGAAATTCAGTCCCCGCAGTCTGCAGTGTGTGAGGTCCTGACACTGAGCTGCTCTTTGTGCCTGTGTCCTCTCCAGAAGGTTGGAGCACACAGCTCCTGCTGGGGTGCTGCGGTCAGTGTGTGCATCCTTGGGCAGAGCATGGTCATGCTTGGCTTTGTTGACTTTGCTGGTACAGACATCTCGCACAGTCGGGTTGTATCAGTGAAAGACACACCATACTAACCAGACATCTCAGAGCCTGTGGTAGCAAGGTGTGAAGACAGACGCAAGCTCCTTCTGCCCAGGCTGTGAGCTGGCTCCACTGAAGGCATTGCAGACACAGACTGCAACTTAAATAGCTCATACTGCACTTGAGCTGATAAGCCTTGCTGTGCAGCCGTGTGTACCACCTCTCGCTATCACACCACAGTTACGCAGCTTGGAAAATTAGCAGTGCTGTGCCTCTGGGGCTCTGAGAACAGGCATGGTGGCTAGTTTGTCCACATCCATCCTGGCAATTGTTTGAAACATCAGCGTGCAGCAAACTGTGAGGGCATTGGAGAACTTGTGATGAATTGTGATATTATACCTCTCAGAAAAGCATGAGAGTTTGTGCATGCATTCCCCAGATCTTCTCGTACCACCTCTGCGTTATTACCCTAATCCTAAGGTACTTGATATGTCTTGATATATTCTGTCTTCATGTACTACTATTTGCATGTACTTTCAGTTAAAATTGCTCTCTCTGCTTTTCACTTCCCTGGTGCTTGATGCCATGCTTGTTAGCCTGAACAGAAAAATTACTTTCAATGCCATTTAAAATGTTGATTTTCTCACTTTGCACTGTTTCCTGTAGCTGAAGGGCTTTGATTTAATAAAGCTGGGTTTTTCAAGAATTAATACATAGCATAATAAGGTGGATCATATAAGAAAACAAATGGGTTTTGAGAAGGAAATGGGATTTGGTGAGGAGTGCTATACCAATGAAATCAAGAAAAGTTTCTTAATTGTTGAATGGATGTTAAATGATTATATTCTGGTAATGACTATCAGAAAGCTCATAATTAGAAAAAACTTGATTTGAATGACAAATGTCCAGGCATTTCTTCTCAAACAAACATTACTTAAGTTGATCTAAGTTGATTGAAATGCCTGAAGTAGTAAAGCAAAAAAATGCATCTTTACTCTTGGAATTTAGAGCACTTTACAGTCTAATAGCCTAAGACAGCTCCAAGCTACTGTTGCTATTTGTCCCCTGTGATTGTGATTGAAGTATAGTTAACTGTATTAGCATAACTATTTTTTATATTTGAGTATGATTAGTTTCAGTTTACAGAGTGATTGGGTATTTGAATTTATCTTTGCTCTTGTAAAGTAAAATGTAAGTTTATTTTCAGAAAATAAAGAGTCACATGTCAGGACTGGGCAATTTTTGTAGGTGCTGTACAAGCTCTTATGGTGCCTTTTCAAAGCCAGTTTATATCAACTGGGACAGCACTGCCTCAGAAAGGAACTAATATGTCTGTTTCGCTGGCTTCATGGTTCTGCCTCCTCCTTTGCATTTTGATTATGAGAAGAAAGTAGTTAATTTTAAAAGTCCATTTAATTTTAATTTGCATCATCTACAACTTGCCTTGAAGTCACTGGAGCCAACAAAGTTAGAGTACAAAGAAGTGCGGTGAGGGTGAGGTGAGCCCCTTGGCAGTGTCATGCCCTTCAGCTGGCTAAAGGTGACTGTGAGGCTGTGCCGTGAAGAACATTATGCACAGAGGCATTCCAGGGAGCTGGCAGACATGCCTCTGGTGGTGTTTTTAGTAAAGCTTGACTTTCTGCATTTTAATAATTCATTATTCTGCCAGTGTGTCCACGTCTTAAGGATAATATATTGAAGTGCTGTCATAAGGCAGCCAGAGTTCTTTTTAGGATTCTTTTCTTAAGTTACACTGCCACTTGTAATAGCTAATATATTTGAGTCTTATTTGAGGTTTTTGTACAAGTGATACAAATTCATCTTAGTATTTCTTCTTTATTTACAATGTCTGGTTTTTAAAGTGTTCCTGAAGCTAAATTTAAAAAGTCTGTTTCCTCTTTTATTTGCAGCCGTTCTTCTGCTAAGCTCTTGCACTGTGCCTTGTCTTATGTTCTATGCAGAGCTTCTTCAACCTTTCCAGACTCTGAGACAATTTTGAGGAAGTGTGAGTTTCAGCTATTACCAGATGTCTCCTCTTTAAAATACCTGCTCTTATACTTTTTAAAATTAATGCTATTATTATTAATGCTTCTTTAGGTTAAAAATTCAGTGAATTAACTGGTGTTTATAACTTTAGTATTCTTAGGGGAAAGCAAGTTGAGAAATAACTGCTAGTAAAGGGTTCCATGATGTCTCCTTGTGCCATTTTTAAAGAGATGTTGACTGGGGAATATCATAGGCTTCATTAACAAAGATGTCTTTGGGAAGGAATACTGGTCCCCCAAAACCAAACCAAACCGCTAATTAGCGGCTCTTGTGTTTGCTACTTGCTGCACCAACTTTTTTCCACTTGCCTACCAGCTCTGCTGAGTGATAATAGTTGAAAAAAGTATTTGATCAATATCCCATGTCCTCAGTAGGGAAGCGTCTCAAGAACATTCTTAAATGTCCATTTCCTCACTAGACTTTGGTGAAAGTCTGTTGAGGGATAAAGCCTTGAAAAATGGTTTTCTTGCTCAGAAGCTGTTAACTGAAACAAGGAATTGAGCAGAAATGCATTTCTGGTGCTTTCTTTTTGAACCAAAATTTTTTGTTATACATTGAGTGACTAGAATATTTTGCAGTTTGTTATGCTTGGATGCATATTTTAGACCAAATCCAACCTTCCATTCAGGTATTGTAGATGTCCCAGTTGCTTCTAGGGGAAATAAAATTAAAAATTCAAAAGTAATGGATAAGAGAATGGATAAATAGTTTTAAAAGATATGCTTTTTAGCTCCTTTTTTTTTGTTCATTTGTTTGGTTTGATTTTCAGTTTTTGTTCCTGAGCTCCATAGATCATATGAATGCAGAGTCTCTCACTGAAGATTTCATTTCTGCTTAGAGTCTGAGCTGCATGGGCAGAACACTAACATAAGCTCTGCACTGGTCAGGCTTTTATCGCTCTCCTTTCACAGTCTACCACATCTCCAGTGCTTCATCTCAAGAAGGGCTTCAGGTGGAACTAGGTGTAAAGCAGAATGTTTTCTGGAGTAGGTTAAAGCAAAAATATTTCATTATTGCTGCCCCACGGGGTCTTTCTACAGTCTGTGAATAGGTAATGAGTAGGCTTTCCTGCCAAGCTGATCACTTGTGCCAGAGCTCCATGTATATAAAATTGAATTGTTTAGGGAGCTGTTTCCATTAGCACTGCAACCTCAACTAAGATTGCTTTCTTGGGTGTAGAAGCTATGTTCCATTTTTTTTGGTTACAAATTGTGCAAGCGGTTTGAATACCTAAATTTTCGAAAAGTAGGCCTTGAAATTGAATTCACAGATCTATGACATACGTTATGATGAGAATAAAAATCTTGAAAATTAAAAACGTTGGTATAAAGGCAGTCAAGAATTGAGATCAGGTGATACATAAAAATGGGGTAAGATTGATTCAATAAGGTGGAATGAATATACCAGTCCGGGCTTTTACAAGTAAAACAGCATGATTCTGACTATTCTAAATGAAGTGTATTACTTAAATGAATTTAATGTCTCCTATAACACTAATGGTTAAAATTAAGGACTGATCTAATAGATACTGTTGGTTTGGGGAAAAATGAAAAAGGCACAAATACAAAAATCAATACTTGAGAAATACAGCCAGCTAAAAACACATTGGGGTTGTTTTTCTCTAACCGAGAGTCCTCTGGCCTCTAGAAAGAGGTAGGCTGAGAAAATATCTCTGCTGAACCCACTCTATGCTTTTACAGAAGCATAAGCTTACTTATTTCAACATATAAAGTGCCTTCAACATTCAGGATCAAATCTGTTTAGAGTGAGTGAACAGGAGGGAAAAAACATACTAGAAACTTAATTTTCACATTTCCTATGTTATTTAAATAATTCATTCCTCTTTCAGTGTTGGGTTTTTTGGTTTTGGTTGAGTTTTGGTGGGGTTTTTTTCTGAGGACCACAACATCTAAATACTTGTCTTAACTTGTTCAAAGCTGTGCAAGGAGCAGTTATTATCAGTTGACTCATCAGAGTTCATCATATTTTGAGTGTTGTTGAAGTCAGTAAGCTGTGCAGGTGGAACACATGGTGCTTGAAGTATTTTCTCTGCTTTGTATCACTGATACAAGTTTGTGTGTAAAATTGTATTTTTAATTACAGGCTTAGCAGGAAATAAAGATGCCAGATTCACACTGTTCATCAAAACATATGCTCAAGGAAGCACAGATTCTGTGATTAATCCTTGAACTTCTGAGTTTTTCACTTAATGCTTGAAAGTTGGGCGTTTTTCAAGTTGCTGTAAAAAGTGTAAAAATAATTTGTTATATCATGTTCAAATCCACTGTAATAACATTAGTGCAGGTCAGCAAGTCCACAACTGCACTGAAAGCCCCCATGCCTTCCTGATTTAAATTCTAGATGCCTGGTAAATTCTAAATTATTATTAAATATGGAAGCACTGTGTCATCAAAGTAATGAGTGAGTGCTGGCATGCAAACTTATGTGACATTTGAATGTATTTCTAATCTGAATGACTTGTCTTATTTTTTCCAGCACACAACCACAATCAACATATCTATTTTCAAGTTTCCCTTGGGCTATTAAACCCTGAGACATCTGGCTGCAAATATTGAGCACTGGATTGATACTGCCCTTTTCAGTCAGATGGAGACTTTGGAGGAAAAGAGCAATCTCCTTGGTTTGCAGGCAGACAACAGCATGGAACAACCATTCACTGTCAGCTCATTGGTGTGTATGACAAAGAAATGCTTCAGTGCCGGAGCAACTCGTCCTTCAATTAGGAATCGGTTCAAGAGAGCTGTTCAGCAGTGTTGGCTGTCAGCTCCATGGGTCTCTTCCTGCATGCTGCCAGATCCTCCCACATTCTGCCTGATGGTTTCGTTGCAATTTATTTTATTTCTCTGTGTTTGGTTTATGGGGTTTCAGCAATCAGGTTTTTAAGAAGTTGAAATGGACATTTTGAGTAGAAAGAGAAAAAATTTCATCAAAGTAAGAGGAAACAACTTGTACTAGCCAATTATTTAGCTACTTAACAGGAAGGTAATGATCACAATAAGCAGCTATGCTTCTCCTTCAGTAGTTAGTTCTAACTTATTTAATTACCTCATTTGAAATTGGAAATTAAGATTTGAAGTGAACTGTTGACTGAATCAGGGGAACTTATTGCTCTTTGTTACCTGAACTATTCCAAGCTGTCCAAGGCTATACATCATGCAATAGGAGTCTGAGTATTCAGGACCTCCATCAAATTATTTCAATAACTTAAGACAGACACTTGTAAAATTCATGTGTGGGAGGTTCTAAAGGGTTTTATTGCCTTCGGTAGTTTCTACAGGGGGTTACTTAATTTTATCTTCTTTTTTTTGTTTTGTTTTGTCTTTCTACAGGAGTTTTCCAAATTTTGTCTTTTTTGGGGGGGTGGGTGGGGGGAAGGGGGATAAGATCACTTTTTATTTTAATTGCAATAGCAATTTATTTTCAATTGAGAAACATGTTAGAACGTTTCAGCTTTGGCTAGTGGTGGGGAGACCAATGCCTATTACGAGAAAAAATTAGCTGAAGATTTCTCTTGTGCTTCTTGACTGAGAGTGCTTACTGAAAGTGAAATGGAATATTCTCTTTGCTAATCAGTCTGTTCCTTTTCAGAAAAAGCTAGTAGCTATTCCTGACCACACAGACATCTCTGTGACTCCAGAAGAGAGAGTACGTGCCTTAAGCAAACTTGGCAGCAATATCACAATCAATGAAGATATCACTCCGCGCCGTTACTTTAGGTCTGGAGTGGAGATGGAACGAATGGCGTCGGTGTATATGGAGGAGGGAAACCTGGAGAACGCTTTTGTTTTTTATAATAAGTTCATAACGTAAGAAACCAATTGCAGTCTTTACAGCTTATAATTCTGAGTCAAGTGAAATGGAGGGCTGCGGTGAAAACCCCTTCAGATGAGGAGGAAATTGTTCAGTGTGTTTTGCAGAATAGCTTTGTTCTCTGGAGATCCTTATGCTAAGCACGGGCTTTGTTAAAATGGCATCTCACCTGTTCTTATGGTAGTCCTACCCATCTCTTTACTGCTAGGCATGAATTAACCTAATATACAGGGGGTGGAGTTTACTGTGCCAGGCCATACCATGAGCACTGTTGCCCACAGATTATTCTGTATATATCAGCATGTTGGTAAACTTAAAAAACAATGTTTAGATAAGATTTCTGAGCCTTCAGTAGTTATGCCCTATGAGTGTCTACTGATCTTAGAGATCGTAGTATTGCACAGTACTTAAAAAACACAGAAAATAGAGGCTTTTTGCTTATTTTTTACTTTTCTTCCCCAAAGGGATCAAGTTTCTTACAGGAATAAATGCAAAATCTATAATATATGATCATTGTATGATTATTCTTCCCACTGCAAAATACAAATTTGGCCAGAGTTCATTACAACTCTCAGAATAGATAGCCAAAAAATGTATCAGTGGCAGATCTAAATGTTTAACCTAGCTAGTTTTGCTGTAGTGTTGCTTGGTTTGTTTTACTATTTCTGAAAGTTTTTTTTTTTAAAAAGGGGTTTTTTTATGCATATTCTAAATTTTTTATAATAGGAAACATCCTTCCTCCCTCCTTATTTTCCTCATGTTCTGAAAACTAGACCAAACCTTTCTTATCCCACTTGATTTTAAATTTATCTATATCTGTAAAAAGAGGGTCTGGAGGTGAACATTGTGCAACTTGCAGAAAGAACGATAGCGGCCGTGTATTCCAAACTCATTGCACCTGAGTGTTGCCATAATTTATCTGTCAGGTAGCTGTGCAGCTTGGTCTGGTAAAAATAACTGTTTTAATGATAGTCAGTGCCGCATTCTACCATTTAAGGATCAGTGTTTTGGCTAAGGACAGATAAAGACAGTAGAAATAGTATTTATTAACGCTGAGTAGAGTGGAGGCTGCTTTTAATGGATATTTTAGGTGCTGCCTGCTAGTTAGTCCTTTTTTTTTTATCCAATCCACTCCTAATGAAAGCCAAAATATATATCAGATATGGAAAATAATCTCCTGTCCTTATCCTACGTGTCCCATGCAGGTGCATACAATAATGTGTTATTTTAAGCATGTGTGTAGAAACCTACTCCAAGTCATCTGGAATTCAGTCTTTAACAGTTATGTGAAACTGATTTTTCTGCCAGCATAAAAGCTATTATGGATATTTCTCTGAATTCTGAGGCAAACACATGCGTGTTTAATTTTCTAGATTATTTGTAGAAAAGCTGCCCAGTCACCGAGACTATCACCAATGCGCAGTACCAGAAAAACAAGATATTATTAAGGTAGGGTTGTGGTTTTCTGGCATTTAAGAAATGTTTTGCACAGAATCTCTGTTTTTTCGCACCAGTCCTTTTCCCCCCATGCACACGTAGTCTGTGGCAGCCACCACAGCTTGAATTCTGATACCTTTCTCCACTAGGGATTCATGTTTTATTTTGGTTCAATTATTTGATCATTACTGGAAATTAAACTATCAATCTAAAAGGTAAATGAGAATGGTTGTTAGGCTGTTGGAAACTCAGGTACATCTATTTCTGAAAGGTTACCTATTAAAAATATACTATATTAGTAGTACTTACTTTGATTCTGGTCCCAGCTGTGTGTGTGGATAATGGTCCAAGCTAATGATTGCAAACAGAGGGAGAGAGATGTAGCATTACTGGTGTCTTTGCAGTATTTCCTTACTCTGCTAAATAGGCAAAGTATATTTTTGCTTTCTTTATTACCAAATATGTATTTACATAGTTTTAACCAGATTTTTTTCTTCCAATTCTATACAAAATAGTTTTACTTGGGTTTTCCCCCCCTTTAGAAAATGAATTTCAAATGTAGCCTTATACTGAGCTTTAAACAGCTGGAGTTGCCCAATGAGAATTGTTAGAAGGAGCACAAGTGTCTTTTGCTTCATGCTCCTACATTTGCATGCTTTTTCTACTGTTAAAGCCGAGTGTTATAGTCAAAATCAAAACACTTTATGCTAAAGTTTCAACTGTGGCCACAATCTAAGGAAAACATCCTTACTGAGAAAGGGCATGCAACATGCCTCCCCTACGGCACTCAGTAGGATTAAGCACATGGTCTCTTTCCTTCCCTTGCCTACAGCCCCTGAATTATTTTGTAGTAGCCTTCACAGTGGTAGAAAACATTGGGCACTGGTTTTCTTTTACAATGAAATTGCTTTGTCTTCTTCCACAGAAAGCTACAGGGCTCTTCAAAGAAAGGCTTTTTTTCCCTACCTGGAAACAGGCATATTTAGACATATTTATGACTAGGAAGTCAATGCAATGATCCTACCTGAAACTTTGAAAGTTGGCTTTAGCTTTTTCAATAAATTACACCTACAGCAAAAACGTTAGTCACCACACTCTGTTTAAACAAAACAGAGATAACAGATTGCTAGTAAAGGAGCTGATCTTTCCTTGAGATAAGTAGCCATGTCCCACCTTTCACTAATATAAATTAATATATCTTTATTGAAATCAGTGTACTATAGAAATTTCCTAAGCTGATGATTTAGTGTGTATTTCCTCCATTTTTTTTCCTGGGAGAAGAGCAGGGTTTTGTTTTTTTTTTGGTGTGTATTTTTTTAAATCTATTACAGCACAGCTGAGTTTGCTTTCCAGGTGGTTCTTATAAAAAGTGAAAAGTAAACTTACCTATCTTTCTCCCCCATTCCACCCCAAAGAAATTGAAGGAGGTTGCATTTCCACGGACAGATGAATTGAAAAGAGATCTTTTAAAAAAATACAACTTAGAATACCAGGAGTACATGCAAAAAAAAGTAAGTTTTATATGGTTATTAAGTAATGGTTTGCACAAATATTTTTCTGTCATTTAAAACTTAAAAATTAAGCAGTAAAATGCCAGGTCTGTAAGAACCTAATAAATTTCTGGGCTGATTAGTAATGACTTTTCATTTTTTCTTTAATATCAGTTTGTCATTTGAAAATAAGTAATGAAAGTGTGTGCTAGGAAATACATATGCTGTGATATTTACTTAATAACTGTCTACAAATATCTGGATAGGTCTTTGGTACACTCTGATTTTGTTCCATGAAGAGGATTCAGTTGATATTTATATCCGTATGTGGAAAAAGTCCCTTGACTCCAAATGTGCTCAAGTTTGAATTGAGTTTCTAATTAATTGTAAATATCTGCATCTTGTGTTTTGAAGTCACTGAGATCAGGATTTATAGTTTAAAAACTTGTCTTGGAAAGAGTGTCTGAGAAAACACATATTTTTCTTTCCCTCCCTTAAATACTTATTATCTTTTCCTTACTACCTTTGAGGGGGTATAGTTGTATTTTCCAGTTCAGCAAATAGGTTCCAAAAGACTTTGTTTTTTATGGCAGTATTTGATGGCTTTATTAAACTGCTAGATTGCTGCTTTACTTTCATTTTTTGTAACTTTTTCTGTGTTCTGAGAATGCCATTATATTGCATATGTTTCAGAACAAATGTAACACTGAAATTCTGAAGAAATTAGAGCATCAAAAGCTAATAGAGGCAGAGAAGAAACGAATTGCACATATGCGGCAACAGCAGCTTGAATCAGAACAGTTTCAATTCTTTGAGGATCAGCTTAAGAAGCAAGAACTAGCTCGAGATCAGAAAATCAAAGAGAGTGTGGCTATGTCTGAACAGATAGATGGAAGTATGCTATCTTGTGTTTCTGTACCAGAGAACAATTCCCTGTCTACTGCAGTGCTTGAGAAAAAAGAGAGGAGTGGCACATCTGGCTGTGCTGGACATTCACCTCCAGTAAACCGAGTCTTAAAGCCAGCAGCTACTCTAAGTGCTGTTCAGAGTAAGTGCAGAGATTTCTTTTTTCCCCTATTTTTTTTAATCTAAGTGCATATGTATTTATTCACTGTGAGGATTTTCATAGTGAAATAAACACGAACCAATTAGTGTACACACAATAGTTCTCTATAGTTTCTTCATTTTAAGAGAGGACATTAGTTACAGTTTCACATTTTTCAGTTGAGTACCAATGGATGGATCTAGAGAGGGAGACTTAGTGGTCCTCTGGAATGAAGTCTGAATCTTGCCATGGAGGCCTCAAGGGAGCAAAGGCAGAACCTGCAGTGGTTGACCCTGAAAAGCTCTGGCCTTGGAGATGGTATCAGCTCACTGTCACCTCAGGGACAGGCTAGTGAGTGTATCTTACAGGCTGGCCATTTCAATTTAGATGAAGTGCTTGTGCTGCAGATTCTTACTAGAAATCTGATGTGGTAAATATAATTCTTTCACCTTTAGTAATAGAATATAGTATAATCAGTGTATTTCCTCATTTTAAGGGTCTTCACTGTGTAAGCTGTAATTGCCTTTTTATTTCTTTCTCTCTCTTTTTCTTTTTTAAAATTTTTTTATTTTTTTATTCTCGGTTAGCTCAACTGGCCGAAGCACTCAGAGGTGTCATTTTGCCCAGGGATCTCTGTCACAAATTTCTGCTGCTAGCAGAGGCAAATACAGTAAGAGGAATAGAGACATGTGGAATTCTCTGTGGAAAACTGGTACAGTTTAATGCTCACATTTGTATGGGGAAGACGTATTTGATTGTACTGTGTTATCCTGTGATGTAGTGATTTTAGAGTAGATCTAAATGATCAGTCTTTAATGTAATGAAGCGATCGCTTCAGCATTGTGGGCTTGCTTTACTGATCAAAGTACTCTGTTGTTGTTATAAAATGTAGCAAGTTTTTCAGCTGGTGTACAACACAGGCTTTTGCGAGTACTTTCTCTGGCATTCATCTAAGGTAAGTGAGGTTTAGTTACAGAACAATGAAATATAGAGACTGCTAGAATCCACTGGAGTCATCAAATTCATAGTGCCAGAACAAAAAAGAAGAAGAAAATCCCCCTATCAAACTGTAAAACATCTGATTTTCATCTGTTTTTTTTCCCTTTGACCTAGATAACACTTCATGTTCTTCAGAGCAGGGAAAGATGTCATGGCTAATGTTGGCATACAAAGAATTTTAAAGATGATCCCAAGTGTATTTGAATTGTATGGAGAAAAAGAATAGCAACAGTAGTCATGTTCCAAGTTTCACAGAAAATAATATATATAGTTTTCTCAAACCTCTTGTATATGTTTTTAATTATTTTAAAGGATAATCTTTTCACAGTGGTCTCTCAGAATATTTCAATACAACAGTCTCATGTTGTGACTAATGCTGCCCTATATACTTTTATAATAAAATGCCAAGGCATATTTTCAGGTACAGTGTGTTAGTAGAGCCACACTGGAATCAGTGGAGCCTATCCTGTTTTGTTTTAGCTGATAGGCTGACATCTTTCAGATTCTGATTCAGCATTTATTCATTAGTTTGTTTGTTCCATTCTAAGTCAATGTTTGTTTTACAGACACATAATGAATTTACTATTACACATGTAATAGTGCCAAAGCAAACTGCGGGACCAGACTACTGTGACATGGAGAACGTGGAAGAATTATTTGGTATTCAGGATCAGTATGATCTCCTCACTTTAGGTTGGATCCATGTAAGTACGATACATAAATTCTGGCTTTTCTATATTGGCTCTAAATACTGTGTGAAAAAGAAACCTGTAAATAAACTAAAGAAACAACTGGACTAATCCAAATGAATTTGCTTACTTAATTCTAATTGTAGCGATGTAAATGAGCATTAATGTTCTCCACAGAGTATTTCTTAATGCAGTTGAGGCATCCTGTTGACACAATGGGCCTGCCCTTGCCAGTGCAACCTTTGTTTATATTTAGGAGTATTTTATTACTTTCTAATGTCATATTCAAAACTTGGGGAGGGAGGTATTGTGTAGTTGAAACTTTATATTGATTTCACTCTTAGCGATTTTGTACAATTAAGGAATTTCCCTTTGTCTTGTGGTTCTTCTTTCAACCTTTCCCTCCTCACAATCAGAAAACTGCTTATGTACCTGATTGTGAATATGCCTCCATGAATCTCATCCTGAAGAGCCACCCTAACAGTATAGAATCTTGGTTAATAAGAGCTTAAGAAACCAGCCTGGGAAAGTACTGATGCTTTCATTTGTCACAAATTATTGTTCCTTCTTAAATTTATGTTGAGCTTGATCTGTAAGAATTATTTCATGATGTTAAGTTTTCCCTTTCTTTTTCTAGACACATCCAACACAAACTGCATTCTTATCCAGTGTTGATCTTCATACTCATTGTTCTTATCAGCTAATGTTGCCAGAGGCCATTGCAATTGTTTGTTCACCAAAGCATAATGAGTGAGTTCTGATTTTTTTAAAGTAATATTTAGATATTTTTCCCTGCTCCTTCTCATAAAATTTGATCAAATGCAAAGAGTACATGCCAGCTCAGATGAAGGGCATGAATATGCAGTTGTGCGTTTGTTTTCTGTAAGTAGCTCAGACTTGCATTTCAGTCAGTCTCTATGCACAGCATTGTTTCTGGTTTTTCTCTCCTCCTCCCTTCCCAGACGCAGCTTTTAAATTTTGTTTATTTTTATATTCTGCTCAACAAAGTAATAAGGACAAGAGCTATTCTTCTCGAGTCCTCATTGCCAGTGGCCTACCAACATCTGCCTTTATTCTATCTAGTTAAGAAAATAGAGGGAGATTAGACATATTTATCTAGGAATATATGAAAATTGAAGTTTGTGAAGCAGAAGGGTAAAGATTACTTTTTTTGATAATAAGAATCTATTTTTCTATTTCGTAAAATATAAACAATATTACCTGAAAAAAAAAAGGAACACATTACTGATGTGAAGGTTTGTAATAGAACAGGTTGCCCAGAGAGGGTGTGAACTCTTAATCCTAGGAGATATTCAAAACCTGACTGGCCATGGTCCTGGCAACCTGCACTTGGTGATTCTGCCAGAGCAGGGGTGTTGGACCCGGCAGTCTTCAGAGGTTCCTTCCAACCTCATCAATGATCTGATTCTCCTTTGGTGTGCTTGGCATTTCAAGGCATCAGGGCTAACTCCATTGTTTAGACTGTGCATTTCTTCAGCCTTTTTTTCTGGGCTTCTGCCTCTTTAAATGACATCAATGAATCCTGTCCTGGATACCTGACTTCCTGTATGGGCCATTCAGGTAGCAGAGACATGAATAAAGATTGAGTGGCAAGATCACAAGCGCTAGGCTTTGTAACCTTGAGCGTATCTGTATACGTTTTAAAATTTCTGACCTTCCAAACTTCTTTCACACTTTATGCTGATACCCTGTAACCAACTCTATCCTGTAACATTTATTATCAGTGTTGTCCTGCTGTTAATAGGTATCAGTCTTCTTTACAGAAGGGTGGGGTTTCTAACATTTTATTCAGTACCAAAAGTATTAGATCACACATGTGCAGCAGTGCATTTTCTAGTGCTTTGTGATTACCTAAAGGAGTGATAATCACCACTAGTCATTTACTGCCTAATGGAAGTAGCACTACTACTGTGATTATTTTTCTAACCCCTTCCCTTCATCATCTCTTCCTTTATAGGAAGGCAACTCCCTTTGGTTTAAAATTTAAAAAACCAACTCGGCCTGGGCTCTTGTGTATCGAAGGTCACCAAGTGCCATTCTCTTGTCCTTCTCTTAAGCTAAGCTATTTGCATGTGAAACCTCGGACATGTATTATGGGAGCACTGTTTAACAGGAGTTTCTTGTTTTGCTTTCCAGTACTGGCATCTTCAGACTTACTAATGCTGGCATGCTAGAAGTATCTGCTTGTAAAAAGAAGGGATTCCATCCACATACAAAGGACCCTAGGTTATTTAATGTAAGTACATAATCCAACACAGTTTTGACTATTTAAATTCTTGCCCATGGATCTGCTATGAGGAGAAATCTCATGTGCTTGAGGTTAGATTTCTTAATAACTTTCCTGCTGTCTTAATGATTCATTACCCTTAGTTGACTGACTATGGTGGACAGCAGGAGACTGCTTAAACAATCAATAGCAGCCATGAAATGAGTGTTACATGCTGCCATTTAAATGCTGGCTAACCAGAGGCAGTTACCATCAATCAACACTTCTTGCCTGCTTTCTGAAGGAGCAAAAGCCACATTTTCAAATGGGAGTTATTCCCGAGCTCTTCAGTTTTTAAACGAAGAATCAGTTCAGTTCACCTCTCCAACTGCAGTGTCCCAAAAGAACATCCCAGCTGCTAAAAAGTGCAGCCATAAGTAGGTTAAGCCCTATTTCGTTCAATGCTCATAATTTTCCCCTGGCTACCATATCTTCTGATAATAACAGCTATGTTGTAATTACATAGTAAGCTATATGTATGACTTAACAGTAGTCTTACAGATAACAGTAATATTTCTGTTAAGTCTTTACCTTTGAATAATTAAGAATTTGGGGGTTTTAAATAGGCTTGACTTTAAATACAGAAGCATCTCATATAGCTCAAAACAAATTGATCAAATACAGAGAAGTAATGCTGAGAGACAGTGGAAATTACTTTGTTCTCAGACTTTGGTAATGTCAGTATTAGTCCTCAAAATAAGAAGTTGGGGTTCTTTGTTTTGTTCTGTTCTTTTACTGTTCATTGCAGGGGTAATGAGACAGTAGTCCAGCTTGGAAAAACATTAAGATTTTTTGTTCCAAGTGGGCCCTTTTCACTGGTCCTTTACAAAGCTGGCTCAGTGGATGAAGTTACTGGCTATTTTACTGAAACTGATTTCTGTCAGTAATGGGTTGACTTTTTCTGCAGCCGTGTACCCATGTGGTTGGGAAAGACATAAAGATAATTGTGCTGGATCTGAGGTGATACGGATGAATGATACTGATGTTGTTCTACAAAAGGCCAAAACAGAAAAATGGATTCCTGTTTTTCCTACATTTTCAAAAATTACTTTTATATTTATACATTTTAGATTGAATGGTTTGATATTTATTGCTCTAGCCTGTTTTGGAGTTATTTTGTTGCTCTGTCAAGGTGGACTTCAGTGGCATTACCCCTGAATCTGTAAACAAACCTCACCTATAAAACACAATAAAATGAACTTCAAACAACAGTAACTATGTTGAAATAAGTAGTGTTTCTTGTATCGCTTGCTGGAATTAGTTGATTTCTGAGGATCAGAGATTTTTAACAGTCATTGGCTTTTTGTGGTTTTCAGCCATGTACATCTATTCAGTGCTTCAGTGAATTTACATTATATGTAGTAGAGGCAAAAAAATCAGTTTGGGTAATTCTTTTTTCCATCCTTTTCCCCATTCCAACTTATACTATAGCTCAAGTTTCAGCTAACAGAAAACACTTAGGAAAACACAAATCCTTTACCTGAGAGCTGACCCTCATCACATCTTGGGATAGCAGAGATGCATCAGAGTCCTTTGGAGAAACGTGTCTCCTCTAGTAGAAATTTTCAATTTAAAGACACTTCTTATCCTGCAAAGGATTCCCTGGATCTATCTAGAGTTAGATTAAAGGATCTAGATAGAGTTAGAAGGAAGAAAGAACCATACAAAGTTATTTGCTTTTACAAGAGTTTATTTAGTAGTTGTTCCAAGAACTTAGATGACCTACACTTTAAATAACGAGGTTAGTACAAAGAGGTTTGCAACATGTGCTAACACTCAGAAGCTGGACAAGATCTGGAACCCCGGGGTTATGCAGGTAAATAACAGGTGCTGTAGCAAAGAGCTTACAGTTTGAAAGATAACAAGTAACAGGCAAGTGAGATAAACTATTGAGTTTAGGGAGGAAAATAGGTTAACAAAAATAAATAGCATCCTTTATCCTGAACTCTAACGAATATAGATTGCAGCAAGTTCCTTAGAAGTGACCTTTTCCAGGTCTGTCTCAGTGAATTCTTTATTCATATATATATATATATATAGTTTTCAGATGGTATTACTGGCTTCAGCTTCTATGCATATGCTTTTAGCTAACTATCAGTTTTGATGTATTTAAGATTATAAAAGGAATCAAAAAAAATCATAGAAAGAGAAAATTGTCTAAATTATTTTAGCTGCTTTGATTACATTACTCACCCCCTCCCCCCCCCCCAAAAAAAAAGTTCTGAAGAGAAAGTATATTAAGCCAGCTTAATTCGTCTTTAGATCTTGCTAGAAATCACAACATAAAAATAATAGGCTGCACTCATCCTGAGGGCATATGCTCAACCTAATATTAGTGTTTAAATATGCTCCCAAAGGAACAGGTTTTGTTTCTTCAAAGAAAACACAGAAATGTTGTGGTTACGCATTGTACACCTCTGGGCCATGTCCTGTAAGCAATTAGCTTTTCCAGCATGACAGCTGTGAATTAAAAAGTGATGTGGAGAGATAATATTTCTGGATAGAGCGGATGCAAAGTGGAGTGCCCATGCTCATCCTGATATCACACACATGCTATGCTCCTTTGGTACTGCCCAGAACTTTGGAAAAATCACAACATGTTCTGTTTGCAGATTAAAATGTTTTCTGAGGCTGAACTTTGAGAACGTGCAGCCTGATAGGTAAGCATTTTCTGGCGTTGGTATAATTGAGCTAAAGTTACCACCTTTTCTAAGCCCAGTACAGTGTAGTAACAAATTCATGTCACAAGGTGGTGCTTCAAACCAGCTGTAATGGCATCTCCACACACGCATAGCTTAGCTTTTGGTTTTGTTTTTTAAATAGGAGCAGCAATTTCATAGCATAATTAAAATTTATTTTAAAAAAATACACAGTATCCAATTAATTAGATAATTACGATGAAGGATTTATGGAATGAAATTATAAGAATGTATTTTCCCAAATACATTCACACGAAGGAGACATATAAAGATAAAGCAATTTAAAAGCATTTGCGGTGAACAATGGATGGGCCAGCTTCATCATATTCCTGTTTGCTGATCCACATCTGCTGGAAAGTAGACAGGGAGGCAAGAATAGAACCTCCAATCCAGACAGAGTACTTGCGTTCAGGAGGAGCAATGATCTGTTTAAGAAATAAAGGCATTAATTACAATTGTCTCCTGTGAATAAAATGCATTTTTTAATACAAAATTAGTAAAGTAGTGATACATGATATTAACAAAAATACTGTATATATGTGCTGGTGTCATGCCTGGCATTACAGCTAGCCTTTGCTGCAAGCAGTAAAGTTAACAGTTTCTTATATAAAGTCTATACTTTCAATTTCTCTTCCTGAGTAAGCCTCCGCATTAACTCCTATCCCTGATGTATTTGTACTCACTGCCTCATATGAGAAAAGGGAGATAAGTGCTTTGGAAACAAATAATGATAGTCCAGGAGGACTTGGAAAAACAAGAAGGAGAAACATTGGTTTGTCAGAATCTCCTTATTTTTTGAACTTGTAGGCCAGAGACAAAACCAGCATTTCCTCTCTCCCATGTCCATCAGATAAAAAGGACAAAAAAAATTTCACAAACAGCCCCAGAGGAAAATTTATGCTGCTGGGTCCACTCTATTTTTTTTTTTGCCATGTTAGGGCAGTTGGCAGAATTCAACATGAACAAAGACATGAGAGATGAGAGGACTCTTCTTCCAGCACCAAAGTTACCAGGAGAGGATTATTTGCTAAATAGTCCACATGTGATTCAAAATATGTTAAAAGCAACTTACTTTGTAAAGTGTCACTATATTTCACTAGATCTTTGAGGACTTTGTAAATGCCAGATTATATAGTCTACAAATTATTGCGTACCTTGATCTTCATAGTGCTAGGAGCCAAAGCAGTTATTTCCTTCTGCATCCTGTCTGCAATACCCGGGTACATTGTAGTGCCTCCAGACAGCACATTGTTGGCATAAAGATCCTTTCTGATGTCTATGTCACATTTCATGATGCTGTTGTAAGTGGTTTCATGAATGCCAGCAGACTCCATGCCTGGGGAAGGTACAGAAGAACACTGAGGAAGCAGCTCCATACAGAGATTTAAAATTGTTAACACAGATCATGAACTTGCGCATTTCTCTTTAGAAGACATCAATCTTCAGAGCTTTGGAAATCTGGAAAGTCATTCTGCAGTCGCCTAAATTATTTGCTGAAGAGTTCCTTGGTGTACAGCTCTCCTCTCCCCCTTATGCACACATCTCCTCCTTAAAAAGAAAGCTGGGGGTGTGGAATAGTAAAGTTTCTACTTGGCTTTTGCAAGCAATCTCAATTGTACTAAGAATTCCTTATATGGTCTTGGAATAATTTGTTTTCTTTTTTCTTTTTAAATTAAGTTAGCTTAGACACAGAACAGTCAAAAATATGTCCTAATACCTCTAGGTATGCAACTACTTTATGTCTGAGCTGAAATTCTGCCAATTGGCAGAACTGACATTGGATTTCTGTGTGACCTAGTTGCAAATCTGCCCTCATGGATGTTGATTAGCATGGCATTGCCTTGGCTTTTCTCTGAAAATGCGATGAACCATGGATTCAGGATGTGGAGCAGTCTTTTGGAAAAATGAAAGTAGGTCTGCCTGCCTTCCCCTGCCACCCCTCCCGGCAAGCACATTCAAACATACAAAATGGCACAGATCCAATGCCAGGAGCCAGGAATAAACACTGTGGGTTTATTTTGGGAAAGCATTTTGCCTAATTGTTTGACATGAGGTTCTTCCCACCATGTTAGTAGTGCTGTTCTGAAAGATTATTTTATAGTGGATGCTAGGACAACTTGTGTATAGATCTGAGTGACTTAGCAATGGAACACATTCAAAAGAAAATAGGGACTTGATATTTATGTGCAGTTTACCAAGGCAGAACAGTCATTCGACTTACCAATGAAAGATGGCTGGAAGAGGGTCTCTGGGCAGCGGAAGCGTTCGTTTCCAATGGTGATCACCTGACCATCAGGAAGCTCGTAGCTTTTTTCCAGAGAGGAGGAAGACGCAGCAGTGGCCATCTCATTTTCAAAGTCCAGGGCCACGTAACACAGCTTCTCCTTGATGTCACGGACAATTTCACGCTCCGCTGTCAAGAGGATTCAATCTTTAGAATTGCATTCAGGAAGGACCCAGGCATACTGACAGGTTGTTTGTTCCCTGTCGTCCTTCAAAACCCTCCCCATGTTTTAAACAAATCTTTGCTAGTCTCGCAAGGGACTTTCATGTTGAATCCTTCTCGTGCCTGTTTAACTGCAGGACCTCTGCTGGTCCTTCTAAGGCCAGTAGAAACATCGCACATTAAAAACTCTCCCTCTCAGTCATCAGCGTGTCCTTACCAGTGGTCACAAAGGAGTATCCACGCTCCGTCAGGATTTTCATGAGGTAGTCTGTCAGGTCACGGCCCGCCAGGTCCAGGCGCATGATGGCGTGTGGCAGGGCGTAGCCTTCATAAATCGGCACGTTGTGGGTGACGCCATCCCCAGAGTCAAGCACGATCCCTTTGAGAAGATAACACGATTCATTCCCAGGAGCTCATCAACACACGTAACCAAAGTCTACGTCACATTCCCCAGAGGCCTACCTGTGGTACGTCCAGACGCATAGAGGGACAGAACGGCCTGAATAGCTACATACATGGCTGGCACATTGAATGTCTCAAACATAATCTGAAATGCAATGAAAATAATTGTCTTAATACTGTCTCAGTGGTTGGTAAGGTTTTACAAAGAAGTAAAACGCAAAATCTAAATCCAAAAATAATTGTCCAATAAGGTTATCTCCCTGTATTTGGCCTATATCTTTAAGGTATTAAAGATAATACGCGCTCATATTAAAGATAATTTTGTAATAGGCCTGGGCTTAAAAAGAGATTAAGTTGTCAAAAAGCTTGGACAGACTGAAGTATTCACATTTGAAGTGGATACACTGATTTTCTAAAGTAAATGTAATAATATGTAAATACAACAGGTGGTCACTATGCACTTTCCATCTTCCATAACAAAGAGAGATAGACTATTGGACAACATGACTAACTGAAATGATGAAGGTCATATGCTGTTGAACCGCAAAGTTGGATTATCCCACAGCTTTAGTGTGAGCTCACCTGGGTCATTTTCTCACGGTTGGCTTTGGGATTCAGTGGTGCTTCAGTCAGCAGAGTCGGGTGTTCTTCAGGTGCAACCCGGAGCTCATTATAGAAAGAGTGATGCCAAATCTGAGGATAAGGGAAGAAGCCAAAGGAAAGAAACACCATCATCCAGCAGCTCAGGATCACTTCCAGACAGGTATTGTGCTCCAGCATTCTGCTTACAGTCCTAGATACAGACTAGTGATGTTTCTCATGCAGTTGTTCCTACTGCCTTCATAGAGATTACCAGAATAAGTATAGAAAAAAAAGCGTTTTCCTCAAGTTTTACTACCAGTAATATATGACTTACTTTAAGGACACATAAGTTAATGAAAACTGATGTTATTCTTACAATAGAAGAAACAGAGCAGGACAGACTTGGTTCCAGCAATGCTATTTCAGCTATTGAAAGTTAAACACTTCCAGAACAACCCTAGAACGTACACAGAGTTCAACAAATAATAGATTTCCTGACAGTTTCATCTTTTGGTTTGTAGGGGCCAGCCCGAGAATTCATAAAAAGAAATGAAGTTAAATGGTTTGTCGGGTTGAAAGTCAACTTGTGTTTATCACCTCCACACAACTCATTCCTGCAAGCTGTAAAAGTCTGAGGCCAAGTGGATTGCAATGAGGAGGTTAAGACACCAGTAAGAAGTAAACCAACCAGAACCTTTAAAGGCCGAGAAGTTTTTGCTAAGCTTGTTTCCAAGGTGGTGGTGATTAAGGATCAGTTAATATGTTTGGATCTAAAAGTAAAATCTACCAGTACTGTGACTACACACATTTACAGTGTGTTGCGATGTCCTCACTGTTCCAAATAGCTCTATTTTCACAGAACAACATTAGGTGGAAATACCACTTTAGAATCACAGAAATTATATTATCTGTACAAACTATGACTAAACACATAGTTCTGAAAGCCTTTCATCCAAAAACTGGCTCTGAAATGGATGCATTGCACTACAATATTGCTAATCTTTCAAGTATTAAAAAGTATGTGTATAAACAGTGCCCTTCACATACACACTTTGCATTTTTGCAGAAACAGACACCTTAATTTCCACTTTCTTACTAGCAAATTGATACATTCCTTTTCTTTCCTTCCTCCCCTCTCTTTCCTCTCCTTACCCTGCCACCCCCTACCCCTCAGTAATAAGCAAAGATCAGATGGGAGTAAAAGAACTCCCAATGACTATTTTGATGGACTTCTAGTAATACTCAAGCTTTAGATGCAAGTTAACCTTGGCTGTTAACAAGCTTCTCACGCTGGATAGCATGACACTTTCATCTAAAATTTAGTGGGTAAATATTTGGTTCAAGTAGCTTTGCTTACTAGTAATACACATGAACTTTTCAAAGCTGAAATACCTTCTCCATGTCATCCCAGTTTGTAATGATGCCATGTTCTATGGGGTATTTCAAGGTCAGGATTCCTCTCTTGCTTTGAGCCTCATCACCTACGTAGCTGTCTTTTTGACCCATACCAACCATCACACCCTATAAAATAATACAAATTGAGTTAGTCCCTCAGGGAGAAGTGTCACAAAGTAGACAAAACATTAACTGTGAAATAAATCCAGTTGCCAGTTATGCTAGTTACAACATACTTTATGAATACCAACAAATGCAGACTTATTTGTTGCTCTTAAATTGCCAGTATTAAATGTTTAGTTCACTTAAGTCCCTGGAGTTCATGTTTGCACTACAGTTTAAGTAAACAGAACAAGTACAATATTAAATACATCAAGATAAAGTGGAAAAATAAAGTTGTTTTAATGTTCATTATTATTTATGGATTAACTGTCTGATAAATTATAACAAAGTGGAGTAAAAGCAGAAAGTGATATTGTGCCATCTAAAGGTCAAGATGGAGTGATACACACTTTATATTTCCCAAAGCTTAAGTTTCAACGTTTTTTAATCCTCTTTTTGAACACTATAATACTGTAATTAGAGAAAGACAATTTAAATCTAATGGTACAGGCTTTTTTATAGGTATTTTCATGGATTCTGTAGTCCTAGCTTCTATACTGACAGGCAGATATTTCTCCGGTCCTGAAGAACTTAAAATGCATTTGCTGGGTAGATAAAGTGCCACATCTTACAACCAGCTTGTTTCTTTCCACCAGGGCCTTAGGTGACATAGAAGCAATTAGGTGGATCTGCTAATTATGTGAGTTAGTTTGTTGTGGCCTAGCCAAGCTGCTCTAGTTCATGCTAATGATGATCCATCTCATAAACTCCCTATATTTAACAGCTCAGGTAATAAATGTATTTTGCAAACTATTAAAATATAGTGGAATGCATCATATACTCAAATGTAAACCTTCAAGCTAAAGAAGCTCAACCCTAGGCAGGTGCCTATTTGTGATACAACTAAATTAATAAACTCAGGAAGGTTAGTAGGAAGCTGACTAAAAACTTCTTCCTCCCTTAGTTTTCTTCATATTACCTACCATTAGGCAGTCAGAATTTCCAGGTATTTCTCTGCTGGGCTTACTTGGGGTTTGGGTTGTTTTTGTTTGGTTTTTTGGGTTTTTGTTTGGTTGCTTTTGTTTGGGTTGGGTTTTGGTTTTTTTTTGTTTTGTGTTTGTTTTTGTTTTGTGGGTTTTTTTAACTAGCTGTACTCACCAAGTTTTCTGGTTGATTCAGAGTTACAGGGCACAGAAAAGATGGTATAGAAGGGAGAGAACAATTTTAGAAGGATTTTTCTCATAAGGCAAGAGACTTGTTTTGACTCAGGTGAGTGCTCTGCTGGACTCATTTTGCCTGGAAATACTGTTGTTACACAGATCACCCCAGGCTGGACCAGCCCCAACACAGGTAATGGTGAAGAGCTGGGGTCAGGACAGCAAAGCCTTCTACATGTCCAGTGAGGAATAACCAAAGTAGTTAATCACCTGGTGCCTGGGACGACCCACAATGGATGGGAAAACTGCTCTTGGAGCGTCATCCCCAGCAAAGCCGGCTTTACAGAGCCCTGACCCATTGTCACACACAAGGGCAGTGCTGTCCTCTTCCTCACACATCTTCTACGTCAGCGTCCTCTGGCCCTCCAGACAGAAAACAGCCCTATGAAAACAGCAGAGAAGAATTAAAACAAAACCATCAAACATACTCAGATATCAGGCCCCCCCTCGAAGACAGAGGTGGCTGTATGAAAGCAGCCAGCACGGCAAGGAGGGGCATGGCCCCGGTCTGGCAATCAAAGGCTGCTGGGCTATAGGAGGGAGTGGGCTTCCTTTTGAAAGCGTGAGAGGTTTCAACCGTGTCTGCCAAGGGGCTGTGTGCACTAGGGATTATCCAGGGAATTCCAGAGGAGACTTCCAGCCCTGCAGCATGGGCAGAGAGATCAAGGAGCAGCAAATGTTTATCTAAATTTGGTCACAGAAATCCACGGCTTGGGGTGGGAGATAAAAGAGAGCACTGAACTGACAGCTGCAAAAACAAAGATCCATTTGCATTGGACTCAGCACAACTTCCCCCACTTTTCTATCACCCTGATAAAATCCTGACACATGTGGAAAACTGACAAAGGTAAGAGCACTTCATCTTTCCCTTTTAGTCCTGTGCTTCCCAACAACTAACCACATGAAATGCTATGCATGTACCAGGGGTGTTTTCCTGAGGAAGATATTAACCCACTGGGTGAAGATGGCCAATTAAGTTTGTGTTTAACATTTTAAAAGAGATGTTCTAGATCAAAAAGGGGGGAAAAAAAAAAAAGCAAGTCCTCCCCTAATCACTCAGAAAAAAAAACAGACAGTATGTATTTTTAAAACAGGCCATTTCATATGCTCTATCATCGTTTCAAAGCAGCTAATAAACTACATTTGTAGAGTGACAGAGCAATTTATGTTGGCTCCTTGACTCAGTAAAAAGAAACTGTTTTCTTCCTCTGGCAATAGGATGATAATACGGGTAATAAAAATACTTCGAAGGCTTTGTATTAAAGTCAATTACAGAAACAAGCCCCGAATACCAGGACGCAAGAAGAAATATTTGCTTGCAATTTATAGTGTGTTAGGGAATCATTTGGCTCACTCTGAGCCTGTGCTTCCATGCAGAGTTCAACAAATTGCGATGTGTTAACAGCTAAAGGAGACAGCTGTCATCCACAGACCAGCTGGCTCCACATGCAGTCAAAACCTTCTGCCACAGGAATACTGAAAGCGCAGGACAAAGTGGAAATGCGGTGAGCAAGAGCCATGGCCAATGGGCAAGAGAATCCACAATCTCTTCATCCTCTACCTGGATGGAACAAGCATGGACAGTTCTTCCAAATGCTTCATTTGAGATCCTCTGCCTCAGCCCAGGCAGCCACCAGACATGGCTGCAACCCTGCTCCTGCAGGATGAGTGGGCAGAATTCCCAGGAGAAGACACGGATAAGAAAATCCTAACTTTGTGTACTCCAGATATTTTATCATTATAATTGGGAAAGTAGCTTGCAATTTCTTCATTTATTAAACTCCTGGGGAAGTAGGCTCTTTATATTCAAATACTTACTGAATGGAGTACAACTGTTATCTAACATGAATGAACAGACTGGTTTGGACAAACCATTTCCTAATTAGGAAATAGGCTTTTCAACCATCTGTTTTTGGAACAGAGTTCGAGGTCAGGGGGTTTGTTCAAACCAATGCAGCTAATGCAATGCCAAAAATCACTGGGGGGAGGGGAAAGAAGGGGGCAGGAAAGGCTACATTTCTGAGCCTAGTGGACTCTAAATGAAAACCATATTTAGTAATAAAGCACAAAAAGCTGAAAAATCAGACAGAGGGCTCTGCTGCCAACCAGCGAGTTACAGCTCGGGACTGCTCTGGTATGCAGTAGCAAAATCTTAGAGCAGCAAATGTCATTGAGTACTGTGGAAGATAGGACATTTTTCTCCCAAGTAATCAATAGTATTTAGTCTCTTCTCCTTGCTTTACTTCTACATATAATCAATCACTTCACCAATCTCTGCAACAAGCTATTAAAGAACTCCAGCTCCACAAGAAGTCTGTGTGTGTTCCTTAATGAAGTGTTTGGCATTTTACAGAACAGTAGTTTCATATACATAGAGACAAGGATGAACACACACACATCCCGATTTTATCCTTTTACACACTGCTAATTTGCACACTTCCAGCTCTTCTTGCAGTCACATTCCCCCAAACATTCATGTACGTTACACTGGGTTAACAGCACTGAAGTAAATCTGCTAAGAAACACTACTGCATACCCGTTCAGGAACTTTGTTCTGCCCCAAGGCAGATAACACCCCAAGGTTATACGAGTTCATTTAAACCTGAACATAGCTGTAATTCCAGCTGTGGCATTAAACAAACCATTTCTTCATACAATTGGTGAAGTAGAATCAGCAAAATTATTAGGCAGAACTTTTCTGTCCCTTTCAGAAGTGCTATAAAATAAACTCAGTATAGACACTACAAGTATTTTATCAACTCAATTCTAATAAGCAAATTTGCTTAAGCAAACTACAGCACAGCAGTACATCCTCCTGAATAGCTTCCATTTGGCATTATTTAATTGAAGTCCTGCAGCAATCTGTAAATCATAGTATTGGTTCCATGCCACTTACCCTGACAGTGCGTGGCTGGGGATAGCTGCTCTGGGATGGTGCACTCTGTATCTGAAAGCTCTGAGGTTATATAGACCCTTCAGCTCTTCTCCTCCCACTAGCCTCCCAAACAAGGAGCAGAGACAGACAGAGACAGAGCTGAAGTCTTTAACAAAACCATATAGGGACCTTAATACAAAAAACTCTAATCTGGGTGGCCACAGGCCCTGGGTCTCTTCCACTGCATTCCAGTGTAGAGCTCATGAAACAGGAGACTTTCAGCTGTGTAATATAAACACTTTAAAACTTCAGGAGAGTTGCTAAAATACAGAGAGTCAGAGCCTGCCCACAATAGACATCTTCTGGCAGGAGATCACGTGTTCAAACAGGAGAGGTCCAGGACTCCACAGTAACATCCAAGAGGCAGAACGAGAAATTGAAAGAGCAGTCATTTATAACAAGGAAGGTGTTTTTAAAGAAACGCTTTTCTGTCCTTAAAGATTTTCACAAAAAAACAGTGAAAATATTTCTGGCCAGCTAAACAGCTGCTCAGTTTTTCTACAAAGTCTCTTTAAAAGCTTGGCATTTTGCTTGTATACTAAATATTGCCCATAGGCTTAAGGGTAGAAAAAAAGTACCTGCTGTTGTTTACAGTTCATAACCTTTGAAGGTTGTGAAAAAGTTCAGTTAAAAGATTATTATGATCCCCTCTGGATTATGATGGATTAGAATCCATTCTTTTTCTCAGACAGCTTGCTTTTCAACCCTAGGACCTGCAGGCCAAATATGCCCTAGTGCTACTTCACTGAAGGCCACAAGTCTGGACTGCCACAAACTCACATCTCAAATTGTTTGTAGTAAAGGAGTTGAATTTTATAACCTCAGCTAGCTTTTCCATTGAACATATTTTTAGCAAATAAAGGAACGGTTCTCCCTGTACAAGTTATTTTCATCACAGGCTTCAATTTTTACAGCTGTAGCCAACTGTTCTCTGGACAGGCTAATTCTAGTGTAGCAGACCTTTCATAGCCAACATTTTGTCATTAAGTTTTTACAAAATATCAGAAGCAGCATCTCTTAACTCCAATGCTAAATCTTACAAATTCAAAACTGGTCCAAGCACACAAGCCAAGAAAGATGTGAAAATCCAAGTGAGATCCTTGCTTTGTGAGTCTTGTTGCAACAGGGAGAGGCATTGTGAGTTTGCTTACAGAGTGCTTGCTGCCCAATTGAGTAGCCCTAATACAAGAAAATCTCCCACAAAACCACAGTGAAAATTTTTCTGATGTGAAAATTTAAGGAATAAGCTACTAGTAGAGATAGCAGATAGACAGAATTATGGATTGAAGACCAAAAGGAATTTAACTTTTAAGGAAAGGAACTTTGAAGGAATGTAACTGCCTTGGAGAGTCAGAAACAGAAGCTATCAAATGTTGGAACATGAGCCATGCAAAAGCTATTTATTATTTCACTTCTAGCATCGGAGCAAAAGACAGAAATATTTTATAAAGAAAAAAAAAAGGAAAAAAAATTTAAAAACCCAAACCACCAAGATAAGCAACCTAAAAGAGAGGATCTCAACAGGCCCTTTTTTTGCATATCTCCAACTGACACTCAAAGGACAGCCAAAACCAAATTCTTTGTTTTCAAACAACACTCAGTAATACAGCTGAGAAAACTTGTACACCTCATATAGAACATATGGTATTAGATCAGGGAACTCTAGTCAAGGGGAAGGACAATTTCACACAGCATAACCCTTCAATGCAGTATCATGTCTGATTTTGATACAAACATCAATTACCTTCTAGATTAGAAGAAACACAATCCTAGGTTTTCAGAAACATCATCAACTACTACTCCTTGGAAATACCAAGACTAGGACAAAGATTCAAAAGAATCCAAACTTCTTGCCTTAGTGACCAGAAGTTTACACTCCCAAAAAAAGCTTACTAGTGATGATGCTATAGCGGATACAGCACATATGAGATTGCAGAGCCAAGTAAACAACCCTTCAGTAGAACCGATACATCATTCACACTGCACCTCAGCATAACTAGAAATACAGGCAACAGTTTTCTACAAGAGGCATCTGTGAACATTAAGGAAACAGTGGCCATGCAGATACCATAGACTTGTACCTCTATTAAGCTTCATCATGATACCTTAGTGCACACCACTGGTGCACACCACAATTCCTGTTGGTGGCAATGATGGCAGCAGCAGCATCTTGGCTGCGTTGAGGAATGGTCTTTTTGGGTGTGGATCACACATCGTCTTACCTGCCATGGGCACCAAAGATGTAGGAGTCCTAGTTTTCAGGGTGCTCATGAAAAAGATACAGCTGACATAGTCTCACTCAGAGCAGGTAGTTGTTGATACGGTGACGCAGCGTAAACACCAGTTGTTTGGAAGGACCTCCTGTATGAAGGACATTCGATGGAGACAGACACAGGCAGACTAGAAGGAAGAAGTAAACCAGAGGCTTGACTAAGCAGTAGTGATGGATACACAGAAACAGCACAGGAAAAATGTAGAGATGCTGCCCAGCCATGCCTCCAGCACCCAGTGAAGAGCAGTGCTCAGCAGGCAGCTTGTGTGTGCAGTGTGATGTTATGGAAAGTGTCAGGGCAGGAAGGAAGGCAAGGAAACAGGTGAACTATGCAAGGAAATTAGGTCAGTCCAGCTCGAGGGACACTACAGAATGAAAGTATTCCTTTTTTTTTCAGTGAGTCCCCGCTGAAGTTACGATCACACAGTTGTTACTAGACATAAGAGTACATCAGTAGTTTACACCTTTTTTCTCAGCAACTTAGGTTATTGTCAGAAGGGTAGGGAGGGAAGGGGCAAATGCACTTGGCATGAAATATGAATAATAACTTAAAAAGAACTGAATAGAACAAGTCTTCTGAGAATCAAACCTAAATGCTGGGGATCAAAACACTGAACTCTTCTCTGCAGCTATGGACACAAAAGAGCTTAGCCCAAATATATATATACATATGTATGTATGTATATTATATATATAAGGTAGGTTGGTTTTGTTTGTTTATTTCTTTCTTCAAGAAAAAGAACACACCACCATTCCTGAAAGTAATTTATCGTTTCCTCTGGAGGCTACTTCCATCACCAGTTTCTGCTGCTTATCTTTCAGTCCTTATGCCACTCATTTGTATAGAAACACACAGCACAATTGCCTGGTGTGTCTATATCCCAAGGTTCCCGTTCTTTCTTTGTATCCATAGCCAAAACCTATGTTTCTCCTTAGCTTCCCTTGCAAATTTTGTTTTTCCATACTAAACCCTTTCACAGTCTCTATTACAGGAGTATGTCTGGACTGCAATGAGAGAGAGAAAAACAACAGGAAAAAGTAATTTTTCCTCTCTCTTAATACTCTTTTCCCTGATCTCTTTACAGAGGTACTAGCAAAGCTCCAATGCCAATTGGGAACTTCCCTATTGACTTCAAGCATCTTTTAGTATATCACTCTTAGCTACACCGTCCTTAAGTTCTTTCTTTTTCAGTAACTTGTGCAGATTTCCATATGGGTCAAAGTGTACTTGGGACTCTACAGCAGCTGTGCAGCCACCGTGCCTGGGAAATGGGCTCCAGCTGGCCTGAAGAATGCCAGCTCAGAGGCCCCACACCAGTGAGGAGATGCCATACTTTTTTGGTAAAGGAGGACAGAAGCTGCAGGCTTATCCCAACTGCTATAGAAGACTGTGAATAAAGTAAACCCTTTGCTTTACTTTATAAGGGAAAACAGCTTCTGAGATGTGCGTGGAGACCTTCCTGCCTGCATCCAATTGGCTGTTTAGGAATGAGGCTCTGCTAAATATGTCTCTGGCTCCTTTTTATTTGGGGATTCCTTTCATCTTCGTAACATTAGCAGAATCTCTAAATGTTTTGGTTTGTCTGGCTTCAGGCCCTCTATCTCATTGATAGGCTTTACACTTCCCCACCCCACCCCCTCACACACAGCCCCATTTTAAGGAAGACAGGAATAAATAAGCTTTAGGGAGCAGAAAAGTCACTCTAATAATCTGATTCATTGCAGCTGTCACACAGTATGCATCTGTAAAGTGTCAGATTAACCATAAACTGTCAGACCCATAGATTAGCTTTCTCTGTGATTGTCAGACTCTTGCACTGGTGTCTCCAGAAGAACTAAGCCAAAATTATTCTAATCATTCTCAAATATGGCAGTTTTCAACCTACAAAGTTTAGAAAATAGTTTTGCCACTGCTGTTCAAGAGCTAGAGGAGCCAGTGTTTGCCTCCTGGGCCTCTTGAGCATGGTGATGAAGAATGTTAATTCACAACCTTCTTTCATCTTCTTGACAAGGTATCTTCCTCCACGGTAATGTGGTAGTTATCCTTCATTCAAAATCAAAGGAACACATTCAAAGTAAAAATGAGATAATGGCTCTCTCCTCATTCCTGCTTAGATAAATAAACAGAACATAAGTACAAGCCCTGCTGGGTCAGGCTGATATCCATATAGCTCAGTATCCTGTCTCTCAGATTTCCTGATAGCAGATCTCAGGAAAGTTATAGGACTTCTACAGTGGTCATTTTTTTCCTATAGCCTTTCTCCTTTCATATATGCAGCAGAAGGATTTTTTGAGACAGGAGTCCGTACCTATGTCCTTATGCATAATAGGATATTTTTCCACCATAAATTTGCATAATTTTAAACACATAGTTTTGAAAGCCCTTGACAATTTATTTTTTTTTTGTAGAAATAAGCTCTACATTTTGTCTGCAAGGCATCACCCATAGTTCACACTCCAGCTGGTACAGACATGCCTAATATTAGAAAGAAAACCTCAAATATATCAGAGGCATAGTCAAAGGAACACTGTCTATACCAAGAGCTGCAAATCCACCAGAGATCCTGGATAAGCCCTCAGGCCACTGGCCAAGGCCAAGCTCTGCTCCACTGTGCAAACTATCAGCAGCACCTCAGTAGCTTGTTTGCAGTTCATGATGACATATCTGTCTGAAATTATACTGTAGATAAGGCTTCACAATAATGTTACATTGGCACATCTCCCAGGAATTACAGGAGAACAGATTCCCCTAGGTGATTATCAGAACCTGTTCAGTAACATGCTGTCTAAATTTGTCAAAATGCAAATGAAATCTTCCCACTGTGGAAGACAAGTCCTTTACTTCTAAGGAAGTCAGACCTACACTACATGTGCGTGGGACAGGCAGAGCACAGGGGTCCTTCCTCCAGAAGCTCCCCAACCAACATATTTCCACGCTGACAGCAAGAAGGAGACCACTTTCCAGCACATTTTTGCAAGGGGCTTTCCTGTTATTATTTCACCAAGAGCAAAGTTTCAAGGTGAGCTTCCGCAATATAAGAAATCAGATGGTTCCCATGAGAGAAATTTGCTGGAAGCAAGTTTCATGGAGCTATTACTTACAGATCAAACCTGTGGGCTCTGTATGCCTAGCTATATCACAAAACCTCACAAACTCAATGTCTGTATCAACCAATTTGCCTGGCCCTCCAGCAAACCATAAGGGAAAGGACCTCCACAAGGTCATCTCTCACTATTTCACTAGCAAATTTAATACTTGCCTGGAGTGCCAGAGTTTAACTTTTTGTAATCAACACATCTTCTTTGCCCATAGGCTCTGCATTATGACAAACTACAGGGTCACTCTCAACACAAACGTCACCAAGCCGGTACCTGCCTGTCCCAGGGGTTCATCTCTGGTGTCCAGCCCCTTTTTCCTGGCACCTGGGTTGGAGCACTCAGAGCAGTTAGGTGTCGCTGCTGGGCAGGACAAGGAGACATGACCCTGCTGCAGCTTCCTCATCTTCTGTGTGAGTCACTCAGTACAACCTGCAAACAACTGAGAGCACAGCTGAAGTGTTTATTTTTTTTTAAATCCACACAAGAACCACTGTATCACAGTGAAGGAATTAGCATTACGTGGCAATAAACCCAAGAATGTACAAAATATACAAGCGGAAATCTACCACTTGTGTGACTAAAGTGAACATATACTTTTAAAAACACCTCAAGATAAAAAGGAAACCTACTTCTGGAACTGGCACGCCATTATAGGAAAGCGTATGTTATGTGCAAGAGTAAAAAATAATGTGGCAAATGCAAACATATTTAATACGTGTGCACTTTCTGTGCCAGGGGAAAAAAAAAAAAAAGCACCAGAAGTCAATTCAATTCAAAGAATGCAAACCTGTTTGTGGCTTTTTTTTTTTTTTTTTAATTTCAACTCCACTGCAAGAGGGTGCTAAAAGAGCAGTAAAGTTGGGCATGCACATTGCAGCAGGTATGTATAGCCTGCATCCACACAGGGGTTCCAAAGAACAGGCCAAAGTGCCTCCAGAAAAATTAACACTTATTTTCATTGACCCTTAAAAATGCTTGAGGGGTTTTCCCCAGGAAGAAAGGCAGTTCAATGAAAATTTCAAGCATGTAATGAAAAGAAGTAGCTAACTACAAACTTGCCAGGTGAACACACCACTCTAAGTCAACCTATCAGAGATGCCAATACAGAATTCAAATAATAAAAAATAAAATGAGACAATATAATAAACATCAATGAATAAGGCTTTATAAAAATGGCTTATTGTAAACCTTCCTTAGAGGAATATTATAAACACAATTGTAAAAGCCCACTAAAGCCTTTTATATTCTAAAACATGAAATAACTACAAGTAATGCAAATGCAGACCCAACATATGCAGAGTAGCAAGAGAACTGCTCTTGAAGCTGAAGCCTTTCAGCAGAGCACAGGGAAATCAATGCTGAGTGGGTGCATTTCTGTGGGACCTTCCCTACCCATCACTGGCCTTCATCAGTGATCTAAACAATAACGTAAGTTACAGAAAAATGTCACAGATAAAATGTGTTTTTATAGCTTGCTACAACCTACATTATAGATCTAAGATAAAACAGAGTTCTCCCCAGCAGAATCCTGTTTATAATACGAAGCCTTGAGAAGCCTCTTTGCATCTCTGATCTGTACAAAAGGATCCTTGCCTCTCCTTACCACCATGGAATTTTTGCTGAATGTCATTTTGGTTAGCAAAAACAAAGTGCAGACAAACACACCTGGCAAAGTGGTGCCTACCACTGCAGCCTGCAGGAAGGACAGAACTTCACTGGTGCTCTCTTCTGCCTCATGAGCAGTGTCACCCTGCTTCTGTCACACGGCCCTGCACACATCCTGGCTGCTGCTTGGGCCTGGAAGATCATCCTGCTACCTAGTATGGTGCCCCAAGAGACTGACACCTGACAATTGGTGGTCACTTAGCCAGGAAGAACTTATCACACAGCTATTACTCATGTTCTAACATATTCATATAAACTACTCCCCAAACAATGCTAAAGGCTCACAAGAAAACTGAAGCAGGCAGGTTTTTGGTCCTTGCTTTGCAGATGCATCTTAGTTACATAAGATAGTTTCTTCTTCCTCTTTCTTACAGGCAGCCATAAGAACTATGGAAAAGTACAGATAACATGCTATTTTTGTTTAATAATTTGGTTGGTTTTCTGAAAGTGTACCAGTATTTTCCAGTCAAACTCATGGCTTTCTTTTCCTCTTCCACAAAATGTGTTTTGCATGCCCTGCTTTAACTGTTTGCTCAGATTTCCTTCCCAAGCCAAACAAAGTTTTGTCCTTTCCCTTTTGTGACTGTAAGAAAGACTTAGATACACAATTCTGAAACAAACATAACCATCTTTCAGAAACACAGAAAAACTCAGAATTCTGCAAAGCTCTTCCTCATTCTAGCCCATTTCAAGACCAATTATTTTTACCTACTGGTGTCATGGGTAATGAAAACTGTCAGGACTCAGGTCTAACCTACCTATAGCTCAGTGGGAGATTTCTGCAACCTCCACTGCTTTTTGATCCATTTCTTAACCCAGATAAGACCATATATACTGTCTAGTATTACACACACCCACACAGTGTTTCCATAGGAACTGGTACAGATACAGCTCTCCATTCCACAGACAGAAGGCTAACATCTCCCTGATTTCACTGCAATTTTAAGGACTTCAAGAATATTCCAAGTACCTTCAGGCAGAAAATGCTAAAGACTGATAATTCCTATTATTGTGAGTCAGTAATGGCACCAAAAAAAAAAAAAAAAAAAAGTCTCAGAATTATAGTTTCTACCATGTTGTCAGTCCTGTAAGTACTTCCCAAGTTTCTCTCTCTTTCAGTTCCTTGCTAGTAACTTGTTGAAAAGATGTAGTAACTCCTTTCACTGCTAGAAAACACTTTTGTCCAAGGATCTTGAAAATGACTGGGTAGTTTCCACATCAGGATACCAGAACTACACAACTCTTTCAGCTTCTTAATTAGAGCCTGTTACTTACTGCATTGTATTTAGCTGTCTCTGGAAATTCATTTACAAGGTCAAATGCTCAGACCTCTTCAAAACAATATGAATCATTTCCCTGCACACTGATTAGTCTGTGCTACACAGCATGAACACATTGTTTAATACGAGGAGAAAATTATGCAATTAGCAGATCTTCCGCATAAATACATCCCCCTTTCTGAATTGCTTTTAAACAAAATAGTGTTGGTAGAGTGCCACATGAACTGCAAATGACCAGGTCTTCTCAGAAAAATGAGTTGGGAGAAACAGGTGACAATCACACTTGGGAAAAAGGTCTAACATCTGTCTTCTTTTATTCTGCATACACAATACAAACTACTGTTTGCATAAGGGCTAAACCTTCCATATTGCCTATATTTTAATAACATAGTTATTCTTCTGTAAATTGTTTTTGTCAGATCCTGTTTTTCAGGTAGGCCCCCTGAAAAGAAAACGTGGGGTTTCTACCAGGTCACTCAGGAATAGTGGAACAGTAGCTGGGAGGACGAGGAACAAGTTCCATGAATCAACAGCCTTTCACTGCACCAAGATGAGACAACCCAGGCTCTGCCATGTGGTTAGTGCAGGGCAGACTGGGCTGCCCCTTCAGCGAGATGATGGAGAAGGGGTTGGTGGCCAGCTCTGCCTCCCCAAAAGAGGGAAGTCTCCAGATATCGATATAATATATCTTTACATATGCTTTGTGCACATGTAGTGAAATCTTATCTTCAAACAAGACAACATCAAAATTACAACTGGTCTCAAGCAAAGCAATGGCTCACTGAAGTGATGAAATGAAAGTTGAGAACTCAGTCCAAAACCTTTACTTCAAAAAGGTAAGACAATCTCCCTATATTATTACAGCAAATGGATGTGAGTCCCTCTTCATTTCTCACATGAAACTGAGGAACTGCTCTCCTTTCAGCAGGCAGGGAGGTTTCTGAGCATCCCCGAGCTGGGAGAAACACATAGGAAACCTGCGGCTGTTAAAGCTGTGGCCTGCACCAGCACTAGAGTCTCCTGTCTATCCCAGGGAACCAGAAATGCACATTCTGCTGTCCATCCCTCTTCAGTCCCTCATCCAGTTTCCTATTCCTGCATCTGAGCTGTCTGACAGCAGGAGAGGCAGCTACCGTGCAGGGTACCTCTTTCAAATACTTTCAAAATACTTGTCTTCCAAAAAGTATTTGATAAATGATTCAGCTGAAAAATATCACTAACATCTTATCTGGGAATTTAGCAGACTGCTTCAGACAGAAAACATGAATGTATCCCTTCATATTATGACCACCCTTAAAGACACACAGCTTTCTAATTCATCACAGCTTTCTAATCCATCACTTAATTGCTGATGAGAACCACTGGCAGAAAACAACCAACTGCATCTTGAAAGAAACATGAATCAGTCTGTAGCATATACTCAATTCATTTGCTGCAGTTCATAAAAGCTTACCATGTAGTGGGCTGTGCAGCTGAACAGAGAAGATATGACTCACTCCTGTAGCTGCGTAAGCTACCCAGGCCTCTCTGCTGTTTGTGCAGATGTCTGGTAGAAATGGGTGAGTAAGTGAAGGTAGGGAACAGCCATAGCCCCCTCACCTCCAAACTTTGTTCCTATCACAACAGCCTCTCTCTACCAGGATTTAGCTGTTAAACATGTACCTGAAGTTCAAGTCCTGGTTAAAAGCACACAAGCAGTGCCCAGGAGACAAACCTGCAGAGCAAGATCACGGCATCCTGTTCTCACTCTGAAGAACGTTTGATGTCACTGAGGATGCTGAACTACATCTGAGATATCAGTGGGAGGGATAAAGCTTTTCACATCAGTGTCATGTCCCCACCACCCCCAAAGAATTTCAAAGGTTAAGCGATATCAAAAGAAACCGAAACAAGACTGTTTGGAGTCTCAGCCACAAGGCATTGCTTTATCTAGTTTCACTCATCAGATGATATCCCAGAAAGAGAAGCATGACAGTGCAAAGCAAAACAGTGGAACTGAATCCCAAAGACATAATATTTCTTACAATCTCAGAAACTACAAGAAGATCTTTTAAAATGTTTCCTTTAGCTTGTCCTGCCCATTACCTTAAATAAAATTCGTCTTAGTTTAATTTCAAATTATGATGAAAACTATTTTCCTTGAAGGGCAGCTGTTTGGATGTCACTTACTCAACATCAGAAATAAAGTCATCTGGTACACCTGTTACTGTCATCTTCAGGTTAGAGGTTAAAAGCAGAACTAAAGATCTCCTTTTACTTGCATTTACCTCTTAACTCCAGACATTTCTCTACAGATCTTCCCTCTCTCATCTTTGGTATAAGGACTCAGGCTTGGATATAACTCACAAATCAAACCAGCAGTGGTCTGTCCAGGCAGTGCCTGAAGGGAAAAGCTTTGAATATTTCCTCATCTCTGGATAAAGCATCCCTAGCACATTATCTTAAAAGCTTTTACAGCTCATCTGTTACACGTTTGACAGTTAGCATTTACTGTACATCAAGCTTCAAAAGTCCAAAGCATAACTTAAGTAATAGCATCCTTCAAAAAACAAAGACCAATTAGCTTGCAAAAAGAGAAAAGAGCACCAGCCAGCCTCTGAAGCTAAGCTGCCTGCTGCAAGATCTGGATGGAGACAGAGCTCTGCAAAACAATTAAAAGAGATGCATTTACAGTCTATCCAGTCACATAGTCAAATTTGAGTGAGCTGACTTAAGTGAGCCCATGTGATGTGCAAAATACTTGCTAAATAATGCAGCATTCAGTATCTCAGCACTCCCTGGTACAGTTCACACACAGAGGACTGGAACTGGATGGTCCCATGGCTAAAATAAAGTCAATAATCAACTCTAAGATAGAAACACATCTACATTTATGGTAAGGTTATAGTGATTGGCTGTAGGCGCCCCCAGGCATCCAGCCAATTTGCTTTTCCAGTCTAAGGAAATGCTCAGTTTGTTTGAAAAGTGATTTTTTTTTCCTCTGCTGTGAAGAATGCATTGACGTCATCTGAACTGGGTCTGTCGAACAAAAGCATGGATCCAGGGTTGTGTTAGGAAGTTGAATTATGAGAAAAAGGACATCCGTCTGTTTCAGCTTTCTTTTTAGAGGGCCAGGGACTATGCCCAGTTCTCCTTTACTACCTTCTCCAGAGAAGGACTGCTAAAGGGGAAAAGGTACTTGCTACAACTTTCAGTTTCCACTGTTTTGTTCTAGTTCTTTTTTTTTTGTTTCCACTCTGTTTTCTTGCTCGTGTGGGATTTTTTTTGAGATAAACACTAACATGTATGGCTCCGTGGGCGGGTGTATCAGACCTTTATTATTTTTAAAATAAACATGCTGCATATCAGAACTTCCTGATCTGATTTGATGTAACACCACATGGCACCCTTACGAAAAAGCTGACATGGTCTTCATAAACCTCTCTGCTTACACTCTACTTTCCCACTTCTATGCTGTCATATCAGCTTACCCACACACAGAACAGGGTGTTTGGTCACCACATCATCTGACCAAGAACCTTTCACTATACCACAAACCCAGATGATACTAACTGTAATGAAAACAGGGAGAAGGGTAACCTCCAATTGTCAGAATCTGGCCACACCACACTGCAACACAGAAGCCAGCAGTTACAGTGGTTAGAAATCTTTTCTGGCCTACAAGACTTTAGAGCAAAGGGTGCAGCTGGTGGCTGGAGGTCACTGTTTTAATGTTTCACTGAAGATTTGGAAAACAATAAAACCATCACAGAACTACATTGAGTAAGAACTGCTTATTTAAGGACTGATGCCACTGCAATCATTTCCCAACAGTATAGGCTGATGCTTGTGATGAGAGTCACATAACAGAAGAGGTTTGAATCAAGGATGACGGAGATGCAATAGAGCTGCACAGGTAACAGATTACTCGTTCTAGCATTTAAACTAAAAGTCAAAATTAGATTGGTTGTTCTGAACCAGAGGGAGGGGAGAGGCAAAACAGAAAAGCAAACTAAACCAAAAGGCCAACAGAAAGTGCAACAAACAAATAAGCAAAACAAAACAAAAACCTTGGGTCCAATTATTGTTTGTGCTTTATCTTCCTTCCCTTTAAACTTCAGAGTATTTTAAAAAAATGAATCACATAACAAAATGTATAATTTTAAGTATCTCTAAAATGTACATTCTGCATTCTTTCCTGTTTTCCTCCCTTTCCAGCCAAATCAAGTTGCCCAAATACTAAAGTTGTGTACCCTAATCCACATTTGAAGGCAAACTTATTATCTACTAAAAGACAGGGGAATAAGTCAATGTACACAAGAAAAGAAAATGCAAAGTTAAAAGGAAGACAAATGTAGTAGGGATTTCCCACATTTATTATATTAAGGAATCTAGTGTAAGTCTTCTGTTCAATAATAATCTTCTAATGCATATTTTAGGTCAAAGGAGAATTTAAGTTTGACATAACTACTTTGGTTAAGTTATACTACATTAATCTAATTGCCCAATCTCAATACAAAAGAAGAGCTAAAAATTAACAATACGCCAAAACAAATCTAAACAAAATATTAAAAAGAAAATAAAATTTTAAAATCTGTAACAATGTAACACAGAAGCAAGCAGTAGAAAGCAAGTCAGATCTTATGCTTCCTTCCCCGCTATTTTCCTTCTGGAATATAAATATGGATTCAGTGTTCTGAGATGAGCCCAATGCAATGTAAAGGACTCTGAGCCCTCAATTACATTTTACTGCACTTTGACAATTTTTTGTTTACCTGGACAGACTAATTAAGTTAACCCTCTCAAAAACTTAGCAATTCATAATGTCATAATATCCCAACAGAGTTAGTTTCTCTAGGTGCAAGTAAGTTTCTGGAGAGGAAAGAAAAGGTTTGATGACAATTAAGGCATGAATACAGATCCCAACTCAGCAACTTTAATAGTCAGAATAATGTGTATTCAGAATTATTCCTTGGGTGTTTTTGCAGCTACCTTGAACAGAATTTCCTATGACCAGTGTACATATGTGGATATAGGATAACAATAATACGGAAAAAAACAAAACAACAACAAAAAATCCAACCAGCACAGTAAAATAAAATAAAATTAAAATAAAAACAAAAAAATTCACTTTAATTCCAGGACCTTGCATTTTAAAGGTGGAATTGCAAAAGAGCTAAAAAGTGTGTGTTAACTGTTCCTCGGGTTGCATCTCGTCCCTATCTGATCCCTCTTTGTGCGTTAGGAGAGGCACAAGGCCATCTGCTGGTAAGAGAAATACCGCAACGCCTGGACTGCTTAACATGCCTCTGCTGACAGCCGAATTAAGCTTTAGATGAAGATTGAGTAAAGACAAGAGTCAATGATACAACTTTTATCAGCCAAAAAAAGCTGATGCAGCCCAAGGAACACAGAAAAGAGCAAAACACTGACCTAGTGCTCACTGATACCAGCTCAGGATAGTCAAACAACAATGAAAAAAATCCTCCAAACTCATTTCTCATTATTCTTCATTATATATATAAAACCCCCGAACAACTACATAAGGTATGACTGCAAGCCACATTCAGGCACTGCTGTTTTGACATGAATATGGTGGCTTCTCAAATGTCTCTCAAAGCTCCAAAAGACAAAAACACTCCACCGCAAATCAGCTACATGCACACAGTCATCACACCCCCGGGGGGATAGGGAGGAGTGCAAACCACATGCACCTAAGAGACATTAGCTGCATTAGCGGAAGATATTGGATAACTGGGGCAAGGGACATACAGAGGTGTTACCCAACACCAAGCAATGCCCACTGAGGGCCCAGCTGCATACGGTTTTGCTTTTAGGACAAATACAATCCCCCAAGCAATGAATTTGGAAATAATTTTACCAAGCTTTCTGCTGCAGCAACCATCCAGATACAGACAAGGTTGCTTGCAGTCCCTACTCCACCCCTACTTGCCCTCAAACTTCCGCTAAAAGTAGCAGCCTCAAGTACATACAGATTTGGGTTTGCTCAGTAAAAACTACAGACAAGTAATCCAGGCACTACACGCAAGAGAGGTGCCTCTCATTCCTTAAATTCCATATTGCCATTGGGAAGGCAAAAAGTTGATTGTTCAAGGATACTCCAAAGGCAGCACCTCTAAAAATGTGTCAGCAGTACATTTCGGTTTATCCGGAAGTGGTTAAAAAGCCCGAAATATTTAAAACAGCAGCTATTTTTTGGTGATGGTATAAACCCAGCTTATCTATATGGCAGCTAAGACCCATACCAGCAGAAAAGCCGAAGAGTTTCTGAAAATCTGAGTCATAAACCACTGAAAAGTGGCGTTTAAAATGAAAACGCCAGCTCGATTGCAACCATGTCTTCCCAAGGCAACAGCATCATGTCAAAACCTGAAAGATCAAAACCCATATCGATAACTCACACCATCACGTTATTTCTAACTCTACAAAGGAGGCCAGGCTACCAGCATTTCAAAACACTGAAAGCTTGCAAGAAAAACACAAGTGACTAGAAAGCTACAAAATGTCACAGGCTTGAGCAAGACTTTCAACACGACAGCGAAGGGCAGTACTTTCTGCTGCAGCGGGTTTAGACTGTTCTGAGAGACTTCACTCCTACTGGTTCGGGACTCCCTGCCCCAAGCCTGTCCTTATCAATACTGCAAAAGCAGAGTTTCTGCCCTCAATGGGGAGGAAATTGCTTCGCCCAGCAACTAGGACATGAAGTGAATTCCTCATTCCCAGCCCAAAGTCCGCTAGCTTCGTCACCTCGGGGCTGTGCTTGGCATTCACAGGCTGCCGAGTGGGTGTGCCTGACCAACAGCCGCGATCCCCGCGGGGCTCAGGACAGCCGCCGTGCCCTCGCTCCGTGTGCCCGCGGGCTCAGCCGGTGGAGGGGACCCTGCCCGGGGCCGATTCACGGCGCCGGGCACCTGCGGGGGAGCGGCAGCGCACCCCGATACCGCTGCCAGCCCCTCCGCCCCGCGCCGGAGACGGGCCGGGCGGTGTTTGCCAGCACATGGGAGGAGCCCGGTGGGCAGGGCCGGCTGCCCTGCCGGGACGGGCGGACTGTGCTGTGCCGGAAGGTGCGGGGCAGCGCTGGGCAGCGCTGGGATGGCTCGGGGGTTCCCTCCTCTGCTCCTCGTAAGTGTCGGCCCGGGCGGGCAGCGGGCCGGGCGGGGGGCGGTGTCGGGCAGGGCTGCTCGGCGGCGGGCGGCAGGACCACCCCGGGCGGGGGCAGCGGGGCCGGGCGGGGATGCGGCACAGCCGGGCGACAAGCGCTGCCCGGGTGCTGCTCGCCGCCGGCAGCGACAGGAGTCTTACTGAGATTCCGGCTAATTCGTTTATGCGATGTTTTAAAGGGAAAAAGAAAACCCCACTTTCAGGTTCAGGCAATTTATGATGTTACAGCCACTTCTAAGGGTGCAGGGCGAGGGGAAGTGGGTATTGTGGAAAAGCGGACGGAAGAAAAGGGGGATGGATGCAGGTGACTGTCAGGGACACAGGGTTGTGTGCTGGGGGTGGGGGGACCCAGGGTCAGCTGTGGCTTGGTCCGCTCCGCAGCAGTCGGTGCTGTGCGGAGACGCTGGAAGGCAGGTTGAGCGTCCCGCACCTCCAGCATGGTGAGACCCGGCATCTGCCAGCGCTGAAACCACAGCTCAGTGGAAGCTGTCTTGCACTGCCCCTCAGAGCATCCGTAACACAGCGATCTGGTAAAGCAACATAAAAGCTAACACCCGTGGGGGAGGAGTCTGAACCACTATGACAGTGAGCCAGGAAAAGCTAGAGGAATAGTTCAAGCCCGGCGGCATGGTGTGCAGCATTTACTGGAAGCGGTGGGGCAGGGCCTTCCCCTCTTGCCTAAATCATCCCTTGTGCACACAGTATATGTCCCTGCAGCTTCAGAGGTTTGGTCTCGTGTCTCTCTTTCATTGGTTAAGTTACCTGCACAAACACCCATTTTGAAGGAAGGGCTGCTGTCAACAGGAAAGGTAAGGAGGCGTGTCAGTGCCCAGCCCGGAGATCTCCATTAGTATAGGTGCCTTAGCCCAAAGAGCTATAGTGGCAGCAAGCTCCACGGCAGGAGACCTAGGGACACATGGATGCCCTGGCTCAGCCTGCACTCTGTTAGAGCCGTCCCCAGGCAGTCCTGCTTCCAGAGCCCGGAGGTGGGATAGTGGAGATGAGGCAGGTGACAGTGAGCCAGGCTGCATAGCAGAGCCTCCACCTGCATGGGAGTGTGGATGTAGTACACATTGCTTCCCCAACCCCAATTTTCACCTGTTTCAGAGACAATTCACTGAAGCTGACATTTGAATTCTCCTCACAGCGTGGTTACATTGCTAGCACAGTTTGCTTTGCGGTTTGTTGGGTTAAAATCATCTTAATGTATAAATCATTCAAATTCTGATCTGATTTACTGTATAACAGGTAATACACTATCTGAAATGTTTCAGAGAGTACTATCCATGCTGCTGCACAAATCACCAGAGCATAGTTAAATACAAAGAAGGATTTTCATCTGCTGACAGAGAGTGTATTATCTGTTCCTCTACAGGAGCAGGAAACCACTGGCAGAAATATCAGTCTGGCTTGCTGTATTGGAACCATTCAGAATATGTATTAAGGTTAAAAGTGCTTTCTATCTTATCTCATTGCTCCCAGAGAATATATAATTTATATTCCTATTTTCCAATTGTTTCCATATTTCAGTGCCCCTTAGAAAGACCATAACACTCCTTAATTGCTTTTTTTTTTTTTTTTTTTAATTAGCATGTTGTTCCATTACTTATAAATCGGTAAACCTGGTCGGAGTTTGGCATGTTGTTTTGGTTAAACCAGAACATGAAAGCGGTTTGTTGAATGAGACCTCAGTTTTGCAAGGAGCTCTGTGATGCACTAAAGTCACAGGGATAGTCATGCAAAAATAGCAATGTTCTATGTAGTTAGAAAAATCTAAGTTCTCCTTGTAAAAAAAGCCACAAAACTACATACTACTCAGAGACACTTTTAAGGATCAGAACTAAAAGAACTCTTGAAAAGAGTGAAGTGTTATGTAAATATTTTATCTAGAATATTTTTCATCTGATAAGACTACAGAGCAGGCAGTTTTCTGGAAATTCAGAAGACATACCTTTGAAAACAGGACTCCTATGTTACAATGCTGATCCTCCTTTCTCATTTCATGGGAAACTAATACACACATGTACGTGTACATGCAGAAACAACCATAAAATGATAGGATGACCCAAGATTCAAGTGAAAAGTATAAGGGCCCCAGTTCTGGAAACATGTCTGGACATGTTACCACAGCTAACTGCCTTTATCTTTGTGGTAACTCACTGAAAAAAAAGAGAAAGTCGCAATAAGAAAACCTTATTGTTTACAAAAGCAAAAAAGGAAAGAGTTGCTAAAGTTCTATGGTGTTTTTATTCATCCTTAACCACTAGATCAAAGTGAGGTGAGAGCTGTTAATAGTATTCCAACTCTCCCAAATTGTATTTACTAGGTGTTCAACAGTACAGCACTCCTGAAAAACAAAATTGAAGACCAAAACCCAACAAAATAACAAACCATACAACTCTCAGCGTGTTGCTGTAATTTGCACGTGAGTCAGCTGAAATGTGAAACGGTAATGAATTGAATTTGGACAGTGACTACTTTAAGAAGCCAAACAATAGCTGAGGCTTCTTGCTTTCACAGGCGCTGAACACGTGCCTTTTCAAAATTTAAGAAGCTCAGGATGCTTCTAATGGTGGAGAAATACCGGCTTCCACTGCTGGGCTCTAGAAAATGGAATGGGTTTCTTTTTGTCTTTCCCATAAAAGATTTTAGAATATGCAATACTATTTTTAGAGGTTATTTTGGTGCTAATTATGAACTGCAGCCTTGGTGGGAAAAAAAATAAAGAGTTGGAGGGAAAATGATACTGGAGATTTTGGAAGCAGAAATTACTTGTCATAGCAAATCATAGCTATCCTGAAAGAGTTAATCCAAGGGAGATTAATTACAGAGAAAAGTATATTAAGATGGAGCTAACTCTAGCAACCAACTTCAACTAGGCAAAAAAAAAAAATCAAGAAAAATCCCCCCACCCCTTTTTTTAACACTTAGAAAGCCCCTGGTGAGTTCGTGCACCTTACTCTATGTAGCCAATGTGTAGTGGAAAAAAAAAGGCCATCAAGTTCTGAAGGCATCGTCCTTCTCATTCACTGGCATCTATGGATTAGAAATGAGAGAAGTGTTTTGCTAAAAATAAAATGTATTGTAAAGGTAACAGGAGAAAGCAGAGACAAATTTTTTCTCATTTGTAAAGGTTTAAAAAGTCCTGTATGCAAATTAAACATTCACAGGCTTTGAAAGATGGGATTACATGCCTATAAACTATGTCTGCAGAAGCTTTTCAGTTGAAGTGGATTGACATGTTACAAAGAATACTCTGACAAAGGAAGAATTGGAGACCTGAAAATCCCAAAATGACATGAATATTCAAAGAGACTAAAGTTCTTATTACTCTGCCCTCGGAATGCAGATGAAAACAGGTTTTATAAGCCTCCTTAGCAAATAGCTGTTCGTGAAAGCATTTTGGAGGACTCAGTTGGAATGAAGGAGAGGGAGCAGATAAAAACTCTATTCATTGCCTGGGCAAGGCAAATGGAAAGAAACCAGAAAATCTGAGCTCACGTGATACGTTTTACAGATTCTGTTAAGGTTAGGTGTCCTTGACTGATTGATCATCTTCCCACTGACTGCTTAGTTCAATCTAGGTCTTCAGTTCAGATATGAAAACTACTTTTCTTTTTTTTTCAGTTTAAGATGAGAGAGTTAAAAGAGAGCCTCTGTGAGTCATTTTAGGCTGAGAACATGCAGCTGCTGCTTGAGTGTACAGATCACAAAAAAGCACCTATCATCCCTGCCTATATAAAAGCCCCTAAAGTGCTTCCCTTCTGATATTAGTGTTACTGCTCAGTGGCAACAAAAAAAAGCAACTAAGGTGTGTACAGGAAGCGAAATGACTATTGACTTTTTTTTTTTTCCTATAAGAAACACCAAAATTTTTATATAGAAAGTGGATTGCCTTTAAGCAAGTGAGAAAAGAAGAAAAAATGTTTGAAAAAATTAGAGTGTTGCCTTGAAAAAAGTCTCCACAGCTTTATTATTATTCCTTCTACTGCGAGCAGAACAATGTAGGTGTTTGGTGCTGCTTAAGTGTCAAATTCTGAGAAGTGACCCCCACTTCTTGTAAGTGTACCAGGAAGTTCATCTCCGTGAGCAAGAGCGGAGGGCTTCCACCTAAAAGTTTATGACTCTGTAGCCCCTCACTGTACCAACATAGCTCACTTGTGTAAGAGCATAAACAGGAGGCAGAGAGGTTTGTTCATGTAAGGGAAGATGTGTCTCTGCACACACCATGTTTGCAGGCATTTGGTAAACACCCCAAAAAAATCAGCGAAGTTTTACTAATATTAGTAATTTAGAGAGATGTTTGTTTCTTTCATTATATCCCATTTCCTGCATGACTCTGGACATTTTCTTCATACTGCTTTAGGGAAAGCCAAACCAGAAAGGTTGTACATCCCTGGCTACATTTTAGTAATTATTTTTCTAATTGGAATTCTAACCCAATATTTAGTAAGATAGTTCTCCCAGGCAAAAGGAAAACGAATCACACTAATTTGACTCATCCATTTGAAAGCTCCTGTTAAGGCCTTACATTGACTTTAAACTTCTGACAGCATTACACTGGGATTCAGAGAAGAGCTCCCTGAAAGCTTTGACAGCAAAGGAAGAGAGAGCATTGATCAGAGGAAGTGATGGGCTGAGCATCTATACCCACAGTTTCTCAAGTACTAAACTGCTCTTTTAGCTGTTGAATCTTCTCTTCCAGGTGCAAAGAAAAGTCTTCTTAATTTCAACCTAGTAACTAATGTTATATACATTTTTAAACAGATGGCTGCCAAGAAAATAAAATGCTTTCCACCTTCCCATCTCTGAATAGACTAGAGAATCAAAAGAAGTGGCTACTTTTAGAAGTCAGCAGACAATGGTCATAGTGGTTACATCAGTTATGCAACACATAACACTTCCTTCACCTGAGAGACCAGTTTGATATCCAAATCCATTTTTCAGTAAGTTAGCATAAAGAGTATTCTGCATCTAACTAAAGTAATGGTCAGCACAGGGACTATTAATAAAGCTCCTACTGACTAATAACAGAAAAAAAATGCAAACAAACAAAAATCCCCAAGCACTATGCAATTGAACTTGACATTGCATTCAAAGAAATTCAGATAAATGGATCAGTTGTAAATTAATTTGAAAGGAGAGTGCCTGTAGAGGTAGGGTTCATGGTTTGAGTCTAGTATGTGTCCTCATTGTCCATTAAATCTTCTAAAGTAATGAACAATTTTAGTAAGCAGGTACATATCAATATGTTTAGCTATAGAGCAACACTTCTTATGTGACTGCTAAAATTGAAACATACCTACAGTCCTTGATAGCTTTTTGTCTAATTTGCTGTTCTTCTCTTCTAGGTGGCTGTCTTAATTACTGAAGCACAGTGCAAAAATGATACTGAAGATCTAATACACACAGATTACAACAGGAGGATCATTGCGAGGAGGGAAATTAGTTGTAAACAGGATGAATACGATTTAGATGGTCAGTGCTGTAAGAAATGTAAAAGTGGTGAGTATCATTGTAAGACTGTGTCTGAGAAGTCATTAACAGCAGAAACCATAGCATGGACAATTGCTTTGTGCTGGGATAAGTGGCATGAGGTGGTTTCCTAGGTACAGTGCTTCATTCTAGCTGTACCTCTCTTTGTTACGGGACATCAGCCACTTCAAAAATATTTCTTAAGCTCAGTGCACCAATAACTTCTCACTACAGGTAGTAGTTCTCACATAACATGCTTGTTACAAAAGAGACAAGAATTACACATATTTGAAAGAGGTTAATAAAGTGAAAACACATGCCTTTGCCTACAAGAGTCCATATATTCATGGTTGTTCCAATTTTACATGTACAGTTTTGTTTGGTGTGTTCTCCTTCAGTCCTAACTTGAAGAAAAAGGAGGAATAATCAGGTCTTACACATACTACATTCCTGAAGCGCATACAAATATGCATAAAGAATATAGATTCCATATTTGGAATCAAAAAGTATTAGGGAACAAAAATAGAATTTTGGTGAAAGTCTTATAGCTGGTGGCTTCCGTCCATTCTTTTTCTTTCTCTACAGGTTTTGTTAAAAATATCATCTGCCCAACAGATATTAGCAAACACTGTGCTCAGTGTGAAAGTGGAAAGGAGTACGCAGACCACCTCAATGATTTGACTGAGTGTATGAGATGCTCTTCGTGCGACAGCACATTTGGTATGTCTGTAGAAATAGCAACTAGTGATGACTCTTCTTTGATAAAGGATTTCACTGAAAAGTCTCCACAATCCCTGAATAGTTGGTAGCATGCAGATTCAAAGCTTTTAGTGGTAGAACATAAATGACTTAATGAGAAAGTAATGTTTATCCTCCAGTTCCCTTTCATCAAGCACTGAGTAGGAAGAAGAATAGCTGGTCCATTACTTATCCTTATATCTGCCTTTGCTCAGCCAAAGCCAAAGTCCTTGCAAAGCAGAAGCTATATGAACTGGTTAGAGGCCAGGAAGAGAAGCTCTCCCTCTTCTTCGCTCTGTATTTAAAAAAGGAGTGTAAGAAGCAATGATGGGAAAATTCCCAGTGGTTTGTTTTGTAGTCTTCCATGTAAGAGGCATCTAAGGGCATGAATTCTATTATTTAAAATTGCTGGTGCGGATAGATTGTTGTCTTTTATACATTCAAGATGCTGTGTGGGACATAGGGTCAAATTATGAGACTAACTGCCATACTGAGTCAGACCAGTGGCCCACCTACCCCAGAATTCTGCATTCATCAGTGGAGGCAAGAGATGCTGTTTAGAAATAACACAAACACTTTCCACTTTCTGTGGTCTGTTCCCTGCAAAGTCTATCAGCATCCACAATTGTGGGAAAGGACATTACAAGATCCATTCCTACCTAGTCATTTTAGTGTCTATTTATGAGTCCTTTGTGCATGAGCCTGCTGGGTGACAGCAGATTCCAGAAATTCACTTCCTATTGAATAAATACTCATCGCAGATTTTTTTTTTTTTTTCAAATCCATTAAACTTATCTCCTACCAATTCTACCAGGTGTCTTGTAGATCTAGGATACCAGGATTTAGGAAATTATAGTTCTTCATTCCTCATACCCAAAATCAAGTTTAGCCAGTGGAGAGACAGCTCTTAACTCCAATATGGTTGTACTCAGATCACCTGGTGGAATATCAATCTCCAGTGCCCTCCTCTTTCTGTAAGACCTCAATATGGATAGAAAATTTTCCTCTCATTTGCTACTATAGATAAGCATTTTTGCATGGATGATGAAGTTGACTAGAGCTAAACAATTCTGTATTTTCTATAGTGCCACAAAGGACTGAAGGGATTTAAACTGAAGGGAGGAAAGGGTAATGGGATGGCTAGTCACAGTATTCCATGGACAGTAATGTAGTTGTAGAAAAGTAAGTAGAAAACCTCAGGCAAGAGGAAAATTACCTCTGAAGTTCCATGAGAACCATTCTTAGGATTATTCATGTTTGCTATTTTCATGAGTTGCTTCAGCGCTGGTTTCACAATAGAGCTTCATCAAATTTTGATATATAACATGGTTTCCCATTATAGGGAATATAGACCATTCAGGGCTCTGACTATAGTAATTAAATTTTTTTCCTGTTTTTATATGCCTAAGAAAATATCTTTCATAGCAGGTAAATACAGTAATTTTTAATGCAGAAATATTTTTTCATAGATGGAGATGGCATCATCATATACACTGAGGATAGGAGAAAATTAATTCATTTGTTTTGATACTTATGCAGAATATTTCTCAAGAATACGCTAGCTAAAAAGAGAGAGTGGAATTCCTCATCACTGGAGGTCCTCAAGAAAAGATAAAAGTTGTTGTCTGTAAGGGAGAGTAAAGAACCCGACTTCAACATTAAGTGAGGAGATGGGCTATGTGTTTTTCTGAGTTTCCTTCTGTCTTTACATTTCTGAAGGAGAAAAAGAAGTTGGGATTTAGCAGAATGAGTTCTCTTCTGGCAGGAACTTTATCGTGTGATCAGTTTTCTGAGCTCTCGGCCAGCAGAGGTCTCTCTGTCAGCTCCGAATTCCCAGGGCTCAGGCAGCCCAGCTCCTCATAAAGGCTGTGTATGCGTGTTCTGAAGTTAAGCCTTGCCAGCGCCAGCAGTGGTAGAGCAAACAGAACTTACGATCTTGTGAGCAGAAGCCTGCTTTTTCAAACTAATACACTTTGAGAAATTTATTTTAGGTTTGGAGGTGGTAAAGAACTGTACCCCAGAAGAGAACACGGAATGTGCCTGTAGAGAGGACTATTTTTGCAATTCTACAGCATGTACAGAGTGCAAGGAATGTACCGTGTAAGTTTATGCCTTCATCACTACATATGAAATTGTTAATATCATATATTATCACACTTTTTTCTAGCTAGTTTCAAGACAGAGACTAAGGTAATCTATAACCTAAGGGAAAGCATACTAGTTTTCCTTTGCATGTGAGATGATGTAGTTCAGTCAGCTCAATTTGCATCCATGGAGGTTTTCCAAAGGCATGTAGAAAAACTTATATGTCCACCAAGACTGTATATTCTTTTCAGAACATGTAATAAAATATCTAAGGTTTCCTGTTGTCCTTGTGTGCCCTACTGTTACATTCAGAAAATAATTGCACAACTTTTCCCACTCCCCCACCTTTCCATTTTGTTTTCATACCTTTCATTTTAATTTCTAAACTCCAAGACCTCGATGTAGGAAATATTTAGCTAGTAAAAAGTGTTAGAAAATAGTGATTTGTTCTTTTGACTGTTACTAAAGAGAGAAAAAAAATCCCATAATAATTTTTGTTTATGTTTTCTGTTATGCAGATGTGAAAGTGGTGTGATTGAAAAACAATGTACTTCAACTTCAGACGCTGTGTGTGGAGTAAAAGGTACCATTTTAAAACCAAGCCAGGTCTGCTACCTGCTGTATTTTGAGAGGCTATAGCAATCATATTTTCTACACACTGGTCTGCAGTGAATTGTGACAGCTAAGGGCATGATACCTCCTGGACCCTGTACTGACCTGCAGAGTATGATTTTGCCTTGTTCATGGTGCAGATGTAGGAGCTATTAATCCTTTTCAGGAGCAACTCATGATTAACTTAGTCTTTAGCTAAGAGGTAGCTTTTGCCATGAGGAAACAACAGGAAGGTTTTTCAAATCTCACACAGTCTTGTTTAAAATTTAGAGTGTGTTGCTGTATTGAATTTTTTGAGTTAACTTTCATGTAAATTTTCCAATGTCCCAACAGAAACAGGAATGCCACTGTGGCCCATTGCTTTGCTAGCTGTGCTAGCACTACTAGCAATAGCTGGAGCAATATTCTGGAGTAAGTGATTCCCTATTCCTTATTCCTATCATACTCTCAATAAGATATTCAGCTGCTTACTAAGATGTAATTTTATATCCTTGGAGTCTAATGGATAGATATACTGTCCTTGATTTTAAAAATGTCCTTTTTTTTTCTTTCAGGGAAGAGAAAACGGAAGAGTCTTTCAATCAAAGATAACCTAAGTGAAGTAGTATTCAAAGCAGAGCCTTCTTGTGTAAGTATTGTGTAGATCACAAAAAACTCAGCTTTATGCAAGGAACTCTGTTCCATTTCAATTACATTGGGACTTTGCAAGTGTGTGTGTGCCTCGCTTCTATGACATTAATGAAGTAAATTTCACCATGAGAACTCTTTTGGGAGAAGTAAGATAAACCCTTCATTATTTCTTCAGGATTTGTTGGTATGCTTCCTAAGTTACATGACCAAAATGAAAACTTCATAAATTATTGTGCCTCCACTGACCCAGGGCATCTGTCCCCATGCATAATTTTAGGCAATTGCAACTGTGAGCTGATTCCTCAAGCTTACTCAAGTCAAAAGAGGTCTCTCTGTCTGATCTGATTCCCTCATGAATAAGGTGGGGGAATCATGGAGAAAACTAAAAGAAAATTAAAGAAGTGTCATGAAACATATTTATCCTCTTATACAAGGCTGGTGTTTTACAAAACGTGTTTCTACTCTTTCTCTCTTCCTTCTCTTTTCAGGAGAATGTACCTCTGATAGACACAGGTAAGAGACAAGTAATTTCTCAAAACATAGTAGAAAGAAAAAGAGTGATAGAGATATGTAAATCCGATGCTAAAAAAAGAGTATTTTTGTGTAAACTCCTGCTGTCCAGACCTGTCATTCTAGCACAACAGTGAACACTTACTAGAGAAATACTAGCTCATATTGTGCTCATTAAGGCATTTAGTGGTATCATGAAAGTTTTGCCTCAGGAGGAATTTCTGTTGTATAGGAAGCAGTTACTCATTGTCAGCAGGTGAATTCATTTCTGCATGAGGACATGGACAGAAACACTAGGAGAAAGCAAGCTGCATTTCTAGAATCATGGGTAATTACAATAAGGGAGTAGTCCCCCACACAACAGTGGGATTGCAGAATCACAAACCTACATTATGTTCAAGGGCACAGTAGTAATACCCAATAGGAAAAGAACATAAGCTCCAAAACTGTATCACAACAAGAGACCTGTCCTGTTCCAGGAGCTCTCCCAACACTATTTTGAGAAAAACAAGTACATGAGGGGTGACCAGACTTCAGTGATAGCGACAGAATAGGTTGCAGAGGGAACTGATATTCTAAGTGGCATAAAGCAATGTGGGTGCAACCCTAAATCTTTGAAATACATAGCATTTGGTAGGAACATGGAAAGGCAGACCTGGTATATATTGTAAAAAATTACTTATAAAACATACTGAATCATGAATACCTGAAACTTAACCTGGTTTGGATAGGAGAAGTATGAACTCTGAGTGCAGGTGATAAAACCCAGTAAGATATAAGTGGCAAGTGCATTAATTTTGTTTTATGCTCCTAGATGCTGACCTGAGCAGCCATATTGCTGGTATTGTGGAGGAGATGACATTCCAGGAAGTCTTGATGTTTATTCGTCACCACCATGTACCAGAACCTGCCATAGATGAAGTTATTCGGGATTGTCCTGGTGACACATCTGAACAGAAGATTAGGCTGTTTCGAACCTGGTATCAACGTCATGGGATAAAAGGAGCCTATGGAACCCTAATAAGCAGTCTGAGACAGTTAAAAATGTGTGCTGCAGCTGATAAAATTGAGGAAAAACTGAAGACAGCTGTTTCCAGCTGTCAGGAAGGGAGACAGTCTTATAATGGTGACACTGAGCAAAGCAAAACCTGCACTCAGGAAGGTAGAAATTCTTACAATGATAGTGCTGAGCAAAGTAAAACATATGCTGATAGTTTGGAAGAGACAGCACAGAGTAATTTGGAAATTATTTCTAATTTAAATTAGTTTTTTTCTAATAATATACATAACAAAGCTTTAAAATGGCATTTTCATTGGCAGTTCTGATTGACTCGAGGAAGTTACTATAGGAACAAGGAAGAATTATGATTTTTGTAACAATATCTTTCCTTTAAAAAAAGTTTTGGCTCTTTTTGGTTGGTAAGAACTGGAAGTTTTATGACTTGTTCACTAAAAGGTACAATATAAGACTGCAGCTATAGGATTCTCTACAAGAAGAAAAAAGTAGTCATTATATGAAGAAAAGGTACTGTTTAAATGGATGGTTCTGCATTACTTAATCAACGTAATGCTTTGCTTACATTAAAAGTGTGGGATGTTGTATTTCTCGAAGTGAAAACTCGGGTGTTATGAGTCTACAAAGTGCACTAGGAAGAACACTTGAAAAAAAATTTCCTATTATACCTCTGATTAATTTGGAATAGGTGTTGCAGTGTAGATTCTACACTGTTGCAAATGGGATGTCTACCTTGTATAAAAGCACCTCTCTTTGTGTGTTGTATATGGGTGTATATATGTGCAAGTTTTCTATTCAAAAGCTCCCAATTCTAAGTAAAAATTATTATTTATGTTGTAAGCCTCTTCTAATGTTAAAACCCTTCAAAGAAATAGGAGCTGAAGCAGAACAACAGAACCATGATTTTTGGAAGGCAGCCTGTAGAAGGTGTGAAGCTTTTCTAATGCAGAGACTGGTACAATGAAAACATCTTTGTCATAAAAAAACCCCTGCATAATGCATAACTTCTGTCTTTCTTATTATGCAACATAGAGATGTCACATTTAGGTTTTCTTTTACTCAGGTTAGTGAATCACAAAAAAGGAAATCAATCTCTTAAAAAATCCACCTCAGCTTTCTTCCATTCCAAAGCACAGAGGACTCAGCTCCTAAATTCAGAGAACTCCCTCTCACACACCTATTTGTGCAAAGTCTCCCAAAATCTTTCAACAGAAGAGGAGGCCTTGCTGAAAAGGTTTGATTTTTGCAGGTCACACAGTAGGAAAGGTTACTTTCTTTGTCTTTGCCATCAGTTATATGCACCCAGTTATGCTGGGTGCCCACAGCCATGTGGCATTCCTCCAAAAGGCCACTTTGCTGCAAGTGCGATTCCTGGGAAGGCAGTACACAGCCCTTGAGAACTTCAGGCTTCTGCAGTCAGATGGTTTAATAGACTTGCACCAGGCCTGTGCACCCATGGACTGATTAAGACTTAGCATTGTATAAATGACTTGTGTCTGTGCACAGGTCTGACATGCTGTGACGATGTGTTGCTCCTTGCTATGTTTTTTGTCCAGGCTCCACATAGAGAGGGGAATAAAATACCTGCCTTTCAGAAAAGCAGCACAGCAGTGGTGTAGGGTGTGTCATCTTTCCTAGGATGCAATTGTGTATAAGCACAGGAAGGGAGGGAGGAAGGGAGGGAAAATGGAAAAGGTAAAAGGGGAAGGAAAGGAAGAAAGAAGGCTCCATGCTCTCAACAAGCCCTGGTAGACAGGCTGCTTCCTGTACCATGTCCCACCCAGGAAGGCATGAATGTAGCTTAAAGGTATGTTGGCAGGTGCTTGACTTGAACTTTGGCTTCTGGCTTTATGTCTCAACACAGTGAGGCACCTGGTGAGCAGAAATGAAGGTAGTCCACCTCTCAGGGTTTCAATGGGTCAGTTAGTACAATCAATCTGAACTATACAGATCTTAAAATGGAGGCACCAAACCTCATAAATTTTTGACAGTGAAATAAAATGAGAATTTTTCTTTCATCACACCGGAATTCCCCAACCTCAGTATAACAAAGATGGTTAAAAAAAAGTCCCTGAGCAATGAGTCACATTTTCTTCAGGAGATGTCTGCTGAACTCAGGACTGCCATTAACTCTAGTGGTTAGCATACATTACACTTTTTTCCCCTAACTGGGACACAGTGCATCAAATAAGAGGATTGATACATTGTGCAGTTGTTTTTACAAAGGAGGGCCTATGTGTCTACACTGCAGTCAGCCGTGTTGATTTTGATCACATCTGAAATACCTGGACCAGGGACTGAAAGCAATTTAGTTCTGCTGATCTGCAGCAAAACAAACAGCTTTCCACTGTCTCCAGTTTCTGACATAATTTTCAAACTAGGGCTGCATAGGCAAAAAAACCTAAACCAAATCTCTCCTGTTTTATGGAAACTCAGTATCAGAAAAGCAAGTGAAAACTGAAACAGAAACTTGCCCAGGGAATGACTTGTCACGTTTTGAAAAGTAGTTTACAAAGGAGAAGCTCCCTCTTCAGGAAGCCAAGAGTTTGCAAAACAATTGCATTTGTTATTTAAATAGGAAAACCAAAACAATTGTCATTTACAAGTAACTACAATAGAAGAACAGTAACGTAGAAAAAAAAAGGCCAGAGAGATGATCTTACTTCAGTTCCTTGCAAACTGAAAGTGACCACACGTGTGAGGGGTCTGTTCAGAAATTCCATGGGCTGTTTTGCTGTGCACAGCCACTCCAGCTGCTCCCCCATGCTGTAAACTGTAAAATAGTTCCTGCTGCCCTGCAAGCAAACCAAACACTAGCCAGATGACAGAAACAAGATCAATATTGCAGTGTGGTACCAGAAGAACCCAGGAATGGTTAAAAACAGCTCAAGTATACAGGACTGCCGCAATATGAAATAAATTATTTTCAAAGTTATTCTGCAGGCTGCCAGTTCTTGAAAAGATATGTCTGAAAAATGAAGTGCTGAGACGCTGTGCAAAGACTCTGAAGCGCTTCTACACAGATAGTATGACAGGCATATTAAAGTGTGAGAGAGCCGTGAGGCTTATTTCCTGTATGGAGAAGAGGAAAGGAAAACAATACCAACAAGTTCATGAGAAGAATAAAAAAGTGTTGGGAAAAGTTTTCTTATTTTGAGGGAAGATACAACCTCAAAACTCACGTCCCTGTCCTACTGTTTGTTCAATACTTTGATTCTGGACTTGAAAGGGAAGCTTGCATTCCTGCTATCCCACTGCTAGGAAGAGCAAAAATACCCACCATGGCTATCTAGCCTCCAGTGCAGAGCTGTGGTTGAGAATTATGAGGGATGTGGGAACAATCACAAAACAATGTACAGTCAGTGTTTTCTGAATAGCTTTTTGGTGGTTTTCGTTCAAGTTTCCTTCCAAACTGAAAGGAAGATTTTAAGGCTTTTAGAGTTCTAGGGGGCCCTTTCTCATCACTTTACACAGAGGTCTCTTGCTCCCCCAATAAATCAGCAACTATGACAAAGTGCTGTTTATTTTCAACCTAGTGGAGAATCAGCAAAAAATGTCTATGATCAAAGGAGTGCTGGAAGGAAGGTCCTAACAAATACAGGAAAGGAATTAATGATGGAAAGCAATGGTAGGAGGAAGCCAAAGGTGCAGTCCCTGGAGGGACAGCACTGAGCATTCCACACCCCAGAGGCATGCAGGACACAGAGGTCACTGATCCTGCCTTCCATACCCCTTCCCACAGTAGTGTCCATACGACTGGCTGCCTACAGGAGAGGATAAAGCTACCTGTGTGTGTGTGTCATGGGGATATGAAAAAGAACTGATGAGACAAAAGTATCCAGCTTTATTTCCTGCATATTTATCCTACAGTCAGTAATGGGATGAATACGTTCTCTAGATTAGGAGTATCTGAAGATTTATGTTCTCTTTCTGGGACTTTTCCTGGTCCTTCCTTCATACTACATGAAGATCTCTCCAGACATATCTCTGGGATAGCTGAAGCTGCAGAGAACATATTATGAAACTCCTCAAATTGCTGTGATGCACAGAGGCCCCTGGCATGCCAATCTCCATCCCTGCTGGGGCTGGCTGTGCCCTGGCACCTCTGCTTTGCTGGGTGGGGACCAGAGCTGTCACTGCAGCTCATGGGAAGGATGGCTGTGATCTGGGCTATATCAAGGGGTCTTGCGCTTCAAGGTCTGTCTCTAAGACATGAGGACAACACCTACTCCTGTACTATGGGGGGTGGAGGGCCAACTAAATTTATACCAGACAGTGTCCCATCATTTATCAAAGAATGGATAGTGGTCACTAAATAGTTCAGTATTTTTAAACCTCTCAGTCAAATCTCTTCAGATTCTAATTCCTTTAAACTTGTTTGAACTTTAGACAACCGCGCTGCGTGGTGGTGGTTTTGGTTTTTGGGCGCAGGGTGTAGCAGGCAGAGCCTGCCTCCCCGTTCGCGGAGCTCACCAAGCGCTGCAGGCTGCCTTTGCCTGTCCCCGCTGGCAGGTGGCACCCTGTCCCCGCGCAGTCCCTCGGGTGTCCCCTCCCGCAGTCCCCGGGCTCCCCCCGGGCTGGTTTAGCACGGACGGACCGCCTGAGAGAGCTCCCCCCCCGTCGCTCCCTCCCCCGGCTCCTTCCCAAGCCCGCGGACTGGCTGGCTCTCGGGGGATGAATTATTCTCACGGGGAAACGAGCTCGCACACGAAGCGAGCCGCAGACTGGCTTGACAAGGGCACGAAGCCTTGCTCTGGCAGAGCTCAGCCTGTCGTCGTGCTGAGCCAGTGCCAGCTCTAATTTTACATGCAATCCCTCAAGTCATCTTTAAGAAGACTTAAAATGATACCTACAATGTCATAAAAAGCTGCTTTTGTAACAGTCCTCACATTTGAGGATGAGCACAGCCTGACTGCCTTCAACTACTCCTGGGATTAGGCAGTTCACGAAAGTCCCACGCTGCAATGCCAAACTCCACTGCAGCATCACTAGTTTTAAATTTAATACCACATGGAAAAACTGTGTCATAATAACACATCCGGGCTGCAAACTGAACTCTCTGAAATCTGGAATTGGCACCGTTACTGAAGTACGTGCAACAGTACCTGTGCCAACATGAACATGCATTGCAGTAAAGTCTTAATAAATATTCACAAAAAACCCCCAGGTCAGCTGAGACTTGGGCATTCATTTTGATTATTACTTCCGCAACTGCCAAAATACCAATCAAAGGTAGGCGTTAGCTGTGGCTGTGAAAGTCTAGGAAAGACAGAATGGCTGTCCTGAAATTTGGCTCTCTGAAGGGCAGTCTTTGTGTCACCATAATCAAGTGAAAAAGCAACTGGTGAGGCTGGGGGAGGAGAAGGGGTGGGTGGTAATAGCTTAGAGGCTTCCCGGAGCGACTGCCTTAATCGCTACAACATGCTAGTGTCTTCTTTCTCTTCCAGGCTCATAAGTTAGCCTAGCATTTTAAATGACTATACATTAAATGCAGTTTTGACTTCTGTTCTAGCTACAGAAATGTTGGGAATAGCCACCTCAGGAAGTTTGTTGCCAGGATTTTTTTTAATCCTACAAAACCTATGGCTGTTGCTCCCATCAGAAAAACTGGAATGAGTGCTTGAAAATATATAATCTTGTACCATGAGACATCAGAGCTTTGCAAAGTACTCCATACAATGTGGGCTTTTTTCTTAGCTCTATTTATGTATCTTTAGCAAACAGTAAATTGGCAACTGGCAGCGCAAGGTACACAGTTCCTTTACTGAGATTTCTCTCCTGAGAAAGCACCTTATTGTGGGAGCTTTATTCAGATCTCCCTACAGCACTCAAAAGCCTTTCTCTGACATCAGACACATTGGTGTAAGGAACTTCCAAAGAGCAACTCACAAAGATTCTGTACGAAAAGCAATGAGCAATGTTACTTAGTGCAACCTAAGTAGCAATAATAGGTTACATGGACAGGTACTCACAGGCACCCTGTAGGGATCCCGGGGTAAGCAGTTTGATAAACAATTACGCTAACAGGTGCTTCCAAGGATTCCTGAGCTGTGGCACCACTGCAAGGTACCTGGGGCCCAAGGCCTATGGACAACAGGACAGAGTTGCATTCACCTGGTGACTTAGCGAATAGCAACAAGATGCACAGAAAATTTGTGGGGTTATATGTCGTCTTATCACTGCTTGCCTTTACAGTTGTAAGATTCTATTAACCTCCTGTCAGTGCAGCTTTTTAAGCTCTTCTTTCATTTGTAAATGAAAACAGATGAGTAAACCCACGAGCTGGAATTTGGGGGCTAGGCACAGGATAAAAGATCTGTTCCGTGTAAGGGCTGCAGTCAAGAGTGAAGTCTTTCAGAGACCAGCTTCCTTCTCCCTCATCCAAATGTATTCCTACATATATCACAATAAAAATGCACAGATCTTCCAGGAAATGCAGTTTTTAACATCCCCTAACTCATCCAAGTATAAACTAAATACCAATAGAACATGCAAAAGCATTTCTCAAAAAGAAATACTGTTTTCCTACTTTCTTCTCTCAGCTGTGGACTCATTTCAAAGAAAGATAGTAATCTATTGACTTTTTTTCTTAAATAGAGGAAATGGTTCTTCCAAATGTAACTGAAAATATTGCTGTTTAAATTAAGTCAATACATTATGTTTGGACAGTATCCAGATCCAGAAAATTTTAGCAAAGCAAGTGTTAGAATCTGTAAGTAGTTCCAAATAGGACTTCAAGTGAAATCCTGCTCTACTTGGATTCAAGTTAGCTATTAGGATTGAAGAGGCAAACTATAATCTCTAGAAAGCGAGGAGCATTTTTCTTTTCTAGGCAGCCTTCCACTTGAGGAATCTAATCAGTTATCAGCCTATACTCTCTACTTAACAAATCTGGGCAGACTTACAGACAACGTTAGTATGGACGAGTCCATGGGGCATCCATGACAGAATCAAAAAGCAAAACAGACTTCTAAAATCTAAAAATACTAGAACAGCCTTCTTGGAGCTAAAGGCATGACTTAAAATGCAATGATGCCTGTCTTTTTGGTGCCTTGCCACACTATCGAACACAGAAATGCAAGTTCCTCTTTCTTCCACTCCAAACTCATACTCATGTGGTAGATGTTAACATTGACATGAGCTGTGGCAGAAATTGGCTGGAATAACCCTCTCTGGTCTGGAGCAGAAAGTTGCATGCAAGTCTCCCACCTTGCAGAAGCTCAAGTCTGGGCTATTTGAGGACATTTCTTTCCTCATCACTCTTGCTGATTCCAGTATGTGTACTTCAATATTCATTGCTGTGTAAGTTTGACCTGATTCTCTCTGTTCCAGGGTAGACCTAAATAATTAGGTTAGTCCCACTAGTTATCTAATGGACCCATGTCACTGGAAAGGCAGACAAGGAATTGTCATTTGTGAACCCAGCAAATGCACAGGGGCTCAGCGCTGAGAACTCACTTGTAGACACTGGCATCTACTGAGATATTAGGTACGTAAATTCTTCTGTGGGACTAAGTTGGGTTAGATTGCAGGAATTCACAAGAATAAAAAAACGTGCTGTGAAGGTGGTATTACACTATAAAGTTATTTACTTACTCACACCATACTGTCCTTTGGGAATTTTTTTGTATTGTTCTTTTTTCCTAATAAGGTGTCTGGGACTTTCTTTTTTGAAGATACAGTACCATTTATAATATCAAACAGGAAATTAATTCTTTCAGCTAAGGTGAAACCCAAGAATTTTTCCAGTTGAACAATGGACTCCAGAGAGAGTTCCTATTTAGATAAGAAAGGGCTGGAAATTCCAGCCACCTTAAAATAGATGAACAAAAGTCTTTCTGCTTTAAAAGCTACTGGTTATGTTCTGAGACTCTAAGACTAGAACGGACTTTGAAAGGTCATTTATGCCAGTCCTTTGTCCTGCCAGTCCTTTGCCCTAAGACAGGATTAACTAAATGTTTTTGTCCTACCTCAGAGACTGAGACTCCAAAATTCCCTAGGTAATTCATAGTGATATTTCACAACCTCTACTCTTTAGAAGTTTGCCTTAATATCAAAATGAACTCTTGATGTATTTCCAGTCTTCTACATCTTGCCATACACACTATGACATGGAGAAGAGATTTCTCCCTTCCTTTTTAAAACAGCAACCTTTTCTACACTTGAACATCATTATCACGATTTTTTTCTCTCCTTTTTTTTTTGTTTTGTTTTGTTTTGTTTTGCTCCTTTAGGCAACACAGCATCAGTTTGTCCAGCCTTTCTTTGAGGGCCACATCTTGTGCACAATGACAAGCACACAAAAATGAAAAGAACATTTTTTTCCCCTTTTTTGCATGATCACATTAGCATGATTAAGCATGCTAATTCAGTTACCCTTGAATTTCCCTATGGTTATCTGCCTCTGAAACTTACTAATTAGTCTCCAAAGTAAAAGTGTACTTTTAGATGTATACATTTCTGCGCACATTGCAATCCACAGTTAAAAAAGACTCTCCCTCATGTGGCAGTATATAGGCTTAGGGGTATATAATGTCTAATCCAGGATTCTTTTTGAAAATCTTATGCTCAAGTATTTTAATCTAATTCTGCTAATTCTCCTGTGTTCATTACCACCTCATCCAAGGAAGCAGAATTTATGCAGATAGTGCTTTTTTTCCGCAAGTACTTGGCAAAAATGTAACACCTGAAATTAATTTCCTTGGCCCCTAACCAGGCATGTTTTGCTAGTGTGGAGGTATTTTACACATGACCAAGTTTGCTGTCACAACCAGACCTTGGCCTGTTCTGGCTCTTTTTTCACATATCCTCTAAATGGTGCTCTGTGAGAAGCCCCATGGAGTTGGGCTCTGTACAAAATTGTTGGGTATTACAATGCTCTGGATTTCATTTCCAGAGAAAATATTGTTTTCATCAGGATGAAGTTTGTATTCACCTAGTTTAGCTATATGATATAAAAGAGTTCTGTACATCTGTTTCCTTTATTGTGCTTTCGTGCTAAGGGTCTGCTAAGGAATTCTCTCTTTCCTGCCTCATCCTTACTGTAACAAGGCCACAAATATGCAATTTATTTCCTTAAATGAATGCCTTTTTCTGTTACTGCGTCAGGTCCTAAATAAATTTCTTAACTTTTCATAGGATCATTAAATCACTGGAAATGTTAGGATTTATCCCTTCAAAACTCTAAGAACAAGACTTTAACAATTTGTGCTAACCAGAGTCCTTTAACCCTTGCCCCTTGCTGTCACAGTTTAGCTGCTTTACCCATTTTCTCATATTTAGTTACAAGATACAGCCAGAACATTACCAAGAAAATTATTGTAACTGTGACCCATCAAAAATTAGTTCTTTCCTGGAATTAATCTTTAAAATTTAATTTCAACATAACTCTTATTCTCCTTGCGACTGTAGCTCTTTCTGAATCATTGTAGTGGCTTTCTGAGTCATAACTGATCAACTTTTTCTCCACTGTTGGGACATTGCAGGCAGTAAGAGAAGGTTCTGATTCATTCTTTTAAGACATAAGTCTTGATGTGCCCTACACTGGCTGCTGTACCTACAGGGCAGCCAGCACTCCATGCTCCACCACACATCATTTACTCTGTGGGCAACAGCATAGCAATGGTAGCTGTGGACAATAACAGTATATGAAACAGAAGAACAGATGAAATCTTTAGATTCAAAGTTAAATTTTCCTCTTGAATATCAGTAACAAATGGTCAACCTCCTGGGAAAGACATTGAGAGCAGGTTTTAGGATGTGTGTAGGTAGGAACTCCACCAAGAACACTGCTCAGTGCCGGAGGAAATTCTTTTTAAAATAACTTATTGCTAAAATAAAATCTGAAATTAAATTAGATAATTGGATATTGATAATACTAAATGCATTAAACTAAGCAAGGAAATAATTATTTCTATCTCTAATTCAAAGGCATAACTTATATATAAACATATAATGGGTTATGAGAATACGTGCAATAATTTAGTTGAACAAAATAATAAAGAATAGTGAGAAACAGGCATCACGTGCCCTAAATCTTACATATCCATGTGTCCTGCATGCCATCCATTACTGCTGGGATTCCTTTCACACCAGGGGTTGTCAACATTATTGGTGTATAGATCACACAACTAAGATCCCATGGATGTAATTATTTTGTAGCCCATCACTACCCTGAAGAAGACCAGTTTTCAGATGACAGCAGTGAACCAGTTTATTACTAATGTAAGTTAGGATTTCAAATAATTTTTGGACTTCGAACCTAGGCAGGAATCTAATTAGCCATTTGGGCTACATCCTTAGAGATGCTACATGACTTATCAGCTCGGAGGGAAGCTCTGTCATCCAAGCCGGGCACCGGCTCCTTTGGCACCTTTCCCTACACAAGCAGTCAGACTTGCTGCATTCTGATGAAGTGAGAAGAAAAAGAAATACAGAAAATGTTTAGCAGAAAGCCCATTTGAATATAAATAAAGTAAACAGCATATGCCACAGTAACAGATAAATGTTTGGAAGAATACACTGCTAGAGGGCTGCCAGCGGTCACATAGCTAAAACACTTCCAGGATCTGGGACATCAGTCACAGTGTTTATCATGAGCCAAAACACAGGCAGATTCAGCAAACCAGCTGAGCACTGAACATGACCAACACTTAAAAAGTCATTCTGAGGCCTCACAGGTGTATTGCAGTTTGAGATATGATAGTGTCTGACAGATGTTGATCTCAGCAGCCTCTCCGCACACCCACTAACCTGCCAAAGCTGGTTAGTGGCATCTGAACATCCATGCTAAAATACACAGAGCACTAATTGTAAATGCACTGTAATTGCAGACATATAGATATGTCATATTTTGCCCTTTACATGCAATAATTTGAGAGGCCACAGTGGTACAGGTGTTCAGAATATTTGCAACAGATGTCAAAATTCACTTTCATCTTCAAAAAATCTGTTTTGTTTTTTTTCCACCTGCACATCTGTTACTTTTAGTTATGCCAGATAATAAAAAACTAGGGGCACCTTCAGAATGAAAGCAACAATGTACACCACAGTGGTGCAAACACCTGCACTGGCAGCACAACAGCAGCCTTTCTGCCTTCCCCAAGGATTAGCAGCACTGGTGACAGCCATGCAGACAAACAACAAGTTTCTCTCTGAGTATTCAAAGTTGCATTATCATAGAGCAGATACAGGATAAACTATAGGGAGACAGTTCAAATAACTAGGAAGAACTATAAATACATGATAGGAACCCAACTAGTAATCACAACTGATTTCATATTGGATGCAAGCAGAAACCTAAGATGAAGCAGGAAAGGACCTGGCAAGAAACCAAGCTGAGAAGAAGACATACAGGAGAGGAGAGTCCCAACACATGTCCAAAAGAGGTCTATATTTTCATGGGAACAAAAACTGCTTAGAGATTGGAAGTGCTGACTAAACTGAAACAGAAATTTGTGAAGGTGCCACACTACAACCCCATCCCACTCCAGACCCACAAATTCATTTCTCCTTGTCAACAGAGCCAGACAACAGCACTTTGACCTCCAGGAGTCTCCTCTGCATCTACACTACTTCCTTCCCCAAGGAGAGTATAAGGATTGACTTGAGCATCATGACGTTTGGCTCCTTACAGCTAAGAGGCAGATTTCAAGATCTCAGGGCCTTGTTCATCAGTCCACTGGGCAAGTACCCAGTGCAGTACTGTAGCTGCAGGCATCATCAGGCTTACTCTGCATTAAGGTGGACTTTTCAGTATCCTAATCATGGCAGCACTGCGTGCATCAGTCTCATTACACTTCAGTATACTTAGGGAGGCTCCATGTTGAGTGCCAAGAGGATGAAGAGGAGTACTTACCCTGCCAGGGACAAGCAGGTCATCTGGAGAGCAAAGCAGGTCCAGGGTGAGCACCTGGCAGCTTTGAGAGATGTGGCGGAAAATTATAGATCTTGGAAGGCTCCATGTGCTGGTATCTGATCCATGGTAATATGAAGACTTTATGAGAAGAAAACCACAGCTAAATAGGTAACTTACTTATATTTTAAAAAAAATGTAACTGTAAATTAAAGGAGGAAGGTAAGGGATGCTACCAAAGCACAAAAAAACCCCCAGGTCTTATGGCTGCCTGTATATTAATTTGATACTTTTTCTGCCTTGGCCTGACCAATGTCAATATAAGGTATTCCCCGTGCTGTAGCTGTAGGTGACACATCTAAACACAGCTAATTTTGGATATGTAGCTACAATCAAAGAAAGTGCTTCTTTGTTTTCGATTGTCACTAAATCAAATCTAAGCCAATTGGAAGAGTCCCTTGGAAATTAATAGATTGAATTTTCCTCACATTTAGATGGCTGACAAAACTCATTCATTTCCACAGAATTACTTCTAATTTCTACCAATATAAGTTAGAGTAGAATTGCAACAGAATGATGTGTCTTTACTGCAGGATTCAGACTAGATCTTCCAGACAGCTGGTCTGGAAGGCTGCCTGTCACATTGTGCAATGGCTGCAGAAACTTTCAGTTCCATCCATGTGAGGAAAGAATAAAAATAGAGAACTGAAGAAGACTCTGGTTTTGAGATGTGTAGGAAAAAGCCCAAACCAAGGGCTGTGGTGTGTTGTGTTATGGTAAATCACAGTAAGAGGACTGACTATTATATAATATAGAGGAAGAAAGGAAAAGGAACTATAATATGTACAAGTTCAATATTTAATGAGATGTTGATTCAAAATAATTCTGGGACCTAAATTTAAATAGAGAGGTATATTTGGGGTTTGCTTTTATTAACTGGATAAATGTCAATATTCAGTTTTGGCATTTTCAAGTTAAAAAAAAATGAAACAACATGAAGATTTTACTGTCTTTCATAAAGCTAGACTGTTGCAGCAGCTGCAGCCATACCACTTCAAGTGCAATATAAAACTTTTGTGAGACAAGCAATGTGACAGTGGCTCCACATACACTACATCTGAAAAAAGTTTGGTTTTCCTCCTTCACTGTTAAATCAAGGTGTCAAGAATAATATCCAAACTGCATAAATAGCCACATACCTTTCTTGGGTTGTACTAAAATTTCTGTCATGGCCTCTAGCATCCCCAGTGACGAGGACAGAAATATACCAGAATATCTAAATTTTTCAGTCAGTGCTACAAAGGGGTCATCGATTCAGTTGTACCTTAAAGCCCACCAAGTTCTATGCTAGCCTTGTGCCTTTTCCCTGATGTGCACTTGTCTAGTCCTCAGTTTCCTTGCCATACTTTTCTTGAGGTAGTGGGGTCAATGGCCCTGTACATCACTATATAGCACAGCAGTGCCCAGCTGGTTCCCTTAGCCCGCTACAGTAAGTCACACATGCAGCTTTTCTTTGTCACACAACTGCATATGGAACAGCACAGACTACTTCTGCAAGAATAGGGGGTCTGCTGCTGTTGCAAAAAAATGGATTTGTTGCACACATACAGACTGGGTGTGCAATGAACACACTGTCAGTGTGATGCTCCTTGAAAGCAGTGGAGATACTGGGTGGTGCACCCACCCAGTGAAGCATATGCATGCCTGGGAAGATCACTAGCAAGGAACAGGTTGCCACCGCCAGAATATTTCCTGCAAGCTGCTGCCAGCCACCTTCTTCCTCAGGAGTAACCTGAGAGCACACAGGGACTGAGCCAAAGAATTATTCAGGCAACAGAAACAGCCTGAACTTGGCCATCTTGAGCTCCTAGCCCCTCCTATCTGATATGTGCCCATCTTTTTCTAGCTTGGAAATCACCATGTCTCTTTGCCTGTCATCCCGAACTGTGGTTCCCGGTTTTGTTCCCACAGCCTGCTAATATATACCTGGGGCAAACAGGAAGAAGAATGCTGGATGCTTTGCCTGGCAGTGGTGCATCCTTGCCAAGGATCATGTTCTGCGCAGAAACTTTCCACTGATCATGTAAGACTGCCCCTGGAAGAAGAGGAATTTTATCAGTCTTTCCTTGAGGTTCTTAATTTTCTCTCCTCCGTCACAGGTATATTCTAGGACAATGACAGGGATGGAAAACCTGTGGGCTTAGTAGAAGTGTATTTTCTACTAATCCCCCAGCTTTTCTGTCTTAGTTAGCAGAAGGAATAAGTAGTTCTGCCTTTCAGGACTTGATCCTGCTTGCGGCGCTTGATTCTTCTCAGAGCTTTCACCCTTACCAAGGGAAATAGCCCACATTTCAAGCACCTTTGTGAAGCGTTCCAAGATATTTTCTGTTCCACTGAGACAACCTAGTGTGCCTCTTTGCTCTCTTCCCCAGGGAAAGGCAGTGACTCTCTGTGCATGGCAAATTTACCATGACACATGGCACCACGCATCCCCTAAAAAATACTTCACAAAAAGAGCTTATTCCCAGTACTGTTGCCCAGAGTGAGAGAAGAAGAGTGGAGAAGAAACTATAGGCTATTTCCATAGTGTCATAACTACCCTTGTTTCCTGTCTTCTCAGTGCAGACCTCTTAAGACTGCTTTACTGCGTGGGAGCAACAAGGCTAACACCAGTGAGATGAAAAAAAGACTTATCCAGGATATGTCTGTGAAGGAGCTGAAGTTTATGGCATCAGCTGAAATAAGGACAGAGAAAGCATGCTGAAACAGAGAAAGCATGAAACAGAGATGGGGAGAAAATTATTTGAGTGAACAGCAAAAGAAGATGACTGACTGTGCCATGTCTCTGTGTCAGTAGCTAACAGAGATGCTGGAGAAATGGATATGCCACTGCAAGAAGGAGGATCAGCTATATCCCTTGACTGGGTCAATTCTAGAGCATGTAGACCTCTCTACCATCCTGACCAAAAGCTCTGGAATGCTGTGTGTTCTCATTTTGCCAACAAGATGCAGAGCATTCACCCATTAAGCAGCAGCACCAGACATATTTATTCTGCTTCCATCATTATTTCATGACAGGGGAAGATATGGATCTCAGCCCAAACTCCTCCACTGCTCATCTGACCCACTAGTGCAACTTCCTCTTCCTTAAAAAGATTCAGGAAGGATCTTCCACCTCTGTCCCTTAAAAAGCCAAACATCTGGTCAGTCTAACCAGAGCTCGCTCAGTGCCTCTATCTTCCCACTCCACCACTTCTCACTTCCCCTCCAGAACAGCATTTTATACTTGTCTGTTTGTTCCACAGAGCTGGCAGTACAGGCTCTTCCGCCCCCAGATATTCCACTTGATATGACCAAAAAGGAAAGGGAAGATGTCTCACATGGAATCAGTGTATGAACATCTCATGTGACGTTTCTTTCTCCAAACTTAGCATGGCATACTGGCTACAGTTTCCAGGAGTGTTTACATGGAAGTTGTTTGGTTTTGTCTGCCTGCTTACTTGTCATTTGCTTGCGCTGTTTATCTTTTTTCTCCACTCTAGATACTCATACTAAGCAAAATTTTGTTGCAGTGTGTACAGATCCTTTTCTGACCACTATAAAATCATGTACATGCTGCATCCCCTTCCTCTCTAGTCTGGGCTCTCCTAAAGTCAGGTGCAAATCTGAACATTAATACACCATGGTACAGTGTCATCTCAGTGTTACAGGAAGTTTGGGTGGATTTTTGGGGTTTTTTTGGTGTTTTGTTTGGTTTTGTTTTTTTTTAAACTGGCCTTGCATAAGGACATTCAAAGTCAGGGAACGGTTGTTTTATTTCCTCCCACCACAAGCTAAGCAAGACTTCTTTCGTTTTCTTGCAGGGTGTGCCAGCTCCCTGCCCCAGATGCTGCCAGAGCCCCCGGCATGGCAAACCCTACACAGGCTGCTTGTCATGAAGGTGCTGGCACTGATAGACTCCCAGCTCCGGCTCAGTGACTCAGCAAGCAGCTGCCAACAGAACAAATGCTGTTTCCCCCAAGGCCCTTTAGCTTTCCTTGTCCTTAGGCCTGATGCTGTCCTCTCATCATAAACTGGGGTACCGACACCTCCCCAAGATCACAGGCTGCATGTCTGAAAGCACAGCTTTTCACCACACAGACCCAGAGGGACTGTGCCTGCCAGCTGGGCAGTGGATCTGCATCTGTACATAGAACACAGAAGAACAAAACTATGTAGACATCGCTGAAAAAAATAAAATTCTGCAATTACAGAAGTAATTACTGGTATGCAAGATTTAATCTCACATGCAGCTTGAGTTCACGGTGAAATCACTAAGATTTTCCCAGTAATCAAGAGCAGAAACAAGCCCCAAACCAACTCAAAGTTTTCAAGATTCAGAAAAATCTAAATTCCCAGATGGTTAAATGGGAGAAGTTGTGCTGAATTCAACACATCCACACTGATGCATGAGAAAATTTTCTGCCCATATTGCTTAAATCTGTGGGATGAGACCTATCTAAATAATCAGGGTCTAAATGTAAATTTGTTCTCTGGCCACTGATGAGAACGTTCTAGTTCTCAATGACACCTCTCAACAGATCTCAACAGATCAAACCCAGTGATCCCTACAAAAGCTGCAACAAGCATTCGCAGGCGGTTGGACTTTCACAATGTAGAGATGTTTTCCTACCTTTGAGACTCAAAACCAACTTTTGGTAACACATTAAAGTAAAAAATTTTCTTTGATGATTAATTTGACAATTCATCTTGTCATAACAGAGAACGCTCCTAAGAATTAAGAACAGTCCCTGAGGGGGGTAAAATTAAACCAGCCAAACAACAAAAAGGTCAAACATAATCCTTGTTAAAAAATTAGTCCCATCCAAAATTCTGTGTCTGTTTACTGCTAATAAGAAAACCATTGGAACAGTTGTTAAAAAGTTCGGAAACAGCAGGAGCTACTCAGGAACTTTGCCATAGCAAATTAATAGATTCAAATGGAAACATGACTTAAAAATAAGTTTTTCATCTCAAATAAAATTGCCTGACCAGGAAGTCTCATCAGAAATAAAAATGTTCTACAGCCTAAACCAGCTAGTCAGGTGAGTCTGATCCTGCACGCACAGAATTCAATGGGAGCAATTCTGGTAGATTCTCTGGAAGTATATCAAATCTACCTTAAGCCTTTTTAGTGAAGAACCATTGTTTGAACATGATGCATTAAATTTTACAAATTTTCACAAACCATTCAAATGCCTGGAGAAAGGAAATTTTATCTCCCCTCACCAAAATGAAAATAATTCCCAGTTTTGCACCTATGAGGTTTCCCTTGGTGCTTACTGCTTAGAGCATACCCAAAGGGTAGGGAAGTCCATTTGCACAGCATATAATAAAATCAAAAAGTGAAATGCTTAAATTTACTTCTGAATCATAAGTCTCTCACCATTTACACAAGCCCTCAGTTTTGCCAAGTCTCCCCCAGCTCCCGGAATATGAATAGGGCTTACACAGCCCACAGCTCACTGAGCCTTAAGTTTCATACTGCACACCTGAGAGGCACAGCCAGAACTTTACCTTTAGACCTTCCTGAAGCTATTGTGCAGCCAAGATTGTTTAAGTGTCTGAAAATGCTCATGCAGGTAACAGGGTGTTCGCACTTGGCAAGGTCCTTAACTTGCATACTTTTCTTCGTAAAATTTTGTCTCAGCAAGTTGGTCTCGAAATAACATTCAAATTAGAAAAAGAACCACAAATATTTTTCGTCTAAGATGCCCTTAATGCCATCTAACTTAACTGGCAACAACATCAACTATTTGCCAGCAGAAGATTCAGTAGGCATAAGTTATTTTCCTAACCACCAAATTGTGAAACTTCTCCTCAATTTCTATTCAGCCTCTTTGAAGAGGATGTGCCTGTGGTGTTGGCAGGTTGTTGCTCTGTGTGCTATTCCTGATCCATAGAACCCTCCATGGATCTGTTGTGCATATAATACAAAGTCACTCAAAAAATTGGCGGAATAGGAAAAAATTTCTACGTACCACATTGCCTTTTCAATTACTGCCATCAGAAAGCTTCTAACCAGCATTTCACTTTTAGTAATCTCATGTAAATTAAGCAACACAGAGAATAGGAATGACTTATGAAGAGAAGCCAGCAGTCCTATGAATTTGGAGTTGTCCCAAGGGCTAGGCTAGAGTTATATAACAGGATGAAGTCTGGATTTTTCCACTTTACCCAAATTAAATCCAGTCAAATACTAACAATGTCCTCTTTAATCTCAAAGGAAAACATCAAGAGCTAAGAAAGAGCAGACATTGAGAATGGCTGTGCTTACACTGCTCATGAAGGACCCAATCCTGTGGCTGCATTCTCAAGGCAAAGGCTTCTGGAGATGATGTAATTCCATGAAGTGACCTTTAGTTTCTTGATTTCTGGAAAGAGATAGAGGCAAAAGTCAGCAGACTCATCCAACTCTAACTTTCCTCCTCTTTATAGCAACAAAGGTTTAAATGTTCCTTCCCTCCTGCAGTACTTGGAGGCCTCCCCAGAAGCAGAAAGACACAACACCCTGTGCCATTTGGATAGTTGGGGCACCTGATCCTGCAGCCCATAGCAGTGACTTACTCAAGAGGTTTATGACAAAGACTACTTGCCATTGTCACAAGGAGGCAATTCATAAGTGCCACTGTCTGCTTTGGTGGAGAAAGCTATCCAAAGCAGGCTTTGTACAGAACAGAGAACACCTCTACTCGCCTCTGCCTCTCTTTCTTGCCATCACAGGGTAGTAAAACTGCCATTTTCAACCTAAAGTTTTATGTGATCACTCCCACAGTGTATGAAAGTCTGTTTGTCTTTCATGTTATTGCCTCCTTTTCCCAATAGCTTTACATGCTCTGGCCAGTCTCAAGCAAATCTGACAATAGGATACCAGCCACAGCAAAAGCTTTCTCCAGGTTGCATTAAAACAGATGGGGAGACAGATTTTGTACTGAAAAAAGGGCTACGCTGGAGATGACACTGTAATTAAACACTGGGGAATCCAGGCACAAGCCATGATTCTACAATACTGGCATGTCATTAACCCTGCTGCTTGTGCAACACTTTGTCAGTTGTGCCCACAGGAACAATCAGTCCTTTGGATATTTGTCTGGGCAAAGTGGGTCAGGAAGTCAAAATCAGTTCTTTACTGCACAGTGTTTTCACACCTGGAGAAACTTACTGTCCCTAAGACTATTAGGCCACCATTAGATTTGCTTGAAGGCAGACAAAGGCTGGGTGGGAAATTACTGGGAAAAGGAAGCAAGTAGATAGCTGACAACTCTATTAGTCACTAACATATTCTGTTTAGACAAAGATTACCAAAATATAACAAAAGTAACTGGTAAAAAATAAAGCTACTTCTGGAACTGTTTACTTATGAAGCAGCTTATATAAACACAGAACTTTCTCAAACATTAATTTAATGGACATCATACAATTTTCATGGTAGTATAAGTGTCTTATGCAAGCAGAAGATAGTTCAAGACTTCTCCGTT
>JAWMRA010000162.1:18942447-19017232 GCA_035584735.1 Pseudotriccus pelzelni
GGCTAATACAAGATCAAAGAAATCTCTAATTGCACTCTGTAGAAAATTTCTACTTGTCAGGCTCCTGTTGCATGTTACTGGAACTCCCACTGCCAGCTGGACTACCATTACTGTTTTTGCTAAGAGGTGCAGACACGAGAGGCACAGCCCCAGAAACACCTTATTGAGCAGCAATTTATGACATGGGTGCAGTATATACCAGGACAGACAGCTTCTTCATTAGCCCTCTGGGGACACTTTTCTCTGTTCACATTGCCTGGACCCATCTGCTCTTGTCTTGGGCAAGTCCTGTCTTGAATTGATGCTGTATTAAGCAAGTCTGCAAAAAGACAGTTGTGGAACCTTTCTCCATTGCATTTGACTCCCCTAGTACTTGGATCCCATCTTATCAGTCCATCCTGCTCACACAAGAGGTCCAAGCTGAGGATCACAGTACTGCTATAGCTACAGTGAAACCACCCATGTTCCAGAAAAGCAGCACTCACTTTCACCCAGACATGCTCCATTACTGGGTCAGCACTATTCTGGACTGTTCAGTAAGTGCCAACAACCTCAAAAGACAGCCCAGGCAGAGAACTGCAGCACTTTAAACAAATCAGTAGAATGAAGAGCCAATGGGGAGAAAATTACAGGTTTTGTTTTCTCATTTCAGGAGTACTGACAACCTCAGACAAAGCTGCATGACCGCTAGTGGCTAATCTCTAGCCACAGAACCCAGGCACAGAGACTTGACTGGAAGCCGCTTCTCTTGGCCCATGATGTGGATTGAGTATTTTGTGCCTGCCTGAATCAGAAGCACATGACAAATGCTCTGAGGTCTTGCACATAAGCATCACACAAAAGCAGAGCAGTACTGGGCAAGACAGTGCTGAAGGCTGATGCAGTGCAGTGAAAAAATCACCCCTAGAGAAGTGACCTCTTCACCTCTCTGAGACTTGTACTTATCTCTGTCCCATGCAACCAGCCCCTCTAGCACACACATAACAGGACCCATGATCTGGTGGACCAAGAGTGGGCTGCAAAACATACCTTGTGTCTTAATCATCCATGTGTGATTTAATCCAGTACTGTCACTGCAATCTGTCTGTATTGCATTCTGCCTAACACTGAAAGGAGCCAAAAGATGACAACGTATTTCTCTCTGCACAGAGGCTGCTGAACCTTAGACAAACCAAGACCCATGGTGCAAGGGTTGCTGCAGCATTCCTTGGTAGTTCTTGGTAGGAGGCTAAAGGAGAACACTACTTTCACAATGATAAGTTACAAATAATGACTAGCTCTGACATTGCTTAGAAAAGCTACTTCCCAAGAAAGTAAATGATCCGAGAAACAGAAGGCTAAAACACCAAGGAAACTGCTCCAAAATCCCCATAAGGGGACAAACCTTATATCAGGAAATCAGTGATACAACACATCCCTAAGTCATGCCAGCACAAAACAATAATTTTCAAATTACCTTCATATGATCCAGCTACAACCACACCTTAAACTGTCTGAAAACTTTTCAACTGACAGATCTGCCATGCAGACATTTTAAGTGCTCCTGAGAGCACATCTCACCAATGTCTGGACTTCCACATGGTATGCAGATCGTATCACATCTTGTTCCAGCTACTCTTTCTCAACTTCGTCAAAACAGTCAACCATTTAGTGATTGTTCTCTTTATCCCTCCAGGAACTGAGTTGCAGATCAGATCACGGTATTTTATGATGGTTCAACCTGCATTGACAGGCAGGAATTCCAAAAAAGAATGCTTAGGTTTGCCAGGAATACTACCACAGTCATCAGAACAGTTACTGTCCGCCTTCTGTGACACTTCTGCCCTTCAAGCATAGCTTTCAAGCCAAGGAGCCTCTCTCACAGGTTGTTCATGCCTAATGACCTCTCTTGGTCCAGTAGAAGGGCTTGTTCCTCTATGTCAGCCAGTTCTGGAATGGTATTTATATTGTCTCAGTTCTGTGATACAACAAAACACAGCAGATGAATGACTGAACCCAGGGTATTTAAGTAATGAATGAGTCAGTATTATCTCCTAAGGTTGTTACTGGAGCATTATCACAGCATTTTTACCCAAATTCTGCCATGGTAACTTTTTGCGATGCAGAGATTGGCAACTTTTGATAGTTGCACCAAATTAACCTTTTACTTTTTTTACATAATTCTGAGGCAATGAGAGGATCTAGGTAGGAAGAAGAGTTAGTGAAAAGGTATTGCACCTTTTATGTTTCCCTTTGGCATTCAAGTGCCAAGTCCACAGACTGTTTAGCTACTAAACGTGTAAGTGATTTCAATGAAAGTGTAAGGGCTTAAGTTCCTTTGTGGGACTGAGTTGAGCTTTTTAAGACAGACCAATCTCATTATTTTACAAGAATAAGAGTACAAGATTAGGTGGCAGTGAAGAACAAGAAGGAAAGGCAATGACAGAAGAGAGGGTAAAATTTATAACTAACTAGAGCCTTATCAAAGCAAAGAAAGATGGTGCAGAATGTGACACATGGATCGAAATAAAATATTATAATTGTTAAAGCAAGAACCTAAAAGTTTAGAAATTATCAGTCTGGCTCATCTGCATGTGGGCAGCAGGAAGGGCTTTGCAATCCTTGCTGTCCAAGCAAGCACACCAGCACTGAGCTGCACACTGATGAGTTTCCAGTATATCCCAGGCTACCCCTAATCCACAGAGCTTGCAAGGGTTCACCACTTACAGACTGGTGAATACACCAGACAAAGCTGGCAATTGTTGAGATCAGACCGTGTCTCAGCTCATCAGTTCCCTAAGCAAAAGGATGAGGAAAGCCTTCCTGTTGGTTAAAACCTTAAATTCTGAGTCACTTTAAACCTGTACTAAAGACTAAAGATAAAATGCAGGTAAAAGGCCTTGACTGAGACCAGATATGACTAGCCAGTCCAGACTAATCATTAGTTTGGGATGACTGTCCCTCACAGTCTTTAAAGCATGCTATACCACACTCATGACATAAGTTCCACACCATACTTATCACAGGCTGGTGGAAAACACCCAGGCTCTCAGGATGCAGAGATATGTTTCAGAGAAAGAGAAAGTTAAAGAACTGGGAAAAAAAAAAAAAAAAAAAGTTATGTTTTTCCTTCTTCCAACTGCAGCTTTACACTCTTCATCCTCACTCCTGTGTCTTTTACCTCCCCACCATCTGGTCTGGCTCTTGACTCCCAAGCATTCAAATCAAGCGTAAGAAACTGCCTCACAGCCACCTGCCCTTATGAGTCAGAAAGGACTGAACATACTCAGCCACAAGAGACCTTCAGAAAATTTTGATCTTCATTTTGAGAAGCTAGTGCTTGTGATGTTTTTCATTAGAAAAGCAATATACTTGTTACAGAGTCAAAGGTCACCATCCTCTTTTGGTATTTGAGGCTAATGCATAAGGGCAAGAGACCACCTCAAGGAAGGTACCATCAGAAGAGTTTTAACACTGCAAAAAAACTCAGTATCAATCCCTAATGCAATCTTGTCCCTTTTGTTTGTCTATTATTGGACTTAATCCACTATCATTAACTAATCTGTTTTATACTCCTAATCTTGAGGAATGATTGACACTGATGTATTTGAAGCAGATTTTGTGTAGTGACTCTCATGGGGGATTGGCTCAGATTTTTTATTTTTTATGGTTTATACCAAAAACAAAGTTGTCCTTTGCAGTGTTGCACAGTTTGGCAAAAAGATCGTTTATCCAATGTAAAGCTGTATGCAAAGTTACAGAATTTTGGATGTCATTTCTGGCCAGACTCTTGCTCTTTTTTGTTAATAGTATGTCATGCTTCTTTGCATAGATATGTGTACATTTTATGGATATATTCCTGCTAATGTACAATTTCTTTTGGTGTGTGGTCTTCAGAGATGAACTGTTGAAGTTTGGCCTCAATGCAAACTATAAAAGCTTCCTGTCAGATAGCAACTATCATAGTAAATGGTCAACTACACAGTCCCTTTTGGCATCAAAGGGTAGTGCCCTAATAATTTTCTTAAAAGAAATCTGAAGACATTTCCAGCTTTCAGCAGAGACTGTTTACGGTATTTGAGTATGAGGAAGGTCAAACAGACTCCACTTGGCATTGCTGAGAACTGAAAATGTTTTTGAGGAAAACCAAGAAAGGTCACTTTTAAAAAGCAGCTGAAAGATTCCAATTTCTTTACCACATTAGTAAAAAAATGAGGTTTCAGAAACAGTCACGAGAGAGAATAGGGAATTTCCCAAGATTTCAGGACTTTTTGTCTAGCTATAACCCTGTTCATATTAAAAGGCAAGTACAAATTAAGTAGCAGAGGGGAGACAGCTATGTTATACATCATTAGGCAACAGTGCATTTTGAGCTGAATAAGAGATTAGAAGTGCAGAGACACAGAACAAGAAACCTGCAAAATCCACCCAGTGGAGAAGGTAGCTTAAATTCACTGGAGATCATTGCTTCAATCTTTTCAAGTTATATAAATCTGTTTGCTGAGATCATATTAGTATTCATGTAACACAGTTGGGCTGTTGTCCAACCCAGTTTGGCTTTCCTTATCTGAAATGGAACTACTAAGTTTCCTGGTTTATTAATAATTCTATTTATAGCCTATACATGCTTTCCTTTTACACTGAGACAGAGAAGTAGCAGTTCACCAGGAACTGAATAGATTGAGTGCCCAGAGGATGAAAGGGAAGAGGTAAACCCATGGACAAAGCAGGGAGTGGGGTGTTCTAGCACTGTTCACGTTAACAGTGAGCTGCTGATAGGGCAGAAAGATGCTCCACACAGCATTTGACAGATCTGTGTCAGTGGCCTTAAGCAGAAATGTGCTTCTGGGTTTTTCCCAGGACTGTACAGAATTGAGCAACAGGAGAACCCTGTTAACATACATCTGTTAACACTCCCTGTGTCAGGTGAGAATCCACAATCCATACAGATCCTAATGGATTTCTCTGAACTGCTCTTTCTGATGATGATGACTGAAAACTCATCAGAGAATCATATTCCAGTCTTACATGATCCTTAATACTCATATGTCTTCCTAGCACATTACATTACTCTAGCATCTAAGCAAATCTTCCTTTATTGCAGTTGAAACTCATTATTTCTACCCTACAGTAGGTACAGAGAAAAAAAAGAAAAAGCTACTTGTTCTACCTTTGAAGGAGCCCTTTATCCATTTGAGGAGCAGTATGCCTCCCCTTTGTCTTCCTTTCTGATTAAGCTAGTTAAGTACCAGGGTTTTTCCATCTTTCCTTGTAGACCATGTATCCTACAAGACTCCTTATTGCTATTCCTCTTCTCTTCTCTGTCTCCAGTCTGCCTACAGCAGTGCTGCAGCTAACATTTTGCTAATGTCAAGTGGAAGACCTTGATGTTCCCTGCAAGCTAAGCTTTGTTTATAGGACCCAGCACTGTTGATGCATTTTCACCCACTCAATCCTTTTGTCTGCCACTTAACCCCTGGTTCCCCACAAAAACTTGTGACAGATTACTTGATCTGTTTTAAAAACACATCCTATTTTTAACAGACCATTTCAATTTATCGAGATCAGTAAATTGAAGGTCAGTACAATTCAAAATGAAGATATCATCAGACACAAGACATGCTCATGAAGCATCTGATTCTTCCACTTCATTCATCCTGTACTAGATTTATCTTCATCATATTTCCCTGATTTGCTTCTCTGAACATCAAAAGCCTCAGTAAAATCACAAACATCTGAAACCTGCTCTTTTCTCCATGATCACAAGGCCAGTAACAGTGAGCCTTAGAAGGGAAATAGACTTATCTGCTTTGAAATCCTTTCCTAGTTTATTATTATGTGAATTTAAACTAAGCTGATGAGTCTTAGCCTTCAGTTCTTCTTTCCCACTTCTCACTGATACAGAGAAAATACAAAAAGAGTGTCTGAGCAGAAGACACAAGTGTGTATTCAGCTCAGCTCAGCAGAATTTTGCAGAAGAAGTTGCTGAAGTCTTCAGTATACTAGGAGATACCAGAAAAAAATTACCACAGGATTAAAAGTAACACTATGATCAGTTTATTGCAGTAACATGAGATCTTCTGGAAGGTCAAAGTCTTCTTCCCAGGCAAGCAGCAAATAGCTGGTGTTCAAAGGGAAATAGTAGGAAGCATCATCAAAAATGCATGAAAATTATTAGAACAATGTGAAAAATGCTTTTAAACTGCAGTTTGGAAGTGAGCATTGCATCCTGTTATTTCCAGGAAAAGAGAAAAACCTACGTTAACTTGTTCACATATTTCTGGCAAGAAAAAATTAAATTAATTTTTCATATTTATTTTTAATTAAAATAGCCCGAAAATTCTGAGTGCATACTCAAAAAAACCCAAAAAACCCCAAATCAACACAAATAAGAAAACCCAAACCAAAAACATAAACCCCCCACCAAAAAAAAAAAAAAAAAGAGGAGCAAGTACCTTTGTTTCTTAAACAAGATAATTACTGATTAATTAGGCCTGTTCAGAAAAGTAATTATAACTGGCTGAGTATGATCTCTTTCAACTGTCTAAAAATGTGCTGCAGACATTACAGCTAGCATGATGATGACAGGTCCTTTTCCACACAGTAAATCCTTCTGTAGTTTTCTAGGGTTATGAAATGGAACACTTTCATCCACTAGATCTCATGAAATCATTGAAGCTAATCAATTAAAAGATCAGTTAACTCATTGATAGAATCAGTAAAGTTGGAGAAGACCTATGAAGATCATCTACTCCAGCCCTCTGCTCAGGACAGGGACAGTTTCGAAGTCAGACCAAGTTGCTAATGGCCTTGTCCAGTCAAGTTCTGAAAATCTCTAGTTCATATTATATTCCAGAAGTTATCCACCATGGAAGCCTTTCTTGAGGAGTGCTACTCCAGTTTGCCATGTCTGTTGGCTTTACCCCACATACTGCCTGTGGTGCAGCCTTGGTGCTCTCACACTAGACATGGCGAAAGTCAGTGATGCAGCATCACCACTCTGTACCACATACATTTCATATTTTATTCAAATAGACACTCTTAAAGTAATTGCTGCCAGCATATATTACATGGAATGGCTAAGCAGCAACCAATTAATCTGAGGCACTCTTTTCTCCCACAATGTCTTTGTGCTTACAGAATCACCTATAAAAGTCTTCCAAAACTTTTTAGAACTATAGTTCCACACATACTAATACAAAATAAGGAAGGAGGATTTGGCATCAGCAAGGTATTTGAAAAGATTCACAATTTTTTGCAACCAGAAAGAACAAGTTGCCTGTCAAATAACTGTGCTGGATGGAGCTATGCAAATTGCCCTCCGGTGAACGGATAAGTTCTGGCACACCTCACTGGTGGAATGGAAAGTATGAATGCCTCCAAATGCTGACACACGAAACACGTAGGAGTGCAAAACAATTATAATTCACTTAGTGAAAGCCCACAGGCCTACTTCAGCCTTTCAACCATCTGACATCACCTAGTATAAACAAGTCTAATACAAGTAGGTCTTCCGTCTATGGCATAGCTGGAGGAGTGTAGGCACATAACTATTCTCATTATCAGAATTTCCTTTCATCTATTCAGCTTCAATGGGAATCCCTTATAAATTGAGAGGAATGCTCCCATATTCTTTCCCATGTGTTAGGGCATGCAGGTTGGCATAATGCTGAGAGCTCTTGGATTTAATTTATTTAAACTCTTCTTGGTTAATCACTTTTTAAGAGGGAGAACCTATGCATAAGGAAAATTTACAGCTTTTCTGTATATGTTTACTGAAAAAAAAATTATGAATTGAAACATACTTTTCTAATCTCACCACTATTTTCAGCCAATTTGTTTTATGTACTACAGATTCATAGCAAAAAAAGAAACACTTCAAATAAAGTTAAAATAAAAAAGGAAGACTTCAGGATCATTGCTACAAAATTTCCTAGAAATGCCTCATCTTTCCCTGCCGTACAAATATATGTTTTGCAACATGAATAAGGAGCTTAGAGCAAACAACCTCTGCCTAGAGAGGCAGTATGGAAATGGAGAATCGGTCTCAAGATCACCCAAAGTGTTTGGCTGCTCTGGGCCCGGCCAGCTCAAGTAGAATACAGTCACGGATAGAAAGTCTTTGACCATTTGAATGAAGATGCCCACAGGAACAACCTAAGGAATTAAGAAATTCTGTTTCTCTGTGAAACTGCTCTGAAGAGAAAGGTAGAAGAGGAATTAAAGCAGATTCAGGGCAAAAAAACCCCAACCAGCCAAATGAAAAGAAAAAAACAACAATATGATATGATATTAGTTTATTGGATAAAACCTGTAAGGACTGTATATGTTTTACCTGTAAAAGTTGAGAGAAGAGGAAGAAAGACCTAAAGGCTTAATGTTAGACCCAAAATTTGACACCTGAGAAGTGGTTTGAGCTCCTGAATGCGAGTATCAGATGCACTGCTGGTGAACACTCCTCTAAGGAGAAATGCTAGGTTGCTAATACTTAACATGAGGAAACATCTCATTAATAACATGAGGATAAACATTTGCCCTGACTCCAAAAGATTGCCTTTACTCAGCTCTCACCAAAAAAGGAAACTTTTAGTGGTTTTAACAAAGGCTTGAACATCGAAAGAGGCAACGTCGATTCACCAAACACACTGAGATCCCAAAGAAAAGAGCATGTCCCTAGAGGAAACATCTGAACAGATAAAGGGCTTTTTACCTTGTTTCGTTCTGGGAAGCATAATCTTTTAAGCCTAGCTTTTTCCCATAAGTATACAAAAGTGTTAGTGGAAGACTAGTTTTCACAAGAAGTACTGATTTAGTTATATTTGTTGAAGAAAATAAACTTGCCAAATTGCAGTGTTTCAGCTCAGACTTGGTAATATTAAATAAAAGATGGAAAAAACAGCTGGGAGCAGGCTGAATCTTTGAACACTACAAATTAAGCAAATGCACACAAATTTCTCTGACATCATAGTGTTAGCTTCTCAAATGAAATAGAATTTGACCTTTACTTACAGCTGCCCCAAACGTTGTTTATATTAAGCTGATCACTCTGCAACTATTTTATGGGATTAGATCCCACTTATTTTGCTGTTTCTCACAAAATAATCCTAACATTTTGCTTTTCTCTGCTGACACGAGATGTCCACTGCTGTCAGTGGAACTGATTGGCACATCAGGGCAGCACCGGCTCCACTTTTCTAGTCATATCAATGAGCACCACTATAGAAAAAAAGCCTTAATCTTACTCTCAGCTTATAAAAGGCTTTTCAGCACACTGTGATGAACAACTGACAATTTTCAGATGCCCCTGCAAGATGATACTAATCTTGATACCAACTATTTTCTTAAAATACCTCCCCGGCTCTCCCTTCTCACTCCTGACTTTACCCTGTAAATAGCTTGAGAAGCATAACCATTCAAAAGACCACTTCAGACTTGAAACTCGTCACTTCTATGGTGTACTGTGGATAGGCATACATTTAGTTGAGTAGCAGAAAGTCTGGAAATGAAGCAGCTGTTCTAACAAGTTGGAAACTACGGATTATCCAACTGTATAATAAAAGAACAAAATGTCTGAAACAGCAGCTTTGAAATGCACAGTTGGAGTTCATATGTGGATTTGGCTACAACTTCTTCAAGTACTTGCTGTGATTTGGGGAAAGCTTTATCATGGAAATAAGAACATCTATGGTATTTAATAAGTTAAAGTGTTTAGTCACAACTTAGGTTATTGTGTCATGCAGGACTAGATCAAAAAATTGTGGTAATTTACAATCCATATACTTTATAATTCAAATAAAGACATCAAATTGTCAGTGAACATTGCCTTCATAGGAAAATGCAGTAAAGTTTAGCTTTTCCTGTATTTATGTAACAGTCTGTTCACTGAGGTTACTTGTTGTTACTGACTTGCCTGAAACCATTAACATAATAAATCTTGTCTAACTTAAAAATCATGTATTAGTCTTGAATATGCTTATAGTTCTTGCAACAACACTATCACCAGGGAACAAACATAAAGAAAACAAGCTCTGCAAGGCCCACGAGAAAATGGATACAAGATTCTGCACTGTAACATTGTAGGCACCTTTGTAAATTAGACAACATTATAGACTGGCACAACACATTTCCCAGAAAGAGTGGTATGCTGTGTCAACATGTTGTCAAGAGGAAAATAAATAGAAGAAAGAATGCTACTAAAACACACCTGAGGCCATGACCCTAAATCCAAACCTACAGGTCTTGTATATACCCTAGAGTATCATCCACTTTGGAATTGCACTATGCAACACAATAAGGCAGTAAAACTCTGACAAAGCATTCTGATCATAGTCAGAATATCACATGGAGTTCAAAGAAAGATCAGCTCTGTCATCTGCAACTGAGAGACTCTTAAATGGAATATTTTTGATGTGGCTAAGTAGGAAAAAATGGAACATGATAAAAATTTAAGAACAAATGTCTGCTACTAAATGTATGCTTCAGTTTTCCTCAGGACTTACTTTTGTCTATTCTGACGGTCACTGATGCAGTCTGCAGAGTCCTTATGTACATTGGGTAAGTTAGTTTAAGGGTAGGGGAGATTCTTCAGGAAACAATGCACATGAATAATATCTGTACTGTTATTAAACATATGAATACATCTGCAGGAAGAAATTGCTAATAAGGTAGTGATAGTAATAGGAGTGACACATTCATTACTAGAAAAAAATCACAAAACCAAGCAATATTTTACCATTCAGGAGGATTTTCTAATAAGGCATTCCCTGTAGAGTTGATTATTTTGAAGTAAATTGCTACTCCAGAAACAAGAGGGAGAAAACCTTGCTGCTTGCACTACACCTTGCCTTTTCTTGCAAAGGAATACATGAACAAAAACATTGTTCACCCTTTATTTGATAAAGACGCACAAATTGAATGGCCTTTTGAATAACTCCCAAAATAGAAAACTTTTATGGCACTGGGGTGTTGAGAACATCTGTTATACTCCTCCCAGAGCCAAGAATAAAAACATTTAAAATGCAGGAACTGATCTGTATGACGAAGTGCCAAATGCAGTCATAGTATTAATCAATAGTTCTGTCCTGTCTTTTATCCTCTGCCTAATGTACCTCTAAATCAAGCTCACAGGGGTTACTTTAACATGTTCATGAAAAGCAGAAAGGTCTACTGTGACATTTAACTCATATTTTTTCCCCCAGAAGCAGAAGTAACTCTTATCTTCCAACCCACTCAGTTTCAACTGTGCATTTGTCAGACGTCAAAGACCAGCATGAGGTCCCAAAGCTTTTTGTCCATTACTGTTATGCCCAAATAAGGAAAGAGTAAGCCTGAAAGTCCCAGCTGAAAGGCAACAGGCACCACGTCCACCCAGGTAAAACTGGCACCCAGCTGCATAAGTACTTCTCCATTATCTTAGGGATAAGTGAAGCTGGGAAACTTAATCGATGTCTATCTTGAACGATGTGTGAACAGAGAAGAGCACATAAACACTCGGATTGCTGTACTGGAGATAATTGCTGCAGTTTCCATCATGCATGTTGGAATGGGCTTAAAATAGTCCGAACCACTGTCTGTCCTCTCTTGTGTTCCTCCCAGCTGGCTTTCAGAATGGAAAGGCCAAAGGAGGTGACAAGGAGATGGACCAGAAAGATTAACTGCCTGAATAATCCACAAAGCAGCTTAGAAGCTCTGGCCTGACAGCTCTCCCTAGTGTTTAAAAAACCCCAAACCCAAACCCAACCAAATCCAAGGCCCAACACTTTATCTACAAAATTATTTTCTCTGGAATAGTTCCTGTGTTGAGGTGAAGTGGAAAAACAAGCTCCCATTAAAGTCAGTGAGAATTTCACACATCAGTCCTGATGGAAAAGAGTGTTGTCCAAAGAATTTTTTGGAAATAGCCTTCTCAACACTGTTTTAAGGGCTGTTTGTATGGCATATCTAATGACAAACTAAATTTCAGAAGTCTCAAGAAATGCATGAAATTTCTTGTTCAGGCTAGCCATGGTCTTTCTACAAGAGCAGGCAACATAATTCTCTGGTTTCACCGTAAGAAGGAGCTTGGAGGCTGAGTGCTGGTGTATTCTCTGAAGAAAGACCTGAGTCCTCCTTGCAGGCCACTGAAACATTTCCAAGATATACACATTCCTCATTATTCATGGATTCCTTGGAAGTAGAGCTTTACGCAAAAATCTGTTTAGTTCAAGAAATACTGTCTTCTATGAAGGAAGTGTTCACCTAGTGCTAGTGGCAAAAGTTTTGGCACAGTAAATGAAATAATTTCCAGCTCTTTCTGGAATCCAAGTCAGACAGATCCATAATTAGATGGACATATTCTTACGCAGGATATGCTAAGGCATAAGTTGTACAGACCTCGGCTGAAGGCATGAAGAGGCCAAGTTTTGGGCAACACACAGCAAAGTTCACATTCTTTTCTTCCAAAAGACACACTTACAGTTTTAATAGATTGAAAGAGATTTCTTTCTCCTCAGTTTTTTACTAGCCTTCTAAGTAGTCAGAGAATGACTTATATGGATGTAGAGATTCAGATATTTAACAAGAGAGAAAAGAAAAACTTTACATGGAGCCAGTATCAAGCCCAGCTGATACACACAGGTAACGGTGTGCTCGTCGTTTGGGTGAACATGGCTCTGACAATATACTTTCAAAATATTTTGTTGTGTTTCTTCCAGCTCTGCTGCCTGCACTCGACTGAATAAACTCCTGTGACAACTCTGTCTCTGCTTAGGGAAGAGGCCCATGTTATTCAAAGACACAATGTTAAATAAGGGATTGAAGCTATCTGTATCAAAAGAGAATTACAGTCTGAGTTTCTTTGCGTTAGAGTTGGTTTCAATAAGACCAGCAATGTGCCAGGCCAGCTTCATCAGAAACTTGTAAGCCATCCCTATCTGAAGTCTGAAAGCAAGTTGGAGCTGACTATCCCATCCTCCAAAGCTAAAATGTTTTTTTCCTCTGCTTGTCTTCTTTTGACCTTAGACAAACAAAAGGTCATAACTTTTTTACTTATGAATCTCCCAGAAAGAAAATGATTCATATTCATGTCATCATGTGCTTTTCTCTGTAAGGGAAGTGACCCAGGACTCGAATCCAACATTCAACCATTTTGAATCCCTAACCACTTGAGATGTTTGTTCTCATTAGGGACATTGAAATCATTAGACCAATCTGACCTCCTATATATAACAATCCATACATTTTTCATAGGTTGGTGCTGACCAAGAATGTAAGTCCTCTAAGACAACCCTTAGAGTAGGTGCAGAGAACAGGAGAACTCAAGTGTGGTCACTGCTGCTTGAAATGGTGGTGACACTAGGCAGCTCCTGGAGCTAGACAGGCTTGTGTGTGCTGATAGCAAAAAAGGGATCTCAAGGCACAGGAGAGACTGCAGGAAAGGAGACAAAAGTAAAACAGAAAAAATAAAAGATAACACTGTCTTGATCCAAAATTAACTCCGGTTTTACCTCATTCTCAGAACCCCCTTACTTCCTTTTATTTCATCCCAAACTGCACTTTGCTGCTCCCGTCCTTCCTTTCCTTTTCCTCTTCTGCTCAATCTCTTTTTGCTACTGCTAAAAAAGTGAATTTGAAAACCTCCAACTTTCTCTGTATAGGAACACTGAAATTGGTCTACCCCACTAAAAAGATTTTGGCTGCCTCTGTCAACCAGGAGTTTCCCAGCATATAAAGATTTGATTAACGTGAGATTTGAAAGTCAAGTAACATTCATAATTACATTCTCAAAACAGATCTAAAAATAATAACAAAAGTTGTTATTATGTTTCCACAGCAGAAAAATTCCCTAATTTCCCATAATTATAGCTAAGTCCCATGCAGAGAGGGTATAATCAGGATAATAAAACTGTTTGGTGAAGCATTCTCTTGGTAGAACTAAAATTGCAGTTTTAAGCAAGATGCTTGTGCTTTCTGAAAATTGAAGGCATCAAATCTTTTAACAGGAATATGGCATGAAAATAAATTTGACACAGTAATATTAAGTCAGTGTTATATTGGAAATTAACATTTTCTGAAATGCAGAAAGAGGAGACATTGCTGCTCAGCCTATGCCCTTTTAATGCCAGTCAAAACTGAACCTGACTTCAGGCAAAGCTGGTACAAGATCTCCAACAGAGAGAAAACCAGTAATAGAAGGCAGCTCCCTTCTTGCCTGTGCAGAAATGAATTTGTGCTTTGTTGTATGAACCGGAAAAAATGTATTTTGCAAATATGCTTGTAACCCTGCTCATGCCCTCTCATACATAATGAATCCCCCACCCTTACTTTTCAAAAGAACAGATCACATATGCCAAGAATGGATTTGAAATTACAGATAGATTCTACTGCATTTTATCTAGTCAGGGTCATTCTCACCTTTGTTCAACTTACTTCAAATTATTCCTGAAAATCCTCAAAATGACTGAAAAAATCCCTTGGAGCCCCACTTCAACACTGGAAATGCTATTGTCTTCCAAGAGTCTTGGCTATAGAGATTACAATCATAAATCTTATCATCCCTGATGAGTTGCACAAGTTGGGAAACTTCCTTGTTATTAAGGAGTTATGTCAGCTTCCATACACTGACAGCTTCTTCCTTCCCTCCCACACAGGCATATACTCACTGGATTAGTCTGCCACTTGCATAGATCTTTCTACAAGTGAAAACGTATTCCTACTACCCGTATTCCACAAATATGTGGAGCCTTTTTGTATTGGTGAAATTGTGAAGTCCGAGAAACATCAATGCTGACAGGAAACAAACATCATAGTAGGAAAAAATGAGAGCTTAAAGTGTTCTTCTGGGAAAAAAACTCCATGCCTTTTGAAAATTCACAGAAGGAGAAGTGAGTTACGGGCATCAAGAAAACTCAGTCCAGCTCAGTACAAGCTGAGGCAACTCAGTATTCCAGAGTTAACTAAGGCCATAGGGTTGATGTTCATGTGTGAAGTAGATTGGTTTGATCTGCATTTAGATGTCAGCCATAGTTCTCTTATGTTACCGGGACCCTCCAGAAAATCTTGGAGATCTAAGGACTTTGAAAGCTCAGATGAAACCAGAGTCAAATTAGGTGCACACACTTAAAAAGAAATGATCAGATATCATCTCAGCAAAATCCACAAGGGTAACAGATCCTCCCAAACCCTTCCCTTATGCCTTGTACAGCCATCTCCAAGTACCTGAAGTATGACAGGCAACACAGGCTTCCATTTCTCTCCCTGTAGACATTACACTTTGGGACAGGCAATATAATTTTCTGGGGTCTGCTTGCTTGAAGGCTATTTTTAAGCCCAAATCCCACCTTAAGCCTTCCTCAGCAGACCCTGAACTCAGCACAAACTTTACTGGCCACAGAAGCTCTCTCTTGCTGCATTACCATAAACGTTTCATCATGAAACAGCAAGGCCCTTCTAGATTTTGTTCTGCAGTTGACTGAGGTACCACATGATGCTAAAGCTACCTGAAGTTTGGGGACTGGATTTAACATTTGAGAAAGCAATGAAAGCCATCAGAGATCCCAGTTTTCCTTTGTTTTTCTTCATAGGCATTACAATAACAATCAATAACAAACTTTGCTTTCCCAGACCTACTTTCTCAAATGCTGTCCCTGAACTCAGTTTTATATACAAATGGCAGATATTTCAATATCTCCAAGAAACAAGCATAAGGTACTTGTATCCAGGTGCTTAGCATCACCCTCCACCTGAAAATATCCAGCAGAAAAACATCTTTTCTGGCCCTGGGTTTCTTCAGCCACCTCTGTAATCAAAACCCTAATTTACCCATCTCCATAACAAGAGATTAAGCACTTCAGTCACTACCAGACCTAGAGAAAATACTTTCTGAAGCTGTCGGTCAGCTCTGTTTCTACAGTTCCCATGAGTAAATGTTCCTCACCATCTCCAGCCACCTCGAACACTAAGCCCAATCCCAAACAACAGACTATCCCTAGCTCTAACACAGGTATCCCAGCTGGTCATAGAATTCAATGTAAGCCATTCTTTCCCACTGGTACAAGTCCAAAGCCTGTCTTTACAGAAAGTACAGGCTTTCTCCCACATGGGCAAGACAGGCTTGAGGGGATAAGCTATACCTGTACAAAGTGGGCAAAGCCCTCCAGGGTCACATAAGTAACAGCAGCAGATCCAACTTTCAAGAGTGCCTTTTGAGAGACAAAGCACGGGACAGGAAAAGGGTTACCTCACACCCTCATACCTCATACAATGATGTCAATGTTAACTTTAGTCGAATGATATAAGAATGGAATCTTGTTCGTGGAAAAAAGGAGAAAGAAATGCTATTCAGAATTTGTATGACAATAATTTCACTTCCTCATTAAGATTCACTTTGCTGATTACATTTTCCCCATTATATTTGCTGAGCCAAGCTTTTGTAATGTACATGAAAGAAAATGGATGAATGAAGGAACAGGCATGCTAGGAAACTTCCTGTCAAGTCATTAATGAAGAAAGCCTAAAAAAACCATATAATTTCTGAGAACATATTTTTTAAAGGTAATTTTCTGCTACTTTTTATTTCTTTGGCTGTCATAAATGGGTCAGCATAACAGGTTTTTAAAACTCTCCTGATGTTTTTCAGAAGTTACTCTGTAAAACATGCCCTTGATACTTTCTGCTCTCACAAAGTCTAGCTGCTAGTAAGTTAATCCTCAGTAAGTGAATAACTCCATCAAAATAAATTTAAATGTTAATATTATAATGTAGAATATTAATAAATATTACTACCATGTAATATTTGCATATAATTACTATTATAATTAATCGTATTGTATATTAATACATTATTTAAGATGACACAGTAAAATTATAAGTTTAAGTTTAAAGATAAAATTGACTATGAAATCCATATTATGCCTCATCTAGAAATGTTGAAAAAGATGTCTTTTTTTCTTAAGTTTTGTAATACTAACACTTTGAGTTGTCTGTAGGTCCAGACCTAAAAATAAAGTCCTAAAATATAATTTTTTTCTACAACTGAAACCAATAACCCAAGAACAGTGTCAAGCAAAGAAGACAATCAGCAATAATGCTTTCTGGAGGTCAAAGAAAGCTGTTAAGAGTCCCAAAGCTATTAAAAAAATAAGTGAAATCTTTGGTTCTAAGTTTTCATATAATTTTGGTATCAAACTGTTACTCTGAAGCAAGGTTTCTTTCTATACTTGAAAGACAAAACCTTCATTTGATATCGATGTCACATTACATATTAGGGTTTTGAACGTGCTACAAGGAAAAAAAGCCAACATTATTTCAGGTAATATGTTCTATTAGGCAATCCAATATTGCTGAAAAAAGCACAGACTCATTCTCCAACAACTTTGGCTGGTTTAGCAAAAGATAGTACAGCTTCCTACAAATGCTGTTACTCATTTTTATAACGGTTTAAATTACTCTGTAGTCTTCCCGGCTTCCTTCCTTTCTTCCCTGCTAAAATTAGTTGTTCATACAACAATCCATCACCTCCATGCTTCCTGAACCCAATAGTGACAACAAGTTTGGATTTTAATTCTCTTTTAAACTGGTATTTAATGCTTATCCCTTTTGAGTGCCAGCTGTTTTCCAAGCTCATAAATATACAATCTTTTCCACTGCTCCATTTATACCTTAGCTCTAGTAAATCGTAAGATTTACAAACTCAGCTCTCATCTCTAGTCTGACAATTTACAGATCCACCCTTGAACACCAGGAACTTTTGTCCCAACAAAACTTTCCTTCATACATCAAGTATCTTCTTAGGGATGTTAAGATTACAACTCAAACCCAGCAAAGTCTGAAAAGAACTCATATATTCCTTCCAAATATCTTTCATCTTTTTCCACAGGCACAATGGATAAGATGCACTGACATTATTAGAACGTTCATTTCTGATTTCTGACATTGACTTGTCCTTAAGTCCTCATACTGAGGCTATACCTAAGTCTTGCCAATTCTTTTTATACAACACTACCAAGATATCCTTCCTTAGCCTTTTACATATCTAAGACTTGCTCTTCGGGTAGTCATCTCTTCACTGTAATGTCTTTCTCCTGAAGAAGGAGATTCTTGATCTTTTCATGCATAGCCTATATGCTATTTCAAAGTTAATTTCTTCCCTCTGTTAGAACTTCTCAGTCCTCTTTGCATCTTTCCTTTGCTATAGTAACCAAATATAGATTATTGGTCTCCTCCTTTAAGATTTTTCATAAAATCTGTTTATATACATAATTTCTCATATAATATCAAGATTACAACTTCCACTGTCAGTGATGATTGTTGTCTAACATTATATTCTACATTTGCAACTTCTGCCTTTCTGTTTATATCCACTTCATACTGGAAACTTGGAAGTTCTTTCCATTAATATTTGCAAAATGAAAACTACTATTGTTCAAGTACCTGCTCAAAAACTTTCCCTTGTTGTGATACTTTCAGAATACTGAAAACAATTTGGAATACAATGGCCAAAGTTTCTCTTCATGATCATTGCTGCCCTGTCCTCTGGACACTTGTGTTGTTTTTCACTTAAACTGCAACCTTTGCAAAGCAGGAACCTTTTACTCTGTGCTATGTCAAAACACAATCTTCCTCTGTAAGTACAGTTTTCTCGCATTGCAGTAATAGTGGCAGAATATTCACAAATAAAATGCAAACCAGAAGGTTTGTGAGTTGGAAAATAATTAAGTCAGCTGAAGAATAATTCACAAGATATAACTCTATTTATTGAGATGGAACTAAGTAATAGTTAGTCCCTTTGCATTGAGACAAATTGTGGGGGTTTTGTTCTGTCTAAATTTCGCAGAATTCCATGGCCAAGAAGCTGGATGTGAGGCAAAAGGAAGACTTGGGGTGTGACCACATTTCTTTAGGAGCTATTCTATGAGAGTCTGGTAAGCCCCTGTTTCAAAGTTGCTCATATAAGCAATTGTTGATAACAAAGCTGAAGAAACAATAGATCTGTATAGAACAGAAATAATTTTGGTACTGGAACGGATGATAGTCTCTAAAACAAGGGGCATCAGGAAGTTTCAGTTACAAAGTTCAATACCCTTTATTGTATACACATCTGAAATCCAATTTAAGAGTGAGGAGAAATTTCTCTTAAATGAAAACAGCCTTTGGGGAACGGGGCTCGTTTGGTTTACATTTTTTAGCTGTGACCTTACTTGTGAGACATTGTGGTTTCGGCAACTGTGTTATTGCTAATCTGCTCTGGAAATTTTTAAATTTTCAGTCTGAAAGGGTTATTTCTGCATTGTTTTTATTTTTTCCAAAACCTCAAGAAAACCCTAAGATAGGGGTGATAATGAAGATCCTACTTCACTCACCAGGGGCAAATTTTCTGAAACAATAATTTCAAGATAGGAAATGAGTGTGTATGAAAGACACGTGCAATACTTTTAGTATTAAGAAGTGTTACAGTATGTCTTCAATACTAACATGACACTTAAGGAAGATAACACAAAGTTGAAAAAGCATATCTGACAAAAACTAGAATTATTGGTTGCATCATTGTAGCAAATAGCAAATGAATCTTGGGTTTTGGCCTGTGTAGATTCTAGAAATAAACGCTTAAGAGGGAAAAAATAAAAAAAGGATTACTAAAAAGAACTGTCTGTATTCATGAAAGAAAAATGTGCATTTCTTTTCTTTAAAAAATGGTGTTTACAAAATTCAGAATAATCTGGATCAGGGGCTACAAGAGAGCTGGAGAGGGACTTTCTATAATGGCTTGTAGTGGCAGGACAAGGGCTAATGGTTCTAAATGAAAAGAGTGTGTGTTCAGGCTAGATGTAAGGACAAAGGTTTTTACAGTGAGGGTGGTAAAACACTGGAACAGGTTGCACAGAGAGGTGGTAAATGCCCCAGTGCTGGAAGCATCCAAGGTCAACTTGGACAGGGTTCTAAGCAACCTGGTAGTGACAGATGTCCCTGCTCATTGGAGGGGGATTGGACTAGGGTTAGGGTAAGAGCACCTTTAAAGGTCCCTTCTAACCCAAACCATGCTGTGATTCTATGGTGCCCCCTTTTAGATTTTTCTCAGGCTTTGCTCACCGCTTACACTGACACAAACCCCTACACTCCTTTCTTCTGGCAGGGGGTGACTTCCTGCGTACTTTCTCTGTTCTCCTATTTGTGCCTGACTTCACACTAAGCATCTCACTATCTGTGGGTAACTGAAGTGTATGCTTTATTTTCATATAAACAGAAACACAAGCATCCTCCACCTATCCCTGTTTGCATTCATAAGAGGGTGCAAATAATAGCAGGAAGAAGTTTGTTCTAATGAAAAGTTAGAATAAACTTGCTACCATGGGATCCTTCATTCTGTCAAGGAGATCTGTAGTTATGCACATGTTCCTGACAATTTGGCCTATTTTTTGGAGCAAAAATTTTTAATAGATTCTTCATTGACACAGGATTTTAATATAATAAAATCCTTTAAATACATTCACCTACCCAAAAGACTACACAGTGAGCTTTCTGACAGCTTGGACTGCCAAAACCCGCTCCCAGGGGAAGCACGACTGGGAAGGGCTGGGGCTCTCCCCCATCACAACCAATGCAGATGACCTCACACAGCCTATGTCCAGTGGTCCTGCAAATGGAAGGGGACGTGGCCTGGTGGAATCAGGCATAGGGTAAGCTGGAATGAAGTGGGACAAGGGAGGAACAGAAGACTGTTTGAACTTGTAATCTCCAGTGGTAACTGGAGATGGTAACATCTCCTGTATGTCATGTTCTACTTGACTTGTCTTATTAATGGTCCTCTGCATGCCAGTGGCCTAGGGCCAGAAAGGCACTGAGATACACCAAGTACTGGACACTTCTCCAAGATAAACTCCTGTCTTCTGTAAGTGGAGCCCATATTTTGAAGCAAATGGGTGATAATCTTAGACAAAACAAGGCAAAAAGAAAATTTAACAGCTTATCAGGATTAAAGTATATGTAAAACAAGACGAAAGTTCAAGCCCTTTGCAGGTGATTCATTCAAACCCCTGCTCTGAAGAACTGCACTCATCTTGAGATCTCAGCTTCCCTGAGCTACCAGAACTTCTCCAAGAGCTGTCTATATGTTAACTGTGTACGTAGGAGCCAAGGCCTTTTTGGCTCCTTGCCTGAGAGTGAAACATTTACTCCCACACACTGAAAAGGGTCATAGACCTCACACACAGCGCTGAACTCAGAGCAAAGGCAACTCCAATCTCTCCTCCCAGAACCTATTAACAATACAGGAACCTATTAAACAATAAACCCAAAACCAAATAACACCAAAAAAAGATAACACTAAAATAAAGGGAAAACTGATCTTGATTACAGAACATGCCTTCCACAGTGCAGGACAAGGAAGCAGGTAATGTTTATGTTGCCAAGGCAGCTCATTTCATGCACTGTGCTTCCCAAGGTGCTCTGATACCAGCGCACAAACACAAACCATGCAGAATTGTGCTTACCACAGAGGGGCACCAGGTTGTGAAATTCTGCTCATGAAATAGCCATGCCTCACCGGTTTGGACTGCATACTCTGTCTGCAAGTGCAGGCCAGAAGAATTTTTTGACACATATGAAGCACTGGGAATTTTTTCTTAAAAAACCTCCTACAGCTTGTACACTCAAGACCATAGCAGGAAATGTGACATAAAAGCAGCACAATCAGTAAATACTCTAGTCAGGGTAAAACCAAGAAAGAAGAAACTGTTTAGATGTAGTTTTATGAGCTATACCTGCCAAAATTCCCACATCAGGTTTCATGGGTTTCTGCTCATATTTTCCTATAAAAGGTATTTTCTCCTTTCACTCTAAAGAAGCTACACTGTCATCAGAGGAAACCAACCAGACAGAGTACTTTCTCTGTAGTCAAGCTCACTCTGAAGTCAAACTGAAAAAAAATTACTCTGATAGTTTGGCTCAGTAATTTCTCCCATTTAGCTTAAAATAAAAACACGTAATGCAAAGTTACATTGTTCCTTGTGGTTGCTGAGCCAATAAAGGTCTCTACTGGGGAATTTGCCAATCTGTATAGAAAATGGCTTTACTTACAACCTGGTTTGTATGAATTGTTCAGGTATCAGAGTTATATTTGTCTAAGTATGTCCAAATATGTACTTTGATTTTAACCATTACCATTGTGAGCTGCTACTCATTTATATTTTTAATTTTGTAGTTTTGTGTTTCTGTGCATTGCTCTGTATGAGAACTGGACCCTCTTAAATATCTGATTGGATCAAACTTCAACCACTGTTATGTGCTTTGCACTTAAAAGTACTACTTCATTATCATTAAATGAAAATTATACACTCTGGGTCTAGTGCTAACCAGTGAAACATTTCCAACTGTGAAATCAGATTCAGACTCAGAAGGTTAAATGAAATCTGACTTTCCAGCCACTTAGAAGTGGCAGCAAAAGAATCACCCATGGAACTGCTGAAATGTGCTCATATCATTGCTCTGATGAGCTCTGATCTCCAGCACAGGAAAGGAGGAAATACGTTGCCTTATTTTATTCCCTCATGTCATTGTCCTTCCTTGTATTGTGACTGGACTAACCCACATGTCACCCAGAGATGGGAGCCATCTCCTCTGGCATTGACTTCTGGGTCATGAGGGATTACTTACTTGCCTGGCATCTGGAAGCCAGATGAGGGGAAATAAAAGTTTCAGTTCACCTGCAGGTGAGCAGATGTTTTTGGCTCCACACCACTACAACTCACATGTGCTGCTAGCTCACAAGTTGGTCTGTCTACAACACCAGCACGTACTTCAATTGCCAGACTTTCTCATGGGCTTACAAGGGATTTTCTTGTAAGGGAGAATTTACAAACAGTAGTGTAAACATCCCAGCTGCACAGGCCTCTGTTTATATTTCCATCTGTCAGAACTCTAGAATTTTCTGATCCATCTGGCAAATAAACAAACAATCAAACTTGCAAATCCATTATAAAAGTGAACAAACTTCCAGGGCTACAAGACCTACTTCTATGCTTTGACTGAACCAAATCTTCCTAGAAATATAACTCTTAGGTTCTAAAACACTGAAAAAAAAAAATTTTAAAAGTTTAATAAAATCACAGTAATTGTCTTTAAATGAAAACCAAGGACTGACGTATTCCCCTCTGATGTATGTTGTGAAGCAGATGCTGCGTATCACAATACAGGTGGTTCAGACAATCTACCTAACTCAAGAGAATTCCCTCCAAGTTTCCCGCAGAACAGTTTCCTGTAACAGTAGGTTTGTCTACGATGAGCTATCATCCTCTCAGCAGCCCTTCTGATGCAGATAAACCCTTGCTGCAGAGAAACTGAGCCCCACTAAGAAGACAGTGAAAGAGTCATTGTGCCATTCAACACTGACTCATCCTAGGCTTGCCTGATATCTGATAAACTATAAATAGCCCACAGTACATTTTAACACCCTAATCACTTTCACTCATTATAGTTGTTCAGATCAAACATAGGGTAGCAAAGTGTGATAAAACTGAACTTTAAAAACCCACCTTCTTCAGACTTGCAAGTGGAACCTCAGTGCTACAAACACCACACATCCTTTTTCAGAATTTTGGGATTTCACAGAAGTACATTTAATTTTGGTTTTGTTCATTACTGGGGATCAGATGTGTCAGTATAATCCAGAACTCTCTTCACCTTATGACTTCCACTGCGTTTTCTGAACTCTCTTCTCATACTCCATGACCTCTGCTTAGCTCTTCCCTCTGCTTTTCACTTTATACCCTGTGGAAACATCCTGAACGCTGGTTATAAAATCAGCCTGCTCATTAGCCTACATACTAAATCCTTGACATTTTCTATATTCCTATGAATCAGTATTTTAAGCGTAGTCCATTTTCAACATATCTGAATTCTTGTATCCCTTTATTCCATCCCTCATTCCTTTTCCTCTGTGTACAAGACACACTCTGGTAATCAGTTTCTGTCCTCTACCTCTAAGTGTTGTTATCTGTTCTCATAATTTTACCAGACAACATAGATAATGGAAGTTTTTTGGCAAGGTACAATCTAATGTACATAAAAACTGGAAAGGGAGTAACATATAATGGAAGAAGGAAATAAGTTCAAAGGCAAACTCCTAATAAAACCACCTAAGAATGTACCATGCTGGTGTGCAAATGAACTGTAATGCAGACCATGACTATTCAATAAAGAGCTATAAAAAACCTCCTGTAAAAGAATAGCTGAAATCCAACTGTTTACTTTTATCCAGACATGCCTAACTCTTAATCTAAATCAATCCCCTATTTTTCCCCTTGTGCTTTCCATAGCTAGCAACCACTTCCCCAATTAACCCCATGGAAACACTCCAGCTCATCAGTCATACAACATTAGATGTCACAGAAATTGTTTGCTTCCACACTACAAACTGGCAGCTTCAGTAAAGCTAACTAGAAGTACAACGTTAATTAATGGACTTCTGCTTTTGACAACAAAAAGACAAAACCTTCAGTAAGTAGCTCACCAAGTGGCTGATTTAGGTTCAAAAACTGTGAAGGGATAAATGAAGTTCAGATGTCTGCTGAGAAGTGTTCCCATAAAAGCAAAAAAATTTATTATATTAGCATCTTCAATACAGCTTTTAATTCCTCTTATTCTCCTGTATTCTCACTTGCAGATGTGCCTTTTGCCTACCCAAAACCAAGGGAAGAGACGTGGAGACTGGTATCTCTTTGAGTCTTCAGGTTTAGCCCACAGCTAAATCACAACAGTTGTTTTAAAGACATTTCCTGTCCCAGTCAGCCAAAAATCCTATCCATGTTCTCATCATGTCAAGTATTGCAACATGATTTTCTTGGGAGTTATCAATCACTGTCCTGTCTTGCTTAAATTCACCTTGAAAGCAGCTGAAAAAATCAACTCTCATCTGTTCACTATCACATTCTTTCCTTGTTGGCCCCCACATAAAACTGAAGCTCTTTATCCTACCTTTCAAGGCCTTGCTTATTTCTGCCTATCTGCCTAGCTATCTATGTACAAAATGAGCTCACAGCACTGTTCAGGCGATTTATCACGACTGCTCATCTCAGGAAGGCATCTCTTGGAAAAACTCATGCTTGCAAGGAGCACCCATTAAACAGAAGCAAGAGCATTTTACTATCCTTTGTCAAGGATGCACAACCCTTTTTCCATGATACACAGACAATAAACTCCCTCCCTTACCTCCTTCCCACTACTTGGACTTTGCTGTTATCCCATGCTCTACACCCAGTGCACACACTGTAAGGGAGGGGGTGTGAGAAGGGGAAGAAAGGATGTTGTAGGCACCATATGTTTACACAGTTCCAGTCACAACAGAAGTCTTCATCCATCAGTGCAGTTCTTGGACACTACAACAATAAACAAACAGTAACAGCACGTCCAGCAGACAGGCTTCTAGATTCAGGCTGTGTGTGCTGAGTCCTTCTCCAGCACAGCACAAGTTTCACAGCTGCTGTCCTTCCAACTTCATTCCCTTGAAGAGGATGTTCCTGGTGCTCCCGACACTCAGTTCTACTCCCACCCATCACACAGGAGCGGCCAAAGTTGTAAAAAAGCTCCCTGGGCAGCTGGGGGCTTAGAGCAGACCCCTGCACTGATGCACCCCAGTTGCTGGCAGGGCCCCTCCCTGGCTGAGTGGGTGTCAGGAGCTCCTGTGCTTGTGGTGAAGAAGGGAAAGCATGACAGCAGCCCCACAGTGATTCACAGCTTCCCAGGAAGCACTTTCCTGTTGAGATGACTGGGCTCACTGCCTTACCCGCAGTCCATGTCTGACTGCAGACAAGTTCAAAGGGTTAGCAATCCCGCAGCAGACACCGAGGGAAGGCAACCAGCAGAGTCAGCTTCAACTACATCACCAAAGAGAAGGAAGCATGGTGTCACCACATCACACTGCAATGGGAGCAGGGAGAAAGGGGTCAGGACTCCTTTCAGGGAGCATCAACTGCCAGTTTTGTAACTCCGCACAGAACATTATCAAGGTTTTTAAAAAAAGTTTAATCTCTCTGCTAGCTGAAAGTATCAGAAGCCTCTGCACTTGGGAGGAGGTCCTGCTGGGGTTCATTGCTCCTCTTCCAGTTGAGAAGGCTGAGCACAGGTAAAGGTGAGAAATACTGAGAGGGGGCACCAGAAAACTGGAGAAAATTCACAAGCCAACCATCTCCCCTGGGAAGCAGCAGTACCTGGCACCGAACAACACTCTGTGGGCTGCTGCAGGCCCATCTGGAAACAGAGGAAACCATGTAATTCTGGAGGCTTGCAGGAAACTGTAGTGATCACCTACTCCAACAGCTCCCAGCACTGACAGACCTCAGAGAGCTCGTCTCTGTGCCAACCTCAGAGAGCTCATGGGTTTCAGGGCCTGAGCTGAAGTCAAACGTTTGTAGTAAGTGAAACAGAAGGTGCCTTGAACCAGTCTGAACACAACACACAAATGCCCACAGTGCTGTAATCAAAGGGGCTGGGGATGCCTCCACCTTACACACACATTTGTCCCTCCACCCTCACTATCGGCTGAAAAGCCAAGCAGCCTCTTCATCTGTGTGCAAGAATAAAAAGACTAAGTGCCAAAAGTCATTCGCTCAATGAAGACATTGTGTCACAGACTTCTTCATTATCCGTGCTGCTTGTGAAGGAACAATATCAAAAGCCTCAGTATGGGAAGCATTTGAGTTGACATTCAAGCACAAATAGCTTTGCTCTATTAGACTTTCTGCCACCAGAAGTGATTACATCAGTCAGAATTTGAATACACTCTGACCTAGATTTTCAGAAGCCCACAAAGAAGATGGTTATTCTAATCCACTTTCACAGGTATGTACTGATTTACTGAGGATTTGCTGTTCTAATTGTTGAAAAAAAATATTAAAAATCAACATATACATACAGCGGGTTGAGAGCTGGACTTAGGGTGAGGATTAAAACAATCCAAATAGGGAGTGGGAGTAGTAGAATTCTTTTTTTCTACAGAAATGTCTGGGTATTTATATTTTATATCACTGTTTGAATATCAGCAGGAATGTTGTAAGCAGATTGACCCAACAAAGTCAGTTAATTTCCTGGTCCTGCTGCTAGATTTGCTATTAGCCAGTGTCAACTAATGTTTTGGCAATGAGTCATCTCATACTTAGTAATATGTCATTCTTCCTTGTCATTATTTCTAAGTTTGCCTGAAAAGCAGAGTACCATGTATACCTTACAGGAGCCTTCTGCTGCTTCTTTTGGAAAGTTATCTGGCAGACCTGGGCCTTATGGCAGGTGCAATCAGAGATCTACTGTTATCTTACAATGATTTATGTAACAATACATTGGTGTGGAGCCATAAAAAGCCATATTTCTTATAACATGAAGATTGAAAAGTATCAAAAGTTCTCGTATAAGTAGTAAGTCAGAATTTTATGATGGCAAAGAACTCACAGTTTTTAGTGGAAAGGGCAAATGAGATGATGGTGCTGATCTATTTTATTTAACAATTTTTAGTATCCTCCTTTAAGTTTTTAAGATACAAGAGGAATGTTTCTAATTAAACTGAGTTAGTATGGAATTCATCTCTAAGCGAGAAAATGCACTATAAGCAGTCAAAAATTACCTGCTGTTACAATCTGCTTTCATTTTCCTTCTTGTGGGTGTCCATGTAACAATGAGAAGTTATCTTAGGCAATTTAACAATAACTGATTCTAAACAACTGCTACAAGCCTCCTCTCCAGCCCCACTGGGGACCCATCAGCTCACATTAAACCATCTTCCTCCTCCTCCTCCATAAATTGCATTGGATAGCCCTGCTATTCCAACCACTTTTTCTTCTGCACCATTCTCAGTTCTACTCCCTGTTCATGATTTCCTTCAGTGCCGCATTCCCCACTACTCAGCTGGTTTCCCAATCAATAGAAACCATCGGGATTTTGTCTCTTTCCTCCTTAGGGAAAACAATAGCATCTAAAACTACTCAATCTTCCTTCACAGAGGCTTGCTGGTCTCTTTTTTTTTTTTTCTTTCTTTTATTTTTAGTCGGGGGATGGGTTATTTTTGTTTGTAAAGAAAATAAAAGACAGAGAGGTCAGAACACAGTGTCTTCCTTCAGCCTCATATCTAAACCATCACTAAAAATTGTGGAGCTTCATTAGGAACCTCAGCTCTGCTTCTGACCGTGCTTTTTGCAGAAAACAGTGTCTTGGGATGCTGAACTCTATGTGACTTTTAAGTTCTTTGAAATACAGGCCACCCTTCACTTCAGCCCATCTCCAACATGCTGAAGCTCTACATCTCTTTAATCCAGCCCTGCCCAGCATGGGAGTTTCTTTGCTCAGTCTCAGCCTCGTTCGTGCGATCCACAATTCAGGATTACACTGGCCTTCAGAAAAGAACAGAGTTCAACAAAAGAGCTTTGTAGACCAAACTCATACAAGCTTTAATGGCCTCTTCAGTAAAGAGCCAACAATTAGCTTCAATTCTGAATTATATGTGGCATTTTCTATGGGATCCAGCACCTATAGTTATGACTCCTGTCAAGTTAGAAGACATGCAATCAGAACACATTAAGCAAGCAGGAATGAAATTGCTTTGTATGTGGCAAAATAATTCTTGAGTATAAAAAACCCCACAGCAATTATGGTGAAAAAACCTCAGAGTGTCTGTAAAATAAACACACAGAGATGATTCAGCTGCAAAATGCAGAATGACCAACTGCTTTTAAGAGTGGCAGTCTGCAGGGTTTTGCTCTCACTGATAGAAAACAGAAGCAGCATTTACAGGCTTTCCTTCTAGATAATCTGCAAAGACAAAGTCGCAAGTGAAATGAGCACCCAGCAGTAGAAATGTCACTATTTTCAGTGTCTGGTTTATGTAAATTCAATCTACAAATTTTGCACAGCACCTTCAAAATTGACTGCATTTTTCATTCCCTCCTGACATCAAATCCTGCATCCAAATAAATTAACGGATTAAAACATGCAATAAACCATAATATGCACTGTCAGTAGTCCAGCTAGGAGGAGCTTATGAGGTTTAGATGAAATATACATAATATTAAAAAAAAAAAAAAAAATGTCCTGTGTGCATTCCTGGTTGTTATACAATCCCAAAAAGATAAGTGAGAGTAAAGAAATGCAAAGAAAGAAAGGAAAACACAGGGAGTTTTTTTAATTGAAATATGAGAACATATCCTCCAGAGGTGATGTCATGCATCAGATCATCACACAGGAGCTAGGTGATTTTTTTCAGAATAAAACTAAATTTTTATTTGCTGAAAAGATGCATATTTGAATTATTAAAAACAATTAGGAAATCTATTAGTCTTGATGGGGCTAAAAATCAATTTTTTAAAGTAACACTCTTATATGATTCCTTTCTATTTTTCAAAATTAAATGCTCTTCATTTTTTCCAAATTAAACAAGAATTTTGAATTAATATAAAAATTTAAAATGCCGTGAAATAGGTTATGTAATTCTCTTTCTTAAAAATGAAACTTAAAATATCCTACTTGGCTCGATTCCAAGTGACTGTTTTTCCAAGTGTTGCAATTCAAATCTCAGAAAGCTGTGATTTTAATGTTATGTGGGCAGCAGTTTCTGGACAGCTCTGCACATCTGGGTACCTTTCTCATGTGGCCCCCAGAGGAGGGAGGCCAAAATTCTGCCCCTACAGAGGCAGGTAGAGACACCAGAGCCCTGTGTTCTGCTCCAGGCCTGATCCTGTGTCCCTTAGGAGCTCCTCTGCTGCTGTGAAGCTGCCTCATGCAGAGGCACCACGAGCTATGGCTCCACTGTGCTGGGAGGTCAGGAGCTTGAGATAACAAACAGCAGAAGTCAAGGAGGAGAACGAGTTTGAGGGCAGAAGAGGAGTCTGTGAAACCAGTTAGGAGCAATGTGGAGATTATATGGGAAGACTTTGTATGATGGGATAACATTAAAAGAAGAGAGGGGCAAAAAACCCAAACCAAAACAAAGCCCTAAAAGACGTTTTTAGCAACTACCTTTGAAACAGAGTGCCAGAGCTTTGCATCCCAGTGAAGTCATAGTATTGTCTCAGTTTTCACTTCAGAAGAAGCTTTACATAGATGTAATTAATATAAATTCTTAGATAAATTTGATTTATTTAATTCCTTGCAGAATATTTGCATGTCATTAAGCGAATATACCCCAGCATTAATCAGTTTTAATCTCTTAGTCCTCAGCTCATCTGACTAGAAAAGGAGCAAAGAGACAGGCTCTCCGTTTCTGGGTAAAAAAAAAAAAAAAAAAAAAAAAAGAGGCCAAACTGGATGCTAGGCATATTTTGTGCTCAAACTGCAGCTTCACTGCTTAGACAGAAAGAAAGTCCATCACTAGTTAACCACTTGCAACTTCCTTTCTTCCCAATCTTTTATTTACACCACTTGATTTTCCTGCACAAGTCACACGTTCTTCATTACAATTCTGGACCATCACAGCAGGACCACTCAACCCTCTTCAAAGTTCAGTCTACACTTTCCTTTCCACCTGTGGCCAGCCTGCACCCAGTAAAGTAAAATAGATGTAGGCAACACAAGTTGAATATATTCTGCATAGATCTATGGCTAAGAATTAGCATTTGTGTTTCTCACTACTTCCTAAGGGACCAGTAATTAACATTTTCAATCAAATGAAGTCTAGTCACTTAATGGCCTCAGTACAGTTTGGAATGTGTTTCAGTTGTGCAGATCTCCAAGAGAATATTTCTATTATCCCAAACCTCAGAACAAAAGTTCCAAAATGTTATCACGTATCCAAAAATTAAAAAGTATAAATTCATGAGTGAGCCTTTTTCTTAAACCAAACTGACAGTGGTTAACAAAACTATTCCCAAAATCCTGACAGATGAAAGGCTTTGACACACATTATCATATTGTCCTCAGTGTGTGATTAGAAGAGTTGTGAACTAGCATCATTTCTGTCTGCTCTCAATTTTCGCTCCCTCAAAAGGAGGCCCAATAATAAAGTTGACCAAGAACCAGAAAGCTTTTGAAGGCAAAATTAGCATTGCAGAGCGACATAGCAATGAAAAGAAGGGGGGGGAACCGTCCAAGAGAAGGAGAACTATAAGTATAAAAATATCAAAATTCAATGTAGAGCAAATCTCCTTACTACAAAGGCAGAGATAGTAATTCTTAGCCAGTGTTTGAACTAGTTATTTCCACAGATTTTGTTCTACTACCTTCTCAGTGCTGCTTGAGGTCTAACCAGGATTTCACATGGACAGGAAAATCCCCCTTTGCCACAAGAAAATTCTGCTCTCTCTGTTCTTAAAGACTGTTATTCCCCTTCTGCATTACAAAGTTGAGAAAACCTCAGAAAACGTTTCAGACCTTCGTATTTTTGAGTAAGCTTTTTTCCCCCACACTTCCAGATTCAGATGGTAATTTCAGCTCATGGGAAACACTGAGAAAAAGGAAGTGCTGATGAAGACTTCAGCGAAGGGGAGGTTTAATCTTCATTTAATTTTCATCTTGACAGGCTACAAGCCAAAACCAAGCTTCTACCTGGGGGAAAAGATTAGGGCCCACCCAGTTGTTTTTTTTTTCCCCTCCTATTCTTTCTATTCCAGATGCAAGCCAGCTTACACCAGCCAGGATGACACAACTCAGATCAATGCAATACCTGCAGGCGAGGCAAAGTGCTTTTAGAGTATTGCTCAAGCAGAGTAAGGCAGCTTGTTTCAAACAACCTCCAAAAGAGGAAGTATCTCTGGAACTGGTAACATGATGCTTTAGACAGCTGTCACTTGGTCAAGCTGACAGCAAAATGCTAAAGAGAAACTAAATTAAGAAAAAAAAGAAACAGAAAAAAGTTCGAGTGCTTTCATTTTCAGATATGCTACAGCACTTGTTCCTGCTCTCAGAACGTACTAAGGGATGCAGGAGGAGGGGAAGGGAGGTATGGGAGAAGAACTGGAACTACCTTGTGCAAGGGAGGCTTTCCAGAGGTGGGGATGCAGAACTGTGAGGAGAACTGGGCTGGATTAGGTGAGGGCTGGTTTTGTTACAGTGTGGGATTCACAAATCCTTGAGCAATCAGGTGTGGAAGGGAGAGGACAGTGTGTATTGCCACAGTCAAAGAAACTGGAGGCCAGAGTACTCTGTTTGGGACAGATCAATGTGTTTGGATCCACAGAACAGGCTCTTATAAGGAGAAAGAGCTCTATGACCTGAATCTGCATATAGCTTTCTGATCAGTCTACTCAGTTTTCAAAGGGAAACAAAAGAAATTTGTAATTTCTAAGAAAATTCCTTACATTGATTCCATGTCTATTTAATGTGGAGTAGCTTTGTTCTCACAAAAGGTTATTTAATTTGATAATTAAATACTACTAATACTAAATACTCTACTCCCAGAATTTATAATGGTTTACATTAGTGTAATGCAATCCTGGGTCTTAAATTAATCTAAACTAGATAAATTAAAAGACAAGTGATTGACCTAGGAAAAAAGTATACAGTAATGATATCAGAAGCAGTTTTTGGTCAGAGACGATTAAAAACACAGATTGTTAGATATCTGTGCAATTAAATCACAGCATTTCTGTGCCTTCATTTAGAACTGCTACCATCCAGAAGTAAAACATCCTTGTCTACAATTATCAGACCTAAAATAACATGGGCTCTGAAGCTAATTACCTCCTAGGATTTACTCCATGCTTCCTACCACTCAGTTTTTCCTGTAGTTAGTCTGACACTGTTCCCTCTCCCACAGCACTGACCAAGAGCCGCTTTTCCTTTTAGCAAAAAGAGGTCATGGCTCTGGAGTTCACCTTCCTGTGAAGAAGCATCACACTGCTGAGCCATCACTAGGTCTCTTCTGCAGAAAAGCCCAGTTGGGATCACGAGTTGGCTCCTGATTTTGTCACTGTTTTCAGTGAAAAACAAGGGGCATAGTTCAAATCAAAGAAACAGCTTGAGAGTTGTAAATCCTTGTTTCCTGTGTATTATCGACTTCGTGAGTTACACACTACAACCACAAAAGCCACAGAACCTCTGCCAGGTCCTCCTTGACACAGCAACACCTCCAGCTACTTCCACATTTTCTGTATTGCCTCACAAAACCCTCACTCCTCTCCCATGTCCCCAAAGCTCACCCCACACATACACCCTCCAAAACATCCCGCTTGTATCTCACTTGGCCTGAAGCTAAGGAAGAGCCCAGGCTGCAGTTAATCCAGAGCCCCACGCTTGTGCAGGGCTGTCAGACCGCTCTCACAGAGTGAACCAGGGTTGCTTCCTCCCTCAGTGGGTAGTTAAAATGATGTAAATATCTCTTGCCTCTGCCCAATTACTCATTTCCATAAAATGTGAGAGCACTTACTATCTTGGGACCTTCCCTGCTCTGCCCAATTCTGTTGTGCAATAAGCTCAGAAATTCCTGGAAGACTCTGACATTTGTTCAATTGCGTAACCGTTGTTTCCTTTTGAAACTGAGCAAAAACCAACATTATCATCATCACGAAAGTTTCAGCTGTCTCGTTCCCTGTGAGCATGTCTTCACCTGGGAGAAAAACCCTTAGGTTGCTCCTGAGATTGAGCATGCATGCCCACATCCTGCATGAATGCCCATCACTGCTCCCTCATGGTCCTTTTGGGAGGTGTTTGCCTTTAACTACCAGCCATGACTCTGGTTTATTGTCATCTCCAGCTTTCTTACACCATACGTTGTCTACCATAGTTTGATAGATAGATACAGATATACTAAAAGAAAAAAGTGATGGGGCATTTACACACATATTATATTTGTTTTTCTATATTTGTATATAGAAATTAAATTTATATATATATATATACGTACTGTTGTGAGCTACATCACATACTGCTGGACAACCACTAATAATCTCATCCTGGAATTCCCACTCAAGCAGAATGAAAATGCAGTTATACCCTGAGAGCCACTGGCAAACAAAGGTAGTTAGACAAAACATCAGCTATCCGTGACTTGCATCTAAACTTTGCCTTGAATCCTATGCCAGTTTTCTTATGCTGCTGTCATGAATTTTGACATTGAAAGGCAGAAATACCGTAACTACACAGCTGTAACAGCACAATTATTAGAGATCCACTACAACACTGGATTTTACGCCACTGCTCATGTGTATTGCAACAAACAAAATAAACTTCTAAATCTCCGTCCTTGCCACAGCCAGCTGGAAGCTTAGGATGTGCTATGTCTACATTAAATAATCAAGATTAGTAATAACAACACTGGGAAATAATAAAAAAAACCCCAAACCATATTACTTGTTTTGTTTGAGTATTAGCGCTTTGTATATAACACACAATCATAAGCTTTTCAGGTATCTCAAAGGGCCAGTCAAATTTAGATATCTGTACTGAGAAAGTTTTGACTAAATCCTTCTAACAAAGAAGCTAATACAGTTTCACAAAATGCACGTTATAGATTTCTTCATCTTGGTTCAAAATTTTACTGTAACCACCAGGAATAAGTAATTTCTGCTTGTAGAAAGTCCATACTGTGACTTTAGCCTCTAGGGAGACAAGTTTTTTCCTCTGAGTTTATATAGCTCCTGGCACCCAGACTTTGATCAGGGTTTCACAATAATAATATAAATAAATAAGAGTAATCAAATCAGTGCTAACTGCAAATATGAGGATCCGACAATACTACTGCCTTCTAGAAACAGTACTGATGCTAGTATACATGCACTAACTTATCCCATTACCCTGTGACTGCAAGGTCTAAAAGAAAAGCAGCGAAGCAGTAAGCTGAAGTTCAATACACAAAGCAAATAGGGAGTCAGCTTGTTGTGCTGCTATGGCTGAGTGCATGTGCCTTTCCACATGTTACATGCCCTGCTCTTTTGTTCTCTGTCCATAGCTTTCAGAGTATAACAGTGCTCATCTGCTAGCTGTGCCAAGTGCAGAGGGAAATGAAATTCCTTCTTCTAAAAAAATGGTTCAATTAGTCAAGATACAAATCTGAATCACAAAAAGAGGAAAAAATGCATGCAGCATATTGGCTAAACTATGCAATTAATCTCAAGAAAGAAAAGGAAGCAGAGCAGCAGGCTTAGAGCCCAGGTTTAACAGGGGTGGAAGGGGAGTTTTAGTTAAGAACACAGCATCAGGATTTTCTAGAAAGCAGATAAAATAGTAAACTCTCAATTACAGTACTTGCAAAAAAGTATTGCTACACAGACTGGTTATTTGCCAGCCAGCTGCAAGCTCCAAGCCAGATTTTTCTTCAGCCTTTTGGTTTAGGAAACAGGCCTGCTACATAATATGAAATGGAGACGTCATAAACTGGAAAACCAATTCTCCACAAGCGAGTCACAAGGAACGTCAGACAATGCTGAATCCAGGATGAGCCACGGTTGTGGGAACAGAGGAAAGACACTGGAAACAGTCAAACCCACAGAACAAGTAATTTCATAATCTTTTGCTTTCCTCACCACAATAGTAGCAAAGCTACTAAGCCATTACTAGCTTTGGGTTAGCCCTGATCACACTGGAACTGTGGCTGACAAGAAACTCTGACACCCTCAAGCTCTGCATCCTGCAGCTCTACGTCAGCATGGCCCTACTGACTCAACATTCACAGCCCCACCAGAGCCCCTTCCACTCACACACCATCAGTGTGCTCTGCTTCCTCACCAGAGGACCTGGCACTTGATTAACACCCAGGGAAGAGAGTGCGCATGGGAGTATTTGAGCCTCCCCCTGCCACAAACACACCTTCACAGCAATAAAGTCCAGCGTGAGTTCAGGTCATTTCTGCGACCACACTGAGCCAAACCAAGACCTCCTTGGACTAGAATTCAGGAGGGGGTCTTCCTTCCTGCTCCTTTGAGCTGAGATAAGCTGGGCTTAAGTGAGCTCTACAGAGGCAGGTGGGAAGGTAACAGGAGGCTTTCCCACCCCCAGGGAAAGACTTTGAGAGAAAACACCTGAAATGAAAGCCATCCTGTCTGGAGCTGAGTAGAAGAGGAAAAGGGACAGAGAAAGTGCTTGGCTTCTTACATGTAGTTTTCTAAAACAGGTTGTGAGGGATAAGCCTCAATTTGCGATAGGACCTGTGCATGTAATTACAGGTCCTCAACTGATGCAGGCACCTGGGAATGATCATCTGACTGCCCAAGGGATTAAACATGGCAAACCTGGCAAAGCAGCCAGAAGGACTTGGCCAGTGTCCTTAGGGGAGGTTCTCAACAGCTGCTCAGGAGAAGTATTTTGGGGTTACCAGGAAAAGAGAATACCAGTGGAGAAGACGGTAAGGATAAAAACAAAGGGAAGGCAGCTGGTAGGCATTTGGTTTTTCTGTAAGCTCAGCTGAGTAGGCCACCTCTGATCCTACACGTTTTGTAAGCTGCAAGTGTCAGAGGAGCATTCTTGTGCACAATTAAATCATTCCAGTGCTTAGCACATGAGTATTTCCCATGTTTGTTTGTCTTGATAGCTTGACAAATTCCATTGTCTCAGCTATTAAGACTAGGAAGTTTTGTAAATAAGACCCTTAAAAGGGCTGTAGAATTACCCATGTTCTTAGGGGTATAATTTCCCACAGCTACTGTGAATGACTGAAGAGGTGTGTAAATAGACATAAATATAGTTTCAAGCAATGCTTTTTCATAATCTTTTGATAAAGAGGGTACATTTGCTCACCCTAAAACCAGATTTTCTATAGCTCATCCTAGGCTTTGGACTACTTAATCCCCTGAATTGTTTGCTGCTTTGTTCTGAGGACAAATAAAAGTACATGCCATCTAAACTCTCCCTGAAAGTATAGGTTTCCTTCCACATCCCTCTAAATCATATAGCTCTACTATTGAAGTCTCTCTCAATAGACTGAAATTTTTAAGAAGAAAAAATCTGAAAAGAAGGATTAAAAACTCAACAACATTTTCCACAGCTAAAGGGCCCTCTGCGTTGGTCCTGTTGTCTTTAAAGCCTGGAATGTTTAGTTGGTTGGTTTGGGGGGATTGGGGCTTTTTTTCTGTAAGCAACTTCAAATTTCCATAAATCAGAAACACATTTAAGTTTTGGAAAACAATTGTTTGGCAGTTGCTTTTACAAGAAAACCATGCTGTACACACAGCTCCAGACTGTGCTGCAAAAACCTTTCAGGCTGGATTGTACTGAGCCATGCAGGACGAGTGTAAATATCTGAGCACCCGATGCCAGGGTCTTTGACGCAGTTTACATGTAAATGCGATAGTTGGTTTACACTGATTAGTTTCTCCTCCAAGGAAATCTGTGAGTAAATCCAGCGTGGGGTTCTTATTTTCAGACTGTCAAAGATGGCTGATTTTTTCAGCTACAGAACCATAACTGGTTCAGAAAGGGTTGCACAGATGTAGGCAGGTGATGCAGAAGCTTAATACTTGTGCATTAAAGCAAGACTAAGTAAAACTGCTGAAGTGACTGCTCAGTCCACTAAGACAAAGTCACATCAAAGAGTTATCCACTCCTTCCAATGATATGAAGGGGCAACAGATGACAATTAAGTGTTCAGTCATTACAAATTACTTCAAAACTAATTTAGAGATAGCATAGCCCAAAGAGATGCTATATTTTCATTTAATGCAGATAACACACTAAATTAACCAAGTCACTAAATCTATTATTGATACAGATTATTTTTCAAAACATAAAAAAAATCATAAGAAATCATGCTAGCAGACTGTAGACAGTGTTGGTTTCCCCCTGTAAAGTACTTACCCTTGCTCAACATGAGAGAGAATCAAGCCTTTGTCAGAGCTGAATGTTGACTCAGCATGGCTATAAACATCGTACACTCTCTCCAAAGCACCTGTGGAGTTCACTTTTCAGTGGTGCTGAGAACACACTCAGTAAGTAAAAACTGGTCCCTTTGCAGTGGTGGATACTGTTATCTCAAAATTGCCCGAGTGGGTATCACTTGAAAGATAATTTCAGCCTGAATTTCAGGAGAATTATAGTACTAATTGCCAGTGAGAATGTGGGAACTCCTACAATTTGTAAGTTCAGACAAAGAGTTAACCATGTGCCTAGGAACTAAGACACACTTCCAAAAAGAAGTGCATAAAAATCTTATTTCTTTGAGCTTTATTACATTTTAAGGTACAAAGCCTACAAAATCAGCATCAAAAAAACCTCATTTTATAGCTTCAAGGGTCTCTGCAAACATCCTCTATTTACTCACAAATGATCACAAGTTTAGCTTTCAGCGGATTAGATGGGAAGTCTGTGTGGCACATCATGTCGCATCATAAAGAGGAAGGAAGCTAGGAGAATTTTGGAACAGAAGAGAGAAAGTTGGTTTTGGCTTTCTTACATAAACCCTTACAAGTGAGTGTCATGCCTTTCCATTTGTCTGGTCAACACTTGTGGTAAAGACCATGGGGAAATGCAAATATAGGAAGTAACATCTGTAAAATCCTCTTTTCAAATCTCAGCACTATCAATGCACAGAACTTGCTGTCCTCTCACGCTCAGTGGCACAGTATATGCTGAACTTTCAATGAAAACAGGAAAAAAAACAACGCTTATTTGCTTTATCTTCAGTATATATTTTTGTCTGCATTTTGCTTTCCATTGAATTGCAAAGGCCAGAAGTTACATGTTTATTTGGGTCTTCTTTGGGTCAGGAGTTTTTCTCATACACCCAGCTAAACTTAGATTATAGTTCAGTGTTACAGAAAGCACTTCAAAGTATATACAATATGAAAATGGATTCAGTCCCTCAGAGTTTAGAACAGAGAAAGAAATAGGAAAATAGGAACAAGGTAGCATTATGTCATGATGATAAAGTACAGATGTTTTTAGCATAGGTATCAGAAAAGCCATTTCAGACATATATTAGTCAAATTTTTATTTGACAACCTTTTTTTTTTTTCGTATGCCAAATTGTTGCAATAATGAGCCTTTGGCTAGAGGTTAGGTACAGATATAACCTGGGGGAAATTCCAGAACTGAGGAAATGCATTCTTGGTGTGTGTCTGAAGTCATACAACTGTTGAGGATGTGAGGTAGGGGGGAGTAGGCAGGATCATCATGTAGTACATGTCCTCCTTCCTCTGTCAGTTTGATTGTCCTCAGTGCTGTTATGCTGCTCAGTGAACGCCAAACGAGACTATCATTTCACTTGACAAGAGCAAGCACAGTTTTGCCTGCAGCTGACTAGAACTCTCTTCAGGAGTAAAATACTTATTATATCAACTCTAAAGCTTCATATAAAAAGCAGAATAATTCCCATGGATCCTGTTACAACCTTTCTTGCTGGTTTTGCTCATAGGCATCCTATAGCAACATAGCAAAGTACCAGTTAGCCTTAACTTTGCTTACTTAGGCAGTCAATACTACATGAAACAGACTGTTATAATGTACAGTTACAATATATGGTATAAGGTATAACTCATTGAAACTGCAGATTATCCTCATCAGATGCTCAGTATTTGCCAAGCTGAATTAAATGGGATTTCTAGAACTGAAAAGATAATTTTGGGATATCTCGAAATGGTTGAACAGCTCAAAAAAATCAGAAAATGTATTTTGCCTCGTGTTTTTGGCAGAAAAGAAAGAATAATTCCCTCTCATTGTAGAAAACACAAAAATGTTTAAGATTGCAACCATCAAAAGTATTGGGAATTCTTTCTTACAGCTGAATGGATAAATGGCAAAGATTCCAGTTTTGTCCTTTTTAAGCCTCAGTTTTTACTCTCAGTATGTGCCATGTTCTTACCAGGGAAAAGAAAGGTTGCTCTTCCATGATATCCAGAGAGCAGAGGGAGTAGTTAAGCACTAAGATTGCAGCATTTTGTACTGTTTATGAGGATGCTTATGAAAATTATTTCCTGTTATCAAAAAGACACAGTGTCCAAAAATGACGTTCCTTTTATAAGTTCACATCACTGGAAATTCTAAGGGTTCTCTCTTCTCCTGGACAAACAGCCTCTGTAAGGTCACACAACCCTCTAGACATAACATAAGGACAAAGACATTTTTGGACGATGATGTGTAAGTGTTCTTAACACACTTTCTACATTATTTGCACTTTCTCTGTTTCCATCGTTTCTCTGAGGGGTTTATTAGTAATACAGGGTAGATGACTATAAGCATTAAAATGTTACGTAGGAGACATTAGAAGTCCATGTTTATCTCTGCTGAACAAGACATTGAAGACTTGCTTATCTCTTCATGCTTAATTTGTCCAGTGTGACTTCTGCGAGACTGCATTTTGATCTTCTATATACAACTGCTTTTCTAGCAACATCTAGTCATTTTGTTCTAAGACTTAGGATCCTGAAAGGTTTGATTCTGTTCCTCTGAAATCTGGTTGAAGGAATCATCCACTTTGTAGAAACCCTGTTTATATTCCTTGGTAGCTTTTTGCATGCAAGTAACAATTAATTGATGTGACTGTGAAGCACCAATACTCCCTTTTATTTAGAGGCTGCTTAAGGTTTTGCTTTCACACCATAAATGTAGTGAAAATTACTCAAGCTTCTAGAAAATGTAATAATAAAATTTCACCCCAGCTTTTTAAACTGCATCCTTCAATATTATGTTTCTACAAAATTAAAAATTATTTTAAAATAACATATGACTCCAGAGAAGAAGTAAATGGTTTACTTTTGAAATAGTATTACAATATTTTAATAATAAAAGTCTGCTGCTCTGAGATTGAAGTGGATGTCATTCTCTTTTCCCAGGTAACAAGGGAAAGGACAAGAGGAAATGGCTTCAAGTTGTGACAGGGCAGGTTTAGATTGGATATTAAGAAAAATTTCTTCACCAAAAGGGTTGTCAAGCACTGGAACAGGCTGCCCAGAGAAGTGGCTCATTAACCATCCCTGGAGATATTTAAAGGATGTGTAAATGCGGCACTCAGGGACATGGTTTAGTGGTGGACTTGGCAGAGTTAGGGTAATGGTTGGACTAGATCTTAGAGGTCTTTTCCAACCTAAACAATTCTATAATTCTAGAATTCAAATAAATGACACCTATGCAAAAGGAATCATATCTGTTCCTAATATGCATAGAGGAATGAATAAAATGAAACATAATATGATTTTAAAAGAATGACCATATTTATTTTCTATTAAAAACAGATAGTACATCAAGGTTGAAAATATAAATATGAAAATTATTGCACAGTTAGCCAACTACCCTGGTTTGGCAGCAATATTTTACAATGTCATTGTGCAGTAATATGCTCTGGCAGAATAAACTCTACAAAAATCCCTGATGTGTACCTTTTCTGTTTACATCATAAATAATCCTACAACAGTAAGATAATTGTTCTGGCGTATGTATAAAACATCATACAGTAATATGATACACGCTTTATGAAAGCTGGAAAGAAGGACAAAAAAGAGAGAATGTCTCTTAATGCTTCCCTTAAACCTTTGACTCAAATTTAAGCAACAGATATTCACCTCCCCATTTGCAGTCATTTAACACAGGCAGTTCCAAGTACACATACAAATACACATATATTAAGAGAATCTGTTATAAATAGCTATTGCTTTAACAGGCAGACTCAAATATACAATCTTCTGTATGTCTTTAAAAAAATAATGTCCCAGTTCAGTCTATAAAAAATAAGAGTTCGTCCATTCTTAATTAGAATGTGACTTGGTGAATGTCCCGAAGAGTTTGTCCCAGTGGGTGAAGTAAGGAGCATAGTTTGATTTGAATTTCAGATGGTGGAGATCATGATGGGGTGCTCCTCCATACAAACCAAAAGGTACAAGTCGGTGAGTTGACCACGGAAGGTCGTATCCTGAATGGTCCTCCACTGACAAAAAAATGTTTATGAGGAAGAAAATCATTTCTGTCAAAGGATGGCATCCAAGGAGCAGCGGGTTAATAGCAGCAAAAAATCCCAGTGAGAGTAACTCCCATACACTGGAATACTGTGTAGTAAGGGCAAACGTTGACACATGCTTGTGATGCACCTTGTGGAAGGTCTTGTAGAGCCAAGGCACCCTGTGGTGAAGCAAATGCCACAGGAAGTATTCAAAATCAAATAGCAGCAGGCAAACTGTTACTTGCAGCAGGACCTCAGGCAGCTCTGGAGCTATCACTGGTAGATGCATTGGTCTCCAATACCAGTGGAGAAATGTCACTGGGAAGATCAGCATAACGTGGTGATACACACTTTGAACAATGCAAGGCACCATCATTCCAAGCGTTGGATAGTTCTGTGGCTGGATTTTGTATTTTCTCAAGTTTGGTAGTCTAATGCTTAAGAAGTCCAGTGCAATATATGGAAGACAGAAAGCCATGTATGCTGTAAAAGAAAACAGCACTGGAAAAAATGGTGACTTGATCAATGGCTCCTTTGCTGTGACCAAGTCCCAAAGAGACTGTAGGCACAGCCTGTCCCGCTGTCCCTCCATCCTGTAGCGGAGCAGCACTCCGTCTGGCAGGCTGCAGTTCATGCTGATCGCAGTCTGAGAGGGCTGTTAATCCCGCAGCCTTTATCTGCTCAAGAAGTAGCTCCGCCCCACCAGAAATCCTCCTTACATAGTAGCACACCGCTTTAAAGAGGAAGTTCCCTTTCCTGTATACAGAGATGATATAATGCATTACAATCTCAGAGCAGTCAGCTGGTCAAAGTAATCACAGAGCTCTACAAGAGACCTGCAAAGTAGGAAACACAAGCAGAAGTGCAGAACTCTTAACAGTGGAATTCAAAGGAAGAGGGTTGGAACATTTTCCACTCCACTTAGTGCAGACACTTGAAAAACTGCTGTCTCTTACTAATTTTAAACTGTGTCATCATCCTTAGTTATCTTTTTGCCTTTATAGGTAAGGAAATACAAATAGCTTTTTGCTTTTTTTTTTTTTTATGTGACCACTACCAAAGATGTATTAAACACCTGGTCTGACTTGTGGATATGTGGTCAGTAATGGATGTGTGCAAATGCATGTTTTCTTCATGATCCCTTCGTTATACAACAGGCTTAGTCAAAACCTTAAGGAAACCTCCAGTATGCGTCCAGTTTGAATGTGGTGGCTGTGACTTATCTCCACCTACTTTTGAGGCCATGTTCTCCTTTATGCACTTGTACTTGACATGGAAAATTCTGGAGTAGATGCAAAACTGAGCTGATAACTTTTGAAGAACAAAATATCTCCCTGCTTCAGAGAATAATACAAGGTAACATCTCACTATGCTTCCAGACAGATACTCAGTGACAAGTATTATTGCATTATTACAATATTCGCTCTATATCTCAACAGGTCTTTGAGCAAGATGATATGGAAATCATCCTTTACCCAAGTATCAAACTAATGTAAGCAATTAAAAGGTGCACCAGTTAGACCAATATCCTTTAAAGGATCTTCCTGTGACCACAGGCAAGCACATCACAGACAGAAGCTCGTAGGCTTGACTCCCAACAATTCTAATTTGCTAAAAATATTTTAGGGGTAAACGATGGAGGTTTTGATTTAGCCACTAAGACATCACTTCTTTTGTGCTTTTAGAAAAATAACAACAAAGCTTTGAACACTTAGAGAAACAAAGCTTGCCATCAGCTTCCTATGAACTCACTTCTTTTGTAGGTACAACATTTATTCTACTGTTGGAAATGAGCTCAACTTCCTGGATGACTTTATTAGCTTGTTCAGATGTTTTCAGTTCTTTGCTAATCAGAAAAGAAATCGAATGGGGGAAATGGGAGACAGAATTTTCTTGCTTCTCAATAGTTCAGAATTATTAATTAGTATTAATTAGCTTTTCTGAATATGCATGAACTTGTAACACTTAAGTTTGCTTTCACTGTCAACCATTTTCTCTTCAATAGATTCTGCTCTTAAGGAAGGTTTTGCTCTCTCCTTAGGCTTCAAGGGGTTTGCTGAAACAGTAACATTAGCTGAACTATTATTCACGCAATCAGAATTTCTTTGTTGGAGACAGGTCTACCTGTCCCATATACATTTTGGAAATAAATTCAGATTATTTGCTGTTGTGAAACTGCTTTTTTTTCCAATTAATTCATACTGTTAATTGTAGCGAAATTAAAACCAGTAAGAGACACCAATCTAACAGATGAGAATCTATATCCAAAAGCTTCATTTCAACCTTCTGACTGTATTTTATCCTGATCTCTATTTCACAATAAGGACATGAAAAATGCATTTGTAACATAATCATCATCTGAGTCGGAGAATATTCACGTGATTTCTGTTGATTTATATAGCTACAATCAGAAATTAAGTCTCCCAGATGAGATGTGTGATTCTCCATTTCATTAGAATTATGAAGGGACTAAATTTATTCTATACTGTATTCCAAATCTGCCTAAAGGGAGATTGACAGTAATTGCTCAACCATCTTAAAGACACTCCTCTGACTAATCCCTACAGCCATGTGAAGCCTCAGGTTTTAGAACCATTGCTGCCTACAAGCTAAATTTTAAAGAACAGGCATTTTGCCTGCAGTTTAGGTCATATTCTGAGGTCCCTTAAGGAAAAATAACGGAGTTCTGCAGTTCTGTTACTAGTATATCCTACAACACAAATTCCAAGCAAGGCGCAAGAGAGCAGCACTTACCTGGGAGGCTGGCGCCGCCCAGAGCCGGGTCCACACCGAGCTCGGAGCCGCGGGAATAGGCTTGGCCGTGGGAATGGGCCCCGCGGGATTGGGCTCCGCCGCACGGCTCCCCCCCGGGATCCCGGCCCCGCTCACCGAGCGGCTGCGCTCGGGAGAATGAATCCTCACGCATCACAGAGGGCAGAGCCTCATCCTCCAGAAACCGCGACCAAGCCGTTGGCTCAGCTACCAAAACGCACTTACAACACATCTCCGTTACGCTCACTTCAGTTTCTTTGTCAGCGCAAGGTTCAACGTGAAGAAAAGACCAAGCGCACACAAATCCTTTCCGTACCTAATTCAGCAACACAACCCCAGCTTTTTTCACTCAACTTACAATGCTGCCAAACTTCCCCATGTGTTACAAGAATCTAAATGGTTCTCTCAAAAGCTCAAGACTCCTGCTACAGAGTTTAAGTTGAAGGGCACATAGTTTGGAATGAGGCCCCACAAAGGGTCTTAAATAGATTCCACATGAGCACAAGACGCAAGCACCTACCCCAGGCTGTACTGTTAGGTACAAGCTACAAGGTAAACAGTCAACTACTACCGTGGGTAGGAAAACGAGGAGAAGTTAGCAGAAAACTAGAATCAACATACTGAAATTAATACAGCAGCAAAGGGGAAACCCTTTTTCTTTCCTCCTCTTCTCCCCCTTTGTATGGTAGGATTGTCGTTTTACCAAAAGCAAGGCAACATCCCAGTGCATGCTGAGCCTTCTAGCGGAAAAAGGATGCTGGGGAAGAGGGATGGTACCTTGCTCAGGACCAGCACCAGGGAAGCAGGACCGTCACCAGAGCAGAGGAAGGCAGCGGCAGTCCCTGCTCTCGTTTTAGAGGGAATCGTTACCGTGCTGGGCATGGGTCGGTCCGAGGTGCTCACACCGTGACTCACCTGATCCTGGGCCCGAGCTCGGGACGCTCCGATCGCGGAGCGGTGGCGGCTCCGGGGGCGGGTCCCGCGGCCGCACCAGCGCCCCCCAGCGCCGCCCCGCTGCAGCTGCGCCCCCGCCGCTCCCCTTCGGCAACCGCGGCCACACCGGGACACGCTCCCTCCTTCAAATTTTCAGCGATAACGAACTCTGCACTGCTTTGCAGCAGGACAAAACGCTGATAGGCACGGACTTATAGGTGTGCGGGTTTGCAGGGAAAGAGGAGCTTGGCGTATTTACCACTTATAAGCTTTTTCATGGGTTGGACTCGCTCTTAGAGGTCTTTTCCAACCTAAGTGATTCTATGATTCTAACGTGTAGTCCCCTTCTATTTAGTAATTCCGTATATTCAAGTGCAGGATCTGGATTCAAAGAAGGGACATGAGAGACTACTCACATCCCAGGTAAAAAGCTTGAAACCTAAGCCTATGGGGATGCTGAGAATTTGAGGATGAGAAACACACATTCCCCTTCAGTTTTGATTAAAAACTTTGTGTTTAGGCTAAACTACTTTTCTTAGCAGAACTAATCCACTTTCTTTATCAAATTCTTAATCTCCACCTCCCCAACTAAGCTTAACTCTGTTTTACCACCTCTTCTTATGCTGAGGCACTTCTACATTGCTCGAGTTGATGCATATAAACTTTTGTCAGTGTTATCACTGGCCATGGAATCACCGACTAGCAAAAACATGCTCTGCCTGCAGCTAGTGCATCATTCAGTACGCTCCATTAACATACACACACTCCACCATTTTAGGCCTTCTGCATGAAATGAACAGTGTGAATGTACTTGCAGATGACTACAAAAAAATTCTTTTCAAGTTCCAAGCACAAACATGAGGACAAAAACATGTCTTTACATCTGTGTTAGCCCTCATAGGTCCAATTGTTGTACATCTCAAAGTCAAAGCCCTGGATTATGTATTGTCTTCAGATGCACACAGGTCTGTGAGTCTGACAAGGCATCAGCTGAACAGGGACTACTTCCTTCTGGCTTTCTAGCGAAGTCATGTCACTAAATGCTGAGACCAAGTCAGATGAAGGTGTCCAATGCCCTCTGTTAAGCTAGTGCATTTTTATATTATCCAAAGCTGATATCCAGCCAACCATCAACATCATATACATACACAGATCTGTAATACACAGATGTTTATAAAACAGGCACTAAGTATGTAAGATCTGCTTAGAAAAATGTACCATTGCTGCTGATTCTTATTAGATCAAGTTTCTCACTCTTCTATGTTCAAGGTGTCTTATTTTGCACATTTCTTTCCAATGACACCTCTGCAACCTTATGTTACACGGTGCTTGTAACTTTAGCAAGCCAGGGAGAGAACAGCAGCTCACAATTGTCAGAGCCTTCTCTGCTCCAGTGAGGGAGAGAAGCTCCACAATGGCTTTTATTTCCAGGCTCATCAGCTGACAAAGGTCACAACCTGTAGGATTTAATACACTCCACTGTCTTGACTGCACAACTACGGTATTCAGAACGTACAGAACAGTACAGACTCAGCATATTTATATTGAAAGGTGACAAAGGTCAAAAGCTGGTTCGGGTGTGCCATGGCCAAGATTAGTTCCTTGACTTACTGTAGTTATATGCTATTTATGAGATTACCAGACAGTCTGTTAAACAATCCAATTACCCACGGTTTAAGAATATGATACAAGAAGCTTTCCACCCTCTCAGTGGTTTGAAAGAAGCCTCACCTGGAGGCTTAGAAAATGAATCTGTCTTGTGAGCAATTATTTACAACTAGTACCTTACTTAAATCTTCCAAAACAACAAGAATGGCTGTTTAGGTTTGGGGAAAAATTTTTTCAAGAAAAAAGTAAAATTAAGCTTACTTGGCTATTTTACTTTTTTATTGTGCTTGTTTTACAGAGAAAGAGCTGTGAAAAACACACTTGGCTTTCTGGATTCTGTCCCAAAGATTCACATGCATTCATGAAACAGGAAGTGAAACACACCACATCACTGCAAATGCCCAACAGGTCTCATGTTTATTGAAATATCTCAAGCTTAATAAACATGATGCACATGGCTCTTGCCATAACACATAGTCTCACAACTGCTAAGTTAGCCACCTTGGATTCCTACAGAAGCTTCCTTTCAGCACAGCAAGGTGAAGCAAATCTGGCTGATACAAATGTAAAGCAAACTTAGAGGTCCTGCTAGGAATTGCAATCAAAATATCCTGAACCAATGAACCACTTTTTCCTTAAACAACACTTGACATTTCCCTGAGTCTGAGTTAGTAATAAAATAAATCGAAACAAATAAGCCCTAATTTATGGCTTATGTATATTTTTGCCTTTTTTTTTTTTTTTACATAAAAAAGCATGGCTCAGTTTAAAATGCACAATTTCCTATATGATGTAGAAAGGCTCTTTATCCTGTTGGGATTACTGACAGAAATCTGGGTTGAATCCAACCATGGCACAGAAACTATCACCTGCACTGAGGCAACCAGCTGTGGAGATTTTCCATTTGGCACAGAACTTTTAGGCATCTCAGAGGAACAAAAGTCCTCTGCATAGTCAATAGAAAGAGCTCCAAAGTAAGAACTCTGAGGCAGATGTGGATCCTCTTCCCCATTAAATGGGGGCTTAGTCCCAGTTTGAAGTGGAAACTGAGACAAATGGAACTGCTGTTAATACAGTCAGACTTCTCCAAGCTGTTGTACAGTTCTTGAACACACTGGTGGGGAGCACTATATGAACAGTTAAGAAGTAAATTGATCAAAGCAGCACATGTTTAAGGGGGAAGTCCACACAAATTAAGTTACTTGAGCTGTAAGAATTAATGCTTTGGCTCTTCTCCCACCAGTAGTTTCCTGGGAGAGCTTATTTTCTAGTTAGTGGTCAGTGCAAAATGCAAGTATATGTTACATCATTCTCCTTGAAAGCCACAACCTATTCACAAAGTTAACTGAAAGTAGTTTTCTTTGAACCACTACTCTTGTTCCAGGAACCTGTGAGGGCAAATAATAACCTGTATCCATAGCTGGTATGTGAAACATGAAAGGCTTCAGGGACACCATTAAAATCAAGAAAATGCAGCAATGAACCAGTCCCAAAATAGGACATTTTAACTGACAGTGGTCATCTCTGGCTTCATGACAGTTCTTCTGGGCAGTATTGAAAAAGAAAGTAATCTGATGTAGCTAGCTTTTATGTGATGGCTAAAATAATAACACAGCCAAAAGTTACTAAGTGCTTTGTAAAGTGCCAGCACCAAATGGGTCATTGCAGTACGCAGAGTACTTGCGAAAGGTACTCAGAAACAGCAACATACTGAGAAATGGCAGTGCTTTGTGCACAGTGAAACACTTATTAATTTTCAAGCACCTGACATGCTGAAGGGACTAACTTGTCTTTCAGACATGTCACTAAATTTATGTGCACATGACATACTCCTTCTGTGCTAAGTCCTACTGCTGTGTTTTGAGTACCATGCCACTGTGTGCAAAATCAGCAGAATACTATGAGGAGAAAGAAATAATACTGTGAAAAACCAACCAAATATGAATCCAATTCACAAGTCATTGCTGGCATTTTAAAAATGCGTTATACTAAACAGTGTAGCATTATTGCCAGAAAAGTGTATTTTTCAAAAAAAAGGACAAATTCTTGGTGAAGTAATACTCTGAAATACCATGTCAGTTTAGAGATACTTCCTAATCATGTTAATTATTTCATTATACATGCGGTAAGGTGCATCAAGGCCCCAGATGAAATCCAAATGTTCCCATTCTGGAATCTTTTTGTGGTAAACCAAATTTGTGATCTGAGTGAGCAGCATAGCAACATCCTTTGGGTCTGCCAGCCAGTCCTGTCCACCAGTCCACACCGCCGTTGGTACAGTCATCTCTTTTATTTTGTAGAAAGGCGGAGTAGACTAAGAAGGAGGAAAGTGAAAACAAAAGCATTAGAAACAGAAAATCTTCAGTATGATTCTACTTTGCAGTGTAACATAGTAGTAACTCCAATAATGTGTCAGATTCTCATTTTCTCTTCTGGGCAGCTAGAGACAGAGGTGGAGTCCTGACTCAACCAAAAATGCAATTGCAAGAGTCCTACAATATTACAGCATGCCTAGCAGTAAAGATATGGTTTGAGGAGCTTACAAGACAGCAGGGTAGCACAAGTCTCAGAGAAGGCATCCCGTTCATGCAGCAAGTTGGAAATAAAAGTGCATGAGGGTTACACAGGCTAAAGACAAGCAATACACATGATCTGACAGTTTATGCCTAATGATGAGAAGTGCAAGGGTCTCACGATCTAGGCTGGCAGGACTCCCCCTCAAGAAACAGTGTGTCTCCGTAACTTCATATCCAAGGATGAGCTCCATACTGAACTAGGGCTACCTCAGAGCTCTACAGTCCTTTTTTTTTTTTTTAAAAAAGAAGCAGATCTCCAACCTGGTTACCGGGTAACATTAATAGCTCTTTAGCATGCAGCATGAACACAGTACTGAAAATGCCCGAGGACTACTTTTTTATGACACTCAAGAATTGTATTTGTAAAAGGTGTCTACCTGGTTGTAGTGAGCCATATTTGCAGCCTTGCTTCCCCAGTCATAAGCTTTGAGTTCCCCAGTTTTCACAGCCTAGAAATAAACAAATACACATGCAAAGAACTGCAATATTACCACAAGAATTACAAATTGAAAGTTGTCTGGACAACCAAGACAAACAACAGTGGAATGCCAAGTATTAAAAAGGACAAGTGTTACTGCTTTGCCCCATGTCACAGAAGTGGGAAACACTAACATTCCACACTATTAGATATGGTGCTTTAGGATTCCAAACTCTCTCATAGCAATGGTAGAAAAGATTAAGGAAAACAGTTTAGTGTGTCCAAAGCCATGATGTGGCAACTCCATGCTTACTTCTGATACATTTACCTTGCTGTCTAAATGTATATTAACAGCATGGAGATTTCTTAGAAAGTCTGCTCTGCATGATTTACCATCTGTTTTTGAGAAACAGATATCTATATAACAGGGATCCGGAAAAAAACCAAATCTTCAGATTTCTTTCCGAGCCCGGAGCTGAACAGCCTTGTACAGCAGAACACGTTGCTTCTGATTAGGTTACCAAGTCCAGCTACAAGATCACACTGATCACTGCTTCATTTGCCAGCCTGCTGAGCAAGCTTCAGGCAAACAGCATTCCAGGCATTAAACTGTGCATTGAGATGAAATTCAAAATATACTCTGCAAGTTAAGTTATTCTGTTGTATTTTTTGTTGGTCTGAAGTACTTATAGTTAGCATATTTTCAAAGAAATAGGGAAGAGGGTTGAACCACCGTAAGTCCTTACCATGAAAGCAGACAACACCTGCTGTTCTGACAACTGTCAGTTCCAAATTTCACTTGGGCTATGCTGCATATATATTTTTGGCATTTTATACCATTTAATTATCAGAGGCATCGATATTCTACAAACAAGCTAGAGTCATGGACATTTCAGATTCTACAAACTCTACCTGGCTCCAGTGGATCATGTTTTGGACAGATGTTCCCGCAGGGCAGTGTGTCGAATACACATCCACTCGGCTCTGCAACAAGATAATTAACATGTTTTATGCCTCACAGTGCATCAGTTCTACTCATTGTTGCCTCCTGAACAACTAACAAACTATTCCATTCCTCTTAAAACTGGTATAAAGAAAAGTTAAGTGGAACCATAAACGCAAATGAGATAAGAGGTTCAAATGTTTGGGGTGTTACCTATAATTAACCACAGAACACTAAAGCTGACTTTTAAACCTAATAGTGATATCCCTTAAGCTTTTATATATTTAGCAAAGAGAGTGCAGGTATTGTAAGAACTGGGAGCACATTAACTAATATTTAGATGGATCTCCAGGAAAAAAAAACAACCAAAACTTTTGCTACTCTACATTTAAACTAGCAGCTGTCAATCCAAAGTGATTCAGAACCTCATATACTTTTTATTTAAAAGTACAGATTAGCACAGGGAAACTTAAATCCTAACAGTAAAAAAATATTATCAACCATTAAAACCAAGAAAACTGTGTGTGTTGGGCAAGAAAACATTAAAAAAACTGTACTTTTTACTTTGACATACATTACAAAAAAAGTACGCTTTTGCACACAGAGTGACTAAAAAAAGGTAATTATCTCACTCCAATAAAAAAATTTCTCAGTCTTCATCTACCAGTTAAACTGATACAAGTTTTTACTGATTTCAGGGAGCTGGAAACACTTTAAGAAGCACTATAAAAAAAAAAGCAGTCTCACGCCACTTGCTGTTAACCAGCTTTTAGATAACAAGTTTTGTGAATAAATCCTTTGAAACTAGAGATGCAGATGAAGCCCTCAGCAGGGTCACAAACTGGCACCAGAGAAAGTAATTGCACACATTCACCAAGAGTCCAGAAAACTTCAACAGTACTCTTAAAAACAGTTGAAAACTACATCTTTATTCCTCACTTCCTTGCAAAAAGAGGCAAATACTTGTCCCATCATATTAATTAATTTCTTTAATCCTCCTCCACAAAGGATTTAAAATAATGTATTTTAGTTTTCCAGTAACATTTTAAAAGGTTAATTCTGTCCATCCCAACTGGGGAACTACTCTATACCAAGTAAAGACATTCATCCAAACTCAGTATAATGAAGGCAGCACTAGTGGTTTTCTAATTACACTAGAAGTCCATCATTAGAGTGACACACAGTCAATACTGTGTTAGAGTTCACCTTAATTTAGCTATTAAAAAAAAAGTCACCAGAACACACCATATTCAAGTTTCTCTCATTAAAACCACATAGAAGAAAGAATAAGTTGCCACAAAGGTCATCAAGAATTCTGTGGGTGCAAACATGAGTAGCAAGCCACTTCAGCACAGAATTCTGTGGGAGGAACTGCTTCTTTCCAAACATGTCCTACAAAATAACAAACACATAGGACAAACATGTAATTGCACAGAATGACATGTTTTCAGGTTTTACACTACAACATTCTTGATGTAATTATTTCCATTTGCACTGGTGACAGGTGTGTCCTATGAAAATTATTTATCTCCCTATCAGCCTTGTTTACAGTTCCATGGGACTGTCACAGTTAATGCTTCTGCTACAAAGTGTGCAGTCCACTAACTCCACAAAAAGTAAGGGGGAACTGCTAAAATCTTGCAAGAATCCCACAACCTCAAATTCAATTAAAATTTAAATTCAGTATTTTACAGGAACACCGTACAGCTTCTTCTCATCAGAATTGTTTAGGGCTAAACTATATTAAGCTGTGTCTAGTAATGTTAAATGGCTTTGTACTTGCAACTTCCTCTCTTCAAACCATGAGACAAAAACAAGTTGCATGAGCTGTGGTGACTCCTTCCCCTTGCTGGATATTTTTAAAATGTTCAAGGATTCTAAAATGGCCCACTGCAAACTTCCTTAAAAGTGACAGCTCTTTCAAGATATGACTGACCCATGGGTTTGTCACTTTGAGGTACCCCATGCACTCCATTTTTTTGCAAGTCACCATGAGAATGAAGTTCCTCAGCACAACAGGAACATCTGCACAGGGCACTGATCAGACATTAGACTCATTTGACAAAGTTCATTATGCAAGGAACAGGAGATCACAATTGTTAATGTCCCTTTTATGTTAACTGCCTTTGGAGCAGGGAACTAATAATGCAGACAACGCATTAAGTCAGTACAAGGTACATCAAAGGAGGGTTTATGTCACAGAACAAACAGCTCTGTGTGGGAATCTCCATGGGTGGTGGCAAGAAAGTGATGGTTAAAAATGACGCACAGCAGGATGTTCACAGTGTCTGACTCCAGGCACTTACTGCAGCCTGCCTACATTCCCCTTGATGTTAAAGGGTAAAAGGTAAACTCCTCCAGAGGATGATTCATAGCATCTAAATAAAGCTGCTGCTCTTATCACCCTCTGAAGGATCATCTTCCAATACTAGATGGTTAATTGTGAAACAAATCTGTTAAAGTGCATGACAATTCAGAAATATTCTGTATAAACATATCATATGACTCTTCTAAAACAGAGCAACTATTTAATTAATCGTGATTTCAGTAGCTTAAATTCTAGAAAAACATTAACGGAAAAACATTTTTTTCGCCCATCTATTAAGTTGTAATTGTAAAATAGTACTTAAACCAATGCAAATTGTCTCACTAGACAGTAATAAAGCCAGGGAAGCCACTGCTGACTTCAAAAGCACCATTATGGTAAAACTGACTCAGAATTCTTGTCATATATTACTCTCTAATCCATAGCTATTAACATTCTTTGCTATACTATTTTCAACTAGAAAGGGGCATAGCTCATTCAGTTTAAAACACACTCAAATACAAACCTTGAGTAGCAGGTCAGGAAATACTCCCAGTTTTACCAGAGGGCTAGTAGCAAACTTGACTGTAGCTACTGGTGCCAAGGCAAAGAACATTTTGATTTTTTTAGCCAGCTGTGGCAGAGTTGAAAAAGCAGCGAAAGCTGTAAACAATGTAAGAACAATTAACAAACCTCACTGACACAAGTTAGATGAGATTTTTATCCAGCAGGAATTCTACAAAAATCTATGAACAAATGTGACAAAATATTTTTAGATTAATAGTTTGATTGTAGTATCTAGGATCAATTTAGATAATGTAAATTAAACTAGTTACTACAAACCCCGAATTAAATGCGCCAATTCAGAAGGATTGTTTTCCTCCAAAAAGCAAATTAATGCTTACTCCCCCGACACGTCCAACTCTTTCTATTAGAAGGTCTAAAGCACATGAACCAGGCCTTACATAGAGCAAAATACTCTGGAAATGGCAATTTTAATTCTATGTGTCTCATGAGCCTAATTTTATTATGCACAGCTCATCAATTTGTTTTAATAGAAGCCATTCTGCTAGCTACCCACGACCCCAATTTATCATTTCAACATCCTTCCACTTTAAAGTAAACACAAAAGGTTAAGTATTTTCATTTTAATGCTGATGAATATTCCAGGCAGCAGTTAAACCCAGAAGCAATAGATTTCAAAAGCTTTTTCATCATTAAACCACATATGTGGAACTTGATACCATTTCACACACAGTATATTCTAACAAATGCATCTCTTCACATACCCATTGTGGTGCCTTGTGAATGGCCAATGTAAAATACTTGTTCCTGGCCAGTTTTTGCCAAAATGAAGTCCACTGAGGCTGGAATGTCATATTTAGCCATTTCATCAAAGCTACAAAGCAAAGACAGAAAGTCAGTTGTGTAAGTAAAGTGATCAGTGGGGAGCAGCTGCACAGAGCTTCCCTGCACTGTGGATCAGTTGTCCAGACATAAAGAAGCACTTCCTTTGGATGAGGCAGAACATTGGTTTTTGAGTCTTCACTCCAAGCACTGGTGGAAGCAATTAATGTTCCACTGACCACTTGTGAATCTCAGCACACTGCACTGACCACATAACTCCCCTTTACTGCCCTTACATATGTGACAGCACATTAACAAGAAAAAAATACCTTGTGCCTTTACAATGCGTTGAAGATAGCAAGACAAGGATACCTGAAAACCCAGAATTCTTCTTGTTTCACTGTGAAGTGTGTATGCTTCCTGGACCAGGTGTTCCCTCTGCTGTTTCCCAGCCACACATCATAGCCAGCGTCTGCCAGCATAAAGCCAAGGCTGTTGTAATCCAAGTTTGTGATCCAGTTACTGGCATCTGCAAGCAAGCCATGCTGCAGAAACACAGCAGGCCTTGGACCTGCAAAATAAAGCACTTATCATAGCTTCCTGTTCATTTGGAATTGAACACCTAAGAGTAATTCAAGTGAGCCATGGAAAGTCTGTTTTCAACTTGCACTTTGAACATTTAATTTACTTGATTTCATCTACTAATGAAATCTACTACTTCGTATAATAGTCATAATGCTATGAAATCACATGCTTGTTCACAGAAAGCTACTTTTTATCATTAAGGATTTTAAACTAGCAGCTTGTTAGTTTCCTAACTTGAAGCTCAAAACAGACAAGAAATATGCAAGAGGCAAACAAGAGAAAAGCAGGAGCTACAAGAAAAATACAGGTAGCCCTTACAACGGTTTCAAGATCACAAACTCAAATAGCCCAAACACAGAGGCTGTTAGACTGCTTAGGACTTTCTCCCGAGATCTTTGTTTTCCAGTTAAGACAATGCCAAACAAGTGTGCTAAGCTATGGAAATCTCTGCAATTGGTATTGATATTATCTCAATGCAACTCCCTTTCATTACCAAAGCTCTGGCAGAACCTGAAGAACAGTACAATAGCAAAAAAAAAAAAAAATAAATCTATGTTTCAAAGGACTTTCTCCTCTTGACTTAAGTAGTTATAAAAAACACAGCTAAGATTCATGTAGAAGTTAGGAAGACCCTCTGTTGACATCTTGAAAAGGGAAATGACACCTTCATGGTGGAATACATCTAAAAATTGAAGGTTCCTGCTTCTACACAAGGAAAATAAATTAACACCTAATCCTTTAGGAGAAACATGACCTTCAGAAAATACAGTGACCTATCTCCATTTCTCCTAGTGATACAGGTGTTGTGGGTTTTACTTCTGCTTTAATAACTGAAATCAGATAACATGATAACTTCATCTCAATGCAGAGATTACACAGGAATTTATATCCTCCAATGACACATCACTCTTCCACAATACAGAATCACACAATACTTCCTTCATTGATAATTTAGACTTGGATCTGTCAGAAGAAACAGCCAAATCAAAACTGTTTCAATTACCTATACCCTCCATTCAAGGTCACGTCCATAAATATTTGCTGCAAGTTCCAAAATGCAAATTAGCAATATTCCCCTTTCCCAGCAATCTTTATACTTGTGATTGGGAACCTTTTGAGTGCCTGCTTTTCCCAATTTGTTAGAAAAGCCCACATGGCATCCTGTGAAACAAGTAGAGCAGATCTCCAGCTGTGCCAAACTGGCCCTGGAGACAGTACCCTTCAACACAACTGTTTACTCTGCTGCAGTAATATTAATTGACATTAACAGGATTTTCAAGCCTTACATTAAATTTGTTTCCCTTTTAGCTTTGATACCTTTTTCCCTTTTATTAAACTTATATCAACCAGCTTCTGATTTTTCGAAAAACAGGCTCTCCTCAAGCTGCTATTGCACATTTCACAACATTGGACAGGGAAGACTGTTTAACTGCTTTAACGCTTTAATTCTGTTCTCCTGTTAACCTCCAATTCCTTCCAGTTCCTTTTTCACTTCACTAAGTAGTCAGCAGATCTCCACGTGAATTGCACAATCATATGACAAAGTGACTTGGATGATAATAATTACTTTCTATCACCTGTGATCCCAAACACCCCAGAGGGGGAATAAAAGAGGCAGGTCCTTAAACTACCCTTTCTGCATAGAACATTTTGTTCTCTTCACTATAAACCCAAGAAGTTGAAGACAGACTTATTTTCATGCCCTTCTTACCCATAATATGCAGTTGGCTTAGGTTTTTCATTAATATTAAAACAAAAAATCATCCATGTTTTGCTTTCAGGTTCTCTGGACATTTTTTTTTTTTCCTGAAGAACTGTGGGGTTTGTTTCAAAACATCATGTGATACATAATTCCAAGGGATCCTATCCACATTATGCAGGTGTTGCAAAAGAAAAATACAGCACATATACGCTAAGTCAGCAGTAACACGTCATTGGTATCTTTCTGAGAAAAGATACCAAGTCTGTAAAAACTGAAGATCAACATGAACTTTGAAATCTTCATTCTCCCAGGAGCTCATACTTCCACAAATGTGCTCAGTAATCCTTGTTTTTAAAATTAAAGTGCTCTGCAAAATGTGAACTTGGGGTCGAGGGTGCGGCAAGGGGAATGTGGAGAATTCCCAGAGGTCAGGAAACTTCTGTTTGCTTATGTCATCAATGAAGGATTCAACAAAATCAACAGGTACAAAGGCAGCCTGTCTTTTTCCTGTGGGCTTCTCTGAATTTAAGTACAAAGACACCTGCCAGGTTTGATGGGTCTCATCCATGCACTGATCTTTACACGCCCCTTGTGAGACACAGTGGACAGTGCAAACATCCTAACCCACACCAAACCAACAGATAAGGTCAGGAAGACTGCTGGTCGGCCTTTGGCAGGGGAAAGGGTTTTTCCACAGGTCTTGTTCACACCATGGCTATAGGACAATCACTGATTTCTTTTGTGAGGTCCATGATTTTACCTCTAACCCTAGTTTCTTTCAGTCCAAAGCATTCTAAGGCAGTGCTTAGAGTATGTACAGTTTCTACTCAAATGGGCTGCTGTTGTACAAATGTCTGTATGAATGTTTACCAAACTCAGCCACTGCTTGTTCACACGCTCTGTTAATGCCACATGCAGTGTATGAGGATAGCAAGTCAAAGGGTACATGTTTCTCCTCTTCCACATCCATTTGTCTCGTTTTTTAAGTATTTCATCATCCAGTCCTCACTAAAACTTTTGCCCATATCGCTCCCTTATAAGTTTGAGCTTACATTCCTCCTATCCTATCCTATCTCTCCCCTGCCTCCTCACCTCTGCATCTCTCACCCTCTGCATCTCTTCCACAGTTGTACACCAGTAATCCTTACAGCTTGTAACAGCACTCTGGTACCATGTGCCAACGCTCTCCCCAGACCCCATCAAATCACATGCCTAAAACAACCTGGTCGGGGGTTACCGACATCAACTACCTCTTACACATTGCAAATCCTAATTTGCAATATAATTTTAAATGTTTTGTATTCAAGATATTCTGAAGCAACTTCATGCTTTTCTTTTTTAACCTATTTAAGCAGCTGTGTGAAATATGACACCTGGGAAGTACGCAGTATTGGTCTGGCTTGTATTTTACTATAAAGGGAGCTTCAGAGAGGTTAAATTTAAGAAACAAATTCTTATTTTATGCAAAAAATCAAGCAGTAATTATTTTGTGAATATTCTAGTGAGAACTCTTGCAGTTTAGTTATACTGCACCAAAAGAGGTACATGACCTGGCCCTGCTTCTGAAAACAGTAACACATTTTAAACAAACTTACTTGTTAAAATGAAACATTTTTAATAATGGAGGTTGAAATAACCCACCAATGTTACAACCAATATATTTTCAAGAGACTATGACTTTTAAAACCCCAACAAATCTAAACCCTTATTTTTCACTTGTCAAAAAAGAAAAAATAATAATAAAATCAACCAGCCATGAACAGCTTTGTATTAATGACACGAAAAGATAATGCCAGGAAAACACAGCTTTTTAAACCCTTTTCCCTTCCTTTACTCAAGCCACTCTACAAGTGCCTAATCTATTTTGGCCACAACATTCACCAGTAAAGCATTCTCATTGCACAGGTCATGCAGTCTTTAATCATTTTCTGGATTATTACAGGAGTAAAAGTTTTATAAATCAATTGAGCTTTTTCACTACTTCCCATTTTTCCAAATGGACAGAAATCTTACCTTTGCTTCCCTCATGGCCTTTTCTTCCATAAGGAATTCTATTAATGGAAAGGATATACCCATCTTCTGTCGTCACTTCATACTCCTCACTAGGATATCCCCTGAAGGTGATAATTTCGCTCTGAGGAAAGAAAAGAAATCATCTTGGAGCCAGACTGTCAGGCTCCTCAGTCCACAGATATATGCAAAGTACTCTGGGTTTCTTCCAAAGACAGCAATTCGAAATTAAAGGATGTGGTAGGAATGTGCAATACCACCCACCCATTCAGTGCAGGCAGGTTTTCTTAATGAGACTTACCCCAACACAGAGTCCGGAACTAGCCAGCATACAGACCTTATCCCTGGAATCTGGGAGGATTCCCTAGCCTGTCCCCAGCCACATGGTGCTCACAGCAAGAAACAAGATAGAAGTGTTGAAAATGAGACTATGGTAACAGGACAAAACACTGAGATGCAGATTTGGCAGACAGAAATTGAAATTGTCTACTCTCAAAAAACCAAGTATCTTCTGGTAATAAACATGTGAGAGCAGAAAAAACTCACTGGGACCACTGTGGCATATGGAAGGAGAGAAGGATGTTCTGTTTCTTACTCACCTTTCTCCTCAAGCCTTATGCCTGTTGCAGAACTTTTAAGTGACTTTGTTGAAAAATCTCTACGCTCATTTAACCCTATAATTTCATTATTAGGTTTATCTCCCATTTTCTATGTCTTGGGCTTTATGTTATTTTATTTTGATGCAACTTCATCAGGGCAGTGAGCTTGCTATTTAATTGGTTTTATGACACCAACCATGTCTTGAGATAATGTAAGAAATGCAAGACATGATTAGAGTTCTGCTCTTAGGCTGCTGGGCAAGGAAGAGAATTTAATTAAGCATGCTATTTCTTTTAAGTGTATCTTTCATTATCCACAGTGACATTAACATTCCAAAATGATTTTAAGGCTAGCTTCTATTCAAATGCTATTAGCCCTAGACTAAATGATTATTGTCAGCCTTTGAAAGCGTATTTGCATGATCCAAGCACTTCTATTCTTAAAGACCTCGAGCATTTCCAGCTTAAAGTATCTCCTTGCACATGTGAAAAAAATTGCACAATTCAGACGGGGCAGAGGAAAGAGCAACTAATACCAGTTACCAACAGCTCCCAACAGCAAACACGTTCATGAGTTGGCTACTGCAGCAGAAAGAGAATAAAGTTAATAGAGTAAATGCCGAATGGGGAGAAAAGCAGTTTTGAGTAAGAACACGAGACCGTGGCGCTAAGAGCACAGGTGTGCTCCATGAACATCCGCTTTTCCAGCAGTTAAGAAAGAATGTCCGGACACTGGCAAAAAAACATAGATCTGCGTCAGACAATATGTGAGAGAAAGATTCGCCACAGCCAACAGGGGACAGAGAAGGACCTTGAAGGAGGCGAGGAGAGAAAGAGGAGGTGTAAGCAGCGGGTGCGAGTAGCTGCAGCCCTGAGCTGCTCGCACACAGGTGGCTTGAGCCTCCGGGGCTCTCTCCGCGGCTGCCGAGGTCGCCCAGCGCCCTCTGCCCCGCTCCTCGCCGCGGCACAGCCCCGGTACCGCCCGCGGCCGCAGCCGCTCACAAGGCTCGAGCACTTTTCCCCGCGCCGCGCCACTCACGATGTTCATGTTCGTTTCGGGGTCCACATTCCTCCTCCCTGCGGCGAACGCGCCCGGGCCGGCGATGCTCTGCAGCAGGAGAGCGGCGACCACCAGGCCCGGCATCCCGGTCCTGCGAGAACGACCCGGAACGCCGCGGGGAAGCAGAACCCGGCACGGCTACGAGCGGGGCCGGCCGGGGATTATGTGCCGCCCCTCCGGGACAGGGGCGGGGGCAGCGGCGAGACCGGCGGGGCGAGGGCGGGGAGGCCGCCCCAGCGGCGGAACGAGCGCGGCGGGGCCGGGCGGGGTGTGTCCCGCACCCCGGCGGTGCCTTGGGCGGAGAGGGGCGGCTGCAGCCCCGCCGGGCCCGCCCGCGCCCCGCCCACCGCCCGCCCGGCCTGGAGCCGCTGCCGGCGCGGGGAGCGCCCGGCGGGAGGAGGCGCCGCGTCGGCCGCAGCTCGGCCCAGCGGCGCGGCCTATGGGCGGCGGGGCCTATGGGCGGCGGGGCCCGCCCGCACCGCCCTCCCGGCCTTGAGCCGCCTGAGCCGGCGTGATTCAGCGTTTCTCCAGCAATACCGAGTGCATCCCCCCGCCTCCCCCTGGGCTCCCTTTCCAGGAGCCGCTCAGCCCCCGGAGCGGCGCCCGTGGACTTGCTTCCCAGCCCTCCTCCTCTTCTGCATCTCTCCGTCCTCCGGAGCCTGCAGAGCTCCGGAGCCGCCCTGCGAGGGTCTGCGGTGTGTTCCTGACGGCCCGCAGCAGGCTCCAGGCAGAAAGCGGCAGCAGCAGCGAGGAGGGAGGGGATGAGCCGCGCCCGCCGCGGGCTCTCCCTTTGTCCGCAGGGAGCATCCCGGGAATGCCTCCCCAGCATGCAGGGCACCTGCGCCTCGGGAGCCGCCGGTTCTTCCTAAGGACTGTACAGCGTTGCCAGCAATCACTGCCATTCTTACACAAACAGATCGCTCGTCCATCATCTGTGAGCATTGTCTAAACATAGCAAACCTAATACAAACGGGCTTAAGTTACATGCAGACACGCAGTTACAGCAGGGTTATCATCACTGCTTCCTGCAAACCTGAGACAACTAATTGGCAGGCACTGCAGTGCGTAGCTATAATTTCCCAGAGAAGCGTGTCTGTGGTCAGAGAATATGACACTGGGCTTGAAAAAACCTGGACCAAATTCAATCCTTTAATATAAATATTCATGTTATTAGGCCACGCCCACAGTAATACCCATAGGATAATACAGAAACCTCATACTAAACAGTATGAAGCCATTTCCTATTGTTGTGTATGTACAGAGCACTCAAGTAAAAATATGAATGCAGTTGTTGTTCCCTGCCCATTTCTGGCCACGTGTTTTCCAAGAAGAAGCTTCTGCATTTACTGCTATGCAATGCAGCTTTCCCTGGTAGCAGTCAGCCCAGCTACAGCTTTCCCTGAATTGAAAGCACCAGGGATATAGGAGGATTTCTGAATTTTCCCATGCAGTGCCCATCAAGTTACAAAGATGGCTACAGAAAAGCATTGCATAACTGTTCTCCTACTCTATTTTAAGCACTTTCCTGCATTTATTTTATTTAAGAGGCATTTGTGTCAGACCACAGCATATAGATGCAACTAAATTTATAAAAAACAAGGAAACTGGGGCAATTTTTTACATTCCAGGTGGAAGACTGCTGCATTTTCCCATATGTACTAAGCAATATACCAAAGAAAACAGACACTGGATCAGAAGGAGAGACCAGAAATCCAGATATACTTAGCAGCCTAATGAATCATTGGTGTCCACATTTGATTTTGGCATTGCAGAAACCTTATAAACACATTTTTCTATAACTACCTGCAACCTTTATTTTCCATAAAATACATGAATATCCATTTTCCTTCTCAATTCACTGCCTCTTTTCATCACTTATCACATACCTGGTTGCTAGAACCTTAAAGGTTATTCAGAGTAGTAGCTGCCTTTTTCTTGAGCTCCGAAACATCAACTCCAACAACCCCTCAGTGCACACACACACACACACACACAGAGTCACTTAAATGAGACACAAAAAGGTGTGTGTGCGTTACTAAGCCTCTCCAGATTCTTATAGAAACCAGAAGTTCTAAGTAAGACTGATTTGCTGGTATTTTTTTTTTAAGAAGCAAAAAGAAGAGGGAAAGGAGGAAAAGGAAGGAGAAGACAGAAAGGCAAAAGACAGCCTTGTCCTGGAGAGTCACTGCCTGCCAGGAATTCACTCCATGTGACTGGAACTCACCATGCTGCCAGGAGCTGTCCCCAAAAGAGCAGTTCCCCAGTGGCTGCCCCAGCTTCCCCCTGAAGAGCAAAGGTTCACTGGAGCCAGCTGGACAGAGTCACAACCTGGCCAAATCCAGAGGATAAGTGCAGCTTACCATTAGATCCAGAGGTTCCCTCTGCCTTACATAATTGGGAGGATAAAGACATGGACTGTTCGTACCACAGAAGATAAAGTTTTCTAAACCAGAACCTACAACTCTCAAAAACATACAAATTGGCAGTCAGAAGTTATATAAATTTATAAATAAAAACATGGAATACCATTAATTCTCGTCTGTAGTTGCAGAGATTGAACATAATAGCAGCAGCTAAAAGTGATTTTTGGCTTGTTAGGAAAGAGGGACAACCCATGCATCCTCCACTAAAAACCTCACAAAATTAGGTGAACTGACACTGTCATATATCAGGAGCAATGAGAAGCCACTTGAGACAGTCTTATATGCATTTTTATTTGCTTATTCCTACAAAACAGGGCAGGGGAACACCCTAAATTAAGAATTAAACATGTTTTTTAACAAGATGCTCTCATGTTTAAAAATGGAATGGGTTAAAGAATGGAGAGAGGTTCTGTGACATTTATGGGTAAAGATGAAACAAATCTCAAATAAAGACAAGACTTGTTTTGTTACTACAACGAAAATCTTAGTCTACAATAAACAAGTAGTATATTACATAGTGATAAATAGTCTAAGAATTATCATTAGTCTGGATCTAATTATTAGAAAAAAGAGGCAATAATAATGCAGTTAAAGTACTCATTTACAGAACAAAGTCACAATAATAGTAATATTATGGTTAAAATTATTACAGACACACATGCATGCATGGACACTTCTTAGTTTCAATTCCTTACCCTAGAGATTGCTCCTCTGGGTGTTTAGATCAGTAGTTTGAGGCTGCTGGAGGAAATAATACCAACAGTTTGATGGCAGTGCCATCTTAGCCATTATGCTGATAGTGTTGTGGTTTCTTCTTCCTGTCACCAGATCCACTTTGAGTCATTTCTCTATTTTTCTAATGCACTTTTGCCCTTTTCTTTTTCTTCGCTGGTCTGCAGCCTTAGCTAACATCTGAATTTACTATACATAGTGCCATTTATGTATGTTAGATACTGTTTCTCGGATCTCTTCATTACTCCCAAGATCAATTTTACAAAGCCAGTCTGCGTTTATTTTTTTTTTTAAACTAAGCATCAATGACTTGTTCATATCCATAGGTACACCAGTCCCCAAGCTGTGCCCTTCTGTTTGTTACCATGTGTTACCCTGTAACACAGCATTGCTGTTGCTCCCAATAGGCCCTAAGCTTTGCACTGGGTTTGCATGGCCTCGGGACTGAGGCTTGCCAGGTCTGCTCAGTTTGACCTTGTCCTGACACACCAGTGACTTTGTTTTGCTTGGCACAACTGTGACAGCAGTTTCTTGAATTGACTGCCTATATCTATCTTGATTTACGAAAGGTTAACTATGGATTTATGTAGAGAGCAGCGACAAACAGTTCCTGCAGGTGGGATGAGATATTTAGCACTCTTAGACAATGACACAGTGCAAACACAGGCGTGGTACAATGGCAGAGAGCTTGTGATGTTGAGGCACAAGATGAAGGAGTGCAGGCAAGAGCGATAAGGGGTTGTTATGTGCATGACCCAACACCAATAAAATAGGAGCCTGTAATAAACATAGCTATAATTTGTGTCAGTGAAAGGAACAAATGAACTATTAGGACCTCATGAAATAATAAAACAAATGGAGTGTAAAACTTAATTGCACCCCCACAGAGACACACAGTAGGCGCCTTTTGTTAAGGTCATCAGATCATAAGCTATAAACTACCCGTTTTCCTAAAAATTGAATTATAGTAGACTTCAGTTGAGTCAATAATCCTTTCAGGCACCTTGTCGTCTGAGAATGTGTGAATTATAGGGAAACTATCACTGTTGTAGAGGTAACAACCTAGCTTTAGGTGTGAGAATAAACATACATTAAATTCCCAACATAGTGGTATGAAATGTATATGCATATGATATAATGAATATGCATGAAATAACTAGAATAAATATTAGTCAAACACTGTATCAAGGTGCGCAGAGTTTTTGGAGCGAAGACTCCTCTCTGTGTCCCAGCATGCTGCTTGCTTTTTCCATCTAATAAACTCTTATTTGAAAATTATCATAACTCGAGACTTTGTTTCTCACAAGCCTAAAGCACGATGTAGGTGTGCAGAGCTGCAGAGGTAAAGAGGGGGAAGTGACCCTTCCCTAGCCTGTGCATGATAACCAGGTCAGCTCATACTAGACTGAAATATTCCCCCATCACAGATGTCACTGCCTTTGAACAGAGTAAACGCTGGGAGCACTAGGAGCTTTTGCCACATTTTCCACAACACAAAGTAATATATGGTACAGAGCCAGGCTGAAAAAGAGCAGCTTATCAATGCAGCAGTTTCAATTCTCCAACTGCAGACTGTTCTGCTTCTTTGGCAGACTCAGAGAAAAGCTGAAGTTTCAGTTTCTGTTTCCCATTCAATTGGTCACAGATCATATGATGGCCGAATTCTATAAAATGAGAAGCATAACAAGAGTGAGCAGCACTCCTTGGGCTTTGAAGCTACCTGAAGACAAGCGAGCAGAGAAGGAAAACCATGAGGTAAGATAGCAACCCAGTCCCTGCAAGATGCTTTTTCTCTATGCCACAGGAAAGTAATCCTTATTATTTATGAAAATGTAAGGAGTGAGGAACTTTAAGCATTGAAACAACAGGAAGTATTTTACAGAATATTTACTAGAAGAATCAAAATAAAATAAGGATGCTTTTGAATATTGTCATGTTATTGCTTCTCCGACAAGGTTCAGTTTCTGTAAACAGAACACAAAGTCAGAAAGACTGTGTGCATGCAGTTTGGGGATGAAAGCCAGGCTGGTGCCCAGCCAGAGGAGTCTAATCTGTATCTCAAACCTGGGTTTGTGACATTAATGAATATTTATTTTCCACAAATCTCTTTTCATCAATTAGCCTCCACTGTTGTTTTCAGCCATGGACACTGTAATGATTCTCAGGTGAGGCAATAAAAAATTACATACATTTCACTTTGAATTGAAGAGGACTATTTCAAGGCTTCAAGCTATTCCTGCTGATTTGGGAGCCAATACCTGTTCTGTGACATTCACCTGTAGCCAAAGCTTTCTAACAAGATATGATGATAACAGGAACTTAACTCTCACTTCCCCTTCATCCCAGAAGAACTGTAATTACCTCACATACAGCATTCCAATTAGGAACTGTTGTTAATACCAATCAAAACATCCGTTACATAGAGGAGATTATTTGAAAAAGGCAAAGAAGTTTGTAAGACAAACCTATTCATTAACAGCCACTGTTAGTACCTTTAATGACCTTCTTCCAGTACTTCTGTGTCAGATGGTTTGGATGGAAACATGTCCTTCCTTCCCATTGTCGCAGAACCTGTAAGAATTGCTTCCCAGTTCCTCTTTGGTTTGCCTCCTCGTAATTTTGCAATCTTTCCACTCACTCCTTTCTTTACCCAAAAGACATGATTGGTCAGTTGAGCAGCGGCACTCACTGTGCCACACAGGCTGTTAGAAACACTAAGTTTTACAGGAGGGACAGCAAAGAAGCCTTTTGAGGACAGAAGGACTTGACTGAGAAGCCTCAGTAATAAAGTTGTATGTGAGTCCTTCTTTAAGGGAGAGCACAATATGGACTAAAATGTCATCTCTGTGTTGTAAAGTTGTGTCCTTGATAGATTGTGTGATAAAAGCCAGTCTGTGCAGCCAGAGAGAGGCATATGCAGGTAATGGCAGGAGGGGAAATCCAAGTAACACCCTGCCCTGGGTGCTCCCAGGCCTGACTAAGAGCCATCAGCCCACCCCGAGACACAGGAGTGGCACAGAGGTGCAAGGGCAGGTGAGGGCTCCTCAATGCCTCAGTCAGGGACATAAAACCACCACCCAGCCCTTCTAGGGCTACCCCAGGGGAGGATCAGCCGTACGGGCTGGGGGGACACCCAGCATCACCAGGGGCCTACAGGAGTGCCTCACAGCTTAAATTGCCTACGGACATGAGGAAAAGCACTAGGGGATTGCAGGACACTTATTACAGGATGTTTGGGGAGGGGACCAAAGGCAGGCAATTAAGGGATCTGGGTGATTTGGGAAGAAAAAACTGTTGAAAAATAGAGAGGGAATGTCCTGGTTTCATCTGGGATGAGAATTAATTTTTTCTCAGTAGCTGGTACAGTGCTGTGTTTTGGATTCAGTATGAGAATAATGTGGATAACACATTCATGTTTTGTTAGTTGCTAAGTCATGTTTATGCTAGCCAAGGACTTTTTTGTGTCTACCAGTGAGGAGGAGCACAAAAAAGCTGTGAGGAAGCATAGGTGGGACAGGTGACTCAAACTGGCCAAAAGGATATTCTACACCAAAGAATCTCATGCTCAGTATATGAACTGGGAGAGTTACTTGGAAGTGGGGCTGATGGGGGTGTGGGAATGGGGTCTGGCATCAGGCAGCAGGTGATGAGCAATTGTATTGTACATCACTTGTTTTTCCTTGAGATTTATTTTTCCCTCTTATTATATTTTTTCCTATTATTATCAGATTTTATTTTGTTTTAATTATTAAAATGTTGTTATCTTAACCTACAAGTTTCCCTTTCGATTCTCCTCCCCATTCCACCCACGTGGGGATGGGGATGAGTGAGCAGCAGCATGGTGCTTAGTTCCCGACTGGGCTTAAACCTCAACAGGGATAAAGGGGCATTAAGGGGCATTAAGGACCAGTTGTATGTAAACAGGGTCTGGTCAATAAGCGTGTGTGTTTGTTTAGGGGCGAAGCACCTGGGGAGAGAGAGGCTCCCTGACCAGATACTGGATGTCCAAAGCCAGCTTCTGAGGAGCCATAGGGTTAGTGAGTGGGTGAGTGAGTGAGCGTGTGGTCTCTACCAGCAAGTGGAGTGAGCCTGTACACACAAATGCTGGCAAACAGGGAGACTGCTGTGATCTGGGATCCAGCTCCTGGGTATGTTAGTATAACCATAAGATAAGAATGGTGCTATGATCTGACAAATGAGGATTTACAAATGCAGGAAATTCAAAATTAAATTTATAACATAAACCACAAAATGTACAGAGACACAGGAAAGGCACTAGATCACTTTGTCTATATGTTAAGGGAATCTCATGTGATTACCTCTTTTGGGTAGGCTTCAGCAATTGTTCCCAGCACAGGAAATGTATTTCTGAGGCCCAGAGGTGAGCCACCCTTACCACAGAGAACAGCCCCCCTCCTCTCTTAACATCTGGAACACCAGCTCTGTTGCTATGTAAGAGATGTCCTTCTATACTGGCAAGGAGAATTACTAAAATAACTATTCAGCACTTTAGACCTATGGCTCCCCACAGCTTTGGCTCATTTGAAGTGTTGTGGACTAGGGGCATGAGGTGAGGGGGTATTGCCTGCCTTTAAAGTATATCATGCCTGGTTTAAAAACAAGAATAGCAAAAAACAAACAGAGTATGTTTTCCTTTGATTTCTTCTAGTACCATTTACAAAAATTCCTTGAAGACTTCCCTGCTGCAGTTACAATGTCATTTTACATGGACTTTGCTGAAGCAGGATGCAGATCTTGATCACCTAGAGGAAACAATAGTCGATCACATCAAATTTTTCACAGAATCTAACCCTGCATATTATAATCTACTATCCTATATATGTCATCTAAAGAATTCAAATGAGAAAGCCCTGAGAAATCTCCAAAAAGCTGAAGAAATTGTCCAAAAATGTCATCCAGATGAAATTGCCAGGAGAAGTCTTGTTACCTGGGGGAACTATGCCTGGATCTATTACCACATGGAGAGATATGAAGAAGCTCAAACTTACGTAAGCAAAGTGGAAAACAGCTGTGAAAAACTTTCAAGTACTGCTGACGGGAAGACGCAGCTTCCAGAGATCTATGCTGAGCAAGGATGGGCATTATTAAGTTTTGGGGGGAAATACTTTGAGAGAGCAAAGAATTGCTTTGAAAATGCTCTAAAGGAGGAGCCCAACAACCCAGATTTTAATGCTGGCTATGCAACAGCGTTGTATCGTTTGGAAGATTTTGCTTCCAGATGCGGTGAAGACACAAGCCCATCCATTGAGGCCTTGAAGCGGGCAGTGGAACTGAAGCCAGAGGATACTTGTCTTATGGCATTACTTGCATTAAAACTTCAGGACTTAAAACAAACTGATGAAGGGGAGAGGTACATTGAAGAAGCTATGCAAAAAACCCCTGATTTTCCTTACTGCCTGCGATATGCTGCTAAATTTTACAGAAGAAAAGGAGAACTGTGGAAGGCAGTGAAGATTTTGGAAAAGGCCCTTGCACTGACACCAAATTCTAGCTTTTTGCATCACCAGCTAGGAATCTGCTACAGAGGAAAAGTGTTTCAATGGAAGAAAACAAGAAATCCACCTCAAGATGACATGGAAAGGCTCATCAAACATGCCATTTCTCATTTTAAATTTGTGGCAAACCAAAAGCCAAAATTTGTTGCTGCCCATATTGACCTAGCCAACGTGTATGCACTAGACAAGAAGTATGAAGAAGCAGAAAAGATATTTCAGGAACTGCTTCAGAGAAATAATCTAACCTGTTATGAAAAACAAGAGCTCTACTCCAGTTATGGCAATTTTCAGCGTTATCACATGAAGTCAGAATCAAAAGCCATTGAGTATTACATAGAAGGGCTGAAAATTAAAAATAAATCCTTTGGAAGAAGTAAATGCAGTGAAGCTGTGCAGTCGTTATTAAGACAAAAATTTGAGAGAGGTTCCAGAGATGCAATATATTTTGGTACACTGGGACTCGTTCATAAGCTTAATGGTGAAAAACAAAAAGCAATTGAGTGCTATGAAAAAGCCATTGCTTTGGATCACAATAATGAAGACTATCAGAATGCATTATTTGAGCTGCAACTTTCTATCTCAAGCTAAAGCTCACAAAAATCCTTCACACCCAAAAAACTCCAAACCCAAGGACATTTCAACAGACTCTCTAAACTTTTTTTGTTGTTCGTTTGGTTGGGTTTTGTCTTAAGGTAGACTTTATGAACAGATGAAACACGGATGGTATCACTTTCCGATGATAATGTAGAAACTGTATATGCTGATTGTTCATTTGTTCATTTGCTAATGGAGAGCATGCTTAGATAACTATATAATGTAATGTAGAATATAGAATAATAGCTATACAATAATAGCTCATCTAATTTAGTCTTCAATGCTAACATTGGTATAAATAATGATGAGTAGAATACAGAACTTTTAAGATGAAAATGACCTATTACCCTCTACTGAGAAAAAGATAAGGAAATCATATGGTAGTTTTTTGTCTAGATATCTGAAAGGCATGCTTAAATAGAAATGAAATTTCTGATGCTTTTTCAACTATTTCAAAAAATATCTTTCGTAGAAAAAACTTTTGTTGAAGGCTTGTTCAGTTTACTAACTTGTATGCTGTTTAATTATGAAAAATATTAAAAAAGGGCTGTTTAGGCAGTTCACTGTAAAGATTACAAAATGTTTATTATTGTTGCAAACTACTAAAGGGCATTAAATCCATCAGCTATTGCTTCTGGTATATCTGTGCTGACCAGTCTTCATGTTAGTAGAGTAGGTAAAAGGAAAATGGCCATTTGAAAAAGTAACAGGGATAGAGTTTTGGCAGGATATGAAAGACTCAGTAGATAGCCCCATTTATTTTCCCTGGAGTCTCAGCAAAACTGGCTTCAGAGACATTGCACCAAAGAATCAAACTGTGAACAAACCAGCATCTGTCTCGTTTACCCAAAACCACACTATCATGAGCCACTACAGCAAACATCTGGAGAGAAAGGAAGAGCAGTCTATGAGCTGCCAAAGAGACGGTTATCTGTGGTTGTGAAACAAGCCAGGGATACAAAGCACACACAAGAAATAAACTGAACTGGGCACAGAGGGCAGAGCACAGCCGGAGAGAAGAGTTGCATGAGCACCAGAGAGGAGGGCAGCAGAATGCAAGAGGCATGTGGAAAATGGGGTGGGTGCCCCAGAGTCTAGTGAATAGGATGAAGGGCTGAAATGACAGAATGGGTGGACAAGGTGATTGTCTTCAGATATTTAACTAAAAGTCAATATTCTTTACAAAAGCCCAGCGTAATTCCACAGTAGCGTGCCTCTGTATGATAGACCACGGTGCTCAGGGAAAACTAATGTTGTAATTCCAAATCACTTCTGAGCCCTAGCCAGTAGTGTAGCATGAAACAAACTGGTGACAGAGCCCGTGTCAGGAAGGATGTGCGCTTCCGTTCCCAGCCATCCTGCAATATCCCTGCCCCAACAACAGCACCCCTGTATAGACAGAATGAAAGCACAGTGCTGGATCAGAAAACATGAATAAACCTCTTCATTCTCAGCTCTCCCTCAAAGAACATTTCATAACACAAGCAAAAGTGATCAGGAGCTTAACAGTGCACATAATACAACCACACCTTCTCCATAAGAAAAGGCTGGAGAAAAATCCATCCTTGTTTCCCAGCCACCTGGCTACTTCTCTCTTGCAAAGGCAGCCCTACCTAGGAAAGGAATGGTGAGGAGAGAGAAAAGGAAGGACTGGGAGCAGGACTGACAGACCACTCCAGGAAGCTGACAGGAAGAACAGTGGGGTTGAAGTCAGGAACTAGTGACTACCTATGGTGATGTGCTCAGCTATGTGGGCAAAGGGATATGTTAGGTGATCTCACTTTTTCAGTCTTGAGCATTTTTAAACTCAGCATCACTGCTATCCAAACCCTACTGAGGGCACACAGGGTGGAGGACAGCAGCGAGGGATTTGAGGAAGAGGTGGTGGCAATCTATTCTCCTCTCCACATGCTGCCACCAGGACTTCCCCTGGAAAAAGGACCTTTCAAAAAAAAAAGGATAAACTATAAATTATTTTGAAAAAAAAAGTGAGCTGAGCTTTTATGAAGAGTCATAGTAGTTCAATCTTCTGCACAGCGAATAAAATGACTGTGGGGCATAGTGATGCACAAAGTGTATTTGTTGTGCCTCACCTCCTTCAGACTCTGAAGGACTGAGCTGGACTGCCATAGTTCCTGGGGATGCTCTCTACTAACAGCCTTCTGTGCGTCTTGTAAATGAGAAGAAATGTTATCTCCCACAGGGTGGTGCTGCTGCACTGCCTGGCATGGCAATAAGGCGAAGAGGCTGAGCTTGAGCTTCGGGAGGTGGACAAAATGAAAGACAGTTTGGAGCATCCAAGTCCATTGCGCAAAACCAGAACCACACAGAAGATGATCACCTCTCAATTCACACCCAAGTATGAATTCATCGCTGGAGCCTGTGCTAGTGGTGCAGGTAAAAAATGACTGAAGATAACCCTTCAGGAACTGTTAATTTATGAATCAAAAGCACCTTCTAAATTATATAAAAATTCTACTGAAATATACCAGAATAGTCACATAGAAGGCACTGTTTATTGAGGCAATCCCAACCACGACTTTGCTATGCTGACTGTGAAGTAGTTACAACTTAAACAAGCTCTTCCTTCTCACATAAATTTGTAACACTTTAGAAAGCAAACAAGGAATTATTGTGGCAATATAAAATATATTCCCCATATAGTAGCACAAACAGCCTTTGTTTTTCAGAAGATAAATCATTATCCAAGCTGATGGGAATGTTTCAGGAATGTTTTTCTCAGAAAAAAGAGCAATTCTTCAGCAGAAGGTACTTTTCCAATGCTGCCTTCACACAATTTTTCAATGTACAATTTATTAAATGTTCCAGATTATCACTAGTACATAATTTCATAAATAATTTCATAAATTCCAGAACATAAATAATTTCAAAAGAGTTATTACTACCCCAATTCAAACTTCATGGAATGGAAACAGATGGGATAATTTCAGCAGCTGTAAGCAGTACTTACGCTGAATTTCCATCCACTGCACAGAACAGAGCATTATTCCAGGCAGGATTCATCTGAGGTAGAATCTTTCTGTCTTGGACAGATCTCACCCCAGTCAAGTCAAACCACACTATCCTGGGAAGCCAGACAGGCTCAGCAGTGCCGTGCTTCACCCAAGCTCATATCCATCGATACTTGTATCCATGAGGGCTGACAGGAACACAGAATTACATAACCATTAAGGTTTGAAAAGACCACTAAGATCATTGAACATGCAGTGTTAGGCTGGCAAATTGCTCACAGCTATCCCAGCTATCTCAGTTTACTGCTGCACTGTGGCAATGCCAGGAAATATCCTCCTTGAAGGACAGCCTGAACATTATCATGGCTGAAAAAAATATTACAGATACAATAAATCATTCTTTAAAAATATTGTAAGCCAGAGGCTTCTATAATGCGTTGCCTGAAATATTTCACATGGTAGGGATAAAGGTGAACTGTTCAGCGTGGGTTGTGTGGATTAGGAGGTAGAAGTCTGGTGTAAGGTTTCACCAGCCTGCTTCTTCTGCTTTCAGGTTGTTATGCTTCCTTCTGTTTCTTAGTGGGGACATTCATGTCAGGGCTGATATTTCACAGTGTGTTTTATGCACAGAAAGCATCATTTCAGTATATAAGCTTTTCTCCATTGACTTAAGTCAGAGCAGAAACAGTGTTACAAAACCCTGAAAAAATCCTACCATTTTCTACAAAAGGTCTGTATATAAAACCAGTTGAATGTTTGTTGCTAAATAAGATATTTGAAACAAGAAGTACTACTTTAAACACATAAAGGGAAAAGCCTATGAAAAAAATATCTTGAAATAAAAATGTTAAAAATGCTACTAATGTATTACACAGTATAGTTTACTATGATAAAAATGCATATCATGTTATTCCAAAAGGCTTTTACAATATGCACCTCCGACACGAACAACTAGTGACGTGTTATGATGTGGTAAGCAAAGTAATTAAATTTTTGTAAAGTAAATAACAGTGGTTATAACTTGTTTAAAAAAACTTATATTCTTTGTAGACCATACCGTTACCCACTTCTTTAATATTAAAAGATTGCATTAAGATCTAAAACATTATCTGCATCAGTATGAATTAATAAAACCACTTCATTTTTTCAAATTTGTGTATTTTTCCTAACTCACTAAGAAACGCTCATGGATAATTTTTGTCTTTATTTTTAGTGAATATATGTTAAAAACAGTATTAGGGACCAGGACTCAATTTTCATGCAGAGCTGAAGAAAGGTTATGTCATTACCTTTAAGCAGTTCTTCCACTTCCATCTCTTATTCTGTGGTCTGTGCACATATATCATACTACTGGCTCTGACTACACTTCTGAAGCAGGGCACCGAGAAATGCTTTATTTAATCACAGACAATTGAAGTCAAACAATTTTAATATTTTATATTTGAAATATGCTTGAATAATAAAACTACATGCTATTCATACATGTATGTTAAAAAAGACATTATACCCCTATGGCTGTACTCTTGATCTAAATCAACTTGGTGAACATCAATCTATGTTGCTTTCCCTTCTGAGGCACAGGGTGGAAAAGGACACCATGAGCAGCCACTGAATACACTGCAGATGTTTAACAAATCTACTAGGTCAGTGTTAATGAAAATTATTTGGACTCTGGTCAATTTGTTAATGAACAGGACACAGCTTTATACAGCATCAAACCACTGAAATTATTTGTATAGCGGAATGTGAAATTCCTCCATTGCTGAAAACATTTTCAGTCTGGAAATGTAGAAACATCCCATTATTTATTAGATCATCAGATCAGTAATAGGGAGCCCCTGGTGGCCTAGTGTTTAGATTGCGGGACCTTCACCGCCGAGGCCAAGGGTTCGATTCCCAGCCAGGGACACTCCCCGGGCAGGTGGAACTCGTTAGCCCTGTAAGGCAATCCACCTACGTTCTAAGGAC
>JAWMRA010000162.1:19017332-19058833 GCA_035584735.1 Pseudotriccus pelzelni
CACCTAAAAAATCCAATGCGCAGGCTTGAAGGTGTAAAGACCTTCCCCGGATCTTCATTCGCGAAGACTGGCCATTACATTACAGATCAGTAATTTAACCCGTGATCTACATTCAGTCCCTAGCTCCTGTGAAGCAGCCAGCTGTAGTAAATTCCTCACACAAGCAGCAGGAAACCACCACCAAGTCGCAGCTGTTGTGTTCTTGCCATCAAAGACAAGTGACATGACATCTCTTCAGACGGCACAAACGACTAAGTTACACCACCTGAAGATACAGCTCCTGGGGCTGAAAGGAGACAGACTTGCCACTGAAATACACAGCACAATCCTCTTTACTCATAGCCTAGAGAGGGAGCAGTCACTCAGTCATCTGGTTGCATGGACACTAAAGTTTTCCAACAGCTGCTGATTCTACAAGAGGAATGGACTCTGTATTTGAAAACACACGAGCCTCTCCTCTGGTCTCCTGGGCTGTCTTTAGGATTCTTCCAACTAATGCAGCTAAAGCAGGTTTGTCTATCAGCATGCCTAGTCCCCTAGCACAAATTCACTCCTCTTCAGGTAACAGAGCCACCACAGTACCTCTTCTATCCTCCAAGATAAGGATCAGATGGAAAATTATTTGAGATGTCAATGTTTAGAAATTCGGGCTTTAAAGATATCCAGGAGGAAATCTTTTTTTTCTGTACAGAGCTTGGGAAAGTAGGTGTAAATCATATTTGAAATTAAATTGCAATGTATGTACAAAGTTCAGACACATTGTAAAAATTAAAGCTGCTCCAGAGATTCTTTCAGCATAAATCACAGTTTTCTGCCAGATTTAAAAAAAAAAACACCAAGAAAATGGCTTTGGCATTTGAAACAGCTATTTGCAAAGAGTTTAATGCAGACTAAGATATGTGGAGGTTTTTTGGTAGTGCGTGTGATTAATCCATTGAAACATACTAGACCACAACATCAAAAAGCTTGGGTCATTATAATATTTTTTAAATAACGTAAATGTTATTGTTCAGTTTTGGTGACTGATTACTTTATAGTTTTCTGTTGAGTACAGCAAATTATTGATCACCTGTAGAGTCGACATTGCATTTCAAATAAATCTGTGAACATTTGTATCTACAGACTCTATTTTCATTCTAGCTTTCCTCTATTAGTGCATTAACTTGGTATTACTACTGCTGTATGTAGATTTTAGTCAACTAAAGCATGACAGAAAAATCTACTTGAAAGATGCCTTGTTTCACAGGAGTAGTATCTTCTGCAGCGTTAACACTACGGAGCCACCTCTGTCTCAGTCTCAGCTGCGTCGCACTGAATCTTGATGGCAACTTGTCACCTGTTGCTGCACCTGTTTGTGTCCACAGCCAAAAATTCAACATCCTTTTGGTCTAATTCTGCTGTGACAGAATAAGCTATTGCTCCATTTGTCCACATGTGCTGTTTCATGCCTGTATCACTAGTGAGCGACCGCAAATGTGTTCTTTTGATTTTCTTTGCCAGTCTTGCAAAACACAATAGCGTTGAACTAAATATCATAGAAAATCCACACAGGAGGAATGATGCAGTATAGCTGCCAGTTGTGTCCACCAGCCAACCTGTAGGAAAAAAAAATAATGGGTTTTTAAAGATCCACCAGTATTCTGATAATTTCCAAATCCTGTGATCAATGGGGTTTCATGAACTTATCAACTTTTAAACTTATATGATACCACATATAAATACAATCAAACAACACAGGTTTACATCACCACTATATTTTTCCCTCCTGGGGCAGGGAGGGATTTGTCCTTAGCAGGCAGATAAGATTTTTATGGGATTTTTGTTTGGAGCCTGAAATCTCAAATCCATGAGAAAAGGCACAATAGTACTAAAGATAGGGACTTCACACTAAAAAAAAAAATAAATAAAAAAATCTTGGAATTAAACTCCCTTTAGGTTACATTTTCAAAATCTTACAATTTTACAGTGAAATATTTTGCTCCTTTTACTTGCACAATTTCTGAACTATATGAAGTGGTGATGTAAGAGCTCTTAGAAACTCATTCCATACTGGTTTTGGTTTTAAATTTCATCTCACTCTATATGTAGAAATTAACCCATCAAGACGGGGATGGGAGATCTGAAGACTTACGAAGATCTAGGTGTGTGTTATTTCTCTATTCAGAGGCTACTTCCACATTTAGTGTGCATTTGCTGTCCTTCCTCTCCTGTTATATCACACTAACAGGTAAATCTGAAGTACTGATAAGATTATAGGAAAGTCATTTGGGAGCTGACCTGCCACAGGCGGGCTCACTAGATACGGTATTGCATGCAGGAAATACACAACGCCCAGTGCTGAGGATAGCGAGGAAGTTCCCACTACATCTGCTGTCATGACAGGGATCAGCGTTACATAGGCTCCATCAAAGTAGCCAAAGGTAAATGAGAAAGGCACAAGCAAGGGGAAGTTTTGGAGAACTGGCAGGAAAAGACAACAAAGGCCATCCATTCCCACAGCAAAGAGGTAGCAAAAGTACCGATGCTTCTTCAGACACCTGCAAATTTCAAAACAGAAAAGAAAAATATTATCACTGAACCCAGCATCTCAGGTTCTATGCCCTGGCATACAGTGCTTCAGTCTCTCCCTTATACAGCTCAAATTTAAGTCCATTTTCTTACACAGTCTTCAAGATTAAAAACTCAGCACTTATGAACCCAGACAGGGAAAGCTGCCCACCTACAGCTGCAGAAACATCTGGCAAGCAGCAGTCCATGCTGTCTGCAGTGTTCTTCAGAATGCTCCTACCAAGGAAAGCCACCCTGCTGACAGGATTTTGCAGTCCTCTGAAGTTTCAGTGTTTGAAGCAATATTTCATTGGGCTTTGCATCCCAGCTCAGCAAGGTGTTCCAGTAGTATACATAAAATATTGCAGTATACCCCTCTTAGCTGTCACTCTTCCAATTAGCCCTTAAACAGGAGTTAGCATGAGCTAAGCAAGATGGCAATTCCCTTCCTCCCTGTTCCACAAAACCAATAATTGATTTTTCCCACAAACTGAAATAGCACAAAGAATGCATCCTTTCGAATCAAAATCCCTGTTACTTTAGCCAAAATCTACTGATTTACAGTACGATGTTTGAAGTGAGCTGAGTTCACAAAGCAGGGTGAGTTCTTACATACTGGAAAATGTACAACAATTTTCAGTCAGTCCTTCCAACTATGTGCCTGACAGTGTTGGGTCAGACTCTTGACCCTCTTCCATAACTTCTGTGCCTCCCAGCAGCACAAAAGAAATGGAAAGTCAGAGGCAGGAGGGTGAAATCCTCTAGGAAATAGATACAAAAAAATCACGCTCAACATACCTCAGGCAGGGGGTTGCATTTCCACTATCAAATGCACAGATATAATTTCTTCAGGAAAAAAGATCTTAAACCAGCAGAATTGAGCAAACTCAGAAGAGACGAAGATATTAAACAGTAAGCATTTCTGAAAGTTAAGACTGTATGTTGTGGTTTTTTTAAGTTGCACATGTTACTTCATTTGCATCGAGCCTCCCACCAGCTAAAGCTTACACTTGCTTAGTTATAAGCCCTTACCTTCTGTCTGTTAGCCATCCAAAGGTGATATTACCAATGATATCTATGACACCCAGTATGGACATGAGGAAGGCAGCCTGGTGATGACTCACTCCAACACTCAAAGCATAAGGCACTAGGTAGACAAAAAGGGGGCTACAGCCATATGCCATAAATAAAACTGACACTGCCAGCACCATGAAGCCTGGCATCAGTAAAAAGTCATATTCCTTCCATGAACAGTAGCATAAACATTCACGAGACCACATTTTGATTAAAGGTGAACAGACGGACATTTGCTTTAAGTCTTGTTTCTCTGTTTCAGAGATGTGATCCTGTTCAAGAAACTCAGGAACAGTTTTACGATCCTCCTTAAGAGAAATGGGCCGCATCAAGGCACCACAGACACAGAGGTTTAAAACAAAACCTCCCAGGATGAGTAAAGCTCCTCGCCAGGAAAACTGCTCAATTAAGAGCTGGACTACGGGGGCCAGGATGAATGTACCAATTCCGCTTCCTGACATGGCTATTCCATATGCCAATGCTTTTCTTTTGTTGAAGTATTTGCCCACCATCGCAATGGCTGGAGAATAACAAAGTGCAAACCCAAGTCCTAGAAGAGAAAGCACAGTGCAGATGGCTTAGTACTAAGCATGACATATGGAACATATTAAATTAAACCACATAACGCATTTTCATTAGCACAGATGAATGTTTTTTCTGATTCTGTATCATGCAGCCCAGTCAGAGTATGATGAGAAACTAGGATGACTTCTTTCTTCCAGTGGCAGAGTCACTGTCCTGACAAACCTAACTGATTAGCACTAATCCACAATAATAAGGTTCAGAAAAAACTGATAGGATTCACTTAATAACAAGGATGATCACTAAACATCAGAGAAATTTTGTGTCAGCCTCCCCTGCATGCAAGATGAGGTCTCGCCCCAGGGTCTGCACCAATGCTGGCATTGGACACACTGTCCTGATGAGGCACCACTTTGTGTTTCGGTCTGTTGCAACCCTGAGCATTAATTTTCAGGTCTCTGAAACATAGTACAAAGAGTCTGTCTCTGTTACTAATATTCTACAAAAAACCGCTCTTGGTCAGCTAAACAAACTCCATGCAACAGCTGCTTGGAGTCTTGACCATTTTAAATCCCTGCCTACAAATAAAGAGCGGAGAAAAGCCTCAGAAAACAAAGCCAGATCCAGTTGAGTAAACAAATAAGATTCATCTCTTGGACTGAGAAAAAGATTGTGGTCTCTGTTGCAGAACCAGAGAGCAGATTTTAATCACCGAGTGGTTGCTCTAACACTAAAACTGAATTTTCTGAATCAGTCATAGAAATGAGTTCCTGACTAGGGTTTTGGAGCATGTCCTACATTGAGGGTAAAACAGACCCCACTGCCAATAGCAGAGATAATCACCTAGTGCTGTAACCAGCTTGCCATGTCCTCCTCAAAGGCCACACTGTGTAGGACAGGCACTAAACCTGCCAGGATGGAATAAGTGGATTAGAGGGACTCTGGGCGGCGGGTGCCTGGTCTGGCACCCCTGAGGGGGCGAAGCGAGAAGCAGGGCACAGAGCTGCGGCTGGACCTGTACAGGCACCACAGCCAGAGGAGCAGCCTTGAGCCAGACATCATCGCTTGAGAGCTGTGAAAATCATACTCTATTTGGCATACATGCCATTTATCTTTTTTAGTGAGTTGGCAGGGAGAAACATCCCCAAAAAAGCCAATCAATGTCCTGTGAAAGGTGCAAATGCAAAGTTTAAGGCTGAAAACATTTTCATACCTCTTAGAAGAAACTCTGTTACTTATTGACACTCCCCTGTCTCACCTCTGCTTCACTCTTCACAATTTCAGCTGCTGTAACTTTTATGGATTTAGACATTCACCCATTATGGTCCCACCTCCTCTCTGGGTTGGGGGCACCACCTCTAGCCTTTACCATCAGTTCATCTTTCTGTCAATCAGTCCCCACATACTAGAAATTCATTGCTTGTCAAATTGGCTCTCTACAACTCCATATACAAAGTGCAACTGCTTTTCCACCTCAGTATTCACAGCAGTTCCCAGTAACGAAGACTCAGAGGCATTAGCATGGTATGTGGCACAGTCTCTCAACTTACAAGAAGCCTTTTTATTTGTTATGAACACATTTGTCAAAGATTAACATTGTAATACAGGAGTGACATGCACTACAATAAGGATTTTTTTTTTTAAACAAATAAGCTGTTGGCAGCATGTGAACTGCAGTAATTCCACCAACTCATTACTAAACAGCAGGGGACCAAGTACAAGGTCTTATATCACCGTGGCTACCAGGTCAGTATTAATGAGAAAGGAATGTCAGTGTGACCACGGGCCCCTCTCAAGTTCCTCTGTGCACAACAAACACGCGCAGATAGGAAAGAGCAAAGATATTTATTACCACCTTATCTGAACACAAATGGAAGAGCTGCTACAACAATTCTACCAACCAGCAATTTTTTTGTTTTTCAAATGGAATGTAATGCAGACAAAAATCAGGTGCACACTGAACCACGTATTCGTCCGGTGCTCCTCTGCCTCTTACTTACTCATATGTTTTGATTTAAATTTTTTTTTTTCTAAACATGCAAATATTTTGGGGCAGTCTAGAACTCCTAGTATAAGAAACTCCTCTCAAATCACAGGCAAAAAAAGAAACTTTTTTATGTATGTCATCTGCAACAGCAGTTCTTCTTGACCTCCCATAATTTCATAACTTTATCCATAGTCCTCTCTCTAACAGAAGTTAAAGTCGCTTTTGCAGGGTGCTGCATTTGTGTTACATGAGACTCAGTGTGTGCTGAAGCTCTCACAGCAGCAGCCAAAGCCTCTCTTTTACAATGAAAGGAACAGGTCTGAGTATCTCTGTTAGACCAGTGGGGTGTCAATATGACACGAAGAGATCACCCATCACGGGTTGTGCTCCTGGCAGCAACAAAGGGGCTGAAATGCATCCTACCTGTAAGGACTCCTAATGATAAGTAGAGATGCTCCAGACTGGTGGCGAATGAACTCAGAATTAGTCCAGAAGACGCAAGCAGCCCTCCTAGCATGATACCAACTTGGCAGGAGACATGATTACTGATTAAACTCCCAAGTGGGGCTTCAAAGAAACAAACAAAGCTGGTAGTTAATGGCAGGTCCTCACACACTGTTCATTACAACAGTCATAAAGGAAAAGCAAGCAGGAGGCAAGCAGGAGAAAATGGTGATAGCAGCTACACAGAGTGATCTTCCAATATTCCCCCTATTGCAACGGTATGAACGGCAAAAACAAATGAAAAAACCCTTCTAAAAACAATTTTCCTGAAAGTCACAATAAACCTGAAATTTACAGTACCTTTCTCAGCAGTCATTTTCATAAATCAAAGCCATTACAGGACACAATCTGAAGTGCTGAGGTCAAGAGAGGCCACAGCAACAGCCCACACTGTTCATTACTTCACACTTAACAACACTCCAACCTTCTCCCACCTGGAATTTGCACTTCAGTCCTCAGTAACTTCACATGTTTCCCAGATATAACCTGGCTGACACAGGTCTCATTTCAGCTGGATCCCCCTGCCTTTCTAGCAATATTCATGGATTAACCCTCTTCCATGGGACTAGGGTATGGATTTTCACCTAGCTGTATAGCTTGAAAGCAAATTCATGAGAAATTCGGTACAACTGATGCATTTATACTGACACTGAATCTTCTTTTAGGGGAGAAGACTATTTGTAAATATAAATGTATGGTAAAAGAAAGATGACTGTGACTTGATCTGGAGGCAACATGTACATCCTGTGCTAAGTCTCAAATATGACTCCAACCAAAAGGCAAAAGAAACATGTGCTCAGTTAGTAGCTCTCAAACACGACACGTCCCACAAGATCTTGACAAAAGTACATTTCTGAAAACTTAGATCATTGAAGAAGAAAAAGTTGTGCTTCTTTTCTTCAGTATGAAGACACTCCCTTCCTGCACAGCTATGCTTGGATATACCCCAGAGAGCCCACAGTATCATTCTCCCAGCTGACTCCACCAACTTGTGAATATGCTAAAACCAGATGGAACTGATGAAAAAGCAGTCACATTAGGCTTAAAAGGGTAATACACACCACAGAGCATTGTAGCACAGTCGACAATGGAGTGGATCCAAGCAGTTCTGGCATAATCCTGCCCAAAGTACGCCTGGAACTCCACAAAAAATAGGGAGATGCACCTAGGACAAAAAATATGAACACCAATTTGTTGAACATGGGACATTTGCTCATTGAAAACACAGGTCTCACTCTGCAGGTGTAAAAGTACCCACTTGAAGGTCTTCTCCAGCTTCCAGAAAAATCAAATCTGTGATTTGCCTATATGCCAATTAGATGGAGAAATGTTTAAACAGTTTCTAAGGGATACTGGCAAAGAAGATCTACTTTAATGAATGAGGGACAAGACATGAAATACGAGAACAATCCTTGCTTTGCATTGGCAACAACTGAATCAAAAATTGGTGTCCAACTATTATCTCAACAGTGGGAATAGACAATTAGGCTGATGTAGAGCCTAATTCAGACATATAACTACTCCAGAGAGATTACAAATGTTATAATACCACATGTTTCTCGCTGGGGTGTCTGCCTCTAGAGTTTTTATATCTCATAGTATTTTAAACTTAAATGAAGTTATAATTATCATTAGCAATTTATAGCCCATATTATGGGCTTCCCTGGAACATAAAGCCCTAGCTTCGCAGTCCTTCACTGACCTGGTTGCTTGCAATTCCACACCTGCACAAACTGGCTAATGTAGTATCTATAGAGCAAAAGCTACTTAAGTGTTCATGGATGGACAAGTGCAAAGCAAATCCTGACAAACAGAGAATCAAAACACCGCAGGAGCCCCTGAACCTTCCAATATTTTAATGAAATGCTTCCAGGAGATGTTACTTTGCTCCGCTTTACAAGTGTTACTGTTCTACCTGTCTCTGCAGGGGAACAGACTAAAAGGCTGCATAGTTTTATCCTCATTCCTGGGTCAACAAGAGATGCCTTTTCACCCTTTTTCCCTCCAGCAAATGAATGAATGACCACTTTCTTCAGCTTTTTTTCTTGCACCCTCTTCTATATAGTCTACTGTGTGCCAGCCATTAGATCATTTCTTGGATGTAACACATTCCACATACTAAAAAATAATTAAATCCACTAGGAATTCTCTACTGCTATTATGGAATTGGTACATTTGCATACATTAACTAACACTGTATCAGTGTTTCTAGGCCTCTTTTATGTTGTGGAGTACAAGACCCTAGGCTTTAGATCCCTAAACCTGGCAGCTTTATTTTAAAAGAAATATGAACTTCAGGTAGGAAACACTGTATTTATGTTATACTGACTGTCCAACAGGACACTGATTCAGTGTTCTCACTTTCCAGGGTGCTTATCTCTCTGCCTAATATAGCTTAGATGTCCATGTTCACACACACCAGGCTCCTCTGTCTCCAGTCGATATCAAAGTCACTGTGGAAGCAATCTCATCCCAGATTGCATTATGTTTATGCAAGGCAGAAATCTATTCCTGTTCTTTCTATTTTTGAGAAATATTTTCTGCATATTTTGGATACCAGAAGGGTATAGAGAGGGGCCTCTTCTCTAGAGCAGAACAGCACCTGAAATGCTTGCAGTAGGAGAAGGACATTTTTATGTGTTTTTCAGAGAGACTCAGGAAGCTAATTCGCTGAGACTAGCAAAAATGAGCATGGCTGTGGGGTCAGAGGGACACGGTGAACCCAAAGAGACCCTACATGATTCCTCCCTCCCCAACAAAACCACCAGAGCCTGAAATAGCGCTACCTGCTCCAGATCTTGATTCTGTAAGAAATCAAGTAGAGGGTGCTGAAAGCTGGAGCAGCTGTCAGAGGAGGCAAGACTAAAACCAGAGGGCTCATAATCCCTCAGTCATCCCACAGTTTTAAGGGCTTCAGGAAGCCTTTAAAAATGTAGTAAAAGTTTGTACCCAACCAGAATAACCCTGGCAGCTGCGGGACACCAGGGGAGATCTCAAACCCTTTTCCTAAGGTAAAAATAAAAAAGGAAAAAGATAATGCCACAAACAGGTCAGCAAGACAAGCAGCAGTTGCCTTTACCTTGTCACGGCCCTGGTACATATAGTGACAAGGAAGCAGCCAGCAACGATCATCCATCCCCAGCCTCCATCAGGAGGGCCAATGTGCCGGGCCCGCTGGGATGAGGCCATGGTGATTCCTCCCTCCTCCTGGCCTCAGTGGCAGGGGCTGACTCCAGCCAGCACGCCAGGCGTGGGCCGGGGCGGCTCGGCACATGGGTCACTGGCCATCTGAGGAGAGAGAGACAGAAAACAGGCAGAGGGGGAGTCAGGGCACATTACACACACTGTAACCTGCACGGCAGGGCAGGACATACTGCTTCGGCTCTACTGCACAAAAGTGAGAGTTTTCTTTCAAATGAGGTTTATGAAAATTTGTTGGAAACGAGAGGGTCATTAGAATTTGACCCTGTGTCTGGTATCAGGCTTTTCATGGTAATTTGCCCAGCAGTTATATCCTAGCACGTGATACCCTCTTCCCCCCTACATGTCACAGCACATAACATGTAAGTCATGCACTTTACCACTGCCAGTCACCCATCTACCTTCAGCAGGCTCCCCCGGCTCATGCCAGTCACTGGCCTGAACTGTATTTTCAGTTGCAGCCTCCACACAAACTACCTACTCTTCCTTGTAGGAAATTTAGTGCAAAATTTTTGTTTGAGAGAACACAGTTTTCACCTCTTTTACTAAAAGGGAATATTCACTGCAAAATCATAGCACATCTGATGATAAAATGACCTCCTTGTTTCACAAGCCAAAACACAGATGAAGGCTGTAATCAGCAGGACACAGCAACCTCATGTTCTGAGCATGGACAGTTCACCAAAGGTTAGAGCTAACCCATGCCCTTGTTCTATCCACTTAAATCAAAGTAGTGTCTGCATCCAGGCCATAAAGTAGTCTCTAAATACACACTTGCAGGACACTGCAGGAGACCAAATGACACTCACGGGACCCTAGGTGAGTAACTGAGTCATGTGCATTGGGGCAGCTTTGCTAACGCTTTGGGTGTCACCAGCAGCATGGGACCAACAGCCCTTAGTCCTTCCGCATCAGTGACTGTATGGCAGGGCTTGATCAAGGGGCCTGGGACACCCCAATTCGCTCAGAGCAGGAACACACAGTGCTGGCTGTCAGTGATTGATTTCAGACCACATTTTTGCCATCATCAACAAGCCCTTAGCCCCTGGGTGGATCAAAGATTTATAAGACATAAGTAAACTATCTGGGATGCCTTTCAGTTTTGCTTGGAGAGAAAGTTCAAACAGCTTCTACATCACCTATGACAGATACTAAATGTGCAGCATTCCTACTGACAAGAACCACAGGCTTCACAGGAAATGTGTCCTGTTACAGCATGTCAGAGGTCTGCAGAGCCACTCAAAACGGCAATTCAAGAAAGCATCTATATGGCTAATAATGTGCATTCTGGGTCCTTGAAGCTGCTCAGACAGGTGATAGCCAAGGCTTGACTATATAAAGCCCAGAGATCCCTGGCCCAAAACAGCAAGGCACCTCAGAGCCAACCCTAAATATCACCACAACTGAACCTTTGAGAAATATTTGTCAGTGGCCTTCCTATCAGAAGCTGCACCTCAAAACCATTACAAAATTATTTTAAGAAAACATACACAGACTGCCAAATTCAAAAATGAGTAAAGTTGGAGAAAACAGATATGACAAAATAAACAAAACCTACAACATGTTGAAAGCTTAGCTGAATTCCTACTAGGCTGTAAATAATACCCGGTAGCAACACTGTACAATAGAGTCAGTGAACTCCTTTTTAAAAAAACAAAACAAAACAAAAAACTTAGGTAGTGTTTTGATTGTAAATGGATAAAAAAATTTATTCTAATCTACCTGCTTGGCTTTCAAAGCCCAAGAATTGCAGCTGATCATACAGGGTATGATCAAGCCCTATGTGTCAACACAATTCAGTCCATAAATCTTAAAAGCTGCAAAACCTAGTGAAACTTTCAAAACCAGGAGTTAAGTCCAAAAGTCAGGGGCTGTGCTGTCATATGAGGCATCTGAACTGCCACCGGAAGTGAACAGTGAAGAAAACCGTTCGTAACCTCTCAACAAAAGGTGAGCTTGTCAACGTTTTTGAGCAGTGACTTAAGCTAACTATGTTTGAAACAATATGCTTGAAAAATATCAGTGAATAAAAATATCCACAAAAGATGCCAAAACTGTATTACATTGCCATCCAGTTACACAATCTCACCAAGCTAACATTAAATATCTGTTCCAGGTCATTGTGTACTCCTCAAGTACCATTTACTTCTCCCTCTGTGTTAGTCCATCTGTATCACACATTTCACATTAGGCCAAAAATGTTGTAATGTATCTGGAAATAAAAATTACTTTCCTATTTTCTCTCTTCATGTAATAGGCTTTGCTAATATTTATTTATAATTACATATTTCTATGAAGCTTTCTAATTATTCAGAGCCCAAAGAAATGCCCATTACAAGCATCAGAACATGTACTAATGCTGTTTTAGTGTTCTCTTCTCCTCCATTGTCACAAACATCTGTTTCATCGTAAGTTAAATTGTATTATAAAGCCTCTGCAAGGTCTGTTTTATTCTCTGTGTTTTTTATGGATTCTAGCACAATAGCGATTTTCACTTCAGCATGAAGTACTATTACAATATAACCCACACCAGTGAACCACAAGAGAGCTCAGATATGATAAAAACTGATGAATTTTGCTTCTTACTTCCATGGCTCTTTGGAGAGACATACAGTACTCTGCTCTGCCTGATTATGGAAACCATTCCTTCTTTGTATGAAGAATAGGACACATCTCAGATGGGACACATGAAATAGTTAAAGTTCAGATTACGTATCAATGGTCACAGTAGCTCACAAAGATCAAACAAGAATTCATGGCTGGGATTACAAGAGCTTTTGTAAGAAAAAGAAAGTGATATCTCATAGAAAAAGGCTCCTAAGTGAGTTTAAAAAGTCCCATCTGGATGCAGTCTTTCCAAGTTCATTCCTACAGCTAATTAGAAAAATCACACAAACCAACTTAAACCCAAATGAGTTTATGATTTCAAACCTCATCTTCAAGGTATTCACTTACTAGGACTTATGTACATAAAAGATCAATGAAAGCTCTGGAATGGAAACCAGGATGGTTTGTCATTTCTGACACAATCTTCTAACACACAGCAAAAAATAGCAATGGCACCTGACAGAGCTTTCTGAGAAGACTCTGCAGGTGCCCACATGACCAGCAGGACATCACCACCCTCTTCACAAGCCTTGAACTTAACATTTCAAGCAAAAAGTCACATTTTTTTTATCTTACGTAATTTGCTTCAGGGCAAACATACAGCAGTGACAGTGTGTACCTGCACCCTCCTTTCCTCCCATTATACTCTGAAACAAACTTCTGACACAAACAAATTGAGGAAAAAAGGGACAACGAACTGGCTAATGCAGTAAAATGGGAAAGCATGTTTGTAGATAAGTATAGCACTAGTCACAAAATCTGAGGGAGGCTGAAAATGTCTGCAGTGAGGATTTGGAGGATGCCAGGGACATGACACAGAAGACACACCTTGTGTATTTACCTTCCAGCCCACACTTTAATTTGTAAACAGACCGTATTTCTCATGTGCGGATTCCACCCAGCTGACAGACAATGTTGTGGGGTTTATGTTATATTACATGATTCTTCATGTTGGATCAGTGAATGACCAGATCACCAAGCAGCACAGTTTGATGCAAACCACCACCACACCCCTCTCTGCTTAGATGGAAAACAAAATTCAACACTTTTTGAGCGTCTGTGTCTAACCTAGCCACGAAAAAACCCCTGCTGCTATCTAATCTAGCATGAAGCCAGAGTGGCATGAATAGATTATACCTTGATTTGGCAGTGAAGTCTGCCATTAACTTATCCTGCCAAATTCACTTGACAAAGCAGAGCCAGCACCAGTGCTTTGCACCATTGGCTACCACATTTTGCATCTAATACCAACAGCCTGAAAAGTGGATTTATTTCATTATTGCAAGTTTAATGTTACGTTCAAATACCTGGATAACTTAATAGCCCGTAAGAGTCCACAAGAGCCACCTAAATTAACAGGGCACTCATAAAGTTCAAATTATTTAGCTCAAGGGTTTCCCGTCAATCACAAGTAATGTAATTAGGTGGAGTTTGCATAAGCATGTGATACACCACGGAGGGATCCTGAGCAATTCAGGCATACCTCTGCAGCACTTTCGAAGAGTATTGGCAAGGCTAAACTTCTTGTTTTGGATCTGAGCAGTATCCTTCATTGCCCCTTCTAGAGGAATGAGGTTTTTTTTCCAAGTTCTGATTATTAAGGGTGGAAGAGGAACTTCCAGGAATGTCAGAAGGGATAACAGCAACCATTCAATAAGCAGAAATATACACAAAATTTTTCAGAGGAGTCAACAGTCTCGACATGAGGAGCCTTAACTAATTTTAATGCACAAACAGCAGTAGCTGGGTGCCACGGCCTCTGCCTGGATCTCTCACCCAACTTCCCAGGCAAGCTTCAGATGGGGACTGAGGTCCTAGTTCACATTTTAGCTGTACATTAACGTGCTTGGGAAGAATTTGATGACATATCAGGCTAAACAAACATAGATTAGCTATTTGTTTACATGGTTACTTGCTGTTATTTTCCCAGAACTCTGCCTGCCAACATACATACAAACAGCAAACATTTAATGAGGTTACATGCAACTGAAAACAATGATATTATAAGAAATGCCTGGCCAAGACAGAAATAAGCCACACAGCCTCCCCACAGCAGATCAGTGCAAATCTCAACTCCTTGACTTCCCTCTCACTCCAGGGAGTACTGTGCCTTTCACAGCCACTAAACTAACTAAACTAACAGGCAAGTTAAATAATTACCTTTCTTCCTGCTGCACATGTCTAAAAGCAGTTATTACGTCAACCTGACAATTTCATTCTGAGGTTAGAAAACTTCATTTGCTTACTGTTTTCTAATTATTTTTATCATGGATAGACCAGATTGTGAACTCTGCAAATGAAGCTGAACAAACAGAAAGCACATTTTGTCTGAGCAATCACGTCCTCCCCATTACCAAACCTCAGTTTTCTCTCATGTTGCATCTTTTTCTTAACCTTTCTGGTACAGGATAAGACTCTTTTTGCATATCTGCTCCACTTCCAGCAATATAAAGCCTGAAGCCCTCTGACAGTGCTGGCTGCTATTATAACACACCTCAGATATGCATGAAAAGTTCCTGCTGCTTGAGACAGCTAAAAAAAAAAGCAGGGTTAAAAGACAATCTCACGAAAGAGATCTGTACTTTGCAACCTTTGCTAGATAACTTTCACTAAAGCATTAAACTTGCGCTTTGTTGTGAGTTCAAAGAAGATGCTAGTGGGGAGAAGATGGCAACATATTCTGCTGATCCCTAAGAAAGCCTTAGTTACCCAATGTGCCCTGACAGCTCACTAAACATCGACTCTGTTTCCCCAAGATAATACATTAGTGTTAATATGCCAGGATAAATAACATATCAGTTACTTCAGAAGCTGCTTTTGAGAACCCTGGAAAGAAAACAAGTGTTCCCGAGAGCATCTCCCTTACTTGGTCTGCTCAGCAAGCAGAAAGGAGCAGGTAAGTGTACTGAAAAGGCATGGCTATAACCTTGCACCTCATCACGAGTCTCTTTTTGCCAGGGAAAGGAGCACAAAAATCCACAGCAGCCTAGCAACTGGCCAGCACAGCGACAGGAGTCACCGCCCTTACAAACACAGCCTGCAGCCAGCAAAGCAAAGCACTCCCTGCCCCCTCTGCCCACCCCTCCTTCCACTGTAAAGGTTTTCTTCTTTAAAGAAATTGATTTAAAAACTATATCACAGCAGTGTGAAGCTGCAAAGCATTGTATGACAAAGGACAAAGGAACAGCTGGTACAGTCAGACTGGCCTGCCTGGGTACCAGGGTTTTGCTTTTTCCTACCTTGTTCACCTGCTCCATTTACACCGTTGATGTACCTGGGCAGCTCCGTCATCTCAAGAAATACCTCTTCACCTATCAGACAGTTTGGATGCTTTTTTGAAAATGCTTCATTTGTAGAGGGATACAGCTTCAGCCAGAGGAACAGGAAGGAGGTCAGGTTTGTATCACAGCTGTCCCACAGCAAGATCACACAGATCCCAGAACATACTGGGGGTCTCACCCCACTAGTTTCTGCTTCTTCACACTATTCTGGCTACATAAAATCAAAATGGCTGTGTGTTAAGATGCCTTTGCAATTTCTGTCAGAACTGCATAGAAGGATTTTGTGCAGTTTATCCCAAAGGAGCTGGCCCAAATATGTATACCAGCATAAATAAGCACAGAATCCAACACTTATTTTTACCTGTTTGATAATACAGAGATGCCCAAGACAGAAGAATGAGAAAGAGACTTACCTAGAATTTTCTTTCTGTATCAGTGAGATGGAGACATATACAAATTCTGTATGTAACATTTGCTACCTTCACAGTGGAGATCGGTTGGGTGAGGCCTGAGAAACTCATGACAGTTTCTGTGTCCAGAATGCCAGGACACACTCCCAGAACAGGTTCATTGCCACCAATGAATTTAATTTGTATTTTTCTTGTGAACAACACCACACACAGCTTTCAAAGTCACTTTAAGAACATGCGTGCAGATGAATTTTATGAAGAACTAATATAGAGCAGTTTAAGCATAGCTGGAGAAAATTCATTAATGCTTAGAGTGAAAGGTAACAGAATTGCATATATTTACTGCATTTAACCTATGCACCTAGCTCTAGGGCAGTTTTAATAACTTCCTATATTTACTCTATTAACATAGCTCTAGGACAGATCTCTTTTTCTCAGTTTTCTTGTTCCTAAGATTGCACCAAATAATATTTGAAGGCAATTGCTACATTTATTTATGTTGACCTCTTGCTTTATTACTCTCTTGCTTTCTGTTCCCTTTACTCTGACCGCTGCATCTTTAATTAAATAAAAAATAATAGAAAGGAACTATGAATAAAAGAAAAAAAAAAGATGACACAGAATGAGTAGCAAAGACAGAAGAGAAGGAGAGAAAAAAGAGAAAAGCTAGCTAGCAAAGAGATGTATGTTCTACGCGACAATGAAGGGTAAGATGTGTATAAGATTAAATATTTTACAGATTATAAAAGAGTTAATTTCTTTTGCACGTCTTGAAGGATCAAGGATGGCTAAATCTGACCCCTGAGCAGTGTCCTCCCCAGAAGCTTGCTAACCCCCTCATACAGCAGAGCGCTTTTAAACAGAACACACTATGTGATACAAGCACAGAAGACGCAGACAGCTGCAAACCTTCTATCAACTGAACTGTTAAGAAAAAAAGAGGCTTTTTTTTTGTTTTTTCTGTTTGGAAAAAGGGAGACACTTTTTCATCCTCCTTTTGCTTCCCCGTGCTCCCACCCTAGCAATTGCATATCATGGTAGACACTACAGTCAGCAGCCTGGCAGGCAGCTAAATCCAAAACTGTGTACAGCCCTCAGGATGCAAACGCTATTTCTAATCTAATATATTTTCTCCAATAAACAGCTGTCCCATTCTGCACTGGGGGTTAGTATTTAACTCAGAAAGAACAGCTTGGTTTGATTTCAGCAGAGACTGTTTATCAAGAATTGCCTGATTATTACTTTGACTTTTTTAAAAGCAACCCAAGAGGTCCTTTCCAACCCTATGTTCCTAAATAAAAACAACTATTCAGCACCTTAAGGCTGCTACTCTATATTCTCACCTTTCTTCTCTGTTTATAGACGTGTCTGTTCAGTCTCTAGAGAAAATCAAAGTTTATGCTTTTCTGAGAAGAATGGCAGATGGGTCCACAGAAATCTTTCCTGTGTGAGCAAGTAATCTTGTAGGTTATCCAACTCTATATAAGCAGGGTACACATTCAGCTTCTCAACTTCCATAAATTCTGTATTTCTCCAGCACTATTGCAAATGGTTAAAAAAAGAGAACTGCTTACCTGAAACTTCATTTAGGGAATTTTACCAGAATCAAAGTAAAAAACCAAATATATAATAAAAATCTCAAAACAAAACCAAAACCCGACTTTTAATTGCTGCCATAGCACCAAGACAAGAAGAACATTAAGACAAGTTGTAGTAAGTGCTTCAACCTTTTCCCTTTTTTTCATAATATTCCTGAATAAATCTGGATGTTTTATTTTGAAATTTTTTAACCACTTTTATACTTTTAAGGAGGGGTTTCCCTATGATACCAAATAAAAGCAACATTAATAACCTATTTGTATTGTAGTAGTACTTTGGGTCTTCTAATCAGGAAGCAGTGTCACAGTGCTGGGCACCACACAAACATCTAATCAAACTTTCCCTACATCCAAAATGTATTGAGATACAGAAGATTAATTGTATGACAGCCCATCTTATTAACTCCTATCACTACACTGAACAGCAAACATTCTTTTTTTGCTTCAGTTTAGGCATATGAGGGAGGTGGCTAGTGGAGAACACAGATTGAACAGGGCATGGATGTGGGAACGGGAAAAACAATCTGGAAAGTGAAGGGATGTTAAACAGCTGGTAGAGAAGGGAGGTGCCAGAGAGGGGCACAGGTGACTGGGAAGACAAAACAGGGACAAAAGTTTAGAAGACTCCCTTTTACCCAAGAGTAGAAATACTCAGAGCTGAAACATGAAAAAGGTGGTAAACATAAGGGTTGTAGAGCAGCACGTTACCTGCTCCCCCACTGAGCAGTGAGTCTCTGGGAAGGGATGAGCCACCCTTGCCTCCCACAACAATCACTTTGCCGCACTGGCTTCCTAGTTTGTCAAATTTGCCAGGAACTGTTAAACCAAGTGGTACAACTGGAACCACAGCCACAGCCACAGCTAGCTACTGTCTGCTGGGTTGGTAGTGAGAAATGCAATATGAAGTTCTCTTGTCTCTCAAACCATTGTAGAGGGCTTACAGAAAACCAACAGCCTGACAGAAAGGGTCTATAGAAAAAGGTAAAGGAAGTCATAATGGAAACCTCTTGACCCTTTTACATAGTTTCTGGCTAGGTTAGTCCTTAAATAATGCAGTTTAACTACAAAGGGTAAAAAAAATGTGAAGGAATCTTTTTCCAGAGAAAGCTTGACTTTAACTTACTTAACTCCATCTGAAAATATACGTTTTTGCTTGATATTCTGGAAGGTTTTTAAACTAACAAGCACAGGACTCACCATTTCATTTTTCACTATGATGAAAATAACAGAGAGCTGGATAGTTTTCCTCAAGTACATGACTGTTACCGAAATCTGAGCTGGGACTGTCAGCGTGCACACCCTTAGCAAGGCTGTAGTCATGTATGTTCCATCAAACACATATTTTCTCCCTGAAAGGAGAACTCCACTAACTGAATAACTGATAGCCAACAGCCAGGCTACTGGGGCAGGGGAATGGTACCATCACTGTCTCCAATCTAACATCTTTGTTCCCCTTCCAGCAAATAAGTGAGATTAGCCAATAGTACTTACAAAAAACATCAGGAAAACTTTTGGGGAGGAAAAAATCATTCCTGCTGTCCAATAATTTCAATGACACAAGACAAGATTTTAAAATTTCAGTTGAGGGACTGTTGATGACATTATCTTATCATGTCAACATACAGATGTATCTTATGACACATACAGAACTTTCTGATGTTTGCTATTTTTCTAGTATCTCTCCATGTTTCAGTATTTCTACATTTTCCTAATTTTAAACAGGTGGTGGGTAGGCAATGGTTGTGGAAAGGTTTTTTGTTTGTTTATTTATATTACATTATATTTATCTGTGATTTCTGAGTTTTATAACATACCATTAATGATGACTAAACATTTTGTCAAACACTTCTCATTTATTGTTGAACTTAAATATGTGATAGTACAATCATCTTTCTGAGCCATTCCTATCTGTTTGAGGATCTGTGCACTTCTCTAGATCCTTAAGGAAATGTTAACATCTGGCTATAATTGTTTGGAAATTCTGAAAAAGCTTTTTATTCAAAGTGTCTTCAGCTGACACTTTTCCCACGTCTGGTATATTACTTTTTCTATCTTCAGGAAAATCTTGCCCTGGGAAAGTACACCACTGCAAAGCTGCCATGGAACATGTGAGAATGGGACATTTTTTCTCAGACCATTACTCAGTCAGTCTATGAAATCACTACTCTGCTTCTTTTACTGATTCTGCACCCCAGATTCTACTTTGCTGATAAGGGTCCAAAAATCAACATCTTGTGGGTTAGTTGGAGGTGACCTGGTGAAGGACATACCAAGCAAATGCTCTTCTGATACCTCCAGAGAAAATGAGGATGTTATCAGGCACACCAGGAGTGCTCAAGCATCAAGAGTGCAGCTGTGCCTGGATAAAACTGAGGGGCTACTGACTATGGAGATATATCTCTCTGCACATACCTGGAACTGCCAAAGGCCACCCAAAAGCTGTGGTTGCTGCCAGCTTCTGTGTCTCATCTCTGATAAGAAATGAATGCTGATGGACACCATGTCCAGCAAACATCCTCAGTGGGGAGTTCCAGCCTAGGGAAGCACCTGCAACCATTCTGCCATGTCCTGGGAGAGGTGCCACCCAGTGCCCAGGCACTTGCTCGGCAGAGGAAATCCAGGAACTCAGGAGGCAAGCCAATGGGAAACTGGTACACTCCCACCTAGAAATCTCAGTGATGAACCTACAGAACATGTACCTGTACTTGGAGCTCTTTCATAGTTATCATCTTTTTAGCTCTTCTGTTTATGGAAAAGCCTTGTTCAAGCTGTGCAAAACTAATTTGGTTTATAGAGTTCTTGATGTTCTTGTCTGGGTTTTAATAAGATAAGGAACTGTACGTAAACAAAGACGTCTTTTCCCCACGTTCTTGAAGAGTTCAGAGCCCAGGTGGCACTGTCGGGTTTTTAACAAGTTACACAGAAAAATACTCTTCATGGTTAATTTTCAAGATGTGAATCTTACACAAGTGCTTTCCAAAGGGAAAAGAGATGACTGCTTTAGAAAACAAATTCTGTACCTACAGAACAAGCTATCCAGAAGATTGCCTCTACTTATCTGATGATTTAGGGCTGCTGTTAGTGTCAATTCATGACCTTCTTCAATATGCAATATTTGTTTGCAAAAACTAATCAGGCAAGGCAGGCTATTTCCTTTTGTTCACACAAGCTTATGTTCTGAAATAAAGCTATTAGGATACTTAATGCCATGCATGCTCTTCTAATGGACAATATGCACCATACGATAGCAAACTGTCACGTGGCTGTTGTTTTTCTTGAGAGGTTTTCAGCTGAAACCCTAAACTCTGTAAAAATAAGAGAGCTCTACTATCATGTCAAAGCCACAATTAATTTTCCCTTTATTAATAGTAATATATAATTATTGTATATACAATGGTGCATTAATATAATCCCCAGCAACTGGAAAGACAACTGTTAAAGACACAAACCAGGACTTCTGCCATTTCCTGAAACAGACTTCCAAAAGCAACTACTGATCAATGTTACTTTACAGGGTTAGGTATTTCTGAGAAGTCACTGCACAAATCACATTTACTTTATTAAAAAGGCATAATACATTATCATATAGCTATAGGTGCACGAATCATTCCAATGAACCCATCTCTGTGTAAGTAGGCTCATATATGTGTCCCTCTACAGAACCTTCAGAAAGTAACAAAAGGGAAACTACTAAGCTGGGAAGGAAATATTAAATACTAAAATGAAAGACAGGGAAACAGATGGAAGTCAGGAGGAAAAACTCTTAGTATGCAGTACAAAATAAGTCTCTGACCAGGAAGAATGTATTTGACAGCATGCACATCATGAAAACATACATCTACTCACAAGTAACAGTTTGTCTTGGTGCAATCACACGCTGAAAGTTAACAATCAACCAGCGCATCTTGGGCAGATCAGCACATTCTTCATGCTCAATCTTCCGTTCAGCCTCACCAAGCCACCCATGTTTCAACTACATCCTGGCTTAATAGCTTATTTTAGTTTTCAGGAAAGCTTTAAAGCTTTGAGAAAAGAGCCTCAGGTTCCCTTTGCTGAGTGAGTACTGGTGCAGCTGCTTGATTACATCATTTTCAGAAATGCTCAGCAGGAACTTTCCATCCTACTTAAGGGTGTACTCCTGCTAGTTAGCATTGCAGCCCAGAAATACAGTTTCTCAATTTTATGTTAAAGAACATTTCTCTCTGTAGATAATGTTTCTGTTTTGGTAAGTGAAATGTGGGGGGAAAAAAATTCTACCTATTCCACTTAGTATATTTTACCTTTGCTTTCCAGATTTCTATTTTAATTCTTTAAAAGTTAATCTCCATTTTCATTTTCTCTGGTGTTCCCATATGGATCCTCAGCTTGTATCCTCTCAGGTCCATAGACACACAGAACTGACAGCAAGCAGAATATTACAGTAAGTGTTCAAACATGCCTATGATGGAGACATAACTGGAGAGAATACTTGAAAAAATACCTGACCACAAGAAGCATGGGATTAGTTTAACATATAAAAAGCATTAAAAAAGGGCTTTGCAGCAAAGGACCTTAGGGTGCGTCTGGCAGGAAAACTAACCTTTAAGTAGCAAGGGCAGAAATTTTACTGAAGAAAAGTTTGAGTTACATTAGGAGTAATGAGACAGTATGTAAAAAAACAGGAAACCACTTTCCCCAGATTGTATCACATTTTGTCTTTTCTCTTCAACATCTACATTGTACAGGCGGAGAACTATAAAAGGAGGAAAAGAGCCCATATGAAGCGGCAAGACAAGACGTTGGAGAGTCATCTTGTCAAATGTTAGACAGTAATGATAAGAGAGCCCATAAAAGGTGACATTTTAAAGAACTTGAAAAGGGAAAAAAGGAAAGAGGCTGATGCTATCTAAGAAAAAGAACCTAGGAATTTATGTAAGAACTGGTTATAAAAGCATTGATAAAAATGCTCCATTTCTTCTTCCTATTAAATCCAGTCCTAATTACAGCAGCTGAGCATTTACAATGACAGAATCAGCACAGCCTGCCAAATGCCCATAAAACACCCAAACACTCCTATCAGAAACTCTCAAATGGAACTGCAGAAGCAAACTACACAGGCTCTTCTTTTTCATGTGATCCTGCAGAACAACTGCTGGCCATTTATCACAGCATCTTGAACCACTGCATTAGAAAGTTTATAAAAAACAAAAACCCGGCTAAGAAATTTCAGGAATGGACTGTAGAACTTAGTGCAGGCTTTCAATCTGGTACCATGCTCCCAGGGGAGTTACAGCAAAGTCAGTTTTTTTTAAAATGTTGTCCTGGCTTCTCACTCTCAGCTTCCTTTTTTAAGTTACCAGTCGAGGAGCTGTTGTGAAGAAATGCATTTGCTGCTTAGATTGGACAGTCATATGAGTCATATGGTTTGTTCAAAGTATTACCACATGTCAACTTGAGAACAAAACACCAAGAGACTTAAAAGGAAGACTCAACAGTTATCCTCTTATCCTGTTATTCCAGCCAACCTTGTAATTGTCGCTTAACTAGATCTCATTATCAATAATCCTTTTAGTGGGATCAGTTTCATTTTAAATAGCTTATTACATGGATGACAGAAGGAGAAAAAATAAGTCAAGAATTATCAGACAACAAAAAATATTTCTAAAACCAATGTTCATATATTGATACACAGAGGATGACAATTCCTTAAAAATCTTCTCTCTGTGAAATTAAGTTTTTTCTGTAAAAGTGAACGGACCCTTGTGATTTTTTCAAGAACATCTTCTATTTACAAAGGAAATTCATCCCATCTAGGGAATAAACTATAACAATTATGATAGCATTATTTAAATTGCATCTTCTGAATTACCTGAAAATGTAACTTGGAGCATCCTGAAGAAGAGTTGTTACAGGGAACTGTTCGTTCACTCAGGAGTTCGTCAAGACCTTAATAACAAAAGGATAATCTTTGATTTCACATTAAAACTGATAAAAAATACTAAAGTCAAATTCAATTACTATTTGTTTCTCAGCTAAGAGACCTCTCACTGAACTGTTTCCAATTCCAATTAAGTATCACCTGTGTATCTTAGTACCCTGAAAAACAGTGGAAAGATGTCAGTAGCAATGCCTGCCTATGAACTTGCCTAAACAAATCTCTATTGCACACTTCAATTTCTGCATTGTTAGATAATTTTTCTTCTTAAGCGGGCATTTCATATTAGGACAGGGTGTACCTGATAAATTTTAAACTACTACAAAGTTTCAAATTCACCTGAAGCAAAAAAAAAAAAAATCAGACTTTTAATCAGTCCTCAAGTGCCACCTCATTTCCTTTTCCTCCTTCACAGCCACACAAAAACACACTTCATTTCACACACTGTCCTGTCTGTCACTCCCTTCACATCCTCTGGGCTTTGTCCAATTTATCCCCACACAGATTTTATTTGGTGCATTGGTGCCAACTGCATAGTCCTTCCCTTCCAGGAGGCATTGATACACTGACAACATCAATTAGGTGCTGGCTATATTCTCTATGAGCAATAAAAGTAATTTTTTTTTTGTTATTTTCAAGGAGTAGCTTCATGTACCAAGTATTCACAACTGTCACCCAAGATTTACTTTCTCATTTGGTTAAAGGTAAATATTGCCTACTAAATACCTCTGCAAAATACCTCTGCTGATGTACCCGAGATGCCAGAGCACTCATCTGAAATACTTCGTTACCCCATTCTTTCCGGCACACAAGCAGAGCTTGGAAACTCTGATGAGTGCCATTTTACCATCAGTTGTGTGGGCTGATTCTGTGTAGCATGCACCATAAACAAAAGGCAGAATTACATCACATGGGTTACAACCCCTCAGAGATTTCTCTCCACTCCATGAAGTTCATTAAAAATAGACCAGCTGTGTGGGATATTTCTATTTATTCTTTCCAACTTGGTACTCCATCAGGCTAAATTAAATGGACACTGATGGAAAGAACTCTGACCACAAACAAGAGATGAAAGACTGGCTTCATGAAGAGCAGAAGATGGTAGATCAGGCAAGGGATGAGCCACAGTTCATTCAAATTTCCCATTCTCTCTTGCACTGCTTTGCTCTATCACCCTGCATACTCTTCACTTTCACCCCTAAGCTAACCAGGAGGGTAACTATTCAAAGCTTTGGATCTGTGCTGTGCATCACTGAGCTTCTAAGGGTACAGAAATAACTGTTTGCTTCTATAGGGAACTGGCTTTGTCTGGGATACATGGGGATATCTCTGCTACAATGCCTTTTTGCCCTGCCAATCTGCATCATAGCCACATGCCAAATTACAATAATAAAAATTAAACTTGACCAATTTAATTGTTCAACAATTGCATCCTGTTCTGACTGCTGAGATTTTCACATGTTTAAAGTGGAAGGCAGGTCCTTCAATACATAATGACACAAATTACATTTCTTGCTGAGAGTTTGAGAGTCCTTTGTGATCAGCTGGGATGCCGCACTCAGTACATTCTTTATCCAGTACCAATTTCTCTGCTGTCATCAAATCGTATTTCATGACAGATCCATTTCCCAAATTAAATATTTGGGCCTCTTTTAATAGAAAATATCAGATGCACAGAGAAATAGTCTTAACTACTTTAGATGAGGAAACAGAAAATATTAATTCTATACTTAATAATGAAAACAGCTTTCATACAAAATGCTCCAGCTTTGATATCGCTCAAGCGAAGAAACTACCTGGTCTTTGTATTCACTCAGTCCTTTCAAGAGGGAAAGTACTGCTCCTCTCAGCTGGCTCTTCTTGCTCAGCTATTTCCATTCTAATATTCTCTCTGTCCACAGGAGAACTTTTTCAATCCCTTTAAAAAATGCACTTTGGCTTGCTGCTGCCAGTATCACGCTATAGCTGCCCTAAAGACCATTCAGACTAAGTAAATAAAGAAATGTTATTGCAGAAGTTTAGAAAGAGAGAAAAAGGGAGTCAACAAGCAGAGGGCACTTTATGAAGAAGCTTCCCAAATACCTCTGGTCTTTAGCTGAAACAAGCCGTGTTGGTTTGTTAGATTAAGCAGGTCAGGTAGTGTCACTTTCAAGCTTTTATGGAAAAAAGTGTAACTTAAGGAGATGTTTGCATGAAAGCAGGGTTGCCAAGATATACAATCAGGAGGGAGAGAGCTTTCCAGGAGCGTGTGGCAGCACAGGACATGATCATGGTGAGAACAGATAGGCAGTGGCTTGTTATCCAAACTGACAGGACTGTAATTGGAAGGCTGCAATGTTTCAAAAAAAAAAAAAAAGGGAATGTGAACTACCAGAAATGTTGAATGTTGCTGCTAATGAGAAGTATAACAACATAAGCACATTCAAACAACAATAGTACATCAAATTGATTCTTTAAGGGCCAACTGACAGCAAAGTCATATGATGAAAAGGGAAGTCTCTATTCCCACCAAGTTCAGTGCTGCAACACATTCTAAAAGCAACTGTGGATATTTATTGAACACTGATGCTGAGGCACATCTGTATAAGCAAGGCTGAGTGTGATGTCCCTGGCCGAGGAAATTTCAAACTCAGTAGCCGAGAGACTGGATGCAGCATTTCAATGACGGAAAGGTGAAGCTGCCACGTGCCTTGAACAGGGAACCATTTTGGTTTTGACTCTTCCTGTTTCAACTCTTCCTTTCCCTGTTCTTTTAGTGACTTCTATGGGGAAATAAAGGTGATGAGCTTGAAGGGCCGATCACAGGGGCCTCTGGAGGAGAGGAATAAAGACAAAGCTAAGAAACTGCCAAACCAGGTACTCTGGTACCTTGGGGAATGCACAGGAGTAATGCAAATGCGGAATCCATAGTCCACTGCAGTATCAGCAAATGAACTCAGAACAGAGAGGAGCCAGGACAGTGACCACAACAAGCAGCACAGGTCTCTACTACCACCTTCTCAACTGTGCACCAACCAACCAGCAGGTTGCGTGAACGAGCTCTAAACACCCCTTTGTCAAAAAAGCTTGATATCGTCAAACATGACAACTTGAAAAGACAAGCCTTAAAACAGACAGGAGAAGGAGAAGGTATTTGACTATGTCTACAGACTAAATAACTTTTGTGTGGTTTTCAAGAAGCTCTCAAAGCCACCCAAGTTTAAGATGCATTTCCAACAAACACTCTAAGACATGACTTATTAAGTACTGTAATAGCCCCCAAAACACTGTGGCCATCAGGAAAACCACTTGAATCAGGAGAAACTTGTTAATTAAGAAACTCAACAGCAGCACAGACTGAGAAACCCCTAGAGAGGCAGAAGAAAGATCCCACTTCCCACATTAACATTTCACATCTGGGAAATATGAATCATCCCATCATCACAGGGAGAAATCCAGAAATTGCAGGAAGGAAGGAAGCTTTGAGTTAAAGGGGGGAGGGGAAGTGAAAGACAGGAGACTTCCTATCTTGAACAAAGGGAGGCAAAGAGATCAGCACTGTCCTGCTGAGGACTGAAGATGAGGAGATGAGTTCCCAACTTCAAAAATACTTTTAGGTTCTATTCACAAAAGGGGATGCAGGAGGTTGGTGGTTGCTAGCTAAAACATCATCTCTGGTTTTGTACTCAAAACTTGCCTCTAGGATCTTCTGCAATGGCTGGGAAATTACTTTGATTTTTTAAATATCCCAATAAAATGTTTTCTTTTTCTATTTGTCTCCTATCAGGAACTTTGCTTCTCACTTTTTAATGAAGAAATGAAATCTCTTTTACCATATTTTCATCTGTACTCCTACCTAATCCTTTAAATGAACTTAAGAGAAGCTTTCAAACATGAGGTACATTGCTACCCCAGAAGAAATTAAGTATAAACGGTGTCTGTAGGCAAGTATTCTGGCAAACTATGATGGGTGAGGAATTCCAGAAGTTTGGTCATGCCTCTTGGTAAGATATGGATATAATTTTGATAGTGTTACCAAATGGCAAGACCAGAAGAGACATTTCTCCTGACAAGGACAGGTCAGCTCTCATCTAGCAGAAGAAAAGTTTGTAGTTCCCAGACACCTACAGATTGCACAGCAAGCTTGGAGAGTTGGAAGGAAGAGGGTGACAAACTGGTTCTCCATAAATTACCTGCTAGTAAGTTAAAAGAACGATGATGTGCATTATAAATAAATATCCATATATGGTCTAGGACTGCCCATTATCATTATTTCTGGACACTTATGACAATCCTCTGGCAGCAACTAATGTATTTACCATTCAAAAAGCATTCAAGGACAATATTCCCCAGAAGCTGAATAGATTCTAGTGACAACCAGAGAAGTTTAAAAAAATAATATTTAATTGTCAAAGAAGTCTAGATTATCTCAGATGCTTTGGTTTTACATTAATTTTTAATCCTATTCATTTAAATGTGTTAGCAACCTGTCAGTTGATGCAAAATGTAAGCCTATGTAACCCTGGTGCATATACATGTGGGTGTTCATCCCCCACATAGATAAAACATAAAACACACATAAAAAAATATAGCTGCTTCATTCTTCTCTGTTATTTACATAATGCTCTGAGACAGCATTTATACTGAAGCCCACAAAATCATCTTACAATGAAACATCAGAAACGGAAAAAAAGAGACCAACAATCCTTCCGTGGAAAACAGGTGATATTCTCTAAAAGCAAACACTAAAGACTATTCATTTACTGCCTTCTCACTCCATTATCCCATCAAATGAAACAAGGAGAAACTAATAAATATGACATCTAAACCAAATGCCAACAAAAAGTGCTGCTCCATTCGTTTTAAGTCCCAAGAAAAAGCAGAATATCCTGGTTTGTGGATAACCCACAGTTCTCCAACAGTGAACTGCAGCTGAGAAACAACTATGCAGCAGCATTTGTACTATAGGCAAAGTAACCGACAGAGTTTTACTAATGAAGACTAAGATCAACCACACTCACTAATAAAATATATTGTCACATCCCCTCAAGCCAGTTGTACAGTTCTGAGCTGCTGCAGGCTCTGGGGAAGACATCTGCCACAAATTGCTGGCTAATCTTAACAACTAATAAGTCATCTTGCTGCTGAAATGCTGATCTGTTGCCTCAGGGGCCTGCACAGCTTAAAATGCTGTGCAGACAAAAGTGATGGATTTTGCTTTTACAGTGCAAGAAAAGATACTGTAAGTGCCTTCTGGCTATACCTGAATTCTGTGGGCTCCTGAGCTGTGCTACCATGGCATCTATGACGGTGCCAGACAGGTGTCATCTGAGCAGCTGGGCATACAGCACCACCCACCTTCCAGTACTGAAAACGGAGAATGCTTCTTCCAAAAACAGAAGGATGAGGGACCTGAACAACAAAGATTTCATATTTGGAAGATCATAGCTTGCCTTGTATGTAGTTATATCCAGAGTCCTACAAGCCTAAGAGAGATAAGGAGCCAATTCAATAAAAGACAGTCTTCACCTGGGTATCTTCATCCAGAGCAGCTGACTCGGTATACAGTCCTATTGGCAACAGCTCTTCCACATCCCACATCACAGCAAGTTCAGACAGCTTCCAGAGAGGAAATAAAATCTATCTTTGCAGTTCAATAAGCTGAATAGGAAACACCTTCATTTTCAGTAAAGAAAAACTGAGTTATTAGCTTGGACATCTACAGTTTTGGTTTTTAAAAACTATACTTTTCCAAATCTCTCCATACTGCAGGTTGGAAGCCCACCTCCTCCAGGCAAGCTATAGCTTGCAGTTTTACTGCTCACGGTCACATCAACGTATGTCAGTTAATACAAGCAACAATTTAGCTCATAAAATATGTATTTGGCTCTCATAAGGCTGCTGGCAAGAAACATCTTTCCTCTTTTAAAAAAATTATCAAATGAAGATTTTTTTTTTAATCTGTTTTGTTTTAAATCTACATCAAACTGTATAGATAATGCAACTGCAGTTGTAGTGACCCACCACAGGATAACCAGTAAAGGTAAGATATTTTTCTTAATTCCCAGTTTCTCGGTTTAGGTTGGAAGAAAAAAGGCCTATGATTTTTTTCTGTTGAATAAAGACCATCACAGAAAGTAATTAGTCCTTCAAGTTCTGTGAACAAGAGAGTGTACCACCGTTCTCTAAATATGCACATATGCTACACTGAAAACACAGCACATTGTCTTACTCGCTACAACAGGATCATGACAGAAACAAGTTGTCTAAGGTAAGAATGAGAACAAGTCCTAAAACAATGCACAAAAGTGTCAATGCTTTCCAGACTAAAATAAATTATAGCAGATTATAGCAAGCTTACACTCCACTGACTTCTCAGTCTCACCATATTAATTAAAAGTGCTATTTGCCTAATCATTTCTATCATTCATAATTTCACAGGTCTACACTACATTCAAAAGTATATTTAACATCCTACATACATCTAAAAGAGAGCACAGGTGACAATTATGCTCTCTAGGACTGGAGGCACAGTTTTAGGGGTGGTTTAATCTTCCCCTTTAGAATTTTAGGCATTCACCTATCCAGGTAAATATAATCTGATTAATAAAACTCACAGCCTTATGATGTCTAGGTCTACTTTCCAGAAAAATGGTCTTTTGAAATGCTCATACTAGAAGAGAGAATAGTATAGAGAACATATTCTGAAGTTACACACACAGATATACATCACAAAGGTAAAATCATTAGGTGAAAACTCAGAAACATAGAATCAGATCTTCATGTATACAGCCAACTGCATGTGCACACAACTGAGATATCTGAGCATTCAGCTATGTTTTTCAGGCAACTGCCTTAACCACATGTCATCTACCACTGACCACAATTTGATAAGCAACTACTTCTTTCAGCAGCAGTGATGCTGGCAGAAACAGCCCTTACCTCCTGCTCCCTGCCACACGTTCCCTCCTTCCCAGCCACCTTCTCAGCCCTGACACAGCGGCCACACAGTCAGACAATTCAGAGTTAAAAGTAATTGATAAAAATGAAGAAAAGGGGCTTTTGAACCCACTGCAGTTCCCCCAATGCAATTCACCACCAGCCCCACAAATGGTTGTACTAGCACAGCTCAGAGGGTGGTAGGGGGCTGCTTACACAAGCACGGTTCTCTCAGGAAACACATGCCAAATTTATCCCTCGGGAAGCAATTGTGTTTGCACCAAAACATCTGAAAAATCTTCCCCCTCTGTGCCCCGTCTGTAGGACCTTGGCCTGGGAATACAGATCTGGAAGGGATCCCTGGGGGTGTCCTAGTCCCCTTCCTCACAGTTGCAGACAAGAACCAATTCAGCAAATCCAGTCAGTCAGGAGACATCCTGTAGCAAGCCACTCAGGTAAACAGTGTACAGCCTGGAGCTGAAGTGAATGTGCTTGCTGGGGGAAAAAGAAAGTTCCTGAGGTTTCTCCTGTTTACATATCAGTTGAATCAATTCTGATAAAACTTTGTAAAGTGAAATTACACACTGTGCTATATTATCTTTCATTGTCACTTTCCAGCTTGAGGTTAAGGCAGAAGTTATTGTAACGATTGAATTTTAAAGGAATTAACATGCAAACCCCTAAGCCCAGAGAAACCTTCCTTAAAATATAGCTTCTGTTACACTGCTGCAAAAGATGGAAAAGTAAAAACTAAAAATAATACAACTGAAAAAATATAAACCAAAACCACGTAACAACCTATGTATAGCTAAAAAAACAAATGTGAAAAGACAGTAACAGCTAATGATTTGAGGTGAGCAATAACATGGCCCTAACTGAGGCATAATAGGATCACTCTGAGCAAAATGCAATCCTGTTTCACTTCATTAAGTTCCAAGTTATCCTCCAATTTCCCAGCACTAACGGAAACGTTTCCTCATTGCCACTGCAGGAGCAGACTAACAACAACAAACATACTCACTCCCCCAACCAGCTTGTTAACTTAATTTCAGTCAGAAATCGCACACCCAAATTCATCCCAAATACCTAATTAACTACTTACTCCCAGAGATATTAAACAGAACATGTCAATAAATGAATGGTAATTTATCAGAAAGTTCGAAATAAGGATATTACTCACTGTATCTTTGGACTTTTTTTTTTTCATTGGATAGTTTCCCTGAACTTAGCCTGTGAACACAAAATTTCCTGCAAGGCATGCCAACAATACCATTTAGCCTGAGCCAATTACTGCACACCTGGCTAAGTCCTACAAAGGACTAAGAATTCTCCTGGAAATGAACTATATTAATATCCCAGAAGAAATATCAAGGCCATTCAGGATAAGGATCACTGTGATTAGTTACTTCCACAGCTGACTATTCCTGGGGAAGGCCACAGGCCAGCTCTTTAGGCTATCACTGAGCAGTCTGCGCCTCGGTTTTTGGAGCTCTTCTGGGCACCTCTCGCACACACCCACCCAGCCGTGGCGATGCCGGTGACAGCCGCGAGTCCGCACGCACCGGGACGGCGACGGGGCACAGCACAGCCTCTCACACCCGCCTCTGAACAGGTACACTTACTCTGTTTATGCAACGGAAATAAAAGATGATTGAGTTTCCTCATACCTCCAGCAACTTGAAACGCTGTTTATTCTTTAACTGACCAGCATCTCACCCGACCAACAGCTTATATATATATATATATATATATATATATGTATATGTATCCATGTATATACAATTTTCTAATTTAACAGTGGCATTTAGAGTGATGTTTATTTATTTCCCAATGTTTCCGCTGTTCCAAGGCAGGGCAAGGGAGCGACCCGGCTGAAGCCCCACCGCAGCGCTGCCGTCCGCGCTGCCCGCCCCGCTGCGCGGCCCCGGCCCGCGCTCCCCCGCGGGGTCGCTCCCCGTCTCCCTCCTCGCTTTTCCCGGGACGATGCCCGCTGCCCCGCACAGCCCCTACCTGCAGGCTGAGCCGCCGGTGCTGCCCCGCGGGGACGGTGGCTCCGCGGGTCCGGCCCGGGTGGTGCCGCCCCGCCGGCGCGGCGGTGACCGCGGCCCCCAGCGCAGCGGGCAGGGAAGGGCTCGGGTTCAGCTCAGCCTCCACCCCAGAGCTTCCCCGGCCGCCTTGGCCGCCCACCTGACCGATCGGTTCCCCTCCCCGGTGCGCTCGGCCGGGCGCGATTCCCCCCGCCCGGCTCCGTCAAGTTGCCATCGGAGTCCCTCCTTCGTGGTACCTTCACCGACAAGAAAAGCGAAAAGCGCGTCTCACCAGTGCCACGGGTGCTTTCGTCGCATTAAGAGGGCTTCCCCCCCCCGCCCCCACCCCATCGAGGCAAAGTCTGTACTGGGATTTGTGGATCAGTGCTCTCAGGCATTTCATAAAGTATTTTTAACCTGTTGCAAAGTCAGGCTACACTCGAGAGTGGAAGTAACACCAAAACTTCAGCATAGAGATGGCCCTCTGTCACATATACCAACTCTGTATGCCCCATACATCATTAGGAATCGTGCTGCCATTGCTTGCTAGTCTTTAAATTTTCAAACTCAGTTCAAAACCCCAGACCAGGGGAAGGACTCAGAGATTTGGACCCTAGACTCTTGGAACAAGTTTCAAATTCCAGCAGCCTTCTGTTTATCCAAGAAAGATAAACTAAGTGGCTTGCTGAATACTGCATGTGTTTTCAGGCAAGATCTGGAAAACAGCAGGTCTTTGCTCAGAAAGGACATTAAACATCCTGTGACACTTTCCATGAGAACTAAGATAAAATTGGATCTTTTCTTACCCTTCCCAAACGCTGTCACCAACAAGAGCTGCTTGGTTTTTGTTGTCCCTCCAGGACTTTGCTGACTTTCAGCGCTGCTTATAAAGAGCAAGTGCAAAGCTTCCAGGAGTATGCAAGCAGAACACTTGGAGAGTGACAGGGAGGCATTTGTTATGCTGATTTTCAGCATAAGTTCAAAATCCTTCAAGGTAAAGGAGTATATAATTATAAAGTGATTTCAATAAGCATGGGAGCTTTGGGGTGGATTATTAATTGGAAAAGGCTTCCCTTTTCCAGGTGACAGAGCTACTCTCTGCAGTACAGCCACACAAGACAGCTAGGAGAGACTGATACTTCCCCTTCTTCTGCACACCATGGGATGAAGCTAAACACTGGGCAGCCCACACCACCTATGCACATCTTCCCTAGCACAAGGACACCCCTCCTGCAGCAGCTCGAGAGAAAAAGGGCTACTTTTCCCCACCATCTGTGTGGGTAACAAAAGCTTGTCCTTGAACTAGAAGAAAGTGCATCTCTTTCTTGGTGAGTTCCCTCCACACCCCCTTTTTTTATAGTTTTTTTTTAATATATATTTTTTTGGAAGATTTTTAATCTTACCTCGATTAAACTATGCTTCATGTTGAAAGATTTTGTCAAAATACACTGCTAACGTAGTTGCAGTGTGCTTTTTTTGAACTGCGTAACACTGCAAGATAATAGCTCTGAACAACATGTGCATTGAGCTACCGGTCAACAGACTGGGGATCTCAGCATCGCAGCAAATTTCCTCTGCAAGTCTGGTTGGCAACATCTCAGTGAGAACTCCCCAACAGCAGTGGGAATGACAGTGGTTATCTCTGTTGGCTGCTGACATTTTGATGTCTGGGTCCACAACAGGTAACGTGTCTCTGTGGTGTGGAAAGGATATTGCCAGAGTGCCACAGAACCACGTGTGTTTTACATGCCCAGGATATCCAAAGACTCAGTAATACCACTCACACCCTGCTGACCTGCCATTGTCACTACAACAACTTTAAAACACTTTTGTGCCATTTAATTGTTATATAAATTAATTTTAAGCACTGAAGTATCCTAAGCTAGATATCGCCAAAACAACATTCATGACTTTATTTGGTTCTTGGAGCAACACTCTAACAGTAATAGGAGTACAGGGGTTTGGGTTACATACATGGGTTACACATTTGTGACAGGCTTCCTTTTGTCACTGCTAGAACAGCTTCTTCTTCTCATGCAAGTTTCAGCTGCTGACACCAGATAGATGACCTATTGCATGGCTCCATTCAGCAGTTTGACAAGCAACGTAATAGGACTCATCTGTAATGACCCTAATCCCTAATCCCTCCAAAGTTGCAGGACTATGCATGTTGCTTTCTCCAGAATTACTGTAATCAAGATATGGAAGGAGCACATGCCCTCACCTGGAGTGCCGGACCAGGCAAAGAAAACACAGTCAGGAAAGAACTTGTTTTGGTTTGGTTCCTGTGCAAACAAGAGTAATACTTTCACACTCTTTTACACTTTGCAGAACACGAAAATAAACAAAGTATAACACTATAGAATTTAACATGTAAAATAAGTGGTTTTGCAGTTTGGAGGATGGTTAGATGCCATGGTACAGTTGATGAATGGCCTTCCTATGCAATGTATTAAGTTGAACCTTTATATACCAATATCTGTTGTAAACTGAAAACCTCATTACACTCCTTCCACTGCCCTCTTCTCCCATCTCCCTGTTACAGCCAGCCAAAGTACAGGGGTATGCTGTAATGGCATGCTCAGAGCAACATTTCCGGATCTGGTCACTAATGTTCAGATTACAACCTCTGGCACAGGTTCCGTCCCATCTCTGGAAACGAAGCCAAAGATAGGAGAAACTATAGTCCCTATGGTTCCCTCAATCACCCCTCTGCAGCTACAGTCCAAATATTGCTGACTCTAAGGGAAGAAGGTAAAATACCCACCACTCGTGAGCAGAGTCTCCTTTCAGGAGGTGAAGACAAGCTCTGCTTCTTACTGACATATAGGACTTCAGAAGGGGATCAAGAGACTGTGATGAAATCCTTAAAATATGTGGTTGTATAAGTCATATACATAACCTGGGATAGAAAACTATTCCATAGCCTCCTCACCTTTTCATGGACAGTAGCAATTCCTGGAAAATAAGACCATCATATGGCATCAGACCAAAAAACACATTTAAAATCAGCAAGTTTCTAATGACACTCAAAACTAGATGTGGGTATATCTTACAACCTATTGAGTGCATCATCTTCTAGAATCTTTGGAAATTTTGGCAGAAGTATCCTCTCTTTCTTGATATAAAATAAGTATAGGCAGATCAATACTAAATATTAGCTGAACAAGAGGACAATTTGTCTCCTTTTAGTGATTACAAGCTTCCACATTTCAAACCTTCTGCCTTGCTGCTGTTAATCTGGGGCATCTCTTCTGGCATGCCACTGAAATCCTTGGTCCAAGTACACACAGTAAACTTTTTAGACACATTTAAATGCATGTATTTTACAAAGGTCTGCACTCCAGCTAGCCAGTGCAACAATGTTTCACTGGAAAAGAAAGATTCATCACTACAATTGTCCTATGGAAACATGGTTTAACAAACTTTTGGCCGGACAGGAGCTTTAAAAAACCCTTGTATGTCAAGTGACTTGCTTTTGGCAACCTGCTAGGCTTCCTGCTATCAGGCTTTTTTTTGGTGGAAAAAGTGAAGTGAAATGTAGACATTTTGAAATTTCCCATCAGAAGAAAAACTTAAGTAGATGTTGGAATTTTTCACAGCATGGGAATAATAAATTTGAATTAGTTGTACTTGGAAGCAAGCCTTTGCGCAGCTATTCCAGTCTCTCTTCCACATTCACTTGACTTTGGACCAGAAGTTTGGGCTGCTTTAATCCATACAGGAATCTGACACCAAATGTAATGTTTTTCCAGTCTGGGGAGACCTAACGATTTCCATTTTCATAGCATTATGTTTTTATTCTTCCTGCTGAATGAAGAGGTTTGCTGTGCTCTGCAGAAGGGATGGTGTTAGCAGCTTATCCTGCTCATCATCAGCCTTGCCGGTACCAACTTTGGAGGAAATGAACAAGCTAAAGAAGGCTGAATTGGGGATCAAAGCCTAAAGTGCAGTGCAAGGGGTCTTTCTGCTGTCTCCAAACCAGCACGTGAAACCAACTAAAAGAAGATGGTGAGCTACCACCAAGTCTTCACACCTCCACAACACAAAAAACCAGTCATTCAGCAATAACTGGCTGTACCTCAGACAAAACTCTGGCTGGTGTTTGCTGACTGCTGGGGCTTTCAGTGGAGCTTCTCATCCAACCCAGGGTATGCTATGCGCCTGGACATGTTTTTGTTCCAGCTCACCTGTAAAATGCACAGCTTAATGCCTCAGACTACTTTCAATTCAGTTTTTACTACCTAATTATTGTAGTTGTTGTGTTCACAGGCTGGGGGAGGAGTTTCTTTGCTTTAAACTTTAATACATTCCTTTAAATAAAATATCCCCATTGATAGTATCTACAGCAAACATTTACAGAGTTAACAAACACTGAAACTACTGTCATTCCACACAGAAACTTACAAGCATAAAAGATTTCTGTTTTATTTGGAGATGTACCAGATTATTTCCAGGGGCAGTTATGCAACACAAAATCTTACAGGTAATTTTTTTCACCCTGTGCTTGTGCAAGGTGGTTTTTTTCCCCCCATTCATTAGCTTAGCATGTACAGACAGAGGCCTAAGCCAGAGCAAGCTAAAAGTACATCAAAAATTTGCTCTGCAAAGCAAGGTATTTTGGTAAATATTACATTGATTATCCATGGCCTTGCGTTTTGCTATCAGCCATGTGGCTGCAAAGCTGGTCATACTGCCACCTTTCTGATACTGCAGGGGCTTGCTTTCCTCTTCCCATGGGGCAGTGCCTGAGCACGGTGCTTCATGGGTTTCCAGTGGCCTTTTTAGTGTGGCAAGACACATTTAGGATGACATGAGAAGTACATTGGTGAGTCAGGCTTCCATCGGGAGCTGTGGGGTGCCCAGAGGGCCATGGGTGCAGGCTGGCTTGCAGCTGTGCTCACCCACACAGGCACCACATTGCCTTCAGGAGGGGCAGGAGCTGAGATCAGGCTGGTGATGCTGGCAGGGGGGAAAAACAGCATCAGAGCATGGCCCCTCTTTGTGCCGCTGACAGTGTTTGGTATGAGAGTGTTTGATGCATCACCCCTTCAAGGGCAAGCAGGTCAGCACAAACCAACCAACCAACTAACCCACCTTCTCCCCAAGCTCTCCTGCTGTAAAACCACCCAGATGCTGTACAAGGTCTGGGACTTCGGCCATGGGCCTGCAAAGCATGAGAGGCCTCCTCTGCACATGCATTCACCCAAGCGTGCTTTTAGGTAGCCTGAGTAAAGGCACCCTGCACTACGCTTGGGGGATGAATTCATGTCCTCACAAAGGCTTGAAATCTCATCTTACCTTCTCAAGGCTTGAATTTTAAAACAGTAAGGAAACACAGAATGGTATTATCTACTATTTAATTGCTCTAAGACTAATTCTTTATAACAGGTGACAGAAACAGGTTTCTTTATTGACAGATTTCTGATTCAAGCCTGAAAAATATTTTCTTAAAGCTTGTTTGTTTTTTAAAAAAGTTCTCTGATGTTTGTTTATTTGGCTTGCCTTTTTTTTCTTTTTTGTGTCCCAGAGTTCCCCTCACTGAGTTGCCAGTCATATACCACCACCTCCTAGCACAGCAGGGAAAGAGGAATGGTCAGGGACTGAAAGGGAACTGACTCTAACTACCTACTTTCCTCCACTTGGTCTGCAAAGTAAATAGTTAGAAAAGGAAAAGACCGTTCTTTAACTCTTGTGAATAAAGATATTTCAATCACGTAACAATCTCCATACATAGGACAGGCAAATTGTGTCTTATGCCAGTAGTCAATGGACTCCACAAAGTGATATTAGTAACAGCTCTTTTGCTCCTAGCTTGATAAAGGGGCTTAGAACTCCAGGGTTGGAATCTGAGAACCTCATAGTAATGGGTATAAAATGAAATTTTAAACAAACTCCCATAATGCTTTGAAGCAGATGTTCATGGAAATCTGACAAAGATGATTTTATAACCCTTTCAAGTAGGAGAGTTGGAACAGAGAGACATGTTGCGTGGCAGCTTAAAAAATCAAGCTCCTAATAGAGTAGAAAAATATCAGAAACTGAAAAAAAGTTTTCCTGACTAAAACTAAGCTGACCTTGATGATTCTTCCCATGAATAAAAGGTGAATTAATTGGTGCCTCTTCTGCTTTTTTTTTTTTTTTTTTTTTTTTCTGGATGCAATTTCTCACGTGATGAGAGCAAGGAGTGAACTTCAGTTCCTGAGTGTTTTCTGCCCTACCTGTAAAAGAGCAAATGTAGTGTGAAGTGGGTAATGGGTCAACCTGCAGCCATAAGCAGAAAGCAGCTTCAGTTTCCCTTGCACTGTTCTTCCCCCTTCCAAGAGGCAAGTTAGTGATGCAAAGGGAGCTGCCATGATGCACAGGCAAATCTGCTGGAGAGAAGTCTTCAAACCTCATACATTTGAAGAGAACAAATAACTTACTTTTTAAGCTAAAACACTGTGACAAACACTGGGAAATTTTGGGAGCGTTTTTGGCTTATCTTGCAAATATTTCTGGATTTTTTTGTGTGCAGCCTTTCGTAGCCAAGTGCAATATGCTGAAAGCTATCTGGGTAACAGCATGCTTAGGACATAGGAACAGCATGTTTTTGTTTATTTATTCAAATAGCAATAGGGGTGAAGTTGCTCTAAAAACAAAACAATTCTACTAAAAGGAATTTTAATTTTTTTTTTAAATTACATTCAGAATTTTGTGATTCATTTAGCCAGTCAGCTTTAAAAATGATAAATTTATTTGTTTATTTAGGGTTTTTAAAATTAATATGCATTATTTTACAGTTAATTTTTAAAACCATAAAAAAGAGTAAGAAGAATTTTCAAATACAAGAGAGCATTCTCATTGTTCAAATCAATTCCAATAAAATAAGTTTTTATTTCAATCTCCAGGTGAAGTCTATCCAGTCTTCTTAGAGGAGAAGCCTCTCATAGCTTCAGTTGCCTTGTCTGTATTACACTGCTGCACTTCACAAAACAGATGTTAATGGACCACATTTAGTGTGCTGCTTCCATTGCCTCCTGCGGACAATTAGGATATCGATGGGGTAATGCCAGTGGGAGGACAAAGGGGGCAGATTCAGCAGAGTAGATAACAATACTACTACCTCAACTCAATGTTACATTTGCCAGTTGGTAACAATTTACTGACTTACACAAGAATATTTCAATTGCAGTCTCCCAGCTGATGCAGGTGTTATGAAAGCTTGTAGGAAAGAACATTTTGATCAGCATGTCTTTCCTAATTTCCTCATCCTTACTGACACAGACATCCAACCTAGCATCTGCATCAGAAACTCCTACAAGCTGAGACCAGCTGTTTTATTTTTGTGCAGCTGGCTAACATGAATGGAAAACAAAACCCCTAAAAAAAAAAAACAAACCAAAACCCACCCAAGTCACAGCATACCGGCAGCCACACCATCTTGGTGCTTGAAGCAGTGATGTCTCTGTTGTGACAATCTGCATTATCAAAACAGTGTCTGTCTGTGATGGACTCTATCTTGCTCTAAGCCGTTGTTCCTTGATCCTTTGAATGCAGTAGAAAGCATGCCACTTGGAAAAAATAAATTTGATATATTACGTGAGAAAGTGGTAACGTGGTTAGCTGAGGCTACATCCTCATGGATGAGTGTAAATGGAAACCTCAGTAGCAGAGGTAAACTCAACTTGGTACATGCATTGCCAAGGCTGCTTTGGTACATCAGTATTTGTTAAAAGGCTACTTCTGATTTGTTCTAAATGCCCAGATTTGCTCAAACTTTTAAGAAAAGGAGATGCATGGGTAACCCATCCAAAAATCTGGAAAACAGTGAAGTTGTCAGCTTGGAAACCTGAGGCTGGAAATGCCCTGATCATCACAACAAAATAAGCAAACCCACTTAAAAACAGGGAGTGACATATTGTTTTAAGTGCAGTATGATGCCATTTGAAGCCGTTTGTCCTCCTTCATTGCCTTAAATCACACTTCATGGTGCTTCATAGTTACAAGAAGGTGTTTAGAAATAGACTAGGCAGGACCAAAGAACTCTGGCCTGGCGTGATCAATGGCTGCACCACCCTGACGTCTGTGAGCAGCTTGGGGCGCACTGCAGGAGGCTGCTGAACCCCCTGCCACTACCAGCCACTTGGCACAGCTCTGCATAACAGAGCAAACTGCTGGAGGCCAGCAGAAAAGAGCTGTGCTTCTGCCAGTGTCATAGCACTGGTTTTGATGTAAAAGAAGAAGAAAAAATCTGTATCGTTTGAGGCAGCACGTCCCCTGCTGTGTGTCTCACGTGCTGAAACAAGCAGTGTTTGAGACCAGGGTTATTGCCCACACTAGAGCACAACTCAGTAGAGCTAATGCTTCAGCACAGGTCACTGGGTACTCCAGGGGTGCTGCAGCCAAGCAGTAACCATTCAGTGCTCTAGCTCACAACCACCTGCCCTTCCTTCACCCTCTGAGTTAGGGCACCTCTGCCATTATCAAATCACCTGGCCTCCCACCTACACCACCATTCTCTCATTGGTTTCACTAATAAAGACCTCATTAATTACTCACCCTGCAGGGCCCTTCCCACCTTGTTCATGTCACCCCAGAAACTTCTACAAATGCTGCTGCTTTGTCCCTTTTTCGGGCTTAGCAGCTTGGCCTCTTGGGAACTTCAGCTTTTCTTACTCATTTCTCTTCCATCTCTCCCAGTGCCAGGACCTCTTGTTTGAAGTAAATCTCAGTTCTCAAGGCAGCTGACAGATTCCCCAACCTTTTACAATCAGAACCACAATTTTTACTTTGCTTTTTCTGGTTTTTTTTTTTTTTTTTTTTTTTTGGAGGTTGTTGTTTGGTTTTGTGGGGTTTTGTTAATTTTTTGTGGCGGGGTTTTTGTTTGTTGGTTTGGTTTTGTTTTTTGGGGGGAGGGAGGTGGTAGGGA
>JAWMRA010000162.1:19058933-19085661 GCA_035584735.1 Pseudotriccus pelzelni
GTTTTGTTAATTTTTTGTGGCGGGGTTTTTGTTTGTTGGTTTGGTTTTGTTTTTTGGGGGGAGGGAGGTGGTAGGGATTCTCTTCTTACATCGTCTCTACCTCTCTTTTCTCCAAACACACTAATAATCACACAAAGTTTCAAGTAGCACCAGTAAATCTTAAAGAATCAGAAACTGGATTCAGTTTTTAAGTTTAAACAAGCATTTATTTTCCAGAACATCCTATAGATCAGATGTTCTCTACCTTTCAGGTGCCAACAGATAGAAAGATGCAAAATTAACTGTGATCTTTTTCACAGTCTGTATTTAATTTATTCCCAAATTCAAAGACACCTTGTACTTTAAAAAAGAGATCCCAGTGGAACTCCTCATCCAACTGGAAACAATCATGTATGTTTATTTTGTCATCAGTTCAACCCCATATGGTTCTCCCCTCTGTAAAGTTCTGCTGTGTCCTGCCAAAAATCACTTGCAAGTATCTTGTGACAGTCTAATGGGAACAGAAGTGCTGATAACAGTGAAACCCCAGGGCAGCTTTGCTGAGGTTGGAATGCATTGCAAGCACCCCACTTGCCCTAGAAGTCAGATTCTTGTACTGCCCCCACGCACCCCATGCTACCCTTCTCTAACAAATCTTGTCAAGTAAATACTCTTAGTTGTTCCTCACTCTTCAGACAGCATTAGAGACTTGCCCCCAGCACTTCAGTCCAAAAACTACTTTGAAACACGGACCCTTCTTCCTATTGGGACATAATTAGACTTTTTGTCAAAACCATTAAAAATCTGGGTTTTGTGGTGGCAGTGGGTAATGAGGAGAATAGCATGTGATTCAAGAAAAACAAATGGTCAAGTCCTAAAGAAGCAGATCTTGGCACAAGCCATCAGAATCGAGAGGAAGCAGTCCCACTCACTCTGCTCCAACTTACCTAAATAATTACCTTACCATGTTTCAGAAAGAGAAGCTGATTAACACACAGCCTGGCTTGTTAAGAGCGCTCATCAATTTATACCAAAACAAGTATTTTCAATACATACTAAATCTGCAAACTCACTGATCTCCCTTAGGGAAGTCTGCTTCTTCACTGTCACCATTCCCCCAAAAAAAAGTGATCCCATGATCTGGGTATTTCTAGGTTCTCAAGAATACTTGTTGATAGGCTGCAATTGAGCTTTGCTCGCACAAATTTCCAGTTTGTACCAGTTATACTAGAGATTCATTTCTGTAGTTGAGCAAGACTGTTTTCAGACTCTTTAGATACCTCTGCATAAGGAAGAGAGTCAAAGAACACTCCCAACAGATGACTGCAGACCGCAACTGGATACCAAACACAACCAGAAAAGTTCAAAACAGCAATGCTTTTAGAATTGCCCAAAGTGTTCTCATATGGCAAAAATACTGTAACAGTGCTAGAAATCAACCTCCCTGTCATTCCTCCATTACTTTACTTATGGAGGGGGAACACAGAGAAGGAAAACAAAACTTGGGGTAAGAGGAGGAAGGCAGAGTTTGAAGGTAAACAAGCAAGTTACAGTACTAGCAGATTGGTATGATGGTGCTAGTAGGGACAGAGAAAAAAGGAGTCAGCTGTAGGTTTCAAGGCAACAGAGAAATAGTTCTGTAGTAGGCTTTTCTGCCTCAGGAAAGTAAGAATTGAACTCACATTTTCCTCTAGTTTCTCCCACCTCAGACTTTCCATAACTCTCTGCCCTATTAATTTAGTTTGCTAACCTTTTCCCCAACAAAGTGTACTCATTTGCGTAGTATACAATTCAAAGTATTTTCCCGTTCTTTTAACAATACCAGTTCACATATTAAGCATTTTAAATTTTAAAATCAGCATTTTCAAGGTAAAGTTTTATTTTGTGCTTCTCTTAGAACTGCTGTGATCAATTTACTGGACAGTCCCTGGAATCTTACAGCTGACTTCAGGGCTACCAAGATTGTGCCTTCCTTCTTTAACCACACAGCCTCAATTTGTGCATCTTCATAGCCCTTATATATTTTCCTGGATGGCTTGCTAGCATTTTTTTGTGGGGTTCTATGGGTTTTTTAAGGATTTAATCCTAATGGAACTGCTATTTCATATTTGTTTACTTAACATTATATTCTTCCTTCACATAACTCTAAATGCTAAGAATGCAAGAACACCTATGTGAAAGATATTCCCATATCAAATTCCCTTCAAAAACATATCAGAGAGAAAAAGATGGGATCCATCTCTGAAACAAACCAACTAAGCATGTTTACATTGTCGATGTCATGCTTCCCTCTACCGTTTGCCGTAAGAAGTGCAGTTACCTCTTAACATTCTGAAGTCTTCCTTAAAAAAAAAATAAAACAACGTACAAATGAACCTTTATTTGCAGTCAAAATTTACCAAATAAGCTTAATGAAGGTTTTCTTTTCTTTATTAAAAAAATACAGGCACTAAGCAGAACTATCTTCACTTATCTCAAGGTTGATATTACAGGAAATATCAACTACAATTGATATATTATCTCATCTTTTGGTTTACAGTCTTTTAAAGTCAACTTCAAGTAGGCAAAAGGCTTCAAAGGCTAAAGCAATGTAATGAAGAGTAAAGACATGTCAAGAACCAAAAAATTATCATGGAAATAACTAGTCATGTGTGTCATAAAAAAAGTATTACGTATTTCACATCACTGCTTTCAAGAAATGAATTCCACAGATACATTAAAACTGTCAAAACAGTAGTGGTCTTTATTTCCATTAGGCAAGTTAACACTTCAGTTAATATCACCTTTTTTCAGCATTCGGGAGATATGGAAAAGGATGACTTAGAAAAGTGAAATAACCCGCCACCCAAAAATATACCGGATAATACATGTGTCTGAATTTTATACTGTCCCTCTGATGATCCTTTACATTATGTGCCATCATCTACAGTCTTGCAAGACAAACTGTTCTTCAGCCTCTCTTTTGTGAATCCTCAAGGTGTCTAAGAAAAGCAAATTTACACATGCACTGCAGCAACCTAAGTACATAGATTTCAAAGGGCTCTCAATTCAACTTGAAAAAAAATAAAATCTAGAGAGGTCCACAAATCAAAAAAGGTAGAAAATACTGCATTGGAGTAAACATTCAAATTTTAGTGCCCTGGAGGGAAAGTTCACATTAAGTTAAAAGCAAAAAATAGATTAGTCAGTACTTTTCTAATTTTAGTAACTGGGCTTTGAATAATGCAGTTATCAGTTATTTTCAATTAAAAACAAATTAAAACTTGCAGACTACAGAAAAATAAATGAAAACAATCTCCCTTTACCATGTAATGCCAAGTAGGTACCATATAAATAATATCTCTACTACAGAACTCTTCAGATTAGAGCTTTTCAACAGAAACAGGATTTCATTTTAGTGTCAATTCAACAATAAAAATTTTAGTTCACATCTTGTTTAAGATCTTTATTACAGAGAAGAATTAATCCTGCAAAACCAGTTGGCAGTCTGTTCCTGTTGCAATTCATGACTACCAAAAAATTACAATCTTAAACCCCCTACCCCTGCCAAGCCTTCTCATAGTCCTGCCAAGAAACACATTTAGCCACAGAAGGCATGTAAATTTATTTTTGGGGGGAGCAGGGGGTGTTAAATAAAAAAGTGTCTCATCTAATGAGGACAGGAAAGGCAAAAAAAATATCAATGACTACTTTTCACAGTAAAATGCATCAGCTTTGTAGTTTCATTTGAAACCAAGAACAAATCATGAAACGTCATGAAAATAAGATTAAAAAATCTCCTAGAGTGATTACTACATGAAGTTAAAATTACCACACTAATCAGTAAACCCCAGAAGAAAAGCAGATGCCTCCTACATTAAACAGTATCTGTTTTTTAAAATAAATCCATACAATCTGTATGTTTGGCCACTTTGCACATTTTTTTCCTCTAAAAAATACAGTGTACAGAAAAAAAATCCTCATAATTCCCAGTATGAATTCTGAAGTATAAGGTCAAAACCCAGAAGTTAAAGATTAGCTAAAAGGATTTAAAATTATTTACAAATCCAGCAGGTAGAACTACCATAATGGCTTTGTTTCCATCCTTATAGTGGCTTTCACTTCTTATCCAGCAGCATCTGCAGTAGGAAGCTCTTCAGACAGTTTCATCACTGATCATCTGTCATTTTAAGCAATTCTAGAAGAGCCCCAACAGCTCCAAAATAACCCTTTGAACAAAGGCAAAAGCAAAGCAAAACCAATCAAATTCCAAAATAAGACATAGGCATGAACATGTAAAGTCTTCAGTTCTGTTAAGGCAACTAAAAGACCTTTTTTATAAGATCAGCCCTGCTGTGCCAAGTATTTGCTCCATCTGATTATGATTTAATAAGATCTTCTTTAGATACAAGAAAGGGTCTGATACTGAAAAAAAAATCTTACACAGTTCTCCAATTTCTTGTCAAAAAGAAATTACAGAACTATTATAACAATGCTGTGTTAAGGCAGGACAGTTTCCATTATGAACCCGTACATCTGGTAGTCACCTCAAAATTACGCTTATGAAAATTAATTATACTTGAGGTTTATACAGCAGCCCATGGTATGCACACTGGTGGTACCAGGGTCAGAGAGCAAAACTCAGAGACAGGCAATGTTTAACAACGCATACCGCAAGATTAGTGATCTCAAGAAGTTAACAAGCGGTATTTTCAAATGAATTTGTAAACTAAATTGCATTTATGCAGAACTTAGCTTGTGCATTCACTTCAAAGCAATGGCACTGAAATTCTCCCCTTTTAACAAATAAAGAACAAGATTTTTGTACTTACAAAAAAAAATTCAACATGTTATTTCCTTACCTCATGTTCCAAAAAGAGAGCTTTCAGCTGTCCTTTGGACCAATAATCCATAGCATATGCTAGCACCTTCATAGAAATCATATTAATTCTGAGAAAGTTGCCAACAAATACCACCTTGTCGATGTTCTGTAAAATTGAAATTGAAAAACAGACCAGAAAAATTATATTCAGCTAAATTATTTGCCTCATTCAACATGTAACTCTGCCTCTACTGTAGAGTTTAATGGGAATTTTGGATTATATTTAAATTCTCCAGACTGAAAAGTCAAAAAATAATTACAATTACTGACTGCTAAGTAGAGATGTTGCAAGGGCAGGGAGGTGCAGAGTTTTATTCCCAAGTGAGAGGCCATTATTACAGACGATCAGTATTTGCTTAAGAGCTCAGGACCTTCCCAACATGAATCAGCTTATGAGTGTTTTGGTGGGTTTTTTTTTAATTGTATATGGCTGCACTGAAGACATCTTTGCCCCCTGCATGTTAAATGAAGCAACTTTCCAGTGATCACTATGATTATTCAATCCAGATGGAGAACCTCTGAAGGGTATCTGAGAAGGATTACATTAGAGATGGGAAAAAGCATCTTTCATTATCTGTTATCTGGACTGTGGTTCCATTTTCAAAAAGCAAGTGAAATGTGGCTGACATAATACTTGATATGTATGGCATTCCTTTGTTTCAAAGCTCACTTGAACACAGTTTTCATTCTGGAAATTAAGATTTTTGAATCATCAGCACTAAGCTGCCAGTGAGAAAGCCATGGGCTATCCTTTCCTGTATGTACATCACTGCAGTAAACAACGGTTTTGTCTGGTGTTTAAACAATGCCCGTAACAACTATCTCACCACGCCCAGTTCTGCCCTATATGCACAAAAACACTCTTGCATTTTGCATTGGTGTACCATGATCTTCACCGTACATTAGAATTGGTATAGAAGATTCAGTAGGAGGCCAAATCCTGGAGACAGATGCTTTTACAGGAATCCTGAAGTACCCTAGAAATGGATCTTCAAGAGTCCTCTGTAGAAAATTACCAGAAACCCTTTGCACAGGGGCTAGAAATACCAAGGGTTACCGCTCTACATTCATACTGCTCTATAAGGTCCAACACTTGGTACTGCAGCAATTCCTTTGCTACAGACCACAGTTCTACTGTGCCCAGTGCTGGGCATGTGACATCCCACAGAGAACATCCTCACTGGAATACTCAGTGTTGGAGAGCGAGATACCCAGATGCAGTAACTCATTTATCAGTCACCAATGACTGAGTTATGTGTCTGATTGCCCAACACCAATCAAACACAACACAGACTTTATTCAATTTAGGGCTGAAAATAAGAACATCTCAAGTTTCAAAAGGCTGCTACTGAACATGGCCAAGAGCACCTTGTACCCTTTGACAAGGCCGTTTAGCCTCTGAAGTAATTTCTGATAAAGGAGGGACAAACACGCAACTAACTAATTTCCTACAATGGAATACCATCAAATTCATTAGAATCTACATTTCAGTTTCACAGTCATATTATTCTTTTCTGTATATAAACACAAAGCTATTGTTACCAGAAACTGAAGCAAGCAATACCTAACACAGAGTATAAAAATTACTGTAAATTTTGAATCTAAAAATAATAGTCACTAGATAGAATAGCAGAGAGTATATCAACATGAAAATTTAATGTCAATTTTATTTTCCAAAATTTCTTGACAAGATTAAAAATTGTAGCAATGATACAAAGTTTCCTGGATTTTTTGAACTGAACTAAAAAACCAGCATTTTTCAGGAGTTGGAAAATGAAGAAATGCTACTTTTATCTCTTAAGGGAGTCTTGTTCAATTTACTTTTAAATTGTGTCCACTGCTGAAGCTTTCAAAGCTGAAAGACAGAAGTCTTAAACTGCTGAAGAGATAGTGATGACATCCTTACTTAAGTTAATCAAATTACAACATCCTAGAAAAGACATGCACTCTTGCAACTCTGTGGGTCTCATTAAATTGTTCAAATACTCTGCAGTAGAAAGCTACAGTATAGCTTCGATGTAGTGTATTCACATATTTGCCAATATAATTGAATAGGGAAATCTGTATCAATAATGCAGTAAGAGACCCCACACATACTTTTGCAAGAAGGCTTGTTCAGATGCATTACATGTTCTGCTAGTAAGAAAAGTATAAACCAGGGCATTGGTTTCCTTTATGCAGTTCTGCCGTGTCTAGGACAGACCACTTCAAATGATGTGTAGCCAAATGGTTCCAGACGATGGAATTTTTCTACCCCACTGCCAACTTTGCGCAAGCAAATTTGCTTTGAAGTTCTTCAGACAGAATATTTCATTTATTCCCCAGCCTCATTTTTTCCTGCCCATATGCAAGTCATTTTCAACACAATATTAAAGCTGCAATCAGTGGGAAAAACTTATCAAAACTCATGCTTCAGGGCATAAATTGATTCTGTCAACCTAAAAGTGAGCTTCACCATAACCCTAATCTAATACATACAAGCTCCATATAAGAACATCATATTCAACTGTTTTTAAGCTCCTATTTGGGGATTTCATTCATCAAGCTTGCTGTAAGTCAGCCATCTCTCCCAAAGGCATTTAGGTGTCTAGATTATTTAGCAGAATGATAGCATTAGGTTTTTTTCCCCAAAAGCAAACTAGGTGAAGATTAGCTTACTTGCAATGATACTGCATGTCTGATTTTTCTTTTAATAGCACGTAAAGCTACTAAAAGAAGTTTTCATTCTCTAAAACTACAAAATAATGTAGTTCAAGTGTTGGATAAATTCTGCTTTGACACTGTGAAATGAAGAATACTTAACATATCAATTCACATTCCTCCACAAAATTCTATGGATCGTGTCCAGTTTTTAAGTAAGCCTGCCCACAAAACAAAGATGTTAGAAACTTTTGCATGATGACTCAGAAGCATTAATTTCATTAGTAGCCTATTTCCTCCTCTGAATGCATCGCATGTGGCTCCCTGCTGCAACTCTCCATGCTTTGATAGCCCTGTACAATGCTGCTTGAACTCCATGCCACAAGGCAACACTGTAAAGAAGCTGAAAGCAAAGAGAACACTGAAAGAGAATCATCCCGACTGAAAGAGTTGCCAGAAAACACCCCCAAAAACACACACTCACGCACATACATCTGAAGCCACTTTTCACAATGAAAGCAGGTTATCAGTGGCATTTGATAGGGGCATACACTAAAACTTGTGCTGTTCAACGTATTTTAGAAGTGGACCAGAGAGCAATGAGCAACAAACATAACTGGCATACAAAGTTAGTCAAAAGAGAATAAAAAATGAACAGCATAGCAATGCTAAAGAGATCAATGACTAAAGAAAAAGTGGTAGATGAAGTTTATATTAAAAAACTGAAATTGCACAAATGAAAGGGGGTAAGACAGAAACACTTGAGTATTCAGACAATGATAGGCTCCAAATAGGTACTTTAAGACAAGACTGTGGAGGGACAGTGGATGGTTCCTTAAAATGGAGTTTCATGCTCACAAAAATGAAATATTAAGAACTGTTAGTAAAGGAACTCAAAACACAGAATTTATCACTATGCCATCACAAATTCATTGAGCAACAACACTCTGAATACCACATGAAGATCTGATCATTCAGGCTTAAAATTAGAACCATAAGAAGATTAAAAAGACAAAATGAAACAGTGAAAAAAAAGAGATAGTGTCTTTCATAAGAAAGGAGATTAAATATTAGGACCTTCTGTCTTGGAACGGGCACAAGGGAGATGTGACAAAAATTTATTAAAAAATAAAATCAAAACCCACAGCCACCAAAACCACTAGTGATTAATTATTTCCTATTTCGCATAAAGCCAAAAGCTAGATGGGACCCAATAAAGTAATCAGATGGCAGTTCGGTACATTTCTTGGTTTTGTTTCATTGGGGTTTTTTTGGGCTCTGTGGATGTGTCAATGATTAAAAATATAAAAAAAAAGAAGTAATTTCTTCTACTGATAGAGTGATGTCCAGCTAAAAGACCTGTGTCTTAAAAAAATTATATAAATTCATTTAGAGCATGATCAAAAGAGATTAGTTATCACACAACAGTAAAGGATACAATCTGCAGATAAAAACAAGGACCTAAACGTTTGGTTTTGTGGTGGGGTTTTTGTGTGTGGGTTTGTTGTTTGTTTTTGTTTGTTTGTTTGTTTTTAACTGCTAGAAGTTGGAAAGGTATATGAATGAACAATCCATCCATATTTACCATGCCTGAAGAAAAGAATGTAACAAGCATCTGATAGGAGTTTGAGGCAGGATAATGCCTCAAATGTATTTTTCCTTTCTCTATCTAATGCAACGGTTGCTATAACTATCAAAATATTTAACACAATACACAATTAGAACCTGTCACGCTATGGAAACAATCCAAGCAAAACAGTGTTCAAAATAAAATTTGTCCTGGTATAGTAAAACCTGCTAATAACTACAAGGTAATTGAGAGTAATAATTTGTATCACAAAGGTGTTAATATCTATGTATTACAGCTTGAGAGCAACTGAACAGCTCTAGGCTGAAGCTCAATGCTTCAAGGAGATCTTTACAGTTACCTTTTCTCCCGTCTTGCCCAGCTTTGAAGCTCAAAGTACCTTTCACTTTGCATCAAAGCATACACGTAAGTCACACTTCATTAAATATATGCATATTTACCAAGGCCAGGAACACACCTACTGTGCCAGCAATTCACATTTTTGCACTCTGGTAATCTCACTATGTTGTTTCTAAAGGTTTTAAGCTCATGGTAAACAACTTACCTCATTCAATGCACACATGCGAGCAATAGAACCTATGTTGTTGGTGATGGTGACCAGAGTGGCTCTGGCCAAGTCCTCTTTACTGATGGAATCTCTCTTTTCTTTACTCATCATATGACCAAAGCTGTGTGAGGAAGATGATATCTTTTAATATGAGATATTTAGGAGTGCTAAAAGCCCTTAAAATTTTGTAATTTCACAAGCTTTGCTTAGACTTGATATCCACTGATTTGTGACAGATTTGAAATGTGAAAAGTGATCTCATTAGAAAGGTAGAACAATAAGTAAGGACACTTCTAAAATAACTGTAATTTAAGTTAAAGGAAAATTCGTCAAGCATTGCTTATACCTGTTTAAAAAAAAAAAAGAGCAAGAAGTAGGTGAGAGATCTAAGGACAAACTACATGATTCATTGAGTGACATTACCACATGTCCGGGGATTATGCACTCAGTTCAGCATGCACAGGAAGTTTCCCAAGGGACTCCTTAAAAACAGTTCAATTAGCACATACCTTGATGCTACAGCAGACCCCTGAAGGCCAAACCGCTCATAGTCTCCTCCATAAATATCTTTCACTAGCTTATCCACATTGGTGCTGTCTCCTTTCGCGGCCATTTCTAGCGCTTCTTCAAACGTCTCGCAGCCAGTGAGCAGACAGCACAGGCCCAGGAACGTTCCTCCTCCAAGACTAGAAAAGCAGAGTCCTTTCAGACCAGCAGCTTGAACCAGCTTTTACCACAACTCTTCAGACTCCCACTTGCAACAAGGTCTATGGAGCTACCAATTGTGTCTTGCAACTCCTCCCTTAAGAGGAGTGAAGAGACACCCTAAACTGAGTTTCTATTTAACACAAGTGTCATCCAGTGCGGTTTTAACTGAACTATTCTTAAGTCTTTAATACTTAAATAGGAGACATTATACTAAATAAAGGGTTAGCTAAGAATAAATCCAATCCAACACCACAGATACCACTTTGCTATTTGTAGCACTCTTAACAATTTTCCTTGTGCAAGAATAATTACCCAGGAGAGCACTCAAATCAGTTATGAAAGAATAAACAGTGAACAAAGTTAAATATCTATACAAGGGCAGGCAGCCAAGACAGATCTAGCCAGTGGCAGGAAGCCACTGGTTGGTTCCTGTTCAAAGCAAGGCTAGTATCAGTCCTGAATGTTCCTTCCCTGCAAGAACTCTGAGCAAGGAGCAATCACTTTAGTATCTTGTAAAGGCTCAAGTACAGTATTTACTGACTATATAAATTTAGCAGGGAGGATTTAGCTGTGCATAACAGGTTGCTAACCTGTTAAAATTCTACTTTGGACTCTTCAGTCTTAACAGACATGAACTTCAGCTTACTAACCTCTACATCCTTCCTCATCCTTTCTTAGCCCCTGAGAAAGTTAGCTTATTTGCACTGACTGCAGTCACATCAACTGAAGCCACTGTAAACAAGAGGATCAGTGAGACACCATACTTGCACTTCATGGAAAAGCACAGGAGGTCAGATAGGAACACCATTTAGTCTGTGGTCTTGGACTATTGGGCTTTTCAGAACACATCTAGTAGCACTGTAATATACTCAGTGTCTGAACAATAGAAAGCTCCCCACATCAGCCACAAGACAGTACTGATTTCATCATTTATAACAAGTCAACAACCCACTGCAGTCATGTTTTTCCTTACACAGTGGAAAGGATCAGAAACATATCTACAGATGCCAAGACTACTGTGCTTGAAAAACAACCAGAACTGCAAGAAGACCAATACTTCTCCCATTCAACTTGTACCCATCTGTACTGTACACAAAAAAATGGCTCATGGCTACCATTGTGACAGATATGCCCTAGATAAGACAACAGAAGACACATGTGCAGTCATGTGCAATATACAGGAGAAACTTTAATATCTACCACTGAAGAACAGAATGCAGCTTTGGAAGACGCTATAGCAACTCCAAGAAGCTTCTTCAATTGTTGTTTTGAAATGTGATTTTTTTTTTTTTTAGGTTTCTCTTTTGGTGATTTGTTTGCTTTTCATTTTACTATTACTACATTATGAAAAACAAAGCATATCAGTTCAGTTTTCATGTATGAGAAAAAAGTTGGATAGATTTATTGGTATTTTTGCTACATCTATGGATGGACACATCTGTAACTAAATGCTTTCCTAAAAGTCAGCACTGGTTCCAAATCTTCAGAGCAAACTTAACCATGCTTCAGGCTGGTTTTTTGACCTTAAAAACAAAATTTTGCATCCTCTCTACTGAACTCCTGAATTTCTGAACAGAGCAGGCACATCTAAATCCCTTACTGAACACAGGCCAGAGACCATTTCAGCTCAGCTCTACCCTACAAATCAGTTTAGACAGCACTAGCTGACCAAGGCTGAAATCACACCAAGGACAAAGTAACAATGAATTCAGACAATGAGATTCTAGTCTTTACACACTGGCATTCCTTGATTTACCAGTATAGTCTGAAGATCAGTGCAATCAGTAAGGAAACAACAGATCTAGTGAGATTCCTGTGTCAAAATCAAGTCTACAAAATTTTCCTATATCCTGGGCATATCCTAACTACTAAGCCTAACTACATATTTAATTGATCAGACTGTTCCAGGGGATCAATGCGGGGGAGAAAAGATTCATTTGCTGGGACAGCTTAATTTTGGTAATTCACAGCTAGAGATGGGAACTAGGTAAGAACAACAACAAGAGACTAAGGCAGATCTAAAGCTGAATGGATCAATGATTTCCCTTATGTAGATCCCACTCTGAAGGAATCCTACGATGTTTTCAGCCTTGCTACTGGCTTTTAAAAGAAATGGGAAGACAAACACAATTTGGGGCTGTACCTACTGCTCACCTGTTCAATTACTAAAGAGAAAAGAGAATTAAAAGAAACAAAATTAAATTTACCTGGATCCTGTAACTCTCTTATAATTGTCCTTAGAATACACAGCGAGGATGCTGACCCCTGAGCCTATGTTAACCAGCAGCATAGGATATGGATTATCAAGGCAGTAAGGCTTTTTCTGGCACTGTTCAGGATCTGTAGGATTTTCAAAGTAATAGCACTCTGGTTGGCCATTGAAACCAACAGAATCAACAAAAAGGAGGCCCTGGATCAAACAGTCCAATTCATCCAGTTTGTGGAGCTGTAGGTCAGCAATCTGGAAAAGAACAACAAGAAATGAATAAATAAACATTTCCTAGTAAAATACAACACTAAGAAGGACAAAAGGCTCTGCTGAAGCACTTTGATCACTTTAATAGTAACACATTATCCTATTTAAACAGTACAAAGATCTAAGCATGAAGTCTGAAATAAAAGTTTGCTATCTGCCTGACAACAGGTACCTGCCAGAGCAGTGATGTGCCATGCAGTGATGCAATTTAGTTCCTGTGCCTTTGAGACATTCCCTGCTCTGCAAGCAGGAAATATTTCTCCCCCTTGATATTCTGAAGCAATACATTTATTTCCCCTCATTCCCAGCTCAAGAGGAGCTGCATATGCCTACATATCATCATTTCTCAGGATGCGAAGTACTTTAGCTCATCATCCAACTACATTTCCCAGCAATTTAGAGAAATTTTCAATAGAAGCATTAAGATATGCATGTTATGTTAATATGCATTAAATATACAGTGAATTATGTTTAAAAGATGAGCATTTTTTTAGCATGTCACCAGTAATCTGAGAGTTGTTTCTTTAAATTACAATGAGTACTTTAAAATGCGCAATGAAAAACACTATGTTTGGTGAAAAAACATATAAAAAACCCGAAACGAAAAGATTGTCAGGACCATGCCCCCAGAAAAATGTTCATAAACATAAAATGTTTATAAAAATACAATTTTAACAGAAAACAGAAAATTAAAAAAAAAAAGCTGACAAACGACTTTCCCTCTGAGATTCCACAAGTCACCAAAACCGTGCTTAAGCAGACATGTCTAGTTGCCATAGTATTCTATGCACTACGATTAGAAATCACATCCCTTTCTAAAAACAGAATACAGTGACAGTCTGTAGAAAGTCTCCTTCCCAGTTTTAGGTAGAGGAGAGGGAGCAAAAAAAATTGTAAAGTTGCCCATTCAAATCCCAAGGTCATTTGCGTCCTTACACATGCAAAGCCCATCTCACTTTACTTTCTATCAAAAAAAGTGACAGAGTACTATAAACAACAGAGTTATACAGAAGAGAACTGGTTCTCAAACATTTGCATATTGCAGGATGTTTTTATAGCAGCTAATGGAGAAGACTTAAATGGGTAACTATGTCCTATTTTTAATACTGGAAGCTATATTAAATCACTGTAAAGAGGAAAGATATTTTTATGGAACAGGCATGGCCAATAGGTTACATTCTTTTGAGCTATTTAAATCTCTCCCATGAAGTCTTTTCTCTGCTTGTACATTGGTCCAGCTTGCTGTAACTGAAAGCCAGCTCACTCTTTGGGTCTGCCTTTTTGTTCTACTTGCCAGTTCTCAAATCCTGGAACCATAGAAAAGAATTAAGACCAAACAAACCAGCAGTTTCAAAGATTCAATACACATCCAGTTGTTCATAGCACAAGAGAGACAGGTGGATATAATTTCTTCTTGTTTCTGTATTTCCTCTGGTAACTTTTGCAATCCCTTCATACTTTTTTTTTTCTTTGTCAGCACATGGCTACACAAATTACAATTACAGAAATGCAGCATTAAAGACTTAAACTAGAAGCTGTTATATAAAGACAAGTCATTAGATTTATGGTCCGTATTGTCAAAACCTCTGTTCTCCTGTAAGCCAAATACCTGGCCACAAGCTGCTTTTGTCTGATCCATGCTACACTTTCACAAATAGGTAAGCACTAGTCAGAGACCTTGCAAGACACAAACATGCAATACAAAACCCAACAGCAAAGCACTTCTGGCATCAGTGCAAAAACACAGACAAAATCCTTGATTCTACAAACTCTCCAGTCAGCCCACCAATTTTGTAAGAACAGAACAAAAGAAACTAATCTGATTCTTTCCCAAGCACTACACATAGTTTTATTAGGTCCAGGCCTCCACGTAAAAGAGACATACTAGAATTGGTTTTGCTTTTTATAGCTCTGTGCTATATTTAAGAGCTGATATACTGTAAGCAGAAAAGTTCTATTACTGCTTTCTTTCATGTATGATATTCATAGCAGAATGAAAAACTATTTCCCTGTGTTGCTGCAGCAGTCTGGTTTTAATTTCAGGAATGAGCAAGACTGGCATTAGTATTCTATGTCAATTCACCTTCATTCAGAGAACCACAAGCTCTGCAGCCACCAGACACCCAAAGCTCCAAGCAGCTTAGAGAGCTACCACTGTTCTTGCTAAAGAGAAATTAGGGGAAAGTTGCAAGAAATGTAGTAACCCGATCTTGTACAATAAGCCACACCAGAGCCAGTGTCAGAATTCAGTCCCTTTCCATGCCTATAGAACTGCCTTTTTGTTATTCGTTTCTTTGCTCACAATGCCTCAAAGAAGAAAAACTGCATTGCAAAATAGATGTGCCTGACATCACTGTAGCTAATTTGCAAACATTTCTTCCTGCTGGCCATCACCTGACGTACAGACACTACTTAACCTCAACTGTCAGCTGTTCAAACCTCTTCTCCTTGCAGGAACCAAAGTTTAGGTACAAATATGTAAAAACAAAACCAGAAGCTGCATACAGAAGCAATTTTAATTGGATGTTTTTCCTACAGTATTTACAAAATGCATTTGCAGGTATTTCCCAGCTCTTTATAATTCCTAATGTGAAAGCAGACAGCATAATGTTCGGCTTACTCTACTCTGCACTCCCATAAGTATATTCAGCACAGTGTCTCTATAGAAAAGTTATGTCAGAAAGTTGTGCTATGAGAGGAACAACTGCAGAACAAGTTGTATAGAGGACCCTGGAGGAAAAATTTATGATGCTTACAGAGAAATCATATGCACATTTTTTTAAAGAATAATTTTTCTGCATTATAGCCAGACTGTAATTTTTTTTTTTTAGACTGGTTTTTAAATACTGGGGAAGGGAACAAACTACTTCAGACCTCAAGAAACTCTCCAGGACCATCAAAACGAGGGACTTAGAACTTTAACCATGCTTACAAGCAGGTGCAACATACCAAGAAAGTAGCCAACACTTCCTCCCATAACAATTCACACTGTTACATAGTTCTGGGGAGCACAGGAAAGTCAGAATCTGGATACAGTTACAAGTTCATTTGTCCCTTGAACTTTCAATTAGAAATATAACTGGTTTTTTCCTGTAAGAAACTGTTAGGAACATAACATCTTGCAAGGTTTTAATTATCAATTACAACAGCCTCATTTACTATATCAATCTGGCTTTTATGCCTTCTGGGCAATGCTCCAGTTTTTATTTCCTAGAATAGCTTACAATCTAGCTTTTCCTTCCATCTCCCTCCCATTACCTCTCCCCCACTTACATAAAGACATGCTTTGCTTTCTTTATATTTTGATTATTTTCACTTCAACCCCCAATCCTCTTCTTTATGGAGCTGGGAAACAAACCACTCACATTCAAACAAGACGAAGTCTAATGCAAGCACATATCCAGCATTCACTGAGGCAGAAGACAAGATTCACTCCGTAATCAGCTCTGGGCAAAAAAAGCACTTGTCTGGCATCCTTTGCAGAGGTCTGCCTCTTGCCCAGCTAGCTGTAGGGATCTCTCCTTTCTCTTGATAGGAAAGAGATGCACATTGTTTCTCCCCACCCCATCTGAGGAGTTTCCTAGCTGCTTCTTGTGACGGTTACAGAAAGTGTCCTGGTTACTTGACACATTCTCTGGATGCTGCATTCAACTCCAGCCCAGTCTACATGCTACAGGCCAGCAGCTGTGGCCTAAGCACAGCCTCCTCAAGCAAGAAGACTTTTGAGTGTCTTATGACTGAGGGGCAGCCTAAGAATTTGTTCCTCATTACATTAACAGTAAACTTCTGTGCAAGTAATGTACATATGCTATCATGGAGGAGTCATAGAGCATAAAGAGACTCCTATCACAGATATACAAGCAAACCACTCTAAGTACTCAGGTGGTCACTTGAGTATTTATAGAATATGTGAAGTGACAGTACACGTTGGGGAAAAGAGGAAGGATTATCAGAATTAGGCATCAGATCCACCCATGCGTTAACACCACTGTTACGTGAAAATAAAGACAGCCAGCCATAAAGATCAGTCATTCATAAAGGGAGTAAAACAGAACAACACCCCTCCTCAAAAAAAAAAACCGCAAAACAAAACGAAAATCAAGGAAAAAAACCCTACTCTGGAAACAGGCCTTTTGGTGAATTACTTTCTGATGCTCTCTTCAACGAACATTACGTATAGCCATATGGTTGGTAAAATATTCCTGTGGCCTAGTTTAATGAATAGAGTTAGTTTTCCTACTGCTAAGGGAAGCATTCAGAAGTTAAGAATGAATCACATGATTTGCCAAGCTACTGATTATTACGGTTGGCAATCACCAAGCAAACCACAGAGACTTCTTCAGGTCTCCTCCTACCCTATGCTGCAGATCACATGAGGGAGGTCAAATAGCTAAACCTAGGCAGCTTTGTAGATTTAGTTGCCTTTTCATGGCACAGAAAACAGGCTTGAGGGAAACAGAAAATGCCTCATCGTTTTCTTATTTTTTAATACACAAAAGCAACAGAGATGTCTAGATCAAACTTATTCAACCCATTTAGGGGTTCAGGATTAGGCAATGGACCAGGCAAGTGGCAAACAGGGTGTTTGCTTGTCTATTTTAAGGAGAAAAAGCTCCTGTAATCTTAGAAGGGTTCCTTCTTTGCGATTTGAATGCTGTTTTTCAAGACATTGGAGCTTCTGTCCTAAATCTATGCAATTCCAGAAGTCACACAGGCATTGAAAAATAAAATGAAAGATAAATAATTTAAAAGCATATACATAGAGAAACAAAGGGCCAGAACAAAAGCATGTTTGTGAGATGAAACCATGAGTTTCCTAGCATTGAGCCAGATTTCTTTAACGAAAATAACAACATTCACAAACATACCTTAGTTTTTCCACATTGCTTCTAAGTAAATAAACATTTAAAGTCTCCTCCATATAAGGCACTATACAATACTGAATCCTGCAACAGCAAGATTTAGACTTGGCATATATTCTCTACTTCTACAGGTGCATTAGAGTGATCAAATATTTGAAACAGACATTTCACTGCTTTGAGAGAGCAGTACTGAAGCCGTTGTCCAGCTTTACAGTCAGCAGAACACACTGAGATAGCCAGCTGCTGTTACAATGGTTAATGAAGTGTGACAATTTAAGTGCCAGTACCCAGAACACCCAGGCCTTTGAGGGAAATTAAGAAAGCAAACCTTCCTGTAATGGATAGCATTTTTCTTCTGCAATTCTCTATGGATGTTATAGTTTGAGCCAAAAAACATTTGCTGTAAAGGAAGGTGTGGAACTGGATAGCTGGAAAAAGTGTCCAAAGCACTCACTTAAGTGCGAGTGCACTTCACTGATTGCATTATGCAACAAAACTCCCCAGCCAGCCTTTACTGGTTTTTTCTTAAACTACCTGCAAGTGTTGTAGCACACTGAATGTTAACCAACCCTGCAGAGATGTGGGATTTCAAGCTGAAGTCCACCAGTCATTTGCTATGTGAACTCATGCATTTGCTCAACAGATAGAAAACCAGCCTGAACTTCAACCACGGTTCAAGTGCTGGATCGACTATAACGCAGCTGAGACAAGACTAGTCCCTCACTGTAAACTGCATATTTATGGGAGGTAAAGCCAAAGCTACAGAGAGGAATGCTTAGCTATGGGAGTGAGGGACACAACATTCCTTACAAAGTAAGCAACTGTACCTGCTATTACATGATGCAGACTCCCAGAACTGATATCAAAAGCTAGCTGGTACTGTCATGCTTCCATATATTGTTTCTCCCCCATGCTCCACCAAGACTCTTGACTTCTCTCTGCTTGAATGTTAATACAAAGGGAAGTGAACCTGAATCAAATTTCCAGCCAGTATGGCTTCATTTCTTTTCCAACAGATAATCAGTTTGCAGGTACCTGTAGAGCGTCAAGGCTTCTCTGTTGTCATAACATACCCTCAGGCTGATTATGAAGCATCTGATCACCACAGCTGTACTCTAAAAAAACCCACATTTACTAAATACATCCTGCAGAGTAATACTTTGGTAGAATACCCAGCAAGTAGAATATGAATACCCTCCTCTCCTCTCTCCATGTTCTCAGCAATGCCACCAATTGACAATGTGAATTGATTCTGTTAATCTTAACCAGTTAGGATGGACAAAAAAAAAATGTTATTCTCCCTGCAAATTTTAATAGAAGGGCTCCCATGATGCTTTTCCAAAGTGCTTCCCCCTGATCCCACATGAACTGTTCACTTACCGTTCTAAAGTCCTCCTCAAACTTGTAAGCTCCACCTCCCGTGGCACAGAGCGTAGTGTGCAAACTGGAGAAATTCTTTTCACTGCCCATCTGTATGAACCTGTGCATGGCACAGCTGGGAAAGCGGATGAAGTGCAGGTTACCTTTGCGTCCACACATAGTCAGATTTTTCAGTTCAAGGTGGACATCGCGAATGCCAGTTTTACCATAGGCTGTATTGGAGGTCAAGTATTTCCTGATGCTTTTCAGGTTTTCCACCTCCTCCTGTTCCTCCTCTGCAGTAATGTCCTTAGGTTCAAAGTAGACCAGTTTAACCAGTGTTCCACCAATATCCATTCCAAACCATGGGAATGCTAAGAACAAAGGGGTTGGGGAGGAAGAAAGAGAAAGTCACTATAAATATACAGGGTAGCCATGTCACTGAAATAATTTGCTGACAATTCAGTGCAGTCACAGTACCAGCATCTGCTCCTAAAAGCTGGAGGTCACTTACACATCCATTTCACACTCTCTAAGTTAAAGCTCCATAAAGCCTCAGTTGAGAAAAGGAATAAAGAATCTCAAAATATTATTCTGTGGAGAAGTAGGTTTTAATAAAATGAAAACATTTTTTTCCCAGGAAATTATTTACTCTTCAGTCAGCATCTCTTGACAGAGCACGTTTATTGCATTTCACCCAATCGGCACTAATGGGTGAAATTAAATGAAATTGCATTTCACCCAATTGGCACTAATTCTACCAATATACTAAGGGGGGAGGAGGAACAAATAACCAAACAGAAGAAAAACATTTCTCAAGTCATATTCCCACTGTGTAACATCTACAATTGCCTTTCCAAGCCAAGCCAGAATTTCAAGTCACAAAGTTCTGTCTGAAGAGCAGCAATACAGAACCCCCATTATGCTGGAAGCCTCCAGACTTCAACCCACCAGAACCAGCAGCTCTGTTGGAACCGCACCCCTTGTATATAGTAGCCAAAAGTGAGCTGGCTTATGTTCAGTATTTACCATTGATAGACTTCTTTGACCAGAGACTGATTCCCTTTGCTGGTGTATGTGTTAGTCTATCATACAGCTATATAAGAAATGCCACTATTTGTTTCTCAGCATACATATATTTGCCCCAGCTGGCCTAGATCCACCAAAGCCTTTGTTCTGTTAACAGCAAGAGAAAATTACTATGGAGAACATGCAGACAGAAGATCCTGAGTCAAGCTGGTCTGCCTGCTCCACTTGTCTATGCATGAATAGATTTTAAATTGTAAGTCACGTAACTTTATGAAGCAATAAACAGTGATAATACAAAATCTATACACAGGCAGTGCAGAAGGAGATAGCTTGCAATGTTTCTTAGAAAAATTAAATTAAAAGCACTGAGTATATGGCTGACATCTAAGATACATTTCTAAAATAGTTACACAGTCACCTCCCTGCTTTTAGGGAGAATCAGGTAGACTTGATAGAAACTTGATTCTACCAACTAGGGCATCCCAGTTTGGTGTTGATACAAACTTGAAACCATGTGCATAACTGATTTTTCTACCAGTGAACCTAAAAGCAAACAACTTGGAGCAAAGATTTTAATAAGTACAGGAGGTACCGATCACACTCACGTGATCACAGATCACTATTAAGTTACTCAGTTTCAGATTGAAAGAAGTTTTGAGTCTTTTTTTCATTACCACAAGGGTCTCAGCATCATTCTTGTCTGGTTGAGTAATTCAAAAGTCACAATTTTTAACACACCCTCCCTGCTCAAACCAATCCTTAAATGTCAGATGTTTAAAACAGTTATTTCACTCCATTGCTGTATGCCAAGTAATTGAATCGTTAGTTTCTGCTGCACTTTCCCTAAGGACAAGCCAGGCATAATGCACAGACTCCAATGAAGGAGCTTGCTTACAGTTCAGTTTTTCTAGGAGCATCTACTTTTATCTGTTGTAAGGTCTACATTTTTTTCTCTCCATGCCGTAAAAGCTGCAAGACACTGAAATTACGTCTACTTTTCAGTTTAGTAAGATACATCATCCTATGCAGATACATGACAGCTCCCTGAAATGGGAAGAATTCAAAAGAACTGTTTTCAAAACAGGCTTTATTTTAAAGAGGAAAAATATGATACCATAGACTAACCTGTAAGTCAAACACTTTTGGAAGTACTAGGTAAATATTTATGCAAAAGCTGTCTGGTCCACACTGCATAACATTCTAATGCAGTGGAGCTCAGGATGCCAATCTCATCAGTGATTTACACAAATCTTTATTTAAGTGACTGAGAACTTTAATTACCTGTCCCCCTGGAACAGTAAGTCTCCTCCTCAGATATATCTTAACTAGGCAAGCAGGAAGCTTAATTTTACAAGCAGCACAGTTGGACTATGCAATACAGAATCAGCCCGTAGCTAAGGGTGAGCCAACTTCCGATATTTTTCATTAAGGGCATAAAATTTGCAACGCTCTACCCTGCACCAACAGTTGCTTTAAAGCTGAAGAGTAGCTTTCATCTGTAAGAGAGGGAAAAAGCATTCCATTCTCCTATTCAAACACAAGACCAGCAATAAGTGTCAAGTACTAACAGCTGAGAATTATTCATAAGTGACCGCCAAGACATTTAATTTTATATCTTAACATTTTGAGGGGTTGCAACTAATTAATTCACAAAGAGTAAGCACTTTAGAAAATAACTATGAAGTTATTTCAAGTCTCTATAGTTCTTGGGATAGTGGCACACAATGCTTGCATTTAAAATGCAAGCAGAAATACCAGGACACTTCTTTTTTAGCTTATTTTCTCTAGGAAACTTAAGTTCTTTTCATTTTGCTTGTTGTGAGCCAAATGGAGAGCTGCAGAAAGAAAGAAACTTTGCTTTTAGAACAGCAGCAGTTTTCTTCAGTGTAAATAGAGAGCCCTAGATCAGTCATCAAAAACAGGTATTTCAATTATGCAGAACAGCAGCTTAGTTTTCTTCACAGCTTTTAGCACCAACTATCTGTCGGAATCACTTGCAAATAAAACACCATCTTGATTGGTTGACCCATTAGGACAAAAAACAAAGCCTCAAGCTTCCTGAAATTCACAAAACTCCTGTACAACTAGAGTGACAGTAAACACACTTCTGTATTCTAGTGATTATTTTTAAAAAATATTCATTGTACCTTTTACTACTATCAATATGTTCCAAAACTGAAACACCATCAGTTCTTTTCAGTATCTTGAGATAATTCCTCTCTGATGGTACCTATACACTTCAGCTTTCCTGACGCCACTGAATGAGGTGCTCATGGGAGCGTGCTGGCAAACTGGAAGGTACTCCTGGGCTTTGCTGCCTCTCTGCATACATGGAATAAGATGATTTAGAAGCCATCAAAATTATCAGAGCCCCCAGTACTACAACCGGGGGGTATGAAAGAAAGAAAAGCATAGATAAGGTCTCCACAGACTTGAGGGAAAATGGGAGAAAAATTGTGCAGGTGGTTTTTTATTGTTTTGGGTTGTTTGTGGTTTTTTGTAGGTTTGTTTTAAACTGAAAGTCCAGCATTTCATTGATAACCTGAATAAGTGTCCAGTTTCTTGAACTATAAAAGGCCAGAAAAGCAAGGAAGGGAAAATAAAATCCATCACACACACATCTTAGGCTGATTGCAGTTAATCAAAACTGTATGATTTACTATGAGCAATGACGACACCACATATGTTGCAGAAATGCTTTCACAATCTAAAAAAATGCACTTCTTCACTTAAATTGTCTGATGAGGCTCATGAGCATTTCTCACTTTTCAGGAGTAGGTATGCAACATACCTATTGGATCAATAGAAACTATTACTGTGGCAAAACCAGAACTATCTACTGTATTACTACACAGCAGTAAGTCATAAAAAATCCACCATAAAATTTACTTCTAGGTCCCAGCATCAGTATGATCCATGTTTTCCTAAGAGACTAGCATAAATCAAAGACTCTGCTTATTTTCTTAAGAAAATGAATTCTCTTTATGTTAATAACCTGTATGTAAGTGTTAACTACTTACTGGTTTGTTATCTTGAGATAAAAATCTGTACTAGTCCAAAATACAGCTACAGAAGCATGTGACAATGCAAACAGAAGGTATCTACAGCATTGCATAACTAGGTAATCTGATGCACACCAACAGCTGTGCTATCTGGGGCAAAGGTTCACTCATGAGAAATTCCATGGCACATTTTACCTAGTTTCTGCATCAGCTCTCAAGAGTATGAACCTATCTGGCTATTTCAACTAGGCATTATTGCATCCAGATTTCAACACATGGGATTTAAAAAAACCTTACCATTAGCTTACAATATAAGGATATAAGGAGGGCATGTGGAAGGTAAATATCAAATCACAACACTCCTCACAGATAAGAGCTGAGGGGAAGCAATAATGAAAGGGAACTCCTAGGTCATCAAGTAACTGAATTAAGAGGATAACCAAGGGTAATCCTTTTCATACACTTAAACAACTACCACATAAGGTTAGCTGAATCTTTTTACTCCTCAACTCTTAGAAAGATGTTGTGCCTGAATCCTTCTGGTTAGAACTTTCTTTATTCTACCTGGGCCCTAGATTTATTTATGACCAACATGCAGCAGCTTCTTCTTTGGCTAAAACTGTTTCAGCTTATACATCTCTCTTACAAGACCTTTATTTCCTCGAATAAGACACAGTATCTCTATCTTTTTAATCAGTAATTTGAATGGAGGTATCAATACTCTGATATCTTAGTCATAAATATCTCAGATTAAATATCTTAGGTTCAGCTGCTTTTCTTTCTGAGTACACCTATGTTGAAATCCTATTACTTCATTTACATTTCATTTGCATTACTTGACACTGATTGTCTAAGAACTTTTTTAATTGGATCCGGAAGAGGTGAGAGAGCCAAGAACAGTAACAGGGAAAAAAAAATAAATCTAGAGACACACATAAATGGCATAGTATTCTCACAGCTTCTGAAGACTGATTTTTATTAAAAAAATAAACTGATAATAGCTTACACATATTTTTCAATTACTTCTTCCTGTTTTATACAGTTATAAAAACACATAAAATGGAAATTATTTTTTTATTTTGAACAAAAATAGAATATGTATGTCAAAAAATTAATTATATCTGCTTAGTAATAGAAGTTTCATCAAACCTTACAAAGCTAGAGCTAAATAAATCATGTACATGTATCAGGTAAAGCCTTCCAGTTAATCTTCAGCAGCAAGGGCTTACTGAATGTCTACCTCCTCACCAGAAAAAAACCCAAACACTAAAACAAACAAACAAAAGCCCCAAAAAAAACCACAAACCAACCAACCAACAAATAAAAAAACAAACAAAAAATCCCACCCGCCAAAACACAAAACCCCCAAACAAAAAAACCAAACTAACCAAACCCCAAAAAATTAAAACCCAAAAGCACAGATCTGTCTGTTATACAGGCACAACCATCCACACATATTGACACAAAACTTATCCACACAAAACCGACACAAGCCTAATACCGCTGACAACCCATCTTGTTAAACTAAATGAAAAACAAAGACAAATTCTCAGCAGAAGCAATACTAGGTGAGTCTTCTCTCACTGCAGGCTTGTCAGCAAAGCACACTGGTTTCACACGGAATCTTCCCTTCTCAGAGGGAAAAAAGACTTGGGAATATAGAATTCTACCTCACCTTGTCAGGAAGTAAAAACAATCAAGACAACACAAGGGTTTAAAAGAATAACTGCTGCTGAAAGATAGGTTTTATTTGCTGAAATATTGGGAAATGCCAATTATCTCATTATCTTCTCCACCACACAAAGCAAACCCCACAATCTATACTGAAGTCGCACATGCCATGTGGCAACTGCACTTCATTTTGCAATGTGCCCTTAAGCACAGAACAAACATCTGCAAAGACCAGGATTAAAAAAACCGAACAAACCAGTAAAATGGTACTGTGTAGTGTTCACTAGAGCAGGATGCAGTAGAAATCTATGCAGTAACAGAACAATTTGAGTAATAATTCAGTGAATTTTTAAAGCTGGTGACAATGTGATGTCATGATTTCCTGCAAAACTAATAATTTCAAATTTATTCTAGTAAAAAATAAACTACATAAATTAAAAAGTATATTTGCAAGCATTCATGCATTTTAATCAGCAAAGAAACTGCCCACAAAATAGTTATACAGAGCACTTCCCTCACCTGCTGTTTCCATTGTCATTTCATGAAAACCCCACAGCTGAAGATTCAGTTGTTATGCATCCTGGGCAATGGATCCCGTCACCTACAATTCTACTCTGATGGGCTCTTTTTTCCCTCAATATGGGATGGAAAACCCAAAATCCTCATTATTTCACAGTCAAGTGATTATATGAATATCTAAAAGCTTTATTCTTTGCTTCAAAATAGGTTTTACTATTATGGAGAGTTTGATATGCAAGTGCTGACTCTTCTTAGTTACACCAAATCAAAACGCAAGCTTGTCCAAGTTCTGCAGGTTTTGTTTGTGAATGAAAACATGAAGCTGGTCAAAGACTACAGAACTGGTTTGTGACAGAGAATGATCTGGTCACCAATATGTTAAATTTGATAGAGGATTACATTAACTATCAACAGGTAATGCATGCATTACATAATTAATCAATCAGAGAACATTCTAAGGGAAAGTGGTATGTGTAGATGAGAAAAAAGAAAAAAAAAAAAAAGCCAGAAAAGGCACTGGCTAATATGCAGTCCTGTGAAAGCTGCAGCTCTTCAAGGCTGTTTCTGAGTATTTTGTTCTGCTTATACATACAAGCTTTTAAAATTCATTTCAAAACAAAGAAAAAAAAAACAGAGTAGCTGAATGCACTTCCTACTGAGTAGAAACATATTTAAGTGTTGGCAGTGGGCAGCTGTGATTCTGACTATCCCCGATTACCCTTTTGGAACATGCTGAACTTTTAACGAAGAAGCAAACATTTGTTGCCTTTATCTGAAGGGCTAGCAAAGTGAGAGTGCAAAGAAATTCAGTATTTTTTCTATTAGATTGTTTTACTTCTAGACTTTACTATGGAACTATTCAATACCTCCATACTTACAAGTAAGAAATTAGCTATGATCAAGTAAGTAAAACTATTAATCAACAAATCGTATAGAATTAAGCCTGTTACAAATATGGGTGTTTAAATTTCACAGCCTTCAAACCAAGCCTGAAAACAGACAGCCAGTTCACTAACACCTCCCAAACAAACTAACCAAAAGCCACAGGAGATACTTCTGAGAAGCATACTACAATTTTAATGTGTTTGCAATATATTTTTCTCTGCGTTCCCAGATCTACTTCTTTCTTAATTCTAACAACGTTTGGAATACTAGCACCGACTAAGCGCGCAGAGCCTTCCCACGCTCCAGAGCGCCCCGGTCGCCCCCGCCGGGACGCCGGCGCAGCGTTACTTACAGTGCTGCTTGTGCACTATGAGCTTCATGAGCACGGCGGGCAGGCGGCGATGCCGGCAGGACCCTGGGCGCCGCTGGGCGAAGAGCGGCCGCCCGCCGGCCGCCCGCGTTTGTGCGGGGCCGCCGCTCCCCGCCCGCCGCCGCCCCATTGGCGCAGGGCGGGCCGGGCCCACGCCGGAGCGGGGCCGTGCCCGAGCGCCGCCGTCGCATTGGCCGCGCGGGGCCCTCGCTCCGCCCTCCCGGCGGCCGCC
>JAWMRA010000162.1:19086523-19102669 GCA_035584735.1 Pseudotriccus pelzelni
CCGGGGACGCGGCGACCCCCCCACCGGGCAGCGTGCGCGCTCCCGGCACCGCGCCCTGCACCTGCGGGCTCCGCCGGCAGCCGCGGGAGCGCGCCGGGGAGCGGGCGCGGGCGGGCACGGCCGCCCCCCGAGCTGCCCCCGGTACAACTGCGGGGTGGGCTGGCTGGCCCCGCGACCCTGCTCGGTCTCCTGTGACCGGCTGCGGTGTCGTTTTCGCCTCGGCGTGCCCTGACGCACACTCGTGACTCAGGTATCTGTGTCTCCGAGGCCTCCGTGCACTCCTCGCACTCCCCAGGCACACCTCGTACCTCACATAAAGTTAGTCGTACATCGGCATCAACGTGCAAGTTTTTGTCTACATTATCACGTGCCACTCAACAGCTTAAAGGGACTAGTATGACCTTGAATGAGTTTGACCTCGTGCTTTTTTTATAGTATCTTGGCTTTCCCTGTGCAGCACTGATAATCTTGTGACTGTGATTTATTTGCTGACCGCTGAGACATCCCAGTGTAAAGACACATTTTCTGAATGAAATGTACCAAATATCAAGTGGAGATAAAATGAAACTGGGTGAGCTGTACTGCGGTGTCAATGTGTATACTTGAAAAGAAACACTAATTGAATTTTCTGTGCACGTGAAGGTCATTTCTTTATACAAGCTGCCAGTCACTACATGCACAGCTGTCCTTAAAGTAAAAATAGGTCCCATAATGGCTCCTCCTTACACCTAGAATTAGTACAGGACATAGGCCCTCCACTGTAGAAAACCTACAAATGAAGAGCTATGAAGAGCTATTATAACTGCCTACAGAAGAAATTGCTTCTTGAGAGGTTACATGACATTCTCTCCACTTCTTGTCTGCAACAAGAACATTATGTTTAGGTAACTGGAAGCAAGCAATAGAAACATATATGCACCAAGCTAGGAAAATGAAGAAAGAGTGTTTGAGAACAAAGTAAAATTTTCTTCCTAAAACCCTGTAACTGATGTTCTGAAGATGATTTAAACTTAGAATTTTCCTCATATCCTAATGCATAAGCACTTGCTGTAATTGCCAGCCTTAAAGCAATTGCACTGAAGAGGGTAGGAAGGAAGACCGGCTACACACATTTACTGCTAGAAGGAGCTGTAGTGCTTCCAAAACTGTGAAATTCTTTGAGAACTCCCTAACTTAACTAATTATGTTTAAACTGCAAAGCTGAAGGGTGTTGCCTGGAATGGCACAGACCTTCATGCCATTTGTTGGCAGTGGTAGTCAGCTGGCTGGGTACGCTTTGTGACCTTTCCTTATCAAGTCAGACCTCTCAGGGCATGGGGAATCCTCACTGCCATTGTCCCCAGCTGGTAAGTTGTCCCCTTCTCTGTCCCTGACACAGAAACTGACTGCACATACGGCCAGCCAGATGCAGAACCCGGGACCGTTCCTGGAAGCCTGTTTTTCCCTGCAATTGCTGGGAGCAGACACATGAGCAGTTACTGTATCTCAGCAGAAAAGTGGCAACTTTACCTTATTCCAAAAAAAAACAAAGGCACCTTTAATCGCATGCTTAAATTTCCTTGTGGTAGAAGAGCAGTCCTCCCATTAACTCTGCAATGGAATGCTGTACCTATTTCAATTACTGTGCCCAGTTTTAGGCTTCTAAAAAACTTGCAGAATAACTAACAAAGGATTAAATAAAAACATTGAGTTTTAGTCTATGAAATGAAATATTTGAAGGGTCATTCACTTCTGGAACAGGTAGTGGCAAAGGAAATACATCACAATCGCTGAGAAATAAGAAAATTCCTAAGTCATAAGTGCAGTTAGAGAAATTCACTTTACACTGGAGGCAGACATTTCCTAGCACGAAATTAGACAACCATTAGACTGAACTGGAAGACTCAACTGTCCACTGCTGACAAGTATTTAGGAAAAATTAAATATCTGTGAGGAACAGTCTAGGTAGAGTTGATCCAGACTTGCAGCAAGGAGAGGACATCTTTTTGAGGTTCTTTCCAATCTTTTATTTCTAATGAAATATTTCCCCAATACTTCGCTGTAAATATTGCACAATTATGCCCCAGATAGAAGTGGACTGGACTTTGCTGCATGGAAGAAGTAGGTCAGGCAATACTGTTAGGATATGATCCGAATCACTGACAAGTTCAGGGGGAGTATAGACCAGTGGCATATAACAACAAACGTCACCTCAGATAATGCTGGAGAAAATATTACAACAGTGAAATGATAAAGACTGTCCAAATCAAGTGACAGGCTTTATGTACAGGGACAGATTTAATTTCTAAGAGTGCAAGTTTCCCTGATCGCCTAAGCTCTCCAGCAGGAATGGATATAAACACTTTCCAGCCTTCCATTGTGAAAAGATTGCTTCAAACCAAGGTGCTGCTTTACCAAAACAATTTCCCTCTTGTACTTATGAATATCACATGAATGGATCTCTGCATTGTAAAATACCATCTTTTTCACATTGTTTTTGTTTACACTTGTTTAACTTTGGAATGAGCTCTTAGAAGGATCTTACATACACTCTTCAGTTTTGATTTCACAAATCTTCTGCATTGTAAACCAAGACAAAGAGAATAAGATTAGAGTATGTTTAATGTATTATCTGTAAGGATTTAAAATGGAAGAATCTCATGTCCTCAGGTGTATATAGCATTGCTTATTTTGGGCACAGGCAAATTACAGTGTAATCCATTTGGCACTCAGGGGGAAAAGACTTGAATCTTTTGAATTAATAAAGCTGAAACTTGGAGAAAATAAACTGTTCAGCCTAATTTGCACTAGCTGTGAGCCACAGGTAGGACCACAGCACCCAATTTTACGAACTGACTGCCTGATGTAGTGATGTGAAGAGCCTGTGCTCTTCTGCACAGAGCTAGGCTGGTGATGTAAAGGCTTTAACGTTATACTCAGTATTTGAAAATCTGGAACATTGTAGAAGACATAATCCAGAAGAAATATGACAGAAGTAGTAATGTCACATCCTCAAAACAGAACAAAAAGAAGCAAAAAACTGTCCTGAGCAGTTGGTTCAACCGTCAGAGTCTGCTGGGTTTTCATTGATATTATTTACGAGACAACACATCACAGCACAACTGGCTGCAGGCAGGTATTGGTTTTAAGAGGTAGCGCACTCCCTTGTGTATACCACATATACACATCCTTGAAGTTATAGAACGTATTACAAATTCAGCTTCTAACGGGACAACCAAAGTAAATTTTTTCTCTTTCTTTTACTCTAACTTTCTAAACAAACCCTGTTTGCCAGTTTTCAGTCTAATTTGCAAGACAGCAATACAGATAGAATCTAGGTACAATACTGACAAATGACATTAAGGATGATTCTAGTTCTTTCAAAATTAATGTTTACTCAGTATTTCCGTCTTTCCGAACTGGAGTAGGTGGAAAAGACTTGTTTATTTTAAATATTTTCCCATATATTTCACTGTAAACCAGCAATCTGGTGGCGAAAGGACTGCAAACACATTGTATACAGAAGAATCCAAGATATAAATGGACCCAGAAGAGTGAACAAGTCTGCTGTACTGACTCACTGCATATAAGACATTCGCACAGCAAACACTCCATGGGTTATTCCATACTTGCCTGCACTTCAGACACTCAGCTTTCTGTCACTTCTTTTTATTTGTTTATAAACCCAGAGGGCAAGGCTGCAACTCTCTAACTCTCTCAGTCAGTTTCAACAAACTACTGACTACTTTGCCTATAAGATACTTGGCCACGGCATCAAAAGTGCTGTGGTCTAGCCTTTACAGTTTCAAAACCATTGGAACAAAAAAAAAAAAAAAAAAAAAATCAATCAAACAAAAAACCCCAAACCTGAAAAAACCCTAAAAACAAAAAAAACCCAACCAAAACACCCCACTCTTTCAGATATGTTATCATCAGGCAACCTGGCCTGAAATTTTTTAGGTACTTAGGAGGGTTAGCTACTTCTCCCTCATTCCATGGGGCTTCCATAGTCTTGGTCTAAGATTAAGCTAAAATAAGCATCAAACAAGTGCAATCCACATGTAAATCCATTACACAACAATAATTAAAAAAAAGATTTTACAGAGCACCAGTGGTGTTACTGTAATTCAAAGCCAGCTGGCTATAAAGCTTCAGGCGTATTTTGGAGAGGAGTGGTAATGAGATGCATGTACGTATCTTCTCAAACCACACAAGTTGTATTATGCAATGCAAAGAGTGCAATGAAACAAACTTGTGGTGTAGCTGCCTGCAGATTTACATTCAAGGGGCTACTGGCACTCTGCCATTCCTGTTTATATTCTACTCATATTACTTCCATGTTTATTCTGATTCTACAGTGAAGTTTTTATTCAATTTTTCCTCTTTGAAAATAAAGCAAATACAGCATAATAAATTAATATAAACTATTAAGAACATTCCTTGCAAAAAATCAGATACTATTGATTTGTTTTAGGTATATTTACATACCACACATATGAAATGGAAAGCACCAAGTCCAGGAGTCTGCTATTTCTTCCTTCTGTTTAGAACTGGGGAAAACTCCCAACTGTTTTGGTGTATGCAGTACCTTTGGTAGACACATGTTTTTTTAAAGTTTTTTTCTCATAAATTGCAGGACTAGAAGACCAGAAGTCAAACATAACTATATAATTACAAGTCATAGACGTGTAAATCAGATGGGACAAAACAGCTCTAAAACTGTGTAAAATTCTTACCAGGAAAATGCAATGACAAAAGGTGTGATCACAGGAAAGCCAAGGAAGCCTTACTATGCCAATAGCTAGCTAACATGAGAATTGTGCTTTCCCCACATAGTAAGGCATCTGAGAGGGGAAACTGATTACAGATGACAGAGGAAACGAAGGGCATAAATCGAGTCATATGCCTAAATCTTTGTCAGATTGAGGCCAAGAAAGATTATACTAAGACCACCAGTTCTTTCCCTTCCCATCCACCTACTAGTGCAGGCTCCTTTTATTTATGCCTTCTGTGACACTTAAAGAAGACCTGTTGATGTTATGAAGAAAAGCCCTGCAAAGTTGAAGCTCATCTCCCCTGCACTTTCACCAAGGGACAGAAACATGGAGGAAGGCACTCTGCCTAAGCAGTAACCTTGCTTTGGCAGTCTGAACAGCCCTTACGAACTCTGTTCTTTCCCTTTGTTGATCAAAAATACAGCACAGGTAGATCTCCTGGCCCAAGCGCCAGGGAAGGCAGTTTGAATGCTACCTGGAATGCTGAATGGACTAGGACACAGAATCATAGAATGGCTTGGGTTGGAAGGGACCTTAAAGACCATCTAGTTCCAACAGCCCTGCCATGTACAGGAAGGCCACTATCAGATTAGGCTGTTCAGGGCCCCAGCCAACCTGGCCTCGAACACTCCCAGGAATAGGGCATCTGCAACTTCTCTGGGCAACCTGCTCCAGTGCCTCACCATCCCCAGAGTAGAGAATTTATTCCTAACAACATCTCATGGTTTAAAACTGTTCCCCCTTGTCCAGTCATCATCTGCCCATGTAATAGAAGTGACTTACACATCTAACAGCAATAGCCAAGACTAAGGAATAATATTCAGAAGAGTACATAGGTGTAGTCTGGTCTTACCATCCTGCCCATCCCTGTGGCCAGGCTTTGCAGCAGTCCAAGTGGTTTCTACAGCTATCCTCTGGCAGTTCTGAGATGAGCTTAGAGATTGTGGTTGCTGTCTTTCATCCCAACTGAAAAAAAGCATGCAACAGTCACAAAGCAGTGATAACCTTTTCTATCTAAAGCCTTTCCTGACAGTATCTCTATGTCCAACTACACAATTGCCTTAATTTACACTTACTCTCCACAACTTTAACTGATCCCTGGCAGAGCTGTTGGTGCTCTTCTACTACAGGAAACAAAAAACCTAAGTGCCTTAATTTAGACATTTCAAATAAAACTCCCCAAATTAGTAACATTTAAAATCTAGTCCTTGATTATTTCTTAGGAGTACCAGCCTGTGAAGATAAAGTAGGTGTTAGAGGCAAATAATTTTTCCCCCATGACATAGTTTCTATTCTGCAAAGAGATTTAAAAAAACCCAAACAAACTGGTAATGGATTCAAACTATTAGGTATGTAAAAAAGCTACAAAACTAATTTCAAATACACTGTCCTTTGCCCCATCAAATCTATCTCGTAGCTAAGTATTTGGCTCAGTGTACTGCTGCTTATCTTGAATTATCAAACTTAAATATACAAAATGTAATTGGAGAACATGCAAGTTCACAACCCACTGATTGAGAAATACTCTTCATCATTATAAAAAAATCTATTGCAACAAGTGGTAGAGCATTTGTTAGAGAAAACAATGGCCTTTGCTCCTGACTGCTTCCCCACAGACAATTATCCTCATGTATCTATACATACTGGTTTTGCTTGCCTGAATGTCTTCACTTTCTTTTCAACTCAGCAGTTTTATGTGATCCTTCACAATGCAATCAGGAGGGAAGCAACAGTTTTAAATCAAGCACTTTGAAAGACAGAATGGCTAACAAATAGGAAAGACTCTCTCTTCCTTATTCAGCACTGCCACATCTGAAGAGGAGAAACTGGTTCCACCATCAATAGTCAGCTGCACAGAGATTTTTTTACTTGCACTGGTCTGTACTCCCAGAGCTTAAATGCTGACATGAAATATCCATGGATATTAATGATAATGAAACAGGTAATAACAGAGAACTTGACTTCCTATGCCTGTGTGTGAAAGCGAAAAAAAAGGCGTCTCTTGGAACTAGCTAGATATACTGCAGACAGAACTGGCTTACTCCTCTAACTCAGGAGGAAACACACAGTGTCCACTAGAGTATAGAAAGGACATAGAGGTTTTATTTTCCTTCTTCTGAAATAGTCCAGAGATGGGAATCAGAGTTAAACAGAAACACACCACACCTTTAGTATTTCTCCACTAGCAGGGAAGTATATACCGGAATCAGGATTTAAGCACATGGTTAAGTCCAAACATGACAGCTCATCCGGAGTTAAAACTTTAGTATAATGTGACTGTGCTTTCCGACCTTTCTGTTTAGACTGAAAAAACATATAATGTGCCCTTGTGAGATGAAGCTGAAAACACAGATAATGATACTCAAATGCTAATATTTTTTAAAATACCTTTCTTATCCATGTTTGCAAAGAATGAGAGTCTTGTGTAGGAAGGGTCTGTGCTATAAATGACAGCTTTGTTCCTGAAGGCTCCAACTATTAGTAACAAAGAAGGGAAGCAACTTTATGCTTACATTGGGTAGGTTTGCCATAGTAGTATCTTCTGAATATTTCTGGAATTAGTGACCTTTCAAAGTAAATACTACAGTGAAGTGTCTGTTCTGCGCAACCCATTTTGTTTTGCTCAAGACGCCAACTTACAGCTTTCAGATTTTCACAGGATCAATACAGACTATGTACACACAAAAAAAGAATACCAGAACTATAATCCATCTTTTCATTAGATACATGGTGAAAAAAACCCTGCAGCAGAAAATAACTTTCATGGTCTCTCCTGCATAGGAGGCAACTTGTGTTTCAGTGAAGGAATCTTAGCATCACCAAAATATTTGTTTTCTTGTAACAAAACATAACTAATACAAACACACACTTGGTCTAATGGGAATTTAAGTCTCAAAGATACTGTATAGGTTTTCAAAATGAGTTCTTTTAAACAATTATTAACCTGAAAGGGTCTAAGAACCATATATGCCAAGTACCATGGAGCACAAAGATTTTGTATTGTCTTGTAACATATGGTGGAATACCAGGACACATTACTTTGGCACTCATATAGAAAGTCCTAATTATACACATTTATTGTTCTTTTCAACCCAGAATGGTAAATCAGAGCCTTTGACCTCATGAACACTGCTAACCATATTTGTTGTATTTATCCTTAATTTTCTCATGGAAGTCAGATAAAGAAGCTACAGTTTCTTTTGGTGCCAGCAATGTCACACATAGAATGAAAAAACAAAAGCACTGTGTATCTCCTGTAAAAGAGGAGACAGATACTTTCTTTTGTTTAGAAAACCGTTTTATATCCACTGAAAACAGAACTGATACAGCTAAGACATCCATCCCTCGTATTTTTTGCCTGACTACTCTAAAAGTAGCAAGCACTAACTGATTTGCTTTCTCTCCATTTATAAAATGTACTTAATATACCAAAGGTGCTATTCCTCTTAAAAGGAAAGGGGAAAATAAAACAACAAACAAAACCCAAACAAACAAACAAAATTTAAAATAAAAACTAAACAAAAACCATGAAACAAAAACAAACAAACAAACAAAAAAAAGTGAGAAAAATAAGCAGAACAAGCACATAAATCAAAAAGGTCCAGATACCCTGTCAGATAAAGCTATGGAAGGTATGAGAAAAATACTGGCACAGTGGTTATAAGGCATCAGTGCTCATGGACTGCAAATAACAGAATACCCACAAATGATATGACATTAGTCTCCATTCACAGGCACAACTGCAATCTGATATAAGCTGAAATTGATACGTGTGACCTAAAAATCTAAACCAAAAAAAGATATCTGATTTATTACCTCCTTATTATTGACAGCTTTCAGACCTTAGATCCTCCCAGAACAAACTAAAGAACGCATACATGAAGTAATTTTTAGAGATTAATTTATATATTTTGAGGCAAATGCAAAGAACACCAGTGATTGACACATCATAACTACTTTCATAGGAATAATCAATCAGTGAAATATGAACCAAAAAAAAACTCAAAAAAAAACACACAAAAAAGGTGTATCTTTCCTGAAGAGAGAAATCAGGCTGGGACCCTTATTTCAGTGAACTAAAAAGCCTGGGATTAAAACAAAAATCCCACAGTTCTCCACCCCTAATCACCAACCAAGTTTAGATTTGATTATAAGCAGACTGACTTCAGTCACAGCACAGAGTGATATAATGAACAAGAAAGTAGGTATAACATAGCTCTGAATGTAAATACTTTGCAACTATGTAGTGCTCTGTACCACAGATCTTCAGATCCTTCACAAAATGCAAATAACTGTTCCTCTCACCTCTCATTTAAAGAAACAAAAGCAACAATGATTAAACAAAAAGTAGTGAGAAAGAAAGGAAGGACCTGCAGACAGGTCTCACCTTCAAACTGAAATCTGTATTTGGATCAGTTTGACCTAAAGCAGAAACTGAAATACTCATGCCCCTCAACTGGAAAATTTAGCAGAAGAATTCCAGAGTCATTCTCAGATTTTCAACTCATTTGCCTAGGTAGGGTCAGTGCTGAAATGGAAATCTGAAATTCTAACAATTTTCAAACGTAAGTCTACCTTAATTTTCTTATAGAAATTCCCATTTTTCCACTCATGGATTTGAGAAACAGCTTCAGTTCCCCAGAAGCTGTATTTTCAGCAAAACTGGCTATTAATCTACCAGTGCTTTAGGTAGGCTGATTAGCAGCTGAACTTACATTTCATCAGACAGAGAATAAGCCGTTTTCCATTTCTTATGGCAGGGCTCTGGAAAGACTCCTCCTTCATGCTGCTTATTGAAAACAGGATCCATTTAAATTTAAAACCAAACAAATAAACAAAACCCCTTGCTTGCAGTTTCAGCAAATTAATTCACCAGTACTATCCTCCTTTGTTGAAGTTCCTCGAGTCTATTAGAAACACACATTTTCACTTTACTGATGTTTTGCTGTTCTGCTTGTAAGATTCAGTGAACAGCTGCCTATTTATCTTTGCATGTACATCCACACAAGTTGTGTCATCTGGCCGTTACCAGTGTGATCAAAGTTCCAAGCACATAGGTAACTGACCTCAAAGCACAGTGTTTGAAGTCCTTGTGTGACATGATTTGTGTTACTCTCTACGTCAATAGTTATTTCATCTGTTGTTTGTTATATTTACAACTGAACAAAAGAATGAGAATAGAAACTACTACTCCACACAACTTTCTTAAGACATTCTCCTGTCTCAGTACAGGAATAATTTCAGCCACACTAGCGAATAGCCTGCTTTGTAAGAATAAGGGTATATAGTATCTGCAATGAACATGATTAATTTATAATGTCACTATAAATTTAATATCTCAATTTAAAAATCATAGTTGAGAAACATGAACATCTCACTAAAATATGCCAGACTTTCTTCTTCATTGCTTCAGCTGAAAATCATCCAGAACTATTAGAATAAGATTGTGTTTCATATTTTCACTGCATCATGAATACCCAACAGGGTGGCAACATGTGACTTCTTTAGGGAAGAGTGTATGTATACCCAAAAGAAACTGGGTTCCCAGTAACCACTGACACTGCACTTCAATATGAGTTCATGATACAGAGGAAGAAAAGGAACAAAGGCAACTGATTGGGGTGAAAGGGGAAGATGAGTAACAGACTTACCTAATAAGAGGCCAGAAATCCCAAGTTTATAGTCTGGGTTCTCTTCCCTTTATAGGCAGGCACTGGTGCTAGTTGTGGTTTCATCAGATCAGACCTGCATTGTGATAGTATCTTACAACCTGCAGCCAAGGTGGAGTGAGGAGGGAAGGGAAAGACAAAGAAACAAAACAGAAAGAGTGGGTTAGAGGCAACAACATGGTATCATCCATCCCAAGCAATTATGGCATGGATCTTCCCATCATTCCCATCTCAATGTTCTCAATAGTATTCAAGCAATTTATTAAGAATTCTGAGGTGTAAAGTTTATTCAGAGGAATGCTCATGTGATGAGGCTTTAACAAATCACCGTTCCTAGACGGAAAGAAATACATACCACATTAGATTTTCCTGGTCCAAGTACACTGCTGAGACTCTTGGTGGCCAAGTCTGCTTTAGACACTCAGAAGCTACACCATCCACATAAAACTGAAAACAAACCATCAGATTAAAATGTGCATCCTTGAGCAGCACTGTGGCATAATTTGCAGGGTATAGCTACATTTGTTATACCCAAAATCAAACCTCATGTTTAGTTTTAACAGCAACAGCCAGTAGCATCTATTTCTGAGTCACTTGTCTTGGATAATTAGTTTGCCAAGAGCATGAGTCACCGAGTCAGAAATTAGTTAGAGAATGACTCATTTCTAACTTTATACTAGAATTATACTTAAAAATAAAAAGGACTCCTCTCTTATCCCAAAATTATCAAATGTTTTGGTTCTTTTCACAATACCAAAATGTGCTTTATATAGAAAATCTGGATTAAATGTTGGAATAATTATCTTCTCTTTATAATGCCATTCACTCAGAAAGATCTTACGGTACTTTATAAATGTGTGTGTATTTTTCAGTGCACCCACATATATGATGAAATGTGGCAGTATGACAGTACTTGGCAACACTATACAAAAGCACCTGACTGAATCTGCAGTCAGATCCTATAATTTGTTGAAACGAGAAAGGAAAATTCAGATGCACAAAACTGAATTAGTAACAATGAAATTTTGCTGTTTACATCTTTTGCTAAAATGGGGTTTATTCTAACTACAAAAGGTCAGATCAGCCAGTACTTGGTAACAATTCATTTCAGTGGGAAACTTCCAGTTTCTTCAGATTTGAGCTGTGACCCAAGATTCAGTAAGGAGGGCTGACCTATTTCATAACTCTGCTTATTCTTGGCTCCAGCATGTTGTGACAATGTGAGGCAGGGCAGCATCAAATTGAGAACAAGATGTTGAACTGCATTTGGAAATACTCCCTAACTCTGCAAGTCTGGTTATGCCCAAAGACTGCAATCCAGGCAGCCACCTGCATATTTGAGTCCTTGCTGAAGAATTGCCAAAGATGTAACTTCACAAACAATTTAGCCAATCTAAGACTGCCTAACACAAGAGAAGCAGCCCTACCCTTCTGTCCCAGCAGCACTTCTGCCTGCTCTACTGCTGTTCCAGAATCTGTTTGGCCACATAGATCTACTTCCAATTTGGCTGAAAATAATGGCAAAAAATGTGTTAAAAAAAATTAGCTACTCATTAGTCCACCCTCTGAGAAGCAACTGAGACTTCATGAGTTTTTATTATCTTTCATCTGCTGGTCCCTTGTGAATGAAGAAGACTTTTTCTCTTCAAGGACTGCAAAGAGCACTGCTGTCCAATTGCATGGCACAAATACAGGCTCTTTTTCTCAGGAATATGATTTTGTTCTATGCAGGGCAGATGTCTAGCTTGCATCAAGCGCTCTGCCTTCTGTTTTTCCTACAGACTGGGCAATGCTCAGCCTGTAATATGGTAAAAAAAAAAGTAATATAGTAAAAAAAAAAGAAAAATATGAGCTCACAGTAAAACAGGAATGCCCTGGGCCATTTGCTATTGTCAAAGAACCATTTTTTCAAGTCCTTTAAGGTAAGTCACTGCTTAAGAAATTTGTTTTCTTAATGTTCATTCCTTGCCCTTTTATCATGCTGTAGGATAACCATGTTACCCAAAACTAGACATTAATTTTGATATCTAAACTAAGAGGCTAGTGAAGAAAGCAAGGTTCCTCCAGAGGGTAATTTGGATTACAGTTTTATTGCTTAGCTGTGCCATGCAACAAAAGCGCACTTCCAGAATAAGAGTTTAACTTAGGCCTGAATCCATTCTGAGCATTTCTCACCACTGGCTGTACAGGAAGCTCAAGCTAAAACATCTGAAGGTCAGTGGTGTGACTATATCGCTCCAATCACATCTTCACGTGAGTTAAAGCAGAAGCCCTGCATGCCCAAAGCCATGATGGCATTCCAAGGAAGGGTACATAATGTCAGAGAACGGCACTGGTTTCTGAGGTCAAGACAGCCGACTGACACTTGGCAAGAATAAAAGAAGCTCTGTCTTGGGTGTCAGAGCCAGAAAGATGAGAAATACTACACTGAAATACACTGCAATGGCTACATTGTAATGTAGTCTGCTCCTTGGATTTAGCCCATGTCATTTGAGCAGTAAGCTTCTTGCTCTTGATCCACATCTTTTTGAGCATATATATATTATATTTTTGAGATGCAGTAGTGTCCAGTCTTTTGGCTTCTAAACATAACTGTGTATGTACACACACAGCCTCCTTTAGCGGAAATCTTTCAGTTTCTTCAGCTATCAGCTATATATCTGGTATATATTTAGATATATCTTGGTATTTTTGCCAGTTTCCCTATTTCAAAATCGCATTACTCTAGATATGTATTGACTTCATGTTCCAGTTTGCTTATCTTGTTAAGTTTTTAGTAAGATGGTAGAGCAACCATTGAGAATGTATTTGGTAACATTTTCTGGGACTGTTCTGAGGGCTCTGAGGCCATAAGATAGCTATTTAGAACCTGTATTTCACATAACACTACCAAAAAAAAGAAACAATATTCTTAAAAAGTAATCCTAAGGATTAAAGCTTGAATTTCTTACACCACGAAGAATTTTCATAAGCAGCTTGGAAATGAAATAAAACTTCTGAAACCTCAACTGAAATAAAACTCAAACATATGCTTCATTTTAGGGAAACTCAACTCCAAGATTTTACCTTTAAATTATGGTTACCCATGCTGGTATTTATACAGCTCTATGGATGATTGAGAAAGAATCAATAACACGTGGAGAGAAATAAAGTTTTACTAATAGGATTTGGAATGCATCTCCAGCCCTTAACCTGGAGCTAACACACTGTCTGTGTCATGTATAGCAAACAATGGCAGCAGGCCTAGTCTCAGACTTGGAGCTAAAAAGACATTATGCAAGCATTTGCAGAACTTAGGCACAGCTTTAGAAATAAAAAAAGAAAGAAATAAAAAGAAGAGGCATTTCAGGGAACCAAGCAAAATCTGGATGCACAGTTCAAATATCTTCATGAAATATAAGCAGCATACACAAAAAACATTACCTGAAGTAGCCAGTGTTTCTGGACTGCATCTTCTGTATCAACACCACAACCCATTTTGATGACCAAAGGATATAACGACTTGAAATCCACAGGAAAACTATAATGCAAGATCCAGACTACGTTAAAAATGTGGCAAAACTCATTCTGACTTCTGTAAGTATGCAATTCAATTTAGTATTCCACTTGTAGAGCCATTTCTAACAGTATGTCCTGAGACATCAGTATAATGTTGACTAGAAGAATTTTACACAACTATTCAATACCAACTATTAATCTTCCTGTCTGTGGATTCTCTGTCAAGATTTCTAATCATGTGATTACCAGTAACTCAAAAAATGTCTCATTTACAGGACTCAGCAGGATCACAACCCTTTGGGTTTTGACCCCAACTGGGTCTGGCTGGGATGGAATTCGTTTTCTGGGACACAACACAAATGTCCTACAGATTATATTTACATAGCACACAATTTAAGAGTAGTCATCTTTTCTTCTAAAAATACAATTTCATAGAATAAAACCTTTGACTGTATATTTTATGAATTATTTATTATTAATGTATTGTTATATTAATAATAGTTTTATAATTCAACACACATATCTCAAACACCTAGTAACTAACTATTCTATTCATTATATAATTATTAATCAGTCAGACAAAACAACTGATGCATTTATAGGACAAATACTTGTGTCACAACATGAAAACAGTTCTTACCATTCTCTCCAATGGAAGCTTCTTTTGCTGTTACATTGACTACCATGATATGGTGTTGTTTTACCTGATCAGCCGACTCATGGCTAAATGTTCCAGCCCCTTTCAGCAATAAAGAAGCAAAATACTTAACCATCACTAGTGGTCTTACAGCATCCTGTTGCCAGAGTTACAAAAAGATCCTAGAAAAAGCAGAAGAAAAAACAAAGTAGATTTTATTTATTTATTTTGTTCTCCAATTAGTAAAGCTTCAGTCTCCTTTGGTACTAAAAAACGTATACATATATACAAACAAAATATTGCTCAATTATTGTTCACCTTGATACCCTATTAAAAATTGGCAGTTCAAATGAGTGAGTCATAGAAACATTTAAGAAACATTTTATCATCATTTATGCTGTGATGGTGCTAAAAAGCCCCTCTATGTTTAAGAATCCCACGACATTAGGAGAACCCAAGTACAACCACGCTAATGGAAGGCCTTAATGATCCTGCCTTGAAAAGTTTCCTGTCCATAACAACAAAAGATTTAAATACGGATGGGTAGGTGGAGAAAATATATAGCCCACAAATACTGAAAAAATAATTAACTGCATTACAAGTTCCTCAGAATACTAAGTCATTCCCTTGCTTTAGTTGCTAGATCCAGTGTAGAACACCATCACCATGAGACACTTGGTCACACACGCTTATGAAAAAGCTTCTCAAACTAAAATAACCTGACAACCCAAGTACACTGAAATGCTTGGTAAGCATAATGATCCAAGACACAACATCTTCAGGTATGTTTGAAGCCTGTTGATGAGAAGTAGAAAGATCTGATTTCAAAATATATTATATAAATTATATTGGCTCATTATAGAGAATAATTGATTTTGAAACTTTTTGGTTCTATTACAAGATTAAAGGTTGGTTACAGCTGAAGTGATCTCTTTAGCTCATTAGAGAATTGTGCAAGAATTCAAAGAGGGACTGAAGGAATACCAAGGGGCTGGGGGAGAAACAGGAAGAAACAGCAATAGCTTTTTTGTCTCAGTTGCACTCTTTCCAAAGACAAAGTCTTGAATGATGCAAACCGAAAGAAATAAATCTCAGATGTGTTTCAGAAAATATGCTTCAAATCTTCTCCTATGTAAGACAATAAAGCTCTTGTTGAAGGAGTAATACTATGTTTGCCACACACAGGTTTTCATATGAAGCTATAAAGGTTTAAAAATGGTATGTTGAGCACATGTAGCATGTTTTCATTACACAAAACAATGGCATGGGACCAGGTAGCCTCACTGCATCTATGAGGAGAACACGCATGGGAGTACCTGAACAAGCCTTCCTAACACAAGCATGTGGGAAGCATCCAGAGGCTAAGCATTAAGGCCGAAGTACAGCACCAGCTACTACAGTTTGTCTCCTGCTGCCCATCAGTGATCCCTCCTTCCTTCCCAGCATCCTGTCTTTCTTATTCTAGCATATGCTCCTCATGTCTCCTCTTTGCCAGTGTCATGGGTTTGCCCAGGGGACAATTTGTACCACACCCCCCACAAATTGCTCTAAGGTGAGAGAAGTTTATGCAGACAAAGAGATCTGATTG
>JAWMRA010000162.1:19102769-19171200 GCA_035584735.1 Pseudotriccus pelzelni
TGGCCCTTGTCCGGAAATTCATCTGGACAAACTATTTTCAATCCCCAAGGAGGGGGACTTTTGCAAACCCATGACAGCCAGTGAGTCTATGATTCATTTTCCAAACTGTATTTCATGTTCCTACAGCACCTCAATGGAGTAGCCTCACAACCAGCTCCTTCCAGTGAAGGTTTCCTCCTGCCCTGCCCAAAACCCCACAATTACTCAGTTAACCAAATTAGCCATGAAACAGCAGCAGCATTTTCAGGCTAAGGACAGAAGGCTCCTGATGCCCTGGCCAACTGCCCTTCTCTGCCCAGCACCACAGAGATGTCCCTGCCCCAAAGCCACTACCTGTCCCCAGGACAAAGCCCTCCAAGCCAGCGAGCACCCACGAGACTCAAGGAGTAGCTCATTGCTTAAAAGAGTTGATAAAAGAAAACATACATTGATAAAGAAAAATAAACGAATGAACAGCCTGTGAAGTCATGAATTCATAAACCAACTGTATGTGCATTAGAAATAATGCCACCCTGAAGGCAACTGATGGCAGTGGGGCAGTGAGGATACAGGATAAAATTAAAGGAAATGCACCCAACAGGCTGCAGAAATAAGAAGGATAAATAACACGAATTGCCCTGAAAGATAGGGATTAAAAAGGGCTGGCATGGCAGACTACCAGGAGTATTACATAATGCACCATTTTCCTCCAAGACATCTCTGTGACTACGAACAGCGGTGCTTTTGCCAGCCGGCCCCAAATGAACCCTGCAGAAGGACTTGGCCTGCATCCAGGATGGGAAGGCGGTGTTGTCAGAGCATGGGGAACCACAGCAGAACCAAGACTGATCAGGGAAAACTGAAGTACTTTGTTAATTCCCTGGGGAAGGTGAGTTCAGTACAAAGAAACTGAAGTCAGTTCTGGTTTGGCTGCTGCTCAGATGTGCTGAAGGATGCTGGGCAGTGTTGACCGTGTCTCTAATTACTTCTGACAGCGATGCAAAAGCAAGTTGAGAAGTGCTGTCTCATAGGACATCATCTCATCACTTGGATGAGTAGACTATCCACAACTTTTGAATCCCATCCCAAATAAAAGGCATACAAGTTTCCAAGGGTAATGGCAACAGTCATTTATAAAAATCTTTTCCACTTGGGAGTGGCAACTTCCTATACAAGTTATAGAGAATTTAAAAAGAAACATAATCAAATTTCAGGGGTGAATGAGTTTCTGAATGCTGTTTTGGCAGCAGATATATTTTTTGCAACTGGCTGTCCTTGCACAAAACACTTTAAGGAGAATATATTGCTAGAAAGGCATAAAGCTTACATACACAGATGAAGTTGCCTCATTTCCCATTCCAAAGAAAGCTGGATTGGTTATGCTGACTTAATGTTTTCTTTATCATGGTTTGTGTGTGGCTAGGAACACATGTTAGATTGCGGTTTAGTTTGCTCTTTCAGTATGCTGATGGTAGTCCTTTGAAATACAAGTTCAAATTAAAACTGAAGAACGTGCAGTATATTATAAAAACAGTTTTAGAAATCTAATATTCAAACACAATCAAAATATTACCTCTACCATGAGCTTTATTATGCCCAATTTAGCAAGAATAATTTTCTGCAGGACAAAGAACCCAATCTTTTTAGGAATATACCTTGCAAAATATTCCAAGATCTTCCGTTTTCCTTTCCAACAAGCAGAAGAGAACAGCTGTCAGGTTTGATTCCAGGAGCTAATTTTTCCCTTTCTTTTAGAGTCATTCTCAGTATCCTCCTGGTATGAAAAAGTTGGTTTGGCATTAGGTAAGTTCAGTAGTTTTAATTCTGTTTAGGATAGAAACCAAAACACTTTTTAAAAAGTGAGCCCAAGTCTTAAAGAATGACTTGAAGGACTTTTCAATTTTGCTAGCAAACAATTTCAAATTTAAGATTGCATCATTTTCTGCTGTTAAAACAGACCAACTCTTGAAATGTGGCCTACATCCGAACTGAAATCAAGTATACATATTTTACTGATATAACATAGCTTCTATTTAACGAAAGATAGAATTTAATCTCAAAGACAACTTCATCAAAGCAGCTGATACATAATCTGTATAGAATTATACCTTTACAGAATTGCTTGGTCCCGCTTTTCTTCAAATGGAAAACAAATGTTTGGTTTTGGCAGATACTGACTACTTTCAAGTTACTTGTCCTTTTATTTCAATTTAAAACAGGCAGCCATTCCTTATTAAAGTGCAAAGAATTTGTTTGATTCCGAGAGAAACTCGTGGTGATTTTTGTTACCAAATCCTGTACATTCCCATACCCTGACATTCTAGAAAACAATGATCTGACTGGTGTTATGACATTGGTTTGATTTTGTTGATTTGTTTGATGACACTGTTGATTAAGAAATCAAATGCTCACCATGCAAACCTGGTACAGGGCAATAATTTTGACCTGGGGAAGGTTTTAAACAAAGGTCCTTTACTAAGTTTAGAACAGCTGTTTTTGTCAGGACTGGAATATGAGGTAAGGCTGTTGCGCATGGGAATGGAAGGCTTAGACAAAGTTATTAAAAATCAAAGCTTGTTGGTGAGTGTTGAGGTACAGAAAGGACTCCCTTGCTTTCTAAACTCCTTCTCAAAGAAGGGCTTAGGTGCAGCTGAATCCTATCTTAGCCTCGGACTGTATTAACGGTTTAAATTTAAAGGAGTTATAGAGGTGTGATTAAACCACTTTGTCCCACAGGTTTTAATGATGGTCAAACAGATATATTTATATAAATTAATTATTTATTACGAGAAATTAACAAACAGGTGAACAGATGAAAAATCTTAATCAGAATTATTTACTACACAATATAAACACTAAAAATCAACTGGTAGTGTATAATATAGCATAAAATAATACAGTGCGCTGTGACAAAGCAATTATTGAAACAGTTATATTAAACCTAGCAAAAAGAAATAATTATTAAGTAGACATCTGATGTAACTCACCCATAACAACACTCGTGGAGATATCGCTTTCTCTCTACCTCCAGGAGTATCCTTGGACAGCATCCCCAGCCAAGGAAGGAATCTCCAACACACATCCCAAGAAGGATTATGTCAGAAGAACCTGACTGCATGAGAGGGGACTGGACTTTTATAGTATAAACTGATTGACTGCTAGTCACACTTTTACAGGCCAGCTATCAGCTTATCTGTCATATCAGACTTCAAAATGCAAGGTGTGTATTCGAAGTCTGGTGAACTACGATGGTTTTAGCATAATTAACACCAAGACAACACCCTGGCTCCAGCAGTTGATACTGCATGATAGCTTGATCGGATTTTAGATCTTATGAGGGTGGGTCTATCCTGCCACAAAGGCACAAGCGCATCCTGGATTTACAGGCGGTGCTTCCCTACTCAGCTGATCCCTGCTCTGATAACGCGGCATCCGCAGCTTGCGCAGGCCACCTGGCTTCTGCCCTCTCACCACTGCAATTATCCCGTTCATAACCAGACCGCAAAACGCCCGTGGAAACAGCACCGCTGTGACCACCCCGAGTGCCGACAGCTTTGAACTTACACACGTCCTTCTGCCGCGCCTGAAAGAGGCGAGGTCCGGCCGCTGCAGGCAGGTGAGGGCAGGCCCGGCGGAGCCAGGGCGCCTTCCTGCGGCAGCCGACATGGTGGTGCTGCTGCTGCTGCTGCTGTCGCCGCCGCGGGGCCGGAGCCGGGCCCTGGCAGCCCCGAGCGCCGGCAGTACCGACACCCCCACAGTCCCCTCAGAGCGCACCGATCCCGCCGGAGGGCGAACCGGGGCACGGCATGCCCGCCCCGCCGGGACTACATCTCCCGTCGGGCCTTGCGCCGCCGCGCTCCCAGGAGGCCGCGCGGCCCCGAGGGCTGCCATTGGTCGGATTCGAAAAGAAGCCGCGGCCGGCGCGGAGAGCGAGGGAGAGTCGTGGCGGGTGAGCGGGACGGGCACGGGCACGGGCACGGGGACCGGGACGGGGACCGGGACGGGCACGGGCACGGGGACCGGGACGGGGACCGGGACGGGCGGCCGGGGCAGCCCCTGCGGGGCACGGAGCTTTCGCTCGCAGGGTAGGAAGGCGGGGTCCGGGCGGTTTTCGGGGTCTGGGCAGTTTCCCATGTCCGTGCAGGGCGTGGATAACGCCCGGTCCGGGCCGTGCTGGGGCAGAGCCCCGGCGGTTGTGTCCCGTAGGAACGGGCGAAGCCTGGAAGTGAGGGGTTGTATCTGCGGAGAGGAGAGTTTCCTTTTAATATATATATATATATTTTTAAGTGTAAAGGCTGGTGCTTTAGGTTTTATGTAGGCTCCAGTGTGGTTTGGAGCTTTTTCTGTCTTGCCCTGTGCTGCCCGGCAGTGCCGCAGGCTGCGTGTGTGTGCTGTGACCACGCTTTGCAGTGTGTGCCAGTGGGGATCCCCTTCTTTTAGGGTGTCTGCAGCTCTATTGCCACGGTTAGTAGAGTTATAATAACACAGTATACACGTACTTTTTAGTGGCTGCAGCCAGGCAATGTAGTTGTTTACACTAGAATATATGAAGCAATTGCAGTGCTCTGTGACACCACGTGGAGGCAAATATATAGTCTGCACCTTGGGCTTTGCATTCTGTCAGGAGCTGAACCTCACTGCCCTGAGTGCTGGGCTATGTAAATACTTCTAGTTCCAGTTTTAGATACACAGCTTAATGTTTGCTTTTTGCCTCTTGTGTAAACAGATACAGAATGAGAGCATAATCTTGACAAATCACACTTAAAGCTTATGTTTAAAGCAATTAAAATGTCAGTTATTTAACAAATATATTTCCTGTAAAGGGCTGATAAGAGTTTTACAGTGTGGCTCTGTGTAGCTGATGAATAAGACTTCAAATTGTGATAACCCAGTTTCTTTCCAGCTGTAGCTTATTTACAGGTCAGTCTTTGTTCAGGCCGTGATGATATTTTGGGCTACGTTTTTCCTGGTTTTCATACAGTTGCCTGACAAAAATAAAAAATGTTGATTAGAAGAAACAAAGTAAACATTGATGCTTAGTTTATGTATTATTATTACCTCATTTGAAGATTGGTGACAATTGTCTAGCTGCTTAGAGGTCTCTGCCTTTTGCAGCCTAGATAGAAAGATTGAGCTGTTAAGTATTTTGACACTGAAGTGCAGAGTTCTCTCAGGTTTTTTTGGTGGGGGAGATGAAGATAAGATTGCTTAACAGGTAGGCAACAAATATTCTTTTTGAGCGAAGGGGTTTTGAACCAGCCCTACTCTATTCATTGCTTTAAAGAACACTACATGTTCTCCATTAGTATTTAGAGAAACAATTTATATGCTCCGCTGTAACCTAGGCATGGGAATGTAGTATAGGAGACCACTGAATTGTTGTGTGCAAAGCTTCAAACTGTAAGAGGTCATGTGGTAGGTGTCTATTTGCTGGATTCCTTGCTGCCATAGTCTATTAGTAATTGCCCAGTGAGTTACTTTAAACTGAATCTGTAACAAAGCCTGCCATGTCACACCTGTAATATTATAGGAAAAAGGAATATGACAGTAAAGTGCAGAAAAAAATATACTAATATTTTAAAATAAAATGCACTTTTTAAAGGTTATGTTGAAATTTACCTGTCTACTATCAACACTAAATCAATTAACTTAAATTTTCTATAGCAAATTTTCACTGCTCAGTTTCAGAAATGCCCAAAAAATTAAATTATGGATTAATAAACTAGTCTGCTGATCCGTAAAATTACTAGAAAGCAATACTTTAATTTCTACTCTGGCATGAGGTTTTCTAGTGCCCCTTTAATAGTTGAAACTGTCTATTAGTCTTTGGAATGTTTCTGAACTCTATTATGCTACACTGTGTTATCTTTATAGCATCAAGTATTTATAAGGTCCTGCAGAGATAACCATGACATTCTAAATGGACACTACAGTGGGATGATGAAGTTGTGGAACAATACGATTAGTTTTTAGATTATATCTTCCTTGTCAGACATGGGTTTTAAACAAGTTTGTGGTGTATGTGTAAGGCTTTTCCCTGCTAAACAGGTGCTTCCTGTTTAAACAAGAATGGTTCTTGATTCATCGTGATGCAAAGCCCTCTGTAAACCCACTCCCCAGCTACCAGAAACTTGCTATGTAAATTATCAATAGGGTCAGGAAAGCTTTCTCCTTAAAGAAAATGCAATTATCAGTTTAAAATTGACTGTCTTTCTAAGGGACTTTAGAAGCTCTATGTTATATGATCAGGGAGAAAAAAGTAGTTTTATTTTATCTTGCAGAATGGATCCAACTTTGGATAATGACAAACTTTACAGACCATCCTATATTTCTAGCATTGAGCTATCTCCAAGATCAGGACCAGTGAGTGTGGAAGATCTTAAAACAGATCTCTCCTCAGAATTTTCTTTGGTTTCTTCAAGCTCGGACACAAGCCAGGTAAGAAAGCTTTAATGTTCGGATTGCTTGGGCATTTATTTTTTATAAAATAAGGTTAATCCTTTCATCCGTAAGAATAGTCAGAATTTTACAGAGAAGATGGAAAACATCTTTTTTATGTTTTAAATTTGGAAGAGATGCATAGGATTAGACTAAGTTGTGTGGCATTGCTTTGATGCCTTATTGGGCGCATCAGTTTCTTGTGAATGAGTCTAATAATTGCCAGTTCGTAGAATGTTTTGTGGGTGTCATTCTTTATGTCTAGTTGGACTGAATGCAGTGTGTATATGTATGTGCTAGAAGATTAACTCATCACAGCCAACTTCTGCAGGGGCCTAAGCACTTGTAAAAATTGATGAATAACTTTTGATTCCCATGTTATAAGATAAGTCTGTTCAAAACAGCCTGATTAAATAGAACTGCCTTAACATGCTAGTTGTCAAACAAAGAATAAAAAGTCTAACTTTCTTAACTTTTTTTTTTAGGGGAGCACTTTGGACTCCAAGGGACACATACAAGTTTGTCTGCGTATAAGGCCATTTACATCACTGGAAAGAGAAAATGGAACACAGGTGTGATGTTTATTTACTTTTAAAATACCTTAAATTTGTTTTGTGGGAGTTTTTTGTTTCGTTCCTGTAAAACCCTTTATATTCTCTTCATGCCTGCATTGCTTGTGTTTCCTTTTAATAGGACTGTGTTTCACTTGAAGGCTCAACAAACATCATACTGAAGCCCCCCCACCACTACTTGAATCGACTAAGTGAAAAAAATGCTGGGCAGATGATACAGAAGTTCACTTTCTCACGAGTAAATCAGTTGTCTTTAAAAGTTTTTAATTTATTCCTAGAGCAGGTTGTTTAACTTATTTAATACCAAAGAAACTTTATTTTTTGTTTAACTTTGTCGTCTTTAAGATTGTAAACAAAATGAATTTAAAAGAGCCTTAAAAAGTCTCCAATGATTGCTTAAAGAAAGTATAACTATTTCTTGGTAAAACGCAGGTGTTTGGACCTGAAACAACTCAAGAAGGATTCTTTGAAGGCACCATGAAGGAACCAGTGCAAGATTTCTTAGATGGATATAATCGTCTTGTTTTTACATATGGCGTTACAAATGCTGGGAAAACTTACACTTTCCAAGGTATAAGTAAAAACAAGTTCTTGAATACACTTCCTTTTTTTTTTTTCTAAGTGAGGATTACTTCTAGCAGAAATAAAACTTTTTCCTTCGTTTAAACTGTAGGACCTGTACATTGGCTTCTCTTGAATATCAACAAATAGTCTTTGAAAGTTTGTTTCCATAACAAATATAAATGGCAACAGTCACTGCCAGAGTTTACATAAACAGTAACTCATATTGCTTTGTAAGGCTACAGTAATTTCAACCAGGTCCGTGAGACTTCTTTTTTTTTCCTCCTCGTATCTAGAAGGTCAGGAATGAGGAGGAGTTGGGAAAATAATGTTCTCTATAACAGGATATGAAAATATGTAAGTTGATCTACGCCAGACTAGTGTCTTCTTATTATGAAGGTTATATGCATCTTAGGTGCACAAATAAGAAATAATATTTGAGTCTGTTTCAATTATTACAGGCAGAGAATAAATGTTTTGAAACATGCTTGATTACTTCTGTGTATTTCTGTCTTGTCATGAGTTCCTGAGCTTAACAGTATCCTAGGAGACCTTGTCTCCCGATGCTTCTGTTCTGTTAAAGCTCCATATCCTTTCTGGGCAGAAGATGTTGTTCTTCAGTTATTTTTCAAAGCATTGTAACAAATAAGGTGATTTGATTCATGTGGAAAACATTTTTTCTATCATCAAATGTTATTCGGGATGCTATACCACTTATTTTACACAAAGAAATAGTAGAAGGACAATAAGTCTTGTGCCTTCTGAAACTGATCTTTATTGAAGTGACATTATTTTCTAAGCAATCTTCAGTTAGGTGGAGTATAATTAAAGGTTACTGCCAGTACTTTCACTTACCATTTATCTGGGCCAATAATGGGATGCTCTTCACAAGGCTTTTAGAAGATTTTTTTAGGAATTAGTGTGGAATTAGTTCAGGACTGCAGCTAAAAGATCAGTCATGAGGTTTGTTTCAAGATTGCTTCCTTGAGAAAGAATGAAGGCAGCCTATGAAATACAGTTGAAAAACTGTGAATCTTTATGAAATATCTGTTGGTTGGGGGGTTTTGTTTGTTTGTTTTCCCTCAAGGCTAAGCTCATACAGAATACTCCAGCAGTTTTTATTTTATGTTATGCTCATCACTGGTGTAGAGAACTGTTGCTGAAAGTCAAGTATTTTTAAAAACACTCTAATGGCATTTCTATTACCTTGAGAATACAAAAAAACCCCTATGATTCATGCTGTAAGTTGTCTCCAAATTTCTCCTATATGCCTTAAGATTTCTTATTTTTCTGTCTTCATTTATTTGTATACCTTGTTCACACTAATAATTAGGATTTTTCTTTTGTTTATTCTTTCAGGGACAGAAGATGATGTTGGTATTCTGCCAAGGGCCTTGGATCTGTTGTTTAAAAGTGTTCAAGGAAAGCTATACACCGCAATGGATCTCAAACCCCATCGGTGTAGGGATTATATAAAGCTGACTGAAAACCAAATGAGAGAAGAAACTGCTATTAAAAATTCACTACTTCGCCTAATAAAAGAGGTAGAAGAGCACTTTCTGCACTGATGAGTAAATACATCTTTAGATAGCTCTATCTTCTCCATTTTTCAGTGGGAAGAGACTAGCTGTATTTAGGCATGGATGTATCTGTTTGGTGTTAGCCAGCTATTCAGATGATCAGTAAAGTGAGAAATAGATGATGAACCCTGTTCTCCTGTGGATTTCTGTCTTATGGCTGAATACTCAATGGACATGTAAACTCTAAGTGAATTTTTTCTGTAGCTTGGGCACCTGATAATTTATTCTCTAGGCTTACTGCTTAATAAGAACTGAATACAAATATTCTCCTTTCTGTCTGTGGGGATACTAGTAGTTCTGATCCTTTAAGTAACTTACTGTTTTTCAGGATAGTTGAAGAAAATTAACAATTTTGAGGTTGTTTTCCTCTTTCAATTTGGCAAATATCTTCAAAGGCAGCAAAAATTTATTTGAAACAGCAGAGCTATAACAGTAGCGGACTTAGAGATTTAAATTAAAAATGGATTTTTGCTGAACTTCATTCTTATATTCTCTGTTGAGCAGTCCAGAATTACACTCCAGTTTAGGAGGTGCCTGGAATTCTAAAGCTGTTTAGATCAGTTACAGTTATGGGGGATTTGTATTTTGTATAAGCATACCCTTTTCTTGGTTTCTTTTCATTCTGAAATGAGGGGAATAATGTAAAATAAAACTTAGCATATGCTAAGATTTGGAACTAGAAAGGTACTATTCTGCTTTTGGTTTTGTTTTTAATGAAAAGAATTAAGCGCGTCTCCCTTGTGGTATGCTAGGATATAATGGCTGTTGTGGGAAGCAATATCTGTTACCTTAATTTTTATCCATTGGTTAGCTGGGCTCCGGGGTGGAAGGTAGATGGCAGCAAAATTCTTCGACTTCATTTCAGAAGCACAGGCATGTTAAATCTAGCTCCGGCAGTCTTCAGAAAAGGATGTCACGTGTGTGTTTGAGTGCACATATACATACCCTCTACTTTGTAAAACTGTGGTTATAAGAAGAATACTTAAGCTTATAAATTTGCTGGCAAAGTTTGCATCTACTTCAACAGAGACAGGTTTGGGTGGGTGATTTATATGTGTAAAGCTTAAATCTGAAAGTTTTGATTATGTAAGTATTCCATTTTTTCAGGAGCACTTGCAGAATCCCAGCTTTATATGAAAAATACCCTTGACAGAGCACTATAAAACCCAGACCCAAACCACACCTGTTTTTTAATTCTTATTAGTTCTCTTAAGCATACTTGTTTTGGTAGATGAATTTCATTTCTTTAGGCACTTTCACTGACAAGTCTGTCCCTAGAAAAAAGATAACTAACCAAAATTAAGACTGGGAAGGGAGTGAAAGTGTATGAAGATTATAAGCTCTAGCTTTAGGGTTTTGGTTGGTTTACTTTTTTTTTTTTTTTTTTTTTTTTGGAAAAAAAATAGCTCAGCAAAAATTTTTTTTTCTAAAACTTTGATTTTTATTTCAACTATAACATTTATTTCAAGCATGCATCAGGAAGCATAAGTTGGTCATTTAATTTTTTTAGATGAATGAGTGTTCTACATTTACTGCTGTTTCTGAGTGTGGCCTACTAAGGTATAAGATATGAAACTGTGTATTAGCAAAATACCAATAATAAACTTCAAATGCAGTTTACACATTAGTCTTACACTGGTAAATTTAAAGAGTCCTAGACTCCTGCTAATCATCCTGTTAAATCACCCTGTTTCTGTGTGGGCTCCCACTCTTCTAATTTTTTCTGTGGCTAGACTGCTGCTGATTCAACAAGCTGAAATGCCATATACTGAGGTAAGGGAAGTGTCAGGAAAGAGTAAGAACAGCCCTTTCAACAACCGTATTTGGGTACATTGAACTAGACATGATGTGTAGCCGGGATCTTTCTATGTTGGAGCCACGTTCTATTCCTATTTAGTAATACGATAGAACCGTTGGAAAAGTAACTTGTAGTGTATTGTGCTGCCAACAATATATTCTAAACTTTGTTTTCATTTGTAGGTAGACCATCAGATTAGTACTAACAGCAACGCACCTGTTGATTCTAAGGGTATGTTTCGTATAAAAGAATTGCAATTAAAGCTGGCAAAGAAGCTTTCTTGACATCAATAACTGACTTCTGGTCTATGTTAATAATAAAATGATTACTTGTCAATTTTTCTGTGCCTGTGAATTGGATAATGAGCAAGTTATCTGGGCAGAAAACCCAAGGATAAAATGGTTAGAATACCTGAACAGGCATTATATGAGCTGTAACTATAGCAGGGAAAAGTAGTACTAATTAAGCTATGGGCACTAGTAGTATCCTGACAGGCTTCTAAAATATCAGTATGTAATTCTATAAATCTAACTCTAACATTTTGAAAACTACCAAAATACGAGGTTTGCTTTAAAAAGTCAAAATGAAGTATGCTTGTTAGTTGAATTCTCTGTCTTATGAGACCTGGATAACTCTTAGTAAGCTGTATATGCTTGATAGAATTTAAAAGTGGAAAAGGAAGTGGTACAGTAAGTGTCTCTTGCAAATATGTAGGTTAAGCATGTGACTTTCAGACATTTAAGAAAAGGGGTGGGAACTTCAATGAATTTTTTTTGGGTTAAAGGTTTTTTAGAAGTTTACTGTAACATCAATTTTCACTTATTTTTTTTAATGAAACTCATTCTGCAAGGTCTATATTGACTGGTAATATTTTGCATTTGGCAGATTTGGAAGATACCTCAGAAGACTCAGAAGAATCTGCCACAATTGCGAGAAATGATATCAAGTTTTCTGTTTGGGTTTCATTTTTTGAGATTTACAATGAATGTTTTTATGATCTACTGATTCCTATATCAAGTGACAAGAAAAGAAAAACACTACGGCTTGCTCAAGACATCAAGGGATGTTCTTTTGTGAAAGGTGAATAGAATACACTGCAAATTGCTGAATGTTATTTGAAAAGTTGGTCTACCTGTAATAATGCTTCTTTCTGGATTGGAAGACTCCTTACTGTATTCACTGTGGCACTGGAAATGTCTGCCTTGAGTGATTGTAACATTCAAAAGCCTCCGTGCACTCCAGTGCCTCTATTTCTTTGAAATGGGATAAATATTGGAAACAATTGACAAATTTGTTAGTGGTTTACTCTTATCCATTTTCTTAAATACTCCAGTAGTTCTTAACTGTATTTATAATTGGCTCAACAGTTTGGGGGATATTTTTGTTTTCAGTATTCTCTGTAGAAAAGCAGACTTCAAAGAATATGTGAGAAAGTTCAGTTTGACTTGAAATTGCATTTTAATCTCCAATCAAACCTGTAATTCTGTTTTGGGTTGCAGGAGTGTGGGGATTATAAATAACAGTTCAACTGTTGTTTGAGGTTATGAGGAAAGAGTTTTAAACCTATTTAATTTGTTACAGATTCTTTTGAACAATCAAGGCACTAATTCTAGAGTAAGGGCTTTTTTTGTAGGTGTTTGGCTTGCTGCTTTTTCAGTTAAGTCGGTGGCCTGAAAGATGTCCAGATGACTTCCCCTTCCTCACTTCTCCCTTACACCTGATTGTAGTGTGAAATAGATAAGCTATCCAGGTAGAATTCTGCCTTGCTGAATATATGAATATAGGGCATTCTACTCATATTAAACCTTACCTTTTTGGCTTTTCAGTGCTCAGGCTAAAGTTGCTCACTTAATTTGAATGAAACATATTTAGTGTCCTAACAGAAAGAAATAATGTATTGTACTTGTGCTTCCTTTCCTGTGAGAGGAGGCATTTTGATTTTGTCATCATGTAACTTGTGTCTGAAGCAGGTGTAGTAAAAGCCTGAAGTAAAAGTAGTATCCTTGCTGTGCATACATTATCCTCTTTAATACTTATTTTGGTAATATTATTTTCAAAACTGTCATATTTCTTTTTCTTAAAGATTTGCAGTGGGTTCAGATTTCTGACTCTAAAGAAGCTTTTAGACTTCTAAAACTGGGGTTGAAAAACCAGAGTATTGCAAGCACAAAATTAAATCATTGCTCCAGCAGAAGGTAAGAAACATTTTGAATAGCATTGGGCATGGGGTGGTGTGTAGGAGGAAGGAGAAACTAAAATATGGCTTATGGCTTTCAGGAAAGGAAGAGGCTTTAACATGGTCTGGATTTCTAAAGTTTCAGTTTTGGTGTCCTTTAGCAGTATGTGACACATAGCTTAAGTACCTGTTCATCTTATTGAAGGATTGAATCCTTTTGGCTTAAAGCAAGCAGTATTTTGTCAAATACTCTATACAAAAGCACTTAGCTTTATTCCATCTAAATGCTTGAGGAAAAAGCAAAAGAACTATACAAAATAACTAAAAAAAAGGCTATATAAACATAAAAGTTTGTATCTAATAGTATATGCTCTCTTACACTGACAGTTTCAACAGCATTTTGAACGAATGTGGAGGCTAAAAATATTTTGGAAGTATTTCTCTTATGATTTCAATTTCTCCTTTTAGTCACAGCATATTCACAGTTAAGGTGCTAAAAATTGAAGATTTAGGAACACCACGAGTGACCCGGGTCAATGAGTAAGTTCAGAACAGTCTCTCTTGTGGTGAAGTTGTCGATTATTTTCTATGTTGATGTACTGGTACTGCACTAAACAGCCAGTGCTCCGTGGGGGAGTTTGCTGCATGTATGGTGGCTTCCCCACTCCCTATGCTCCTATGGTACTTGGCCCTCTCCCTCGGCCTGTCAGGCTGCAGTTCTGTTCTCCATCTTGTCCCCTCTGTTCATCACAGTGTTCTGCCAGCCTGCTGTACTCCTGAACTCATGTGAGTCCCCAGAAGGAACAGGATGAGGAGGTGGGAGTGGGTGGAATAGGAAGCATGTTGAAAAAATGTTTGACAGGAAACACGGGGAAATTGGATTGGGGAAGCAACTTTTCTTCATCCTTCTCAAAGTGATCGTTTTGAAAAGTGAATCGTTTGTTCATCTTATAAGGTAAATAAGGTGAATTTTCCTATTCTACTTTCAGATTGTCATTTTGTGATCTTGCTGGTTCTGAGAGATATACCAAGACCCGAAATGAAGGTGACAGATTGAAAGAGAGTGGAAATATAAATACCTCTCTTCTGACTCTAGGCAAGTGTATTAATGCACTCAAGAACTGTCAACAGTCAAAGTAAGTCCTTTTATGAATTGCAAACTGGTTGTGTTTTTTAGGTATTGCCCACAATATTTAAAAGCTATTGTTTAAAATATACAATATTAACACTTACATTTCTGGTAGATAAGACTTAGGAAGTCTATACTGTAGTCTTATTGATATACCAAAGTTATCTTTAAACTTGCCTGGTTTTGCTTTTTAATTAAATCATTCAAATTATGACATAATCCTTTAAACATGCTATCATAGATTTTAGCAATTTAACTTTCTTTTTCTGAGCTTGACATATCAAATTTTGGAATAAGTTTAAAATACCATTTTTACTAGTGTCATAGAATCAAATTTTCAGCATTTCATTACTTCTTTGGGAACTAACTCCATCTTCTACATACTTTCATTGTGACACTTCTTGTCAGCAGGATATTGCTGTGCTATCATGACTGTGTGCTCTCTGACAAAATTTGTCTGTCGTTTCTAAACTGTGACATAATTTTAACACTCTCCTGATCTAGCTAACCACAATGCAGACAAAAGAAAGCCTTCCCACTATTTATGGCCTAGCTTGAGGGTCTGAATAAAAGTAAAACAGTACAAAAAGTTGTCTAAAAACTAGTAACTGTCCAGGAACTGTTTCCTGCTAGGTTCTCATTTGAAGATATTTTTCTGTCCTAGAAGTTAAATAAACTGCTGGTTTTGATATGCCTGTATGTGCTTTGCCAAATTCACTTAGTCCATAACATTGTTCTTGGCAGCATATTTGAAGTCTGTCACACCTTAAGATGGAAAAGCTTTGCTAGTGTGTGTTCCTGATTAATCCTACATTTTGTTAATTTATGGGGTGTTTACCTTCCTGACCTTTCCAGATAGGAATGATGCATTAAACTAGCAGCTGTGTAGGGGGTCATTAGTGTATTCATAATACAACTTTCTGATCCTAATAATATGGAGTTTTTACAATATGGAGGAAATGTTCTGAAGCACAATCTTGAGGTATTAATACAGGTCCTGTGCGAGTAGAGTAAGAAGCAGTAGCTTTCTTATAATGGTTGTTTGCATCATGTGGCAAAGCTATTTCTGGGCCATATATGTCGTCTGGCAAGAGTGTCACTGTGTTGCTGAGTTCTGTAGCACTGTTCATGAATAGCTGTCATGCATTCAAAATGCATTCAGTGGCAAAGTCATGTTTTAGGAATTCCTGTAGAGGTTTCTATAAGTACTAGAAACTACATCACCAGCTGTTAATTTCAAGGGCACAGCTTCTGATGCAGGACATGCCAGACTTCAGGGGGATTAGGGATAAAGTTCTGAAAAGTATCTCCATATGTTTGGTGTATAGTAGTCTTCTTACCTAGATACTTGCTAATGTCTGTTTTGAGAGGTATGATAAGAGGTGAAAGAGATCTCTGATAATGTTGGATACTGCGTGTCTAAAACTACACAATTAGTTTTGGTGGATGTAGAAGAGAAAAAGAGATGGGGTATAGTTTGATGTAGCATGAGGCTTGTGTGACCTACTTTAGGCTAGATGTTGAACACTCTTGGTTCAAATGCTCCCATCGATTGCATTGCTGTAGTGTATCAGAAGAAATGGTCAAGCAGCAGTCACCACAGCCACACAATCTCTTCACAAACAGCTGTATCTAGTTCAAAACAGTTTTAACTGACTTAAAGACTATTACTTCTGTAAGTATTTTCAGCTCTTCCGGCTGAATAGCTCTTGCGCTGCCTGGAATTTATTAAACTTCTGATCATCTGTTCTTTTGTCTTTAAAGGTTGCAGCAGCACATACCCTTTCGGGAAAGCAAGTTAACTCATTTCCTTCAAGGATTCTTCAGTGGAAAGGGAAGGGTATACATGATAGTAAACATAAGCCAATGTGCTTCAGCATATGATGAAACACTCAATGTGCTAAAGTTCTCTGCCATTGCACAAAAAGTAAGTGTGGTGCCATTTATCTTGTTGCTCCGTAACTTTGATTTGCTTTAAAGAGCAGGTTCTCTCACTTTTGAGAATATGAATTTAGTTACTGAATTTTGCTGTCATGTTGCAATGATATTTCTAATTATTCCTGGTTGGGTGTTATCTTCTAGAGCTCTTAAAAAGGCCTTGTTGGGACTTTCTTCGTCCTTCCAAGTGTGGGAGTATATCTCTTGCTGAAAAATTTTAATTCCTATGAAATGTTCAGCCTAACAAGACACTTCCTATATTTGAAAGAAATTCCCTGAGATCTAGGTGAATTTCTTCTGTAGTTATTACGTGCTCTCACGTAGGACTACTTCTAGCTGTCCAATATCCTACTGCTATCTCAATTTGGAATATTGCTCACCTGAAATACTGATAAAATAGACTGAGCACCAAAGAGTTTGAAAGCTCATCTTTATGCTCACAGAGGCTTCAGTGGGAAGGTGGAAGCAGAGTGAGTAGAAGTAAGTGCAGTGATACAACTTTTGGCAAAGTTGGAAGGTGAAGGTATTAGGGATCAGTGCTGCAGTCTTAATGAAAGCTGTGAAAAAGTTTTTTTTGGCAGTTAGATCCGTGCTTTGGAATTTGGGCAGGCTAAGAGCACCACCAGAAGGAGCAGGATTGTAAGGGTGATAGAGCTGTTCAAGAAATAGAATTTGTGGGATGGTATTCCTGTAATGCAATTAGAAACTCAAAGTACAGGAAATTGAGAAATCTCTTGGTGCAACTGGTGGTAACCCTCTTGTAGGTTACCCAGCTAGTGATACTTGTTGTTTCTAGGATCAAAGGAAGGGTTAGATTACAAAGTGACAACTTTGTAACCAGCTGGAAACTGATGTTAAGTAGTGACTCTGAACAGAGGATAGGCTGGTTATGCTCCAGAGAGCTATAGCAGAGTGCAAGAGGTATGTCTTCAAAGTGCCAATGGAGATTTTAAAAAATACCAATGACTTTGTTCTTTATTCTCTGGATAGGTTTTAGTTATGGATACATCTATTCTTCCCCAAGATCAGTCATTTGGCCAGAAATTGGCAGGAGAATCATCACTGCTTAATGTCACTAAAATGCCGATCTCAAGGAGAAGAGCCACTATCCTGTGGGACAGAACCTTGGAAGATGTGTTAGAAGATGATGATGATGAGGAGATGGAGGAACAGCAGAGTACATCAGGAGAAGCAGTAGTGCAGGAAAAGGAAGAAAGTAAAGTTGTTATCGGAAAAGAAGAATATATGGTATGTGCCAGGGCTACATTGACTTAGTGTAGCCTGCAGCCTTGAAGCAAGGCATTCTTCTCCTGGTTTTCCCCATCTCTCACCCCTTTTGTCTGATCACCCTTATCCTACCTAAATATAGTGTTTAGAGCTACAGGTTGATTACTTATGACTTAGTGCTTATTGTGGGAAAACTATGAAATGTGTCAAGGTACAGACTGAGCAGTAAGAATGACAGATTTGGCTTTCTCTTCTTTTGGTATCCTATGGTCAATGCACAGAAAGTTTTACCTGGTTTTTAGCAGTACAGAAGATTGCTCCTTTTTGATTTTATGGACAAGAAAACTCTGGAAACTATCCTTTAAGGAACAGAAGGGAAGGCAAGCAGGAGGGAACAGAAGACTAGAGACAGTTTTGTGCAGGTTTCATTAATACCACATCAAAAATGGGTATCTGGGGAAAAAAAAAGCCAAATTCTGTGGATCTTAAACCTGTTTCTAAAGATAACTTCAAGAATATTTTGTTTTCAACTTAGTGTTCTTTGTAAATGCCACCTCTGTGCAAACTTAAATTACTGTGTTAGTACCAAACAGGTAGTTCAACCTACTCATGAATCCTCCTATTTATGAATAAGCTAATAAAAGAGCTGAAAAGACTTTTGCCAGCAAGAGAGTAAAGTGTTGTAGTGTTTAAAGGCTGGGAAAAATCTCACTTCTGGGAAACTTTCTTTACAACAAACTCAATACTAATTGTCATTCTAGACACTGCTGAGTCTCATAGAAGAGCTGAAGAACAAACTTATTACTGAAAAGAAAAATAAGTTACTGCTGGAGCTAAAAGTTCGTGAAGAAGTGATACAAGAGTTTACCCATTATTTTGCTGAACGGGAAATAGATTTCAAGTAAGCTGACTTTAAGTGATTTTAAAGTTACTGGTTAAAAAAATTAGAGCAAATTCACTTACTTCTTAAATCTCTCTCGGCTGTAAGAGACCACACTCTTCTACTAGATCTGATCTTCCACTATATTTGTTAATGTACCAGTTTGTTTGGATTATGATATCAGGAAAAATTCTGTGTACAAAAGGCTTCGTGTTTTTTTTTTTTTCTGTGGGATGGGTAGAGGGGTGTGTGTATAACTTGTGAGTAGAATTTGTTCCCTATGGAGCGCTTTCTAAGAGAAGAGCTGCCTTGAGAGGTTGTCTGTAGGAGTGACATTTGCAAATTTGGTTACTTCGGTCTTAGCAATACTTCAAACAGATATTCTGGCTCAAGCAGCTTAGGAAAAACCACTTTTTGTTAAGTGCTATCCATAATCTGTGTATTTGTCTCCCTCTTGTTCTTTAGGGATGTATGTGGGGGGGGGGGAAGTATACCTTTGTTCTGGTGTAGCAGCACTATTTTGTTTGTTGATTTGTTGTGCCAAAATAAAGAAGAAAGCATCTTTGTTTGTAGGCAGCTGTATTTACAACTTCTTAGCATCTCATACTGGCTAGCTTTTAGCTGACTTATTTTTCCTGCTCTAGAGAGTGCCTTGATCATGAACGAGCACGGCTTGAAGAAAACGCTGAAAAACGCCTGGAAATCTTCAAGGAACTTGCAAATAGTTATCCTAAAAAAGCAGATGAAAAAAATAAGTTAGAAGATCAGCCTGGCAGTGAACAACCTGGACCTCTGGTATTTTTGTCTGTCTGCCCCAAATGTCCCTTTTAGCCACTGCATGTTATGGTCATGGTATTTCTTAAGAATTAGAAGGATGGTTTCAAGGAATTGCATTCAGTGTAAATGTATCTTCAGCAAGATATATTTATGCCATTTAATAAATGGGTTTGCTGAACCTTGGGACATGCAGAAAACTCCCAAGATTCCTTTCTCCAATACAAATTGAAAATTCCTATATACAAAGAAATTGAGGGAAAACTGCAATTGTTATATAAAATCCACTGTGTTAAGTGCCTATTTACAATCCTCGAAGCTGATTTCTTAGGCCCTATATATGGACTGTACTGGAGTCATCACAGATTCCTCTCAGGGCAGTTGTAGCTACAACTGAAGCAATGAGAATTATCCGTACACTTAAGTCATAACTCGGTTCTTACCTTGGGGCTGTCTCTTGTGAGTTTGAAATCCTTTGTTTTTAAAAAACAAAAAAGAAAGATATTAAGTCAGTATTTTGAGTTCAACTTATCACATTAAGTTACCACAAAATTATTTGACCTCACAAACTTTTACTGACACATGAAAATTTCTGGGGTATTCCTTCTAAAACTGTTTGCTTGCTGAGTTCATTCAATATTCTCATTGAATTAAAAAATGCTAGCTTTTATAGTAAATTTGGAGGTGATGTGTTTATGGACATACAAAGTGGACCGTAATGTTAGGTCGTTAAGTATTACAAAAATAAAGTAGCTATTACTTGATACTGGACACTTGTGTGTGAAGGTAGACAGAAACTGGCAATCAAAATGCGTATGAACCTTAAGATGGTTTTGAAGTCAGAATGAATGGTACTTACATGTTTGAATTTGTAATGGTCTTCCAAATTTTCTGTAGAAATATTGGCTTTTTTGTAATTATTTGCCATTTCTAAATGGATATAAATTATCTTTCAGAATGAACAATATAGCACAGGGCCAGGTAGCTGCATTGATTTTGAGGGCATTATTGAGTCTCTGCAGAGTGATATCACTGATATAAAACTTCAGGCAGAAGCAGCACACCAATACATCGTGTCCCTAGAAGACCCACAGGAAACTATATGTTGGCTTGAAAATAAGCTGGAAAAAATTACCACTGAACTAATTGAGACCAAAGAACAGCTGGCAGAGAAAACCAAAGGTAAGCTGGGTCTAGCAGTCATGTGGAAGAGACAAGAAGGAAATTACTGACTGCTGTGAAATAGAAATAATAATCTAGTTGAGCAGGATTTTGGAACGAAATCTAATGTATTACCGTAGTGATCAATTGGTTTTTTGTATGTTCAGGTTAAACAATTTTTCAGGCCTTGATTATTTAATTTTTAAGACAAAACTTCAAACTACCAATTGCAGACTTTAGAATTGTGGAGTAAAACATCCAAATTGTTGATTCCTGATTGTAATCCCTATACTTCTCGATGTTTTGCTGATGTAGTGTTTTCAGGTATCCTGTGAAACAGTCATGGAGGAAAAAACTAGTAGTACCTCCTATAATTTCAGTAGAGGTCTTTTGACATGATCTATATTTTGTATGGGTTGCAAGGCCCAATTTTACTGTTCAAAAAACTTAAACTTAACTTTGAAATGTGTCCTGTAAGTAGAAGTCAACTTGAAAATAAATCTATTCAAAAACTGAGGTACCAAAAGATCCAAAAGAATGAATTACCGAGTAAGCTATGTAAGGGCTGATTACTCAATGCAGACTTTTTCCTGTTACAGATTTCGGAACACAGAGGATTAAGTTGGATGAGTCTGCAGAGCAACTTAAAGATGCAACTGAGGTAACTTTCTCGTAAAACTTTGTTTAAAATTATTTGCTTTAATACTAAGTTCCAATAACTTAAAATGCTATTACAGTGTGCTTCTAGCTTTTTTTTTTTACATATCAAGCATAATTTAACTAATCTTGCTTCTAAATGTGTGGTATAATTCAACAATTTAACACTACCTGAACTATTTCTTTTTCTTTTCCAAGAAAATGGATATTCAGAATAAAAGGATTCAAGAACTAATAGACATTGTGGAGCAAAAAGATAAAGCTATTATGAGACTACAAGGTTTGATGACCTGTTCAGAACAAACCGTGAAAGGCAATGTAAGTCTTAGACATCTCACTTGTCTTTATACAAAAAAAATCTTAGTATGTGCTTGTAATGGACTTAGCTATTTTGGAAATTGAAATTTTCTGTAAATACTTGCTACTTGCTTGAAACAGTAGCAGATCAGTTGGCACTGAAACGAAAGCCACAGCAAAATGTGTGTGTGTGAAAAATGGGACTTTAAGAAGGAGTGGTCTGAACTTATTATTGGAGAATTCTAGATGAGACTCTTAAGAGCCATTTAAAAAAAAACAGCCAAAGTATGAGAATGAATGGTGAGAATAACGGAAATGCATCACTGTCTACTTTATCTGAATGAAAGAGGAAGAAAAGGAGGTTTTGTTGCAACAAAAGGCCAATTTTAATTGAAGTTAGAAACCAATAATATGAAAAGAACAGTAATTCTGTAAATAGGCAAAAATAAAAAATCAGTGCATTTCACCCACCACCACCATGCATGCACACTTGCAAAGGAAAAGCAATAATAGTAATACACGGAGCAGAGTTTGAGCTAAGAAGGTATGACGTGGGTATCTCTGCTTTTGATATGATTCATACAACTTGGAGCTGTCTAGTCTATTGCTAGCTCCTGAATGCCAGAAGACTAATTTGACTAAAGGTATACAGGCTTAAAAAAAAGATCAAAACATGCAGTTAGGGGGTTTGGGGATTCTTTTTTTTTTTTTTTTGAGCCTGATGTCCAGCAACCTGAAATAGCTCTGAAAACATTTTAAGTGAAACTTAATCAGCGCTCTGATCTGTTTCTCTCTTCCACTGTAAACTTAAAGCTTTGGCCATACTTAATCTTCTGTTCTCTCTCTCTGCCCCACAGTACTTTAACTTTTCTGTAGTATGAATCATCCAAGAGTGATGAGAGTTGCAGTGACTTCTTACTATTACTCCTCCTTCTAAGAGCAAGGCTTTAACTGTCCAATGTTTCTATGAGACTGTGTGGCACAAAATTTTAAACATGACCACAAGTCTCAAGTCTAATAGAGTAGTCAAATGTATGTATGGCAGAGCTGACTAGGCTTTCAATTGCATCAGATCTGTCATGACAAAAATGATTTGTGGTTTTGCTGAAGGATGTTAAGTCTCCCAGCTCTACCAACCATGATAAGAAAGTGATTGACTTGTAGAACTGACTGTTTGCCCTGTGAACAAATTGGTAATTTTGTCAGCTCTTGACATTGAAAATTTATTTTCAGATGGTAAACTAACTTCTCTTACATGTAAGTCTTGCATTTTGTAGTTTCCTAGTTTTTTGCTCTGATTCCTGTAGACTGCTAAATATTGTGTTTATTAGTATCCGAAGCTGTACTGGCTTTTGGTTTGAGTAACTGATCTGTAACTGACTTCTTCCTCTGACAACCCCTATATGCCTTACCCAGATAGTTTTGTAAAAATATTTGTGTATAAAAGACTACTGAGCCTTCAAAGTTGCATAAATTGAGCACTTAAAAGTAATTGATGCTATTTTAACACAGAACAATACTCTGACTACGATTAAGAGAAAATTAGCAGAGAAGAACTCTAATGAAGTGATTGAAAGCAGCCAATTTAAGGATTGTGAGGAAACTGTACTGGAAGTGGGAAGAAAACGTTGCTTTGAAAATAAGTCTACCATGGAAGAAGAGCCACCTACAAAGAAAGGTACAATTTCTGCCGTCACTCAACAGGGGGTCTTCAAAAAAAACTTGATTACTATTCCAGAACAGATGCAAAAAGCTGTGAAGCGTAAACGTCGCGTTATGAGGAGGAGATCTGCTATGTTAAACTCTAAATGGAAATAACTGTTCTGTAAATATAATCTATTTTACAGAAGGTCCTATATTATTTACTCCTAAGTGCTTTAAATAAAGGTTAGTTTTTAGACTCCTTGCTTTTTGATGCTTTTTCTCAGCTGTGTGTGTACTTGCAGACCCAGCTGTAGTTCTTAGGCAATTTCTTAATGGTAATTTTTGCACTAAGTTTGCTATTGTTGGACTTCTGGGAAAGTGGCATCTCCTACTCAAGTTTTTTAACGTTATCTAAGCAAGCATCAAAGGTGTCAATGACTTACTGATTGTTCTGTCATACAGTATGTGCTGCAAAACTTGATGTTTCATTCTGTATCCATGAGTGTGAACATGCCAGAGCTGGTCAAGGTGAGAGTGCTGGCAAAGGAGAAAAGCTTTCCACTTAAATGAAAGTAAAATAATTTTGAGTTCACAAATTATATATTTGGGATAGCTCTTATGCTTGCACCTTCAATCCTTTTGCTTTCCTTTCTTTATCTGTGAGCTTATCAGGTGAATAAAGTCTATTAATAAGCAAAAGTGAGCTGTATGGGACTTGTACAAAATGGGACTTAAAAGGGCTGTCTGCCTCTACCCAGCTCAGCTTCACTTTGTCATAGAACTATGGAAAGCATATGTGAAAGGAAGGTGAAAGGCCTTCTCTTTCTGTAATAGACTTGTCAAATTCACATGCTCACAGAAAACAGACTGCAGACGGTGAATAAACTGAATGGTAGATTATGATGCATTGCAGCGTGCAGTGAAAGAATGTGGGAACACTCATTGTAGTAGGTCAGTTTTAAGTTTATGGTGCAAAGAGTTACAGTAAATGGGTTTACGTCAGGCTGGTGACCTGTCACTAGTGGGGCTCTGCAGGGCTCCATTTTAGGCCTAGTTCTCTTCAACATCTGCATTAATGATGTGGATGTGGGATCCAAAGCTATACTGAGTAAATTTGCCAGTGATAGATAGATGTCAACTCCCTTGAAGGCAGAGAGGCCCTGCAGAGAGATCTAGACAAATTAGAGGGCTGGGCAATCAGCAATTGTGAGAAGTTTAACAAAGATAAGTGCTGGATTCTGCACCTGGAACGGGGCAACCCTGGCTGTACATGTAGACTAGGCAATGAGAGGCTGGAGAGTAGTGCTCCTTTCGATAATCCTCGTGGCTTCTTTTCAGTTCAGGATATTCAGTGATTCTATGAACAAAGCACTTCTTGCCCTGAGTATTGAACTTCTAATAGTTACTGCCCTATAAGGTGGGAGACGCAGGTGACTCTCTTGTTCCGGCCGTGGTTAGACAGGCTCGCAGCCACCAGGTTCATGACTGAGAGGGTTAAGCAGGGTTGCATTGTCTCAATTCTTCAACATCAGGGAAGTACCATAGGAACTGGCTGGGCCTACCAATAGTAGCAAAAGGAGGTAAAACTATTAGGCTAAGTCAGCCGATGGTGTGTGTGATCCAGTAGGGGATTTCTGATGTAAAACTCTTTCAGGTAAGTATCATTTGAAGGTAAGGACCAGTGGTTTTAACAAGGCGTGTCTTAAGATACTTCAGCACCTCTCCCTTTTAGCCAAGTATGCATAGTTCCAGTCCAGTGTGAGGAATATGTGGTACTTTGTCTGATATGCTTTCCTGTGACTACACAACTGAGCTTTCAGAGAACCATTTCCTAAATCCAAAGTTTTTAATCTTGTAGGATTTAAAAGTATGACTTTATATGCTACAGTAAAACTCCCGTTGAGGCTGATCTAGCAGGAGCACTTGGTCTGTCTTACTACAACATAAAAGCTACAGAAAAGCAAGAGAAAAGAGATGTTTTGATCTTTAGTGATCAAAGTCTCCCAGACACTACTGCTAATGCTTTAGCATGACTTTTTGTTAGTGACTCAAACTAGTGCCTATAAAATTTGTTGGATCTGTTCAGAGGATGTCTCCATGCAGCACACATGTACCTATGTGCTTCATGATTCCAAAGTGAGATGACTGCTGAACTCCACCTTGTTGTAGTTTCAGGAGTCACAAGAATCCATACTATCTCCCTGTAATATGTAATTATGATAACCTAATCCTTACAGATAGTCAGGCTCAATTTAATACTAAAATACAGCATGCATGTCACTAAAAGGACACAATTGGATTCTAAAACACTAATACAGCTACAGTCAGTTTTGAAGGTGATGAAATATATGTGATTTTTAGTTAGAATTGCTCATTACTTTGGGGAAAAAAAGAGTCCAGCTAATAAAATCATCATGTCTAATAAAATACTTAACATATTAACCCAACCCCAAATTTCCATAAGTCTTTTGTGGAGAACTTTACATGCAACATATGTGGGCATTATTAGTTACCCTTTTATCTAGTTTAGAAACCTATTGAACAAAGAAGAGGGGAAGGTTCCAAACACTAAGCAAAGGAAAAAAAAATCAAACACCTAAAGTGCTGAATTTTTAGCTTTATTTTTAAAATAACATGATATTGAGTGTGAATAAAACTTCTTAGAAAAACATACAACACCACCGATCCTCTAAATGTAGGGTTCTATTTAAAGGGATTGTTGAATCAGTGAAGGTGGAAACTAGATATAACTAAATGTTATCTAGCTCATAGATGTTATAAATACTAATAAAACTAGCTAGATTTTTCTGCTAGTGGTGTAGAGTAAAGGCTGGAATAGAGCCATAACAAACTTTTTTAAGTCTTCTGCACACCTCTTTCTGCAAATTATGCCTCAAAGACCAGGAGGCATCTATGGGAAGTAAAACAGCTGCTTTAACTACTTCAAGACTCCAAAATGCTATGAGGGTGTGGCTTTCAGACAGTGATTATTTTCTGCAGAGTAATTGCTGTTTGTATTGCTAGAGACTTGCACTATTGATTTTAATCAGCCTGGGCTCTGTGGACTTTTTTTTATTGTTGATGTTGTTTTGTTTTTAGGAGATAAGACAGGGAGATGGGAAAGCTCTCTTAATCTCAAGAGAACTAATAATTCTGAGACCTCTGCGAAAATACTGGTGCTGAAGGAAAGAATTGAAACCTTGGAAGGTCAGATAGCTGCACTTGAAGAACAATGCCAAAGAGAAAAAAATACAAAAGAAGAGTTAAGTTGTCAGATAACAAGCTTGCATCTCAAGCTGTCTGCTTCTGAAGAAAAGGCTTATAGCTTGACTGAAGAACTTCAGCAATGTCAAGCTGACTATCAGGAGGTTGTTTCCAAATTGGACAAACAGAAAGCTATTAATAGGGAACAGGAAGAAAATATTATTCAGCTAAATAACCAAGTAACAGCTGCTGAACAAAATATAATTGATAAAGTGTCCCAAATTAAAACAATGCAGTCCCAAGTAGATGAGTTGTATAAATGTCACTTAGAGTCTTACGCTATGGATACTGATTTAGTTAATCTAAGGGATTCCTTAGATCCTCAAAAAGATGAACCACGGACAGCTCAAATGACTACTGTATCTATGCAGTTCCAGACTGCTTCTACAGTAGATCTGGGACAGGAGAGCTCCTTTCACCGCAGTATTGAAACCATTTGGGAAGAATGCAAACTTATGATTAAGGCTTCTTCACAAAAAAGTCATCAGATTCAAGAACTACTTCAACAAGTTGAAGACTTAAAGAAGAGTCTTAATGACACCGAGAATTACAATAATCAACTAAAAATAAGATTAAATGAGATTGCAAATCAAGATGTAAAGGAAAAAGATATTATGAGTCAATTACAAGAGCAAATCCTGAAGAAAACTCAGGATTTTGAAAAACAGGCTGCAGAAGATCAGAGAGTAATTGCACAGTTTCAGGAGAAAGTTACTGGCTATGAGGGAAAAGTAAGAGATCTAGAATGTCTATTGGAAGCTAAAGATGACAGCATAAAAAAGTTAGAGGAAGTACTTAAAGAAAAAGAATCTACTATTTTAAATCTACAAAGTAGTACAGTAGCTCTCCAAGAAAAATGTACCAGTTTGGACAAAAAACTGAAAGAACTGAATGATCAAGAAGCAAATCTGAAGGATGAAGTTGTGCAGTTGACGAACAGCTTGGAGAACATGAAACATGCTCTTCAGGAAAAGGAGAAAAATGAGGATGAGCAAATACAATCTATAGAATTGTAAGTAAATAGTGAGATTACTCATAGCCCTTTGAGAATAGACCTAAGTTAAAAATCCCTTATGTCACCATCAGTTTATTTTGACATAACACATTTTCTTGTTTATAAACTTAATTAAACAAACTGCTTCTTTGGGAAGTTTCAATACACTACTTGAATTTTATATTTGCATATTCTGATGTCAATGCTCAGAAATGAATCTGAGCAGTTTGTTACTTCAGGGTCATATAATAAGAAATTGAAACCCAAAAGTACAATTATAAAGCTTGTCATTGATCTGCTAAAGCCAAGATTCTATTGGTGAATAAAACCAGGAAAGAGCTTGAGTTAATGTGTAACAGCTGTTTTTTGAGATGTGTAAGACTAATGTTATTTATTTCTAACCCAAGGCTACGTAAAGATCTTTCTGAGAGCTCTGCTCTTGTACGAAGTTTGAGGAAAGATTTGCAGAGGAAAGAGGAAGAATATACAGATTTGAAAGAGAAACTTGCTGATGCCAAGAAACAAATTCAGCAAGTACAAAAAGAGGTTGGTAACCAGAGGCAAAATGTTTCTTCTGCAGGTTTGGGCCTGGGCTTCTATTATTAAAACCGGTTTTCACAAATCTCAAGCTAGAAATGTGAAAAGTGATTCATAATGAGGCTATTTTGAGCGATATATTTACAGTAGCATTGAATTTTAAGTCACATAGCCATTGAAGTTGTAAACTAAAGATCAGATGTTAGAACACAGATTAGTACAGATATTGAAGGGTCACATAAGTTTTATTAATACCCCTGAGAAAGAGTTGTGAAACCTATGACTAATCTGATTATGGAGAATGATTTTATAATCTTTGTAACAACAGTAATCTTACACTGTTATTTGTGCTGACTTCAGACTTGTGGAAAATGCTGATCTCTGAGAGGAAAAGATAGATTAATCAGAAAAGGAAAGCACGATCTTCTAGAGACTTGTAAATCTGAGCTGCGTTCCCTATTAAGGGTGGGGAGAAGAAATAAATAAATGGAATAACTCAATACTGACAATTAACACTGGTAAAAGTTAGCAGGCAGTTTTTTTAGAACCTCATGGGATATTGCAAAAACTTAAAATCCAAAAGATTTGCAAGCGTTTGGTCTTGGAAGTTAAAGGGTATTAATGTTTTCATCAGCAGCCTTTCCTACTCAGCATTCAGTCTATAAACTTCTGCTTGAAAAAGAGCAAGGAATGATAAGGTTCCATGTCAGAAAACTTTTTTTTTTTTTGAAGGACAACAAATGGTAGCTTAATTAGGCTATTTCCTGGTTTGTGGTTTGTTTGGGGTTTTTTGTTGTGTTTTCAGCCTGGGAGTTTTTCCTTTATTTGGGTTTTGTGGTGTTTTTATGAGGGGTAGGATTTTTCTTACGTTGTTTTGGTTTGGGGTTTTTTTTTTCCTCTCCCCTCAAATGGAATACTCTATGGTTAAAATCCTTTCCCAGAAGGACATACATAATGCTCTACCAGCCCCTGGAATTTAGCTAAGATGCTTGCAAAAATTTTACTCTTAAAGTAACTGGTTATTTAGACATCTGACAGAGATTATAGAAGGCTTATAACTAAATGTTAGTTTTGCTTGCTGGCTTTTTGCAGGTGTGTACAATGCAATCTGAGGAGAAAACCCTGAGGAAAAAAGTTAATGAACTGGAGCAAATTAAAAGCCAGTTTAGTGAAGAATTGGAGTTCAAACAGCGCACAATCCTGAAACTTAAAAAGGTATTTTTTTCCCTAAAATTTTACTTGTTCTTAATTTTTCAAACCAATTCAATGATGAATTTTCCCAGCAGATGGAGAAAGCTTATATAGGTTGAGGTAAAAGAGTAGTCAGCTGAAATTAGTTTTAATAGATGAATGAAAAACCTTTAAAGAAACTCTCAGGCAGGACATTGTCAAACTGTTTTAAATAGAGCAATCTGCCTAGCAAATATACACTTAACACCTTCCAAATTTCTGGATAGTGGCACTTAAATATATTACTTGTAATGTCTTCCCTTTTTTTATTTTAAGAAGCTTTGAATGCTCCTTCATATTATATGAAGAACTTACTTATTTGGACTGTTTGTCTTAAATCCCTTTTTATTTTTTCTTTAATTTGCTTTCAATGTGATATTTAGGAGCAGTTGAATAATGAGAAGCTGGAGGAAATCTCCAAACAGTATGAGAAAACACATAAAGGTCAGAAAAAGCCATTATTGTTGCTTTTTTTTGTGTGTGTGTGTGTGTGGAGTGTCAATGTAATGGATGGTCATGTTGATAACAAATTTGGAGAATCTTGGATATTTATATATAAAAATACTGAGAAACTCCAACTTGGACATTAAAATCTCACAGGAAATATTTTAATTGAATATATATGTATAAAATATATATATATAATATATATTGTTATTAGATATATAGTAAGCAAAGAAACAATCTCAGAATAAGAAATGTAAGCCTTGTAGAAAGTGTCATTGTTAACTTATTAAATGTTGGGATTTATTTGCCATTTTAGTTGTCGATTTTAACAAAAGCACAAATTAGCACAATATTAGTTTCTGCAGATTTGATAAATGTTTAGCAGTTGTACAGTGCTTAAGTTTCTCATAGCCATACAAGTTGTAGTCTGACATTTAACACCAAAATACATCTAAATCAAGTTGATGAGAACAGAATCACTTGACAGTTTTAGATTTGGATAGTTCAGTAGAGATGCTCTATTTCTTTCTAATGGAGCTTTTGATCTCAGGAAATAGGGAAACAACTTGTCATTAAGGCACTTTGAGAGACAATGGTGGGAACTAGGAGGAGGCTCACCTGTAAATTAATTTTCAAATTTTCAGATCTGTGTGCAAAGGAAAAAATAATCGAAGATATGCGGATGACATTAGAAGAACAAGAACAGACTCAGACTGAACAAGATCAAGTACTTGAAGCCAAATTAGAAGAGACCAACAGATTAGTTTTGGGTAATCTCTTCATGGAAAGGCAGCGGGGAGGCAAAATTATTTTCAATGTCTATTGTGATAGCTGCTTTTAATTTCTGGTTTTACTTGTTAATTGATATTTAGGCATTACTTTCATGTAACATAGCAATTTTTTTGAAAAGCTTCATTTGTCTGTTTGTGATCATAGCTGATAAATCCAAGTAACTTCAGTAGAAGAATGTGAACATGGTTAAATAAATGTTCAAAACTATGTGAGTTCAATGTGAATTCATTTTGTATTCTGACTAGAACTGGAAGCATGGAAGCAGAAATACAGAGAGCTGAATAACCAGAGCAATAGTGACTGGCAGCAAAAGATGAGCAAAAATGAGGAGGAAACCATAAATGAAAATGAGGAATTGGTGAAGCTGCAAAAAGAACTGAAGGTAAAATATAACACATAATTTATACACAGTTTTAAAACTGTAATTTCCCTTTAGGTGTCTAAATTTTTTTGCATAGCTCTCTTCAAAAGATAGGGCATGATATGGCCAGTTGTGACACTGGTAAAGGAAACCTCCTCTGAAAGCTGCAGTGCACCACTGCACTGAAGTCTGGATGCAGTGTCTTTGTAATATATGGCATCACTGATGCCCTATAACAAATTGCATCCTTCCCTACCATGCAAGGTGTTTCTGTAGCTGGTTTCTTCTTACACTTGTCTTGATCCAGCTCCTGATATCTGTTCCTGATATCTGTTCCAAACAATCTGTTCCTGTCAGTTGCTAAATCAAACTCTCAAGATCTTGTGCTTGCTGCATGACCTGTAAGCCCTTTCTGTAAGGCTGAGAACTTACTTCTAAATCTCCTTGGAATAGAAAGTAGACTTTCATTCTAAGCAACTTTACAGATGCCTTCTGTCTTATGTGGTAGAATGTCTGAGGTTTGATTGTGATAGAGAAGGAGATGAGGTTGCTCTGGATTGAAGTGACATTCTTAGGTATGAGCTATCTCTGCCTCCCATTCAAACTGTACTCTGCATTCTTTACCTTCCAGTCATGAAGCAGAAGTTAGTTTTCTAACATGTCCTTTAAGGCAGTATAAAAGATTGGGGATTTGTAAGTTAAAAGAGTCTCTTTACCATTACTTTTGGTGTAAATGTTATAGTGTTTGTGACTTACCTGGAACATTCTGAGGAAAAAAACACGTCTGTTCCATGAAGATTTGCCAGTCTGAATAAGAAGTGCTGAAAATGGATAGTCTTTGTTCTTCCCTATTGAAAAAAAGAGAATGTAATACTTGCATTTGGGAATATGCTGGAATAGAGCTGTGCTAGTATTTCCATTATGTTTTTGAAATTCAGTGGTATTCTGAATTTTAAGTCTTTTTTTTTTATTATTTCTACCTATGGCATTTCTGGTTTCATCAAAATAGGAAAATGAGGCAAAGTATCAAAGTGATAGAAAGAAGTGGCTTGAGGAAAAAAAGGAACTCATAAATCAAGTAAAAGAAGCTGAGAGTCATCTCAACAGAGAAATGAGAAAGTTTGTGGAGGACAGAGAACATCGTGTAAAGCAACAAGCAGAAATTGTAAGTGACTGGATGTCTCAGCAGAGTACTCTAGTGTAAATCTTTAGTACAGAGCAAATCTCTTGTCAAGTGTTAACAGTGTGGGCACTTGAGGTAGCTGGCTTTTGTCAGAGTTCCCTGACTTTCTCATATGGCAAAGCCTACATGAGATCTTCTCAGTATGAAAAGGGAAAAGTAGGAGGATCATAAAATGAAAAAACTTAGTACATAATGGAATTACCATACCAGTTTCTTTCTGTCCTATACTACTACGTCACTATGAAGTCTTCAAATTTCATATTGTATGTAAACCACCAGTAAATAACCTATGCTAAAATGAATTGCTCCTTACTGAAGCTAAGGAAGCTCACTTCGGAAAATAAGATTTCTTGCTTGGATTTTCCTTAAAAAAATAAGTAAGAAAAACCTCAAGCAAACAATTTGTGAGATTTTAGAGGGAAGAGAAAAGGCAAGAGAGAAAGGAAGAGAAGATGTTAGAAAAAGCATTTTCCAGATATAGAGTAAAAACACTTGATCTACCTGCTGGGGTTTTGGCTAGCATTGGAGTGACTGACAGTTAATTACTAAGATGCCTTACTTGGTCACTGGACTGTGTCAAGGTTGTAATTTCTTAAGCATATGAAATTCTTATATGAACCTCTACAATCTAAAACTGTATTTGCATCTAGAGGTAGTTAGCAATGACTTTCTGGACCAGCAGTCAGTACAGGAGGATGTTAGGAGCTAGAACTACTTTCACTTAATCTGTGAATTTTCTTGCCTAGGCTTGTTACTAATAAAATCTTTGAGCAAGCAAACATGAGTAGTGGTTCTTGAAAAAAAAAGTTCTCTTCACAGAGAATATAAATACAAATTTTCTAATTGAAAAATGGTTTGCTTTTGTATACTTGCAGTGAAACTAGTTCTGTGGGAGCTTTTTAAGATCTACTTAGGTTCTTAAGTTTACTAAGGCCATAAAGTAGTACTAACTACGCAAAACAAAACTATCAGAACAGTTCAGATCCTGTGTAGAACTGGTCTTCTATTCTAACCTATCATTTTCCCTCTTTAGGAAAGACTTGCTGCACAGCTGGTAGAGAAGGATAGTAATCTTCAAAAGTGGCGTGAGGAAAGAGATGAACTAGTAGAAGCTTTGGAAGTACAGCTCAAGAGTTTGGCTTCTTGCACCACACAAAAAGATAAAGAAATAGAGGAGCTGAAACAAGCTGTACAAAAAGCTTCAGAAAAGGTCAGTTCTCTTTGTCTTCTTCCTGTGTTTTTTGTTTGTTTTTGTTATCCATTAATTCTACAAAACAGTGTAATTGCACTTGGCATTCAGGCTCGCCTTTTTGTTCTTAAACGCTGTTATAAACCTTTTGCAGATAATTTAAAAAAGAAAAGCTTCATGTTTGCTTGAAGCAGAATTTGTCATAGTAACTGAAGTTTCAAAATATTAAGTAGTTCAAATAAACTCTCTGATTATTGCAAGTTTGGATTGGATATCCAAGACAACCATCACATTTGTTGCCTTTTTCACAGCACCGAGAACTTCATGAATAAATGGGAGGTGAACCTATTCTAAATAAGTATAGTAAAATAGAGTTTTGCATTACATTTTTCCAGACTGTTATAAGACTTTTCTTCATTTTACATAGAGGCATTAAATTACTGGCTTTGTACTGGATACCCGACTGTTTTAGCCTGCAGTTGTAGAACTGACATTACCAAGTAAACATAATGATGCTTGTGAAATATATTACTTTCTTCTGACAGTTCTGTGGCAATTTTTGCTTCGTTTATTAGGGTAAGGAAACTGACGTAGAAGATCTAAGGAAACAGCTGGCTGAGAAAGATGATTTTATAAAGGAATTGAAACAGCACATTAACTGTGAAAGCCCTCAGTCTTTATCAGAAGCACCTTTAACTGAAGGACAAGATAAAACTGATCAGTCTGTAAGCAAAGAGGTATGATTGTTTAACTTACAGAAAGTATGTACTAATGTTAATGTTGACTTTGTTTTGTTGCTTTCTCAGTATATATTTCTGTGTAGCTTTGGGAATCTCCTTTGTAGTTCTTTGTACTTCAGCTGTATCTTCAGTTCTTGCTAACGTTTTTTTCTCTTTCATGCTCACTCTCAGAAAATGAGAAATTTAGTTAATAGAATACTATCTCTATACATTATAGAACTTCTGCACATAAGGGAAAAACTAGTAAACTTATCGAGGTTCTAGAGATTTGGAGACATAGTATTTGTAGTGTCATCTCAGTTTGAGTATGTCAGTGTTAAGGGGATTTCAACCCAAAAAACTTTTCTTGATGTCACTTATTGTGTGGTGAGATGATTCTGTAATTAAAACTACCAGCCCATATGGGGGTTCACAAGAACAAAGCAGGATCTTGCATCCCACTTAAAACCGAAACAAAATAATATTTGAGATGTACACAAGGAAAAGACCTGTTTTGCCTATTTCCTGAACAAAAATTAAAAGCCTGTACTGAGAATTCTGATTCTGACTGAACCCTTATATGTGTCATGAACACTATTTAATGAGGTCATTCTTCTTCTAAATGGAATTAATGCTATGTGGCTCCATTGCTAATTAGTAATGAACCAGGTCTGAACATGGATTTCGTAGCAGTCCCTTCCCTGGCTGCTACAAGATATGGTTCTCCTCTTACTGCAGAACTCGACTGAGTGCTATAATACATCTCTTTGTCTCTTTACTGTCTACTGGCAAGTAGGACTGTATGGCAGGTTTCTTGCTGTTTCATCAATTCAGCTTGTGCTGTGTAGATAAAGCTTGTGATGTATGAGCTCTTGGGAGGGTTACTGCTTAATGTAGCTTTGTAACAGCAGCTAAGAGGTTACCATAAAATTAGGGTTTTGGTATAAGATCAGTTACAGACAAGATATGTTGTGAACAGTCAGTGCTGAAGTACTTACCTTAAGCCAGTAGCAACAATAGTTGATGTTATGGATAGGGAAAGGCTGCTACCATGATCACTGTGTGAGAAACTGTTATGGTGGGTTGAAGGGAGCAGGGTAAAGTTCTGGGGGGAAGTTGAATAACTCTCAGGAAAATGATAGTGGAGAGAAAGAAGAAGAGCTAAAATGATCAAGGCAATATGTGTCTCCTGCCTTGTAACAAGAGGCTAATAGCCTGGCACTGATTAGAAGAGGTTAAGGCCACTTAAGAGGTTAAGGTCACGGAGCTGAGGCTTAAAAAAGTCATGGTTGGGGGTAAACAGAAGGCAGAACTGCCTTTCCTACAATCCTGCAAGAACTGGGCGGCACTTGCTGAAACTAATAGGAGTTTATTTTAAAACAGGTAAAATAGCATATTTCTTTAGGAAGGAGCCAGTGGTTTTCTGAAGGTGGTGGAAACCAATACTGTCAGCAGGGATTAGGAAAAACTGTAGTAGAAATCTACAGATGTATTTGTAGATGGATACTCTGAGGATTAGGCAGAGGTGTATCCGACATTTCTAATGCGAAAACTGAGAGTGCTGCAAGGGTACTGATGGAACAGATGAGAAGGTGACCGGGATCACGCATGTTATCCCTATACAGCATCTGGTTTCCATTCCTGGAGGCAGAGTATTGAACTAGATGGACTGTTGGTGAGACCCAGCAGGGCACATGATCTCATTGTGAACAGATGTTATTGTCTTAAACTCCTGTTGTCTTTCAGCCTAGGTGTTCCTTAGCTATCTGCGCTTGAGCTTTTTTACTGTAACTTTAGGAAACTCAAAATAGCTTGAGGTTTACAGTGGAGCATATTCTCATATTACTCATTGTAAGTATTTACAGTTTGTGGGAAAACAAAGCAAGGCTAGTCCTATAGCTGGAAAAAGTATTCCAATAAGATATGATGAAGGTAAAGAGAATTATTCATAATCTCAGTGTCCTAGCAGTGCCTTCTCATTAATTGAGCTTGGTATAAAACTTTGAAAATTTTATGCAGTAGCACGGATTTTGCTAAATGCACAGTAGGGAAGAAACCGTGTTCTGTTGCCTGAATGATTCTAAAGTTGTATTTTGCAAATCTTTTGATGATCAGATCACCTGATTTAGTGGCTTTTGGTAGAAATGAAAGCTGTATAATATAATTATGTGAATAATTATATCTGACTTCAACTGCATGCTCTTGAGAACTTACCTCTCACTGATGCATATGAAGTGGCTGATTATTAGATATGTCAGCTGGAATAAAAATTCAAATTCTTTTAAATGGGTGAGCAGTAGCAGGGCAGACTGCTTGCCAGTTGGACCTTACTTACACAATTTAACTTCTCTAGTGTGGAAGCGAAGGGAAAGCTCCCTAAAGATAAGATAGCAGCTTTTGCAAGAAAAGTATAATCTTTTGCTATTACTGCCTGGTTCTTAAGGAGCAGCAGAGTTAAGATGGAGAAAATCATATCAATTCTGCTACCCCTAGCTGTGAAAACTCCGACGAGTTGTCTCTGCCCTTGAGGAAAATGACTCAGAAACAAAGTATCAGGTTGAGTTCGGCAGGGAAAGTTCTCTGATCACAGATACAAATTTTAACCTTTTAAAATCTAACAAAAAAATTTCTAAAATAATTTTTAAAATAAAATAAGATTTCTTCACTTCTCTTGTAAGTGTTCTGGAAGCTGACAGCTGGGAAAGAAAAATACTTACTTCGCAATCCACTGCAAAAAGGGGGGGATATGTATTATGCTATTTAACTCATAGTTATTTTAAAACTTGTTTTCTTAAAATTTCCATATACTTACAGGACCATTCAGAAATTGTCCTTGACTCTTCTGAAGTGTCCACGGAAGATGGAAAAACCAGTCGGTTCCCAAAACCAGAGATGGAAATCCAGTTCACGCCTCTGCAACCCAATAAGATGGAGGTGAAGCATCAGGGCAGCACTTCACCAGTTACAGTTAAAATGCTTAAGCCAAGAAGGAAAAGGAAGAGTGTAGAGATGAATGAGGTGTGAACTAAACCAACTGATAAAATCTGTGGTGGAGCTTTTCAGTGTATTACTCTGATCATTTACTAAAACTCTGCCCTTCTGATTTTTCACTGAGATCCTAAGGATATACATAGGGTATATTTAAACCTTGTGTCCCCCCCAAGTGATGGATCTCTGGCCTGTGTTGAATAAAGTCATAGACTTCAGCCGATCCAGACTCTGGACTCTTGTCCCTAATTTGTACTTTCTCTTTACCTTTTACATTTCTGTCTCGCTGCTGGTGCCATTTCTTCCTGTCTCCAGCTCTGATCTGTGGGATCATAGACCTGTTCTGTAGATTTGCTTCTTTTGGTTTATGCAATAATTGGTATCAATTATTATTTCTTCTAATTTCCTGATTTTCTTAGGATTTTGTGAAAAGTGAGAACAAGAGAAATGCAAAACCTGCTGTGGTTGATTCACCTTCTACAAGCAACAAAAAAATGGTTTGATTTTGTTCCATTTTTGAAGTTAGTTTAGCCTCTTCTGTAAAGGTGGACTTGTTAAAGGACCAAGTATTCTTATGGGGCAGTATCTTATCCTTATCTGTGTACTTGAATAGGATCCTTAAACATTTATGTTGCCTTTCTACTAAACTCTATAAGCCAACCAAGTGTTTGCCAAGATATGTCTTAGCTGCAGTGTGCAATGATTCGAAGGGAGGGATGTTACATACCTGGGCAGATTCAGAAGTTGGGTAGTACATCTATTTTCTTCATCAGATTCCTCTTTATTTATGATTAGACCATCTTGTCTAATGAAATACTCTATAACTTTGAATCTGCCTTTTTCAAAAAGAAAACCATTTGTTTCCTATTTGACTCATGTCCTTAAATGTATTCCATGAAACTTTAGCAATTTTTTTTAATTCTAGGTATAAAATGAGGTTGTCTACATTGCTTACTGTAATGGTATCATTACTAAAATGAACAGGGGTGTCAGTGGCAAAGCTCAAACTGTCAGCTTAAAAATAACAATTGAGTAAAATAAAATTAAATTAAATGTTAAGATAAGTAAATTTTCAGCCTAAACAATACACTTTTATTTCTCTGCAGATGTCGACTACTAAGTCCCTTAGAAAAGAATACCCTTTAAGAAAGCAAGAATCTACTTTAAGTAAAAAGTCAGCTAAGAAGAAAGATGGGACACTCCAGAAACTTGGTGATTTCTTCCAAAGTTCTCCTACTATTATTCACTCCAAAGGTTTGTCTAGTGTAAATAAGGCTTATTCTCTGTTCTCTGGGCGTTGCAGAGTGACAGAGTATGAGAGTTTGTCTTGACTAAAAGGACCACATGGTTCTAAAGTTTAGGTTAAGTGTGAAAGGTAAACCAGGTGGAATGAAAGATGCTGTATGGGGTGTGTGCACTTATGTGATAAAAGCAGTGATAAGTCTTTGGCCCAAAATAGCAGGGTTACTTTGTACTCACTTACAGGTAAAGACAACATTAGAAACTTGCCCTGCTGCTCTAAAAAAATCAAGAGATGAATCCAAACTCCAAATCTTACCTTGTTCTATAAGCAATGCCTTGTTTCTGTAGAAACTTTCTTAATGTTCTTTGATATATGAAAGAGGGGAAGGTTGGGTCTAAGAATCTGAAAGCCAGTGCCTCATGAAAATGTTAGGAAGACTACATTAAATTGAATAGGGAGCGATTAGTGGACTTTGTTCAGTTTAAGCATAGCCTTGGTAAGGTTAACTACTGGAACTTTCCGTTGAAGAATATACTTTTACTCTTTTCCACAGTAAGACACAATCTCTGGGTTACTGTGTTTTAACAAAAAAAATAAAAAAAATAGCAGAAGGCACAAGAAATTGCCAATGTTAAATTCTAAAAGACACTATCATTTATTTGGTTAAAACAAGGGCAGTCGTTATTTAATGTGGACAGTTGAAATAAGCTCCTGTACCAACTTGAAAACTTATCTTGCATCTTTATTTATCTGATGTAAGACAGGTTTGTCATATTGGTTCCATGAGGACAACATTTATTGCCAATGAAAACCAAATTCAGACTACTCAAGATTTCATCCTTAAAATACTTGATTTGAGCAAATGAGTTCTGCTTTGTAACCTTTATTACCGTGTCCTGTACTTTTCCCTCTTTGTGTAAGAGTATTGTCTGAGATTTCCTATTGCTCTCTAGTGCATATGGTCCTCTCTTTATATAGCTGGTACTAATTTGATGAAACTACACAAATATATAGAGAAAATTGACTCTACGTTGTGCTTTTGTCAGCACAACGGACTTGAATCTGTTCAATTCAGAAGTCTTTAACTTCCAGTAAGATCTGAATCCTAGTTGATTTTTAATGTGCTATTTAAATGTGTCCTTTAAGCTTTTGCATCTGAAGCTACAGAAAACTGCTTCCAGCAGTAGAACACTGTGGTAGTCAAATACCACTTCGGCATTTTTATATTTGAACTTCGGACTACATCGGTTTCATTTTTAAACTGCTTTAAAAAAGCTTTCTTTATTCATGAATTTTGAGGCTTACAAAACCAGAAAGACATGTATTTATGACAAAGTTTGTCTTGTAGCAAAGAAGCTGATTGAGACAATAAGCTCTCCCAAGTCTGCAGAACCAGAAAAAGTCAAGGAAGATGAGTTCAAGCCAAAACGAGCTAAGAGAAAGCTGTATTCAACTGACATTTCTTCCCCCTTAAATATCCCTGTTACTTCAGTAAGTGATTACAGGTTACTGTTTTGCCCACTGTAATGTTTTTCTGTTATCTTAGTTTAAAATAAACTGCTAGGGGAACAAAACAAACCCAAAGGTTGCAAAAGAGGTTGAAAATAACTTGCTTTTTGATTCTGCCTAACCATTCCTTTTGGTCTTTTGTTTCTGCTGTTTTACTTAATTTTCTCTGTTTTCTCACTTGTCTTCTCCCTGTGACTGCTGACTTACTGTATGGGTGATACAACAATCATGGAGATATCTTTACATTTGGATATCTTAGTTGTAGTATGTGGAGGATTACTTTTTCCTGTGCTACAGCAGTTAAGCCTTACTTTGTTTTCCCAGTAGCTGCAGTTCATTTAAATGTAATGTCAAGGGAGAATAGAAATAGAGACAAGGGATCCATAGATTTGGAATAACATGATTGAAATACTAAAGATAAAGGTCTGCACGTACAATTAATGTTGCAGGGCAAGTGAGCACCTAAGGTGTTTTTGAATTCCGTTTATGCCCAGGTGACACTTGGGCATAATAGCATGTAAATATATCCATGCTTTTCAAAATACAGTTTAAATAGCTTTCTGGATGTGGTTAAATTGTGTTGTCCTATCTAAAGCAGTCTATAAAAAGCCTTATAGGCCAGAGTTTGATGTATTGTCTCTGAAATCCAACTGAATGGTTTTGACAGGAACTATACTGCTGAGAATCTCTTGCTTTGTTGCTTCTGAAGTATATCCCTTCATTTTCTTCAATCTTTTCTTCCCCATGCTATGGTAAGCATTTGCCCATACTAAGATATCCTGTTGAATTTCCTGTAAATTGCATGAATAATGTGGCAGAAAACAAAATGCTGTCAATAGGAGGAAAACAAAAATGATAGAAATGCAGAGCAAAAAGAGCAAAGAAGTTTGGAGGTGAATGAAAAGTAAAAGACTGAATCCTGGAAAAGTTGGAGAAAGCTGTAGAAATTTAAGCTAAAAACTATGTTTTCTGAACACTTCCTGTATCACAAAATGAGTATTAGAAATTAGAAATGAAAGCTGCTTTCAGATCACATTTTTCTTTAGATTTTGGTATTTGTTCCAGACAAAAAAAAAAAAAAAAGATTTTGTGTGTTTCTGGTATTTGTTGCTCGTTATGATGCACTAAACAGTGTCTCTGTCCTGGAGACCTCTGACTAAAAGATCATAGAAGCACAGAATTGTGTAGGTTGGAAAAAACCTCCAAGATCATTGAGTCCAACTGTTAACCCAGCACCACTAAAGCATATCCCCCAGATGGTGATTCCACCACTGGACATCCTATTCCAATGACTGGCCACCCTTTCAGTGAATAGGCAAATTTCATTCTGAAAACAGATTCTGGGGAAAACTGTGCTGTTGTTCACACAGGTCTAGAAGTGCATGTAATTTGTCTCTGAAATGCTGAGTAACCATCATTTAATACCATCTTTTTCAGATCTTTGTAGAAGAACAAAAAGAGAAGGAAAGTGATCATCTAATCATCAAGCGACGGCTACGATCAAGAATAGTAAAATAATCTTGAGAAGTGTTTGTATTTCCTAGCTGGGACACATTTCCAGCTGATTGTATGTAGGAAGTAATAGATATTTAGTCGTGCTTCAACATCTGTAAATAGTTGTATAGAATTGTTCTGACTCCATTAAAGTTGAGACATTCAAGAAAGCTTGTGTGTGAAAGTTCTGTTTAATTGTTGTTTGGATTTAACTGTTTTGTATTTATTCTTCTAAATGAAGTAATTTCGAAGCATAATATTCTCTCTTTGGGGATTATAATATCAAATAATTATAATCTGCTACTAGAAGTGACCTACTTGGACATTTGACATTTTCTACTCAACTAAAACAGCTATTTCTTGATATAGTAATGTTTCGGCTTATAATTAGTGACTGAGTAAACATTTAAAACATTTTGGTTCCATCAGTGCAGCATTTACTAAAGTCACAAGCACTGTATTTTGTAGAATTTAGCATTGCTTGAAGAATGGTGATTTTTTTTTTAGAAAGAGCTGAAATTACTTCGACAATGTCTTGCTTTATCCATGTCAAGACAAGTAAATCTCAATAAGTTGATCATTTACTCCAACTTGTTCATGCAGCTTTCTTAGTTTTATTTTCTTGAATTACTGCCAACCATCCAGCTGTGTGCATGGGGGGCAAGAAGGCCAGTGGTATCCTGGCCAGCAGGACCAGGGCAATGATTGTCTGTTCTGGGCACTGTTGAGGCTGCACCTTGAGTACTGTGTTCAGTGTTGGGCCCCTAGCTACAAGAAATACATTGAGGTGCTGGAGCTTGTCCAGGGAAGGGCAACGAAGCTGGTAAAGGGTCTGGAGCACAATTCTGATGAGAAGGGGCTGAAGGAGCTGGGGGTGTATAGCCTGGAGAAAAGGAGGCTCAGGGAGGACCTTATTGCTCTCCACAATTACAACTACAACTAGCCAGGTGGGTATCACGTTTTCTCCCAGATAACAAGGGATATGACCAAAGGAAATGGTCTCAGGTTGCACCAGGGGGGTTTAGATTAGATATTAAGGAAATACTTCTTTACTGAAAGGGTTGTCAAAGATTGGTTGCCCAGAGCAATGTTTGAGTCACCATCCCTGCAGGCACTTAGAAGAGGTGTAGATGTGGCACTCTGTAGTATGGAATGGTTCTATTTCTGGTTTAACACCTGAACCCTGAAAAATGCCTTGTACAGCAACACTGTTGTCTTTGAATAGTTCCTTTTGATCATGCCACGCTGTGAGGGATAATTCCTAGAAAATAGCTGATGCTACTTGTGTCAAGCTGCCCCAACTTTTGCAATGATTACGCTTCATCTTTAAAATACTGTTCCTTGCTCAGCTTCAGCTCCTTTGTGGTGAACACTTTTTCTTCTGCTATCCTCATGGCTCCCCAGTTACAGAAAAAGTGAAGACTTCTGGAAGGAAAATATCAGACACTGCTTCAGTGAGGTCAAGCTTTTATTTTTGGCTAAAGAAGGCAAAGAGGAACAGTGGCACCATTTGATTAGCTAATGAAGAGGGAGTGGAGTGACTTTCTGAAGTGAGAATGAGAAAAGAGCAGAATGTTTTTGGGATGATCTTTCAGTAATAGAACAGCTCCTTGTAGATACTGCAAGTATCTGAATGTGGTTAAAACCTGATTAGTGCTGTGAGAGAGGAAAAATAAAACAAAACATATCCGTACTGGCCATTCACTTAAGAGTTGGACTCGATGATCCTTGCGGGTCACTTCCAACTCAGAATATTCTGTGATTCTGTGAAAACATGCCCGCTTGGGTCTGTGCAAGGCCCATTACCGTGCAAGCCTTGCCAAGGACCGCAGCCCCCGGGAGGTGGCGCCGGGACATCGCCAGCCACGACACGGAATCAGCCGGGACTGCAGGGGGCAGGAATGTTTTGCTTTGTTTTGAACTAACCCACTTTTGATGCCATTTAGCCAGGCTTCATAAAAAAAATTGTTCAGAACGGGAGCTTTCAGGACTATATTCTCTAGGCAAAATCCTAGTCCTCCAGATCTTTTTTTTTCCTGGTACAACCCTGCCCACACACAGAGCAAATCAGCAGAGAGCCCTGTCAGACAGGGGTTTCTTTCTCAGTTCAGAATTCTGAAAGCAAGTATTGGTTTATATGTGCTGATTTCTACCGTAACCTGTTCATCTATTGCTGCATACTAACACTCCACTGGAGTTTATATACTTTTCTCTTTTAATGAAGATGAAATTTTCAAGGGAAGTATGCTTTATTAGGCAGAACTAGAGGTCTTCTGAGACTCTAGAAAAAACATAAGATAAGATTTTTTTTTTAAGAAGAATTTCTTTCCAAAGTTTTTGGATTTAATATTTATAGACCTGTGTACTGATGGATAAAGTTGGACTTTTTTTTCCACTTTTTTTTTTTTTTAAGAGATGCTGGGACTTCACAACCATTTGTCTGTTATAGAGACTTAGAATGCATTTTGTGTAACTGCTATAACATTGATTCCCCTTTGAATTATCTACAAGAGTAAGGAATAATCTCAGGAGCAATCTTTGGCTTATTTTATGACATGAAAATGCCAGATTGTACCCTTCTTGGTGTGTCCTGAGACTTCTGTGTGTGCTCTCAGATTGCTGCTGAAAGATGAGTTCTGAAACTCTTATCTAGGACCAAAGACTTTTTTTTTTTTTTAGTTTAACTGAAAGACAAGGTTTTTCAGTTCATTAAATAAGTAGAAGATTTGAGTGGAATGAGCTTACACACATTTCAATTAATTTCCAACTTTTTAGTGTGTTTTAAAAAGGACTCCTGTTAATCATAGATTAATTGCTGATGTGATGCATCAGTGCTTGTTTCATGTCAGATTGGAGAGAAAAAAAAATTCTGGCTAAAAAAGTGAATAAAGGAGAGGTAGCAAGTGTAGATAAAATACCTCAGTACAATAAAAAGCTTGACTATTTTAGCCCTCCTTAAAATATTGTACCTTATGAGCAGGTATACTTAGTCTTGGAGACCTTATATCCAGTGGATAATTCTGACTACGTTTGGAAAAAGTTGTCTTCTGTGGCCATGACTAATCAGGGAAGATTTAGATGTTCTTTCCTTATCATCTGTGGACAATATTCCTTAAATAGTATTTCTGCTCTGACATGTTAATGCCTCAAAGCAGCACCAAAATGATTGCACAGACTCTGTGCAAAACCCCAAATACTAATCTTCCCCTCACTGACCTTTAAAACTTTGTGTATAGCCAGATGAGTCAGTTGAAAGGTTCTTGGCTGGCAACATGCCTGCGTGCAATCTCCTATGGATTCAATTTCTAGAAGAATAGAAGTAGGGAATGAAGCTGACATGAGTGACTACTTGAGTGTGTTTGACAGGAGCCTTAAAAGCAGCTGGTAATAGAATGATATGGGTTTGTTTTCTGAAGAGAAAAATCACAGTATTTGTTGCTGTACAAGTTAGCTTCTTCCTTGCTTGTAGACTTATGATATCCAGGTTTGTGTTCTGGAGAAAAAGAATTGGTGGAAAAAAACAGGGCAAATACATGCTTATGTTTAATTACTTCATTAAGTTTAGTGCTTGGTGTTAACCAGATACTTCTGCGTGGATGCCAATGTGGAGGTTAGTACTGATCTTGAGAGGGATCATAGACTCATGATCCCAGGAGAGACAGACAGCTACTGCACAACTACTAAACCAAGGAATTTATAGAAGTAGGTGCATCTGAAATTGTTCTTCCCAAGTTTTTTTTAATCTCTTCCACACATAACAGTTATAACACTGTTTGAACTGTGTCAGAAACTGGTTTTAAAATTTGATTGGACTTACCATAAGAGGATGCATCAATATTTCACTCTACAGGGAAAGGTGTGTGCTACATCTGTCCCATACTACTTATTTTGATTTGGGATTTAGGATAGCACTGGAAAGGGGGAAAAAAATAATATTAACAGGAGGGATAAAAATACCTAGAAAAACAGGAATCTGGTCAGATAAAAACCGTTACATCCTTTTAATATTAACATGACCTAAACAAATGTTTCTAGTAGGCAGCAGAGTACCTCAGGACCACATTGCAAACTCAAACACTGTAACTGGAAGTGATTGTGAGACCTTCGAAACTGACTGTGATAAACTGCAGTCTGCAAATTACTTAAACTAATGTTTCCATTCCAGAAATTTGGAAGCTATTGACCACATGATATTAGAGACAGAGGCATAGTAGGAGTGGCAGTGAGCAATTTGGAACAAGAGATGTTACCTGAGCTCTCACCTGTATCAAGCATTTCATAAAACATGATTATATCACAGAAGCATTTTTTTTCTAAAACAGCATTTTCAACATGAGAACAGCCTAATTGCTAGCTTCCACTGTACAAAAACCCCCAGAGTAGTGTATTTACTATACTGATCTTGTGCTCTGATGCTACAGAATTGACCTTTCATAAAATGTCACAGTGTTTGGTGAATCTCAGACTTAATTGTGTGCATTTTCATAATGCATAACAGGCAGGGAAAATAAGTTGCTTCACTAAGGAAAAAGAGTAATTGAAACATTTAACATAGCTATTTTATCAGTATGACACCCTCTGGCATTTAACTGCTGTGACTTAACAATAGGGTATCATACAAAACTATTGGCAATTTTCTGAGGCACCACATTGTCACTAAGTTCCATCTGAGCTGAGGTTTGTGAGGTGATGAGGGCAAGAGAGATGTTATTGCTATACAAATTCATTAAACACTCCTCTTCTGCTTCTAGATTTTCCTAGAAAATTAGAGTACTGGCTCCTCTCTCTTTCTCTAACCCTCTGAGATGCTAGTGTTCTCATCCAGAGCCAAACTGTGGGTACTGCATAGCAGTCAGCTAAGGAACAGAAAAGCTGTCTGGCTTGTCATTTCTGCAAAACCTCTGAGCTCCCTACTGCTCAGTGACAAGTGGAATAAAATTACCTGCACTTACTCCCAGCTATACCAGCCTTTTAGCATTTAATGTGATGTTACTTTTCAGGTTTTGATGAATTATTTAGACCATGTCACTGATTTCAGAGGAACTGAGATTTGACACCTAAATACAAGAGGAGGGTCTCAGGCTTTGCTCCACACACGAGGTCACAACCTCCTCCTCTGAAACAGATTTTACAGTCATAATCCAAATGTTTCCTTATTGGAAGAAATTTTTGACCATCTGTAGGAACAGATAGGCTTCAGTGACAGCTGAGATGCTGCTGCACAGGTTGACATCCTCCCTTCCTCACACAAGAAACTGTTTTATCACCATGATGATCTGGACATGTTTTATCTGTATCTTTGTATCTGGGGTTTAAGATCTTGATGAGGAAGAGGCATTTGGAAAAAAGATGAAAAAGCCCAGCCCTTACTCTCTACAGAAGGAATGCACTGCTTCTATAATAGGGAAGTCTTTGAAAAGCAGCTTTGTAGCAATCTTATGCTTTGAGCATTGCTGGATTTTGAAGTAAAGGCAATGATCGAATTCCCGAGGAAAGTGGTTTTGTAGAGACACCTCTATGTTCACAGGTATTTGAAAAAGTCACTTACTCCTCTCTTGGCAGGGAGGAACATCACTAGTCCTGATCTGATATCATTAAATGTGATGCTCATGTAGATACGTGAATAAGATGTGCTCCTCTTTTTAAAAGAACACAACTGTTCCTGTTGACCATCCCAGGAAATGCTTCATTTTTTAAAGTGTTCCTATCTTTCCTTAACTGTGATGAGATGCCAGGAGAAAGAGTCTGCCTTATAGTCACCCATATAAGTTTTCCTCTTATGACACGTAAATCACTCAGCTCTCAGAGCACTGGACTCTCTGCAGCCACTAAGAAACAGTCTTGGTCTGCTTGCTCTCCATGGTTCAAAAAATAATTTTGAAATTGGGAGAGTGATTTCTTTGTGGAAACTGTGTGCAAGATGTTCTGGATGTCTTTCTTTCCAAGTGGTTTAGCCAGCAAAAACATACTATCGATATAATAAGTTTGGAAAATCCTTGTTTTTCAAACAACAATTTCAACTGTTTTGAAATACAATTCTGCAGAAATGCTTTGAGGTTATTTTATGTCATCTTTTTAAGCATATGATATCGATGTGTGAAATACCATGTTTTATTAATTTCCACTAGCATCTATTAATTATGTTAAGATGATCAAATAGATTCTCTCATTGCTAATATTGACTGTCCAACTTCTTGCTTATGAAAAAACACCCACTGAAGTGCTGACTCCTGCAGACACTGCTTAAGCAAATTCAGAACACTGAGTTCCCAGCAGGATATCACTTGGACAATCTCACACAAAGAAAGTTTTCCTTGTAAGTTGAACTTCATAAACATAGTCAGACTCTAGTGATGCAAATGAGCAATAAAAAACTAAACAGCAAGTGCAATCAGTCTCTCTGATTCTCATGAGAGCTTTTCAGAGAAAACCCCTGAAGTTGTATCTCACTTCAGGAGTGACTCCTGTTTGCTAACGCAACAAACATAATTGAGGAATTACTTGCTGGTGTTATCTGAAATTCATTGACGGGCAAATGCCAATAAGGTAATTTTACTGGGGAGCTGGAGAAGCTGTTGGCAGGAGCACAAAGGTTAGACTACCTCTGGTATTTTGCATAGCTTTTCATTGATGGTTACTCAGTCTCTGCAGTGCTTCTTTGTAGCACTCCAAACAATGAAGAAAAACAAACTAATTAAGCAGAAGTGTCACATTTCTAGCCTCCTGCCCTTAGTGATCACCACAAACCTTTGACACAAGGCAGTTCTGCAAGTCTGTTGCCACAATTTAGCATCAGCTTTCTCTTGCTCACCATTATGGTGTCAGCACCTTCAGGAAGGTAAAAACCTCATGGAGCTCCATCAGCGGCCAGTGAGAACAAACACCAGAAAGATAAAACTCTAAATTCCCATTTCTCCCCAGTTTGGTCTGTATTCTGTCAAAAGCATTCCCTGAAAGCTATGAATTTATCCATGAAGCTAAGAAAGGTAAGCATGTGAGGTTTTAAGTCTGAGATGATATTATCTAAGTCACCCATCAGCAAAAAGACTTTTTACAGCCAGCGGTGTAATTTTCCTGTAACAGAGATTAGCAGTGTCTGCAGACACTGCAGGCTGTCAGGTGTCATCTCCGTTAGACAGATACAACAAAAGCACAAAAGAATAGCACACCTCTGGAAAGGATAAAGCTAATTCTTAACTTCAACACTGGCTGCAGTCAACTTTTGTGGGAAACCATCCTTGGAAAATGTCCTACATTGTGTATCTGTGTGAGATTTATTTTTCGCTTTTAAATGACCCAAACTTCAGAAGACATTTAGGCATAAATATTTCACATTTGTTTTGATCTTGCTGACTTCAAATGTCTTTCATGTATTTTTTGTATTTTGACTGTTTCAGTAAGCTTAAAAACAGAAAATTGAGGGAAAAATTGGATGGGTTATCTCCATGAAAAGTTAGGGATTACTGAGTGGAGTCAAAATGTCCTGAAGAAAGGAAAAAAAAAGGAAAAAGCTATAGCAATAAAAGACTGGAATAAGGTTGGATCAGATGATTTTCAAGAACCACATCTCTGATCTTGTCTCTACATCCATGACAGACAGTAACCCCATACGGTTTCAAAGCCCTTCAGAATGGAGTACAAACTCTTCTGAAAATCTAGTCCAAGAACTTTTTACCTTCAGGTTTCCCTGCCCTCTGGATCTCTTTGCTGCAATATTAGTTCATTATTCCTTGTTCTGTCCTCAAAGGTTATAACACCTTTATAAATACTTTAAGGTACATAAAATCATATTTCATGTTCTCTGATGTTCAGCCTTTCTTGCAAGGTCATGTTTTCTAGGTGTCTGCTCGTTCCCTTGTGCTCTCCTTGTGTTATCCCCATTCCAGAGTGGAGCAGGGTCTCTTGGTCACCATCACAACCCAGCTCCACATCATGGCATGTTAAGTTCTGCTGGATCTGGAGTTTGTGCTAAAACTCGTGATATTTTGATATAGCTATGATGGACCAAAGATAAAGACAGAGCAAGATCTGTAATTACAGGTAATATCTTTGAGATAGTTTTCAGATTGGCAGATGTTTCTGGAACAGATGTCCTGTGCTCCTGCTGTCCCTTTCTAGCACTGATACCAGCACCTAACAGACCCCTAGAGAAGCCACAGAAAACTGCCCCAGGGACAAAGCAAATGGATCTTTCTGTGGTTTGAGGAAGGAATTGGCTCAGCACAGGAGTGGACAACTACCACAGCTACAGGGGGAGCAAAGAGGAGCTGGGGGGATGTGGCTGGGTGTGGAGCAGGAGGATTGATACGTGGGGTCTTAAGCTTGTCCATCATCTCAGTTGTGCTGATGAGCAGTAGGTACCTTGTGCTCTCTTTCAGCCTGAACTGTCAGACAGCTGACATAAACATTTGATGGTTGTAGGTGTCAGCACCCTGTGACTGGCTCTTGCTGGAGATTGGTTTGGAAGTGACCGCCAGCATCTTTCATCCCAGAGTGCTGTAATCCCATGCCTGACACTGTGGGCTAGAAAGGGTGAGTACGGTGAGGGGTCTTGGCTCTGAGGCAATGTCTTGCCCCATGGTGCAACAGGGGCATTGACCTCTTCACAGCGGACTGGGATGGGTTTAGATGTCATTTTGGCTGTGAGAGAATAGCTTGTTGCTTTAGTGGAGCTTTCTTAATCTCAGGGGAGGTTTAAATGTCTCTCTCTCTCCAGAGACAGATATTTGCTACACAGGATGAGACTTATGTGCTTTTGAGGAAAAAGCTAACAAAGTAATTTTCATTTGTTTTTAACAACGAGATTCCAGGCACTCCAAGAATAAAACCCAGTAAATAAAATCTATAAATTAACATAAAAATTCTTTCTATCACCAGATTTACTTTGTGTAAACAGGAGCACAATTCTACTCTGTAGAGAGAATAGAAAAGAATTGTTGCAAGATGTGCTTCACCCTTTGTGTTCCAATGTTAGCAGATAAAACTTAAGGTAAATATTTTTCACTAGAAAAAAAAGATCAATTCTCAGGAAATGTTGTCATCAGACTCCTCTAGGACAGAGCAAGGTTATTCTACTAATTATAGTTCCACTCCTTTGTTTTACTGATGTCAAAGTCTTTATCCACAAGATTCCACGTGAATGAACAGCTGAAGACAAGTCATGGAGCAGCATCACAAGCTTCATGTTTCTGCTTTCAAATACAGAAAACAGAGTGTTCTGACTGTGTATGTCTCTGAGCAGCCACAGTGTGCTCCTCTAGAGCAAATCTTGGTTTTTCTCACCTGAGATTCAAGATGCTTCAGCTAACAGTCTGCTTCACAAAGGCTATTGCAGTCAGCAGCAGAGGCACATCTGGCCAAATTTATCCAGTCTGTTGGAGGAGCAAACAGCATGAAATGAAAAGAGAATTAAAAGGCCAGAGAGGAGGAGGAATGTGGGAATCAGTCTGTACCAGCCACGTTTTCTGTGAAAACTAACAATTCCCTCTAGTTTTACCAGACTTTTCTTAGAGTGCACCAGGTGTATTAAAGATAGCAGAAAGAATATTACCTATTACCTTGAAAAGTTATGTGTTCTGTTCATTATCCCTGTCCTTTACCCTTTTGCTTCACTTAATTTTCACTTCTGAGTTTATTTTTCTGTCCATGTGTGTCTTTCTAGATATCTGAATTGGCTCACACTAGAATTTCGGTTACAGTTGCACATTAAAAAGGCAATAAAATTTTTCACTCTTAATTTCTTGGTGATGGGTGGCTAGTTGTGCCCTTGGTGTCTCAGGTGTTGTGGGAAAAGGGTAGGAATTATGGAAAAGAATTCTAACAGGATGCTAAAAAGTGTACTCAGTGCAGAAGTAATAAGAGATAAAGTTCATATTTCTGAAGAGCTAATGTTCTCCTAGCTTACTTGAAAGAGCTGGTATCCTGTAATACTGTTTCTGAGGTGGAGGTAGACAATAGCATCTGTACTTACAATCTTCAGATAAGCATTGATATATTGATAAGTCTATAGGAACACTATATACATTGGAATGAAACTATGAAAAAAGAGAACTGTAGATTTTTGATACAGGATACCTCTGAATATGCTTCAGGCAGTATATTGTGTGAGTACAACATTTGTACTGCCTTTCATAACTGCTTTGGGGAGAAATCTCCCTCAGTTCTTGTGATTTGCTCATTGCCTGGAGCCTGCTGAAATTTCAGACTTGGTATAGTTTAAGCTTCTGCCCCTCTCAGACTCCCCGTGGAGATAATCCGAACAGTTCTGTGAAAACACAGCAAGCAGTCAGCAGCTGATAGTCTCTGAATATTTATCAATGCTGAAGGCACAGTCTTGTCTCCAGGGTAAGTGCGAACTGCTAATCTTCTAGTCTTTAGCAAACTCTTTTGAGGCTCTCAGACAAATTAGTTTCTGTGCAGTCCGTCACTGGTCCCTTCTTAGATTTATACTGGCCGTAAAACAAGAGCTTTCTCGGCACTACCCTCACCACAGTCATGCAGGAGGAGGAAGAGATTGTTCTAAATTCTGCAAAGAAAAGCCTTTCCTTTCAATGCAGTTTTTGCTTTAGTTAAAGTATGTTGAAAGTACAAACAGAGCAAGGAAACTCCTGCTGACACTGCCTGATAACACTGGGCTGAGTGGTTGCTCTCTTACAGAGTTCAGGGGTGGGATAGATACACCCCATTTTTTACCTGGTTACAGGTTTTCTTCTCTGTAGTTGTACCTACAATTATCTCGGGGGGCGGAAAGGACAGTTGAAGTGCCTTGCTATGGCCTTACTCAGAGGTTAAGCCAAGGATTGTCCATTTTACTCAAATACAGATTGTTGCTGGTTTACTCGAGCTGAGGACTTGACAGGCACATATATTGGTGCCTGTGTAACGGTGCTCATACCGAACTAACAACTGTCTCTAACGTGGACACCTTGGTGACTTATCTTAACTCTACATGGAAAACTACTCCAGAAAAGATCATATGGCTCCACCTTCATCTCAGCCCACTTATCTCCCTTTTAGAAGCTTGTGCTAAGTGATATACAAATAAAACTATGATGCAAAGCCCCACACTGGTAAAGGATTTACAGGTTATGTGTGAAGCATTATTCTGGCTAGAATTCCCTTATAATCTGATGTATGCTGAGGTGTGCACCTTGGTAAATATTTTTCTATTAGAAAACTTACAAAAAATATAGAAGAAAATCTATATTTGAGTAAAAAAAAAGAGATATGAAGTGTGGTGTGGGTTAGCAGAATTTTTGTATTTGGCAGTATTTGTATTTTATTTAGTTGAAACCCCTTGGAAAAAAACACATGAAGCTATTTGAAAAATAAAGGAGCATTCCAACTCTCAGCTAAACTTTCTTCTTCATAGAGTTCAGTGTCCTGATTTCCATTAATGAGTGCAAGAAAGGATTCTTGGAAAAATTTTGTGTCCAAAGGAGTTAATCTGAGGCCATTTACAGGTAAGATTTATTGGAATTTTTTCTAAGTTCAGATTTTATCAAATTTTTTTTTTTTAGGATGTTTCAGCACCAAAAAACAAACAAACAAAAAACTCACCAAACCAACCAATCAACCAACCAAAACCAACAAGAACAAACAAAACCTCCATAAAAACAAAAACCAACCAAACAAAAAAACCAAACAACAACAAAACCACTAACAAAAACCCTAAAGTGTACATGCCTGTGCATTGGGGAAAGAAAAATACTTTTAAACTCCAAATTCTATTATGGTAGTCAAATCTTTGCTCTGTCTGATTTGTTAGCATATTTATACAGCTGTTCTCAGTTAAGCCAATTACTCACAAATCCTTTAAACAACCCAGTGTCATGGAGCACAGATCAAGTTCCCTCTTATTTAATTATAGCTGCTACACTATATGGTATAATTGGATGTTCAGGAGAATTTCCCTTTGTGTTGTGGAGGATAGCAAAAAGCAGCCTGACCTCAAAATCAGATGTAAATGGTTAGAAAGGGACTGTAACAAAGTGCTAAAATTTCCTTTAAGTCTGAATTTGAGCATTCTGGGACTGAGTTGGCCTTATGTCAACAATTTCACATACAGATGTTGTGGTTTCATTTGTTTGGTTTTTTTTTCTGGAAAATTATTAAATTTGAATATGCCACAGAAGAAATGAGGCCCCTAGGAGAGAGGGAAGGTAAATTGATATGATATTCTCAGTGCAGAATTCTGCTGGCCTTAATGTTAGAACTGTGGACACCATCTCATGGAGTGTTTGGACAGAACTGATTACAAAGGTGTCTTGAATGTCTTGTCAGTCTGATACACACAAATGTAAATGTGCAGGGAAATGAAAAAAACCCCTTATTTCATTCACTCCAAGGTGCCCTTCTGTAAACTGTATTTTTCTTGTCCGTGTTGTCTCTATCTCTGACAGGTCGTGGTACAGTTGGAATTGGGGCTCAGAGAATTAAGTGAAATTTTCCTTGTGTTCAATTTAAACAGGAAAAGTACAATTCAAACTAAACACAAATGCAAAGAACAGTAGACAGAGTTTTTATGAAAATGAGTGGCTGTTTGAAGGTACAAGCAGTGCATGGTTTTTCTCCATAGTGTGAAATTGGTTTTGCTGCTTTTCCTTCAGACAGTCCCTGGAGTGCCTTTGGATTTGCAGAAGACATATCCTATTGGTTTTGTTCTGTGTTTTCCACACTGATCTCTTAAGGATTTTAGCCCATTGCTGCGTATCCTTCTTTGAAGGGCACAGAAGGTCTGCACAGTGTCTCCTGTCAATGAGGAAATTCCCAAAATGGGTGTCATCCTGCATCCTGCTCAGATCTTTCTGTGCAGGGAGGGGACACGTCTTCTTCCACTGTTGCCCTGAGCAGGGCTAAGAGTGAAGAAGGCTGTTACACTCTGGCTCTGACCTGAACACCAAGGAACTATCAACTCTGTATTGGACACCAATTAGCATTACAGTTCTTAACACTATAATCTATCAGTGATTTGGAAACATGGCAACTTACAGAAGCATTCAGCACTTTATACCTGACATCGTTTGATCCATGATTGCAAGGCAGATTCTCCCAGAAGAGGAAAAATTGCCCCTAAATTCAGTTTCTGATCAGTCTAACAGTTTATCTTTACAGCTGAGAGACAGTCTCCCAAAATGTGTATCAACACAGTTTGATGCCAGAGCATGTTATTATACCAGGTGAAGCTACCACAGCTTGTTTATGGAGCAGCATGATGTCTCTGCTGTAGTCACTGCTTCAGCACTTCAGCTGCTCAGTATTTCTGTGCCAAACCCTAACCTCTCCAAAGGCAGCCTGATCTCATTTTGCTTGTGTAATCCTTGCTGACAAGGGGGGTTAACTTCTGGTTACTGTTGGTTTCACTAATCAGCACAGTTAGGGTTAGTCACAGGAATTAAACTGTATCTTAGTGCACCGATCAGTTTTTTTGGTCATGAACTTAAAATCATCATCATCATCACATAAAAAGTCCTTTGTTCAAGTGCCTGTAGGACTCACAATATAACTTCAGTCCTGAGCAGCAGTTCAAGTGGTAGCAGTACTTAGATACTGAATATTTCAATGAGGGAATTTATAGATTCCCGTCGTTTATGCATTTTGCAACATCGTAAGACACCCACACGCTTTATATGAGAGAACGCCCTGAGAAGGAGGCTCTCTCTTATGGACTGCAAACGGAGCTAGAGATCCTATTCAGTAATGTTTCTCAAAGGCATCCCAGCAATTTCTAAGAATCCAGGGACTTCACTCTGTCACTTCACAAAAAACAAACCAAAACAATAAACCCAATGAACCACACAAAAATAAACAGCATTGTAAGAACAAAACTCTAGGAGAAGTGATTATGGACTGGCAGATCCTCAAAAGTGGCTGTAAAACAACAGTATTTCCAATGAAGCTTTAAAGACTAGTGCTGGTATGACTGGTTTTTATTTAAAAAAAAAAAAAGGTATATGAAATCTTTTACAGTTTCAGATTTTTAACTTTCGAAGCTTCAGATTATTGTGTTGAGAGGTAAATCACAGAGCTAAGCTGAGTCCATTCAACTGAAGTGTGTTAAATGCAATCAAAAGCAAAGTTTGGTGTCTAGCAGCAATGCATGCAAGGTCACACTTACAGAAGGGATGAATGCTTCTGGAATACAGTGTCTCTGAGTACCTCTGCAGGGTTGCATATCAGACACCAATATGTTGATTTTAATGACAAATGCAAGACCTGAATCAATGTTTAGATGTGCAGAGATCAATGCAATTCAAATGGGAAACTAGGCATCATTTTTTAGATGTTGCCAGTATATCACTCTAGGAACAGGTAAATTCACTGCTTGATGTCCACAGGCCTTTCTGGAAAGGATGTTTTGGTCAAAAACCAGCTTAGCAGGTTCAGTTAAATACTCTGGCCTCTTCTAAAGAGTTTCAGAGAAATCTGGGACTGAGAAGGGCCCAATGGTCTGATCTCTGCGTGAACCCTTCTGGCCTCGGTTCCCTTCAAACCTGAAGCAGGCAAATGGCAAAGTGCCTTTAAGCAGAACCTGTTGGTAACTGTGTTCCTCTTAACTGCAATGTCACCACAGCAGCACAGTGATGAAAGTCAACATGCAGTAAATCATATGAATCCAATCACTGCAGTTCATAATGCTTGAATAAACAGTAATAAACCATTATACAATGGCTCTGTGGGTTGGGGTTGGGGTTTTTTTCATGCAGTAAATGAGCTTCAAACCCGTTAGACTATATGTTAACTCAAATAATGACTTTCATTAGAAATAATGACGTGAAGAACAACTACAGAATCCTGCTATATCTATACTGTAATCTTGCCATCATGAATTAAAAGTTTGTAAGAACGTTTAAAGATTATTTAAGTCAGGAGATCAAGATGTGGTGTAACCACAGCTGGAGGTATGACTCTCTTCGCTAGTCTCATGCTAGATGGTTTTTCTTCTTAGAGCTACTCATGTGCTGTGTTCAGAGCTTGCTTTTCTGAGTAGTTACCTGTCAGTCCTTCTCATTGAGGAATTTGTGTGGTCAAAAAGTAATTTAATGGCAACAAGACACAGGTGAACCACGTTTTTTCAAGTATTAGCCTTTTGCTGAAGACTGGCAATGAAATGCCTTCAATTCAAAATAACTACTCAGAATTTACAAGACTTTGCTTGGTTTTAATAAAAATGTAAGAAATAAGAATAAAATCTGGTATTTGCACTAAGGAATGAAAATTAATTGACATACCCCATTTTGAAGTATATTGTGACTAAAAGCTTTCAACAGAAATTTAGTGGGCCAGTTCCTTTGGGACCAAGTGCTGAATGTCTGAATGGCAAGAAATATAGCTGACTGACAATTTGCATTTAAAGAGAACCCAAGGCCCTGGAAGTTTCTTCTTATGCATGTACAGATATACAAAACAACTGTGCATGTTACAATGCCTATCCACCAATTCAGGCTTTGATTGTCTGTTAAGTGGGCACTGGAATTCTTCTGAGGGATAATCTGGGAACTCTGTGCTCTAAATGAAAGTGTAAGGTATCTCTTTCAAACCTATCAGAAAACTATGAGTTGTAGACTTGGAAAGGCTCTTCTTGTTAGCATACCGTGAATGTATGGGGCAATGCTTGGAAGAGGGACAGGTGCAGATGCATGTGGGTTTTCAGCTATTTTTCTGCATCTCCAGAGCAACATAGATGATGTATGAGATTTGGTAAGTAAAAATTAATTGGTATAAGGAAAAAGCACTTCAAAGCAAATCACTAGACTGAGTAAGAGTATGGAATACAGAGTATGGTACTTTACGGTATCTCAGAAAAGCAGCAGTCACAAATAAAATTAGACTATTAAATCTCAAGTCGGAACAAAAGGATTTAGAAACTTCTGCACCAGTCACGCCAGGAACTTTAGTAAATCTCTTAGACCAAATAGTGTCATGCAGCACTTTGACAATTTGTAAGAATAAGTGATTGGTTAGAGGTGTTTGCATTATATAAGTACTATTTTTTTTGCTCACAGGGAAGTGGCGAACTGTGAAAGGTTTTTGAAACGCTAAAAAAAGCGACTGCCATATCGCTACTAAAGACATGTTCTCCCTTTTCAGTCCCATACCTTGGAAGACACTGAATGTTTTTCTAATTTTGGGTTCTGCTTTTAGCTTTTTCAGTGGAACCAGCATCACAAACTGACATCTGTTACTGTTGCTTCTGGCAATTCACTAGTGGCAAGAGAAGGCACAATACCTGTTAAGAGTTAATTGTAACCATACGTATGTTACTATTAATAGCAGCTATCCCAAACCTTAGGTCTAAAGCGGAACTTTGGTAACAAGGTGATATGAATTTCACCAGAAATCTTATTTCCTTGTTCTAAATGCACCATCTCTGTCATGCAGTCTATGCACTTGCAATCCACAGTGAAACATGGTAGCTTTGGCTAATGTACCAAAAAGATTAGGATGAGGTGCGGATGTAAGCATTACGAGCTGAGACCTATGGGCTCTTTTGCTCTTGAGAGAAAACATCTTCTCAAAATGTTTAATGAAACCTAGTGGTGTCAGCTGTGTAGTTCTGGGTCCTGCACTGGCTTCCCTTCCAGAGTGTGGGGAACTGCCAAGAAGATCTTCATATTCACAACCAGCTGAGGGGATAGAAAATGGATGGTAGATGAGATTTGTTCAGTTGTTCTTTTCGGTGGGAAATACTTTGAGTGGGGTGTTTTGGGGGGGCTTTTTATTTGTTTGCTTTTACTTTAAAAATGTTTTTGTTTAATTTATTCAATAGAATGCTGCATCAAAACAGGAACACAACACTTTATTTTTGATGTAAAGAGTAGCTTCACTGCCTTAAAGTGCAGCTTATTTAGAGACCAAGGTGTGACACTGGAGTTCTGTTCATATATTTGACAATAGAAAAATCATTTAAAGTTGACAAAGTCCCTCTAACTTCACAAATTTCTAGAGGCAAATATAAGAGCTAGGCTCTGCTACTACTTGTAGATTCTCAGCAAAATTATTTATTGAGGTAAACTGGTTGAAGGTGTGAGAGCTCACAGGGATTTCTGCAGGGGTAATTTGATGCCCAAGGACGTGTTCAGACATTGGTGATGATACCTAATCTGGGAGGTATTACAGACAGCTGAAATCAATTGCCAGAGAGGTCTTCTGGGCCTGGAGAGAAGGAATGTGTGTTGTGGAGGGTGGAGAAGAAAGACTTTGAAGAGTAGGTGCTGGTCTGTGCTACTGAGCACAAGTTTGGGGCTCTGCCTGCTGAAGGCATTGAATGAACCCAGGCAGCTTCAATTCTCTGCTAGGTAAGAGCTGGGTGCTTCTTTTCTTCTTTCCATCTTTTATCAAATCTCAAGAGGTTAATATTTTTCCTCATCTGCAAAGCGTTTTTGCTATTTGTTTGGAAGGTTATTGAGGAAGGCTTCTGATACAGGCTTTATCTTCTGTGGTGCAGAAAGAGATAAAAATACCAAAGATTTTTCAGATTCTCTGATCTTTATTTAGCCTGTGTTTTGTAAAACTTCATTTCACTTCAAAGAGTGCTCTGCTTACATAAGAACTGAAGTGAACGTTTTTAAGAACAGTTATTTCTGCAGCAGTTGAAAAGACCTGGTGCTTTTTCTGGCACGTTGGGCTGTGTGTTCAGTGCCATGGAAGTGAATACTTGACTAAGAATTCTATTAAGTATGTGTTAATCTTTGGGCCTTCACAAGTGCAGTATGGTGGTTTTGTCTGTATTTCAGCAAGCAGATTTTTAAATAAATGTGTAGATAAATGTTATGGTGCCATTTAGACAAAATATTTGAATGTAACCAAATATTAAACAGAACTTTTTGTTTTGCTTTTTCTCACTTAATTGTAAGCAGAAACCAGTTGTGTGATCACTCCAGATAAAATTCAGGTGTGTTGTATTTTAACGTATAAAATGTGATGTTTTGCAGCCTTATTCTCAAGTTGTACAGCCTTTCTTACCCCCTCTCTGGGTACTTTGCAATGTTCCTATTCAGAGCACTAGGCAGCTTAGAAATAAACGATTAATTCTGTATTACTCAAAATCTCCAAGTCTTGACTATGAAGACAAAAATCAAGCCCTTTTTGTGCCATTTGACTGTGATAGGCATAGTGCCTATTCAGTTTTTTAGTATACTGCACAGACGTTTGCTTTCATCACTTCTAGGAGAGGGCAGGGGCTGGCAGGCTGGCCTGATGTCACACGGGTGAGCCAGAGGCAGCCAGGTAATGGGCTGCCTACACCAAAGGTGTGACCCTGAGTTTTGCTGAAGCACCTCGTGGTGAATTTGCTTGTACAAAGACTGACTTAGAACAAAATGTAGGGACACATTTGAAGCAAATTATTTGCTCCTAAAGAAACATGCTTGAAATGATTGCATGAAGTGTAAATTACTTGGGGGATTGGAGGATCCATAGGTGATTATGAGTGTGGTTTTCTGTTAAGATTTCTGTCAAACCTGTTTAATTTCACTATTCCTTTGACTTTCCTTGCAAGCAGCCCCAAGAAGGGAGTAACAACAATTTTTCTGAAATGTGATGGTCTTAAACACCAAGTTGTTAGCCAAAATATAGGAGGTTTGCATAAAGGGTATGATTCTTCTGCCACTTCCCTCATATAGTGTCATAAGAACTTAATTGCAAAAGCACAAACAGCTGAGAACTGGATTCAAAAGCTTGGACAGGTGTGAAGGAAGGGCAACTGTACCTGTGAGTCAGGTGTGTTCAATAAGCCATGATTGCTTTCTTCAGGACTGAGTTCTGTCAGTATGAGCCCTGCCAAAAGAAAATCATATGTTGCTTCTATTCAGACTCAGAACTTCATTAGTTGTGTTTCAGTCATGACTTTCAGCAGATGGCCAAAGGAAAACCTCTCTGAAATATTAAGTGCTACAAAGACAAAGAAATACAGACAGGAGTTATAGCAGGTTTCTTGAAATCCTTGCCTCCCTGTGGAGGGACAGAACTGACTCTGACATTAGGATGTTTCTGTCTGCAAGTTGTTTCTATCTGCACGAGGGTGCAAAAGGCTTTGGTATCTGCCTTAACTCTGCCATTAAATGCAGTCAAGGTTGTTTGATTGAAGCTTATGTTTATTGACAATACTGGTTTCAGCAAAAACCAAACATCTGAAAAGATGAGATATAGAGGGACTCGTCTAACTTTGGCTACCACCAGCTGCAGAGGTGTAGGTAAAGAGGATGCTTGAGGGTAATTCTGTTTGCATTGGGTGTAACTGTGCTATGAGGTTGGTTGGGGTTGTATGACAGTGCTGTGAGACAGATAAAACAAGATGCTTCAGGTTCTCAATGGGTTTTGTGCTAGTGTGCTTTGGATCTGAGAGGACACAGTTGTTTGTGTTTAAGCATCAGTTGCAAGTACTTGCGTGCTGAGATGTGGAGGTGAGCCTCCTGTAGATCCTCTTCAGTGGTAAAAGTGGAGATCAGTGGGACTTCAGATATAATGACAGGTAATAGGGAAGCATTTCTGTAAAGTGGGCTGATGGCATTGTGGGAATCAACGTGACTATGAAGATTATTGTACAGAGGCTTATTTCCATGGGTAGAGGGATCTGGGAAATAGAAATGCTCTTGGATATTGCTTAAAGAGATCAGATTTGAGAGGGAAATGTGACTTTTCTATTTGTGTACTGCTTAACTTGGCATCCTGGAGCAGTACTAAACATCACTTGGCAGCCTTAATTTTTAGTTAATAAACTTAGTTAATAAACTTTTCAGGAGAAAAAAGTACTTTAGAAAGGAAGATCTTATAGACTTCTAAGAAAATACATGCAGTAAATCTCTGCTCTCTGTGAGGTTAAAATGCAGCTGTGAAAGTGTTGTGATCCTTTCATCATTCTTAAATATCCTGTCTTGGTCATGCACATTGCCACATCTAACAGAAGTGACCAGCACTATCTCTTCTCTGTTGTGGCAACAATACAGTCTTACGTGATGGCTACACTGAACTGTGGTGTGAGCTACGCCTGGCTGGTCCTGAGTGCTGCCTGCTTATTCTCAAGGGCTGGAGAATTTTATGTGTAAGAACAAAGCATTTTAGATGCAGCTGCAATTTGAGAGCTGGATGTTTGGTCTGTATAGACATAACTCGTGTCTCTGAAATGTTAACCCATTGTCCAAGTTGAAGCACTGAGTTTTCTTTGGAGGTCACTGGGGAGACTGGTGGCATGGCAGAACTCTTCGAGGCTGAGAGGAAAGCAAAGTAATAGCAAGCAAGGAAGAGGAAGATTAGGAGAGTCACTGAGTGTTTTCAAACACTACTGTGCTTGTGGTGGTATTGATCAGCTGTTGCAATGCACCTGCTGCTGGAGAGCAGAATGGGGGCTCAGGTTTTTGTATATAGGCTTTTGGTCACCTGGGAAAGTTGCTCCTCCCTACCTCCCCTCTTGATGTGCTACAAAAACAAATATTAAAGCCACCAGTTTCTTTTCAAACAGAACTCCTACTGCTGTGGATAGTGGTGACAGGAGAGGAAAATTCTTAACAAAAGGTCTCCAGAGAAAAAACAGAACTGGGAGAAAAGTCTACCTAAACTCTTACTTAAAAAGGAAAACCAAACCCCAAACAAACAAAAAAACCCTACACACAAAAACTCCCCCCAAAAAAACTAAAACAACCCCAAAACCATCAGAAAATAAAATCAAGAAAAGTCATTGTCAACAACCAGCAAACAGGAACTACTGGAAAACGATTACAAGCCAGTTCCAAAACCATAATGTGCATTTGGATGGTAACAAGTAAGGTATCTTTTCAAAGAGATAGAGAGGACTAGTGTGCCATCTTTTCAGAAAGGCAGAATAAAACCTGTTCCAAGGGATTGGGTAAAGAATTTAATAGTTTTTAATTTGAATGTTCTGAATAATTAAGGTTTAGACATACAGCCAGACAATGAAATCAATTATCTGGCATTTAGGTTATGTGCAGTGATTATCCAAATGGGTTGATATCACCAGTGTAGGTATAAGCCAAGTTTTTATCAATTTTTAATATCAATATGGAATTATCTGCTTCCATTTTCCATGTAACTAAGGAGATTTTGCTATAAATTTCTGTAGTCAAACCATTTCTCTCACCTAGCTCCAGAAGCCTACACACTGTCCAATTCATATTCTCTTCAGTTTCACAAGGTGTTACTTATGATCAGGCTGGAAATGAAATAGACAAAATTAACAGGTGACAGAAAAAAAAATCTGATTTTCATTTTTGTTGCTTGTCCCTGTCAAGTCAGCTGTCCTTACTGAGCTCACTAACTCACCAAACTTCCTGAAGAATTATGTCCTCAGAATGTTACATGATCCAATTAGCTCAGTCGCTCTCATTTTTTGAGAAAACGATAGTCTGACTAATTCCTTAGTTTTTCTTGAGATTTTGACAAGTAATTTAACATCTTGTAAAGATTAATGTCTCAAATGTCATTTTGTTCTTTGCTCCAATCTGATAACTGTTATTTTCATTTTACAGCAAGAGCAAATTAGTGAATTTCAGTTAATGCAGCAATTTGTCTTCCTGGATACAAATTTGCCTTTGAGCATTTTCTTTTTAAGCTGAAAGATTTTAGCAGTAGTAAATATTAGTGTTGAAGGAAAACAAATTCAATCATATCATATTTCTCTGCCTACAGTACTCCATTACACAAGTTATGAGAGGTGGTAGATTTAACTGTTCCATTAACTCTGAAATATTTTACTGCATACCCCACTGGATTTTGAAATTGAATATTCCCTGTCAATCTGATAAGCTCTTGGATGCTTTTTATGGTGTAGGAATATTATTCCTTGTTTGGGATTTTCTTTGTTATCAGACAATATAGAATGTTGAGATGAACATTCACAAACGGGCTTTAATTATCCAAGACATAAATCATTCAGATGTTTGTCGGTGTATTGAAATAATTGTGATAAGTATTTTAGTCTAGACAGCGACTGCATGTGTCTTAAAGTTTTTGTCATTCTTAATTCATGAAATAATATTTGAGGTTTTTAAGTAATATTTTTGAGTATAACTTCTGACATTTGTTCCTTAGGACAACACTTTACACATACATATGTACTCACACTTATATTATGGCTTCCATTAAAGAGACCTGAATAATTTCTGAAACCCCTCATTTATTTTTGCTGTCCCTGTACATGGATGAAATCCTAAATAGAAAAAGAAGCAGATGTTGCCTAGGTAACTGCACCAGTCACAGCTCTGATTCTAAAGGATACTTGACCTTACTGTTGCTACATATTATTTATACTTGTAATTGACTCCTAAAGTTAACATTTATGGTTTGGGCTGTTTTGGGCGCTTTTTAACGTTAAAGTTAGCCAGATCTCTCTGCCTGTGTTCTCTCCTCTTTACCTGGATGCCCATATGTACCTTACTGTGCATGACAGGAGTGCTAATATGACTGATGCACTAAAGATGTGTTCAAGTGTGCTGGTAGGGTGGTTATATGGTATATGGTTATACCATACTATAATGTATGCATTTAATGTACATACATTAAATTTTTTTTTTTGCTGGGGACTATTAGTGAGAATTAAGCAGGTGCTCTTTTAAAATATTCTAATAAACACAAAATTAACCTAATTAAGTTTAGGAAATGGAATAATATCGATTGCATTTCCTCTTGGGATGAAGTTGCTCAGATCCATATCAATAACCTCTTTCCTGACTCTTTCTGTCTGCAAATTAGTACTGTGTAAGAGCACTCATTTTTCATCTCAAGTACCAGCATCATTTGCGATAAATCTGGAGAAAAAGCTATAAAATTTATCATCTGTATGAGGTACAGGGAGCTAGAAGGCCAAGCAGCTGAAAGTAGCCAGGCAGTAAAGATATAACATGGAGCAAGCCTGAAACTTTCTAAACGAGGAAAAATGTTTAATGCAGAGTCACTGGGGTATAGGGGATCACTTTATTTCTCCTGCTAGTGCCTTAGCATAATTTCCTACCACAACACAGAAGACGGTATATGTGTATTAGCCTATTGAAGAACTTCTTGGTGTGCAAGGCAGGTGCCCTCAGCAAGGGCTTGGTGCTGCAGTGTGGCGTGCAGGTGCACAGGCTGCTGGGTCTGGGATGAGGAGAAAAGCTCTGCCAGTGCTGCTGCTAAGTATTTGTTTACTTGTGCTATTTCAGCACAACTTTATTTCCTCAGCAAAAAAAAATCTCATGTTGAAAGTGAGCAAGCAAGTGCCTTTGGGGGAGAGAGTCACTGAGGTGAAAGTACACAACTGCCACTGCACTTGATAGCATTGTAAATGCCCAAATGCAACGAGTAGGACTGCTGCTAGTATGGAGTGGGCATGTGTATATATATTTATATATATATATTTAATACCAATCAGATGCTCCAGCTTTATAATCTGAATATATAAATTGTTCAGTAGAAGCTGTTGTATTAGTGCTAGAAATGTTGATAATAAATTTTTATGGTACATGTTACATGAATGGGACTGATTGAAGTACACTTATCTTTCTATGTGATTTGTTTGATTATATCCTATAAGTAAACTGCCTTTTTAGAACCACTCAGCTCTGCTTTGTCACTGTCTGAAGAGCTTCCTTATCACATATATTATGGCCATTTGTGTCACAGATAACACTGGGGGGAGTGGGGAAAAAATCTATTAAGTATTGCAGTTTTGAGTGTCTGAAATACAGTGAGATTTCAAAAGCTTTCCATAGTAAAGAATCCACCACTCCCACAGCAGCACTCTGCCTTTCTGCCAAGAGGCTTGGGCTTCCATCTTTTGAGGTGTGACTGCTCTAAAATGTCCCTGAAAATTTTCTCATTGAACATCCCCTAAACTTAAACTCTCAAAATTCTGAGTTTTATTATCAATATGTGTTTCTAGTCTAGAGGTCAGGCAAAAACTTCAGGTTTTCCATGTGTTCTCTTCACCCTAAGGAATGTTATAGTGCCTAATGATGTAAGTGTAAGCAACACCACGGAATTGTACTTCATTTACATTAACATAGCATAATATAAGGTGAAACTTACCCTCTTGTACTTAATGTATAATAATCTCAATTTAACTGATTATGAGAAAAATCATGATTTGGGGTGTTTCATGAAAACTATTCAAGTGAAAAATAAAAACTCCCAATAGAATTGGGAGCACAGCTATAATGGTTGGCAATTTTGCATAAGAGCAGCTTATGCAATGACTACCCTAGCATTAAACCACAGAACTACAACTGGGTCTTATTGGATAAGTGGTTTTTTTAAGTGTAAACTAAGTGGAATTTTGGTCTTATTGAAATGAGTGAGGAAATAAGATCCTTCCTTTTCCTTTCAGGCCAGAAATAGCTTTACCCCATATCCTCAGGGACTTTTGCTTAAGATCTTGTGTGCATCAAGAGAAAGTAATGAGACGGTAAAAAGAGGAGAAGCTGAAAGGCCGAGGCTGTACAGTTAGATAAAATGATGACCTTATGTCACACCTATCAGTGTCCAGAACTCATTTTCCTGGATGTCTCTCTCCCCAGTATTATACTCTATTTCCAGGCATCCTTAAACCTAGGATTCCTGTATGTATGAGGAAATGCTGCTTTGCCTACCAGTAGCAAGTGTTTTTTTAAAAATCCTTTGGGCTCTAGGTGTCTCACACAAGGGTCTCTGCAGTGATATGCATCCTCTCTTCCTGTCGAGGGTGTTCTGTATGACTGTGTAACATTAGCTTGACTCCAGTGCCGATTAAGAAACTTGCTATCATAACTCTGGATTTTAGCCCCGCTGAGTAAGTGCATCTCCTCTAGCCAAGTAATTTGCTTTTGGCCTGGAATTTCTATTCTGTCTTCTCCAATTTATACCCAGTCTTTGCTGTACTGCACCTTATTCACAATCCTATGTTCAATCAGTCTGAAACTAACCTTTAAATCCATTGCCAGGGAAAGGGTAGGAATGTTAGTCTCAGTTAGGAGACTGCAAATTATGAGTCATCACTAATGTATATAAATTTTATGCTATTTAAATAGCAAATGAAACTATTTGTATTACTTGTAAGGTAAAATGCAGAGGTCCTGTTTTTTTTTTTTTTATCCTGTAATGACTTCTGCCTTTGTTATGCTAATAAAATTATTGCTATTCACTTTACCCTGGAAGACCCACAAGCTGAAAAGGTAACACTGTAAATATAGTTCTGACTCAGCCTGTGTCTTTCTGTCCATTTTAAGCAGGTTGGTTGGTTTGTATGTTTCTTGCTGAGCTTTACTTTCAGTTTCTCAGAGAAAGAAATGGAGAGGACAACAAAAAAAAAAACCAAACCAAACACCACAAAAATATCCTCCTCAAATCTGCTTTCCTTCAGAGTAATTGCGTCCACCACAGTGCCACACTTGAAAGGGGCGTGATGTTGCTGATGCCGTTTCAAGGGACTATGGTGATGTGATGTTGTTGATGCCAGAATGTGATACTCAGCATGCAGAAATTTCAGCTTTTTACCACTTTGTCAATGTTTTCCATTCTTAACCTTACCAGAAATTTTCACCACCTCTGCTTCATCCTTGTGTAGGAGATAATAGCATGAAGAGCCAACTTGCATAATTACCATCGTATGTGAATACTCATTTATTTTTGTTCTTTTAGTTTGTTAGAAGGTACTTATTAAGGGGGCTCTGTGACTCGAGTCATAAAAACATCACAACACAAAAACTTCCATTTTTGTACATATCTTTAAAATTATTAAAAATAGGTAACAGATAAGTTATTTTTATTGCTACCTTTTAAAGTATTAATTGCAATGAGATAGAAGGCATTTGTCATATTGCTGTTCCAGACTCCCTTTCTTTTCAGCTTCCTCCTACACATCTCATTATTTTAAATCTTAAATCCTTGCAGTAAGAGTTAACTCTTTGATACAGCTCTGTCACTTCAAGGAATATAGACCGTACCCATGAAAACTGGAAAAATCAGTGCAAAATAACTAGGTAGAAGATGAGTAAAGTACTAGTGCCAAAACTCGTGTAAGTAATCACTCTGAGATAAGGGAAGCTATTACAGAACTTTTTTATGCTTTAGACAAGTACAGAGCCAGCTGGTTCACAGTCTGGCAGAATTATAATGTAAATAGGTATGAACCAGTGTGTTATTAGTAATTATAAAAACAAAAATCTTTCTGATGTGGTGGTCAGACTCTAACTCGCTAATTCCCCTGATAAATTAAGAGAGTTGCTTGGGATGAGGGAAGTAATGTGTCTGTTGTGGAGAAAATCGACAGATTTTTCCAAGCATATGACGCACATATCAGGGCAAAGTTTTTAATAAGTTTTCTAGTTACAGAGACTATTAAAAAAAAAGATCACCTGATGATAGGAAAGTTAAACATGAAAAAGAAAATATTCAAGCATTTTACCTCCATCTACAGCAGGCAATATTTTGTTTCAGTACTTCTTCGTAAAACAAAGGATTGCTAATATTCACCTGTCTCCCTTCAGTGAATTTGCTTAACTCCTGTAAACTGGAAATGGTCACACGTGCCATTTGGGAGCAGCAGTGATGGGGGGGGGAGTAGCCATTTCACCTCTAAATTTTCAACAGCAGAGGCATGACACATACTTTAGGCAATGCTTGGAAGAAAAGAAGATTCTTTTGTCTATTTTTAGAGGAGTCCTAATTGGCTAGTTGGCCTTTTTTTTAACCCTCAATATTCCTCATGTCTCATTGGGATGGTGTAAGTCATTATGTGTCTAGTAGCCATTTTTGTGCAGAGAGTAATGAAGTTGGCTGTGAGTGGGTGTTTGTGACATAAATCCCAGTTGAAAAGACCTGCATTATCACAGCAGAACACCACATTTTCTAGTTAATGAGCCATGGTGAGTTCAGGCTAGGTTGTATTACAAGTGATGTGGGAATGAACTTAAATTAAATCATCTGCATTTCTAATGCCTTACTATATCACTATTTGCTAATACTGCAAACATACTCCTGGTTTCACCTGACTGTCCTATTGTTTCACCTCTGTGCCTGCCATCATTTTCACATTAAATAGTTTCCTTTGCTTTCTCAGTAGCTGGGTTCAGTCAGTCACCCCTCTTTCCACCTATCCCATCCTGTTTTCCTTCCTCTGTCTCTTGGTAGAGCTTGTCTTTTAACTCAGAATATTCTATGGTTCTGTGAAACAAGCTGCTTTGATTTTTGCCATTGCTAGCTCTCTTTCGCTGCATTCTGGTAGCTCTGAGTGAGAGATTATTTACCTGGATGGTTAGTTTTATGTTTCCTTGGAAACAATAATTGAAAAACCAGAATAATATGACAAATTTCGTAATTTCATCTTCTTAGTATTTATATTTAAAGAAGGCCTGGAAATATGTCTTTTCAGGAGACAGTGAAATTAAAATTCTTTCTGGTCTAATCCTTTGCTGATTTTTCTAGTAATTTTGATTGGCTCCATTAAGAGCCCAGTAATTTAAGAGTTCCATGAGAATCTACTCAGAGTATATGTCAAAACCTGATAATTTAAGCCTTTCCTTAAAACTCTGCCTTCATTCTCTGTGATCAAGAGAGATTAAAGATCCCGTGAAGTTATTCTCCCTGAAGACAATACTGATAGGGTTGTGGTTATTGTTGTCACTTCCCTTAATGAACTTCTCTTTTAAGAACATAGAGGAATATCTTGCCACCTGGTTTGTGGTGGTGTAGGTTTTTGTGGTGTTTG
>JAWMRA010000162.1:19171300-19197086 GCA_035584735.1 Pseudotriccus pelzelni
TTCCAATGTCTGATCACTCTCTCTGTAAAAAATTTCTTCCTAATATCCAACCTAAACCTCCCCTGGCAGAGCTTAAGAACGTGCCCTCTTGTCCTACTGCTGGTTGGCTGTGCCAAGAGACTGACACCAATAACTCCAAAGGTGCTTCATGAATAGGTGTTCTCGATGCTTTTGACCACTTTTTAAACGGATCTTGGAATGAATTCAGTTATATTGTAGCTTTTACCAAATAGGCATCCTTCTATTGGCTTGGCTGTGGGCTGTGAGGTGCATTTGCTTCTTCTCTACCAGAAGAGAATAACTGAAGCACCAAGGAGCTGAATGAGAAGCCCAGGAAACATAGTCTGACAGGAATGTCAGGTCATTACATCTCCATAAAGCAGTGGCAAGTTTCACTGATGACCCTGCAAGTTAGGCAGCTGGGTTCTGCTGGCAGAGAACAGCACTGAGGATGATAACCTTCCCTGTTCCATCCTGAATCCCTTGTGGAGAAAAGGACAACGCCTGAATTTGGTGACATTGTACCTGACAGTGTAGCTGCTATCATGCAGAATGTGACTGGAGCATACTGGATTTATAGAGCACAAGGAAGGGGAAAAGGGGAAAAAAATTGTCTTTCAGATGTAAAAACTGGACAGTGAGCAGAACCACATGATTTTTTAGCAGTGCCTTCTGTATGAAATATTGCTGTTGGAGACTTCAGCTTCAGCATCTTCTAAAGTAGCACGAGTTACAGTGCTGGATTCCTCTCTTGTGAGCAATGCTGCCTTCTGAAGAAGGATTCTTTGGCTTGCTTTAGGTAAAATAATGCCTGTTCTTTGTGTAGTAGTACTTAAAAATTGGCATGGGGGAAGAAAAGAGACTCAGTTGTATTTTAAAACAGTAACCTCTACTTTTTTTAAAAAATTAATTATTTTGCTGCTTATTCCTCAGTGTCTAGCTGATTCTCTTGGCTTCCAATCTTTCTGCTTACCAACTCTTATTTTAAGAAAATTAATGAAAGATATCTTTGAAGCTTTGTGAAATGATCCGAGAGTCAGCAACTCAAATTCAAAATATTTGCTTCATCTTTTTGAAAGGCATTAATTTCTCTTAGAATGCTGTCATTATTTTTAGGCTAGTGTGAGGTATTCTATTGTCCTGGTAAATACTGTTTTGTGTATTGCTGAAAGAAAGTAAAGTGGTTCTTTTTTTTTTTTTAATTCTGTGCTTTCATTATTAATTTATACTCTTAATCAATTTTACTAGAAAAAGGAGGAATAAAAGGCAGATGTTCTTGCAGGATGAGACCTTCATTGCACAGGCAATGTTCAGATCCATTTGCAGTTCTCGCTGCAGGAATTTATTGCTAGTTATCAAAATATTAAGTATGCCAAACTTTACATATGCCTAAAGGAAAGTAATTTAGTCATAAACACATGGATTTAAGGTTAGCCCTGCTAATATCAGTGAGCAGCTTAAAATTAATGATGTAATCTGGCCTTGGGTAATCTGCATTTTAAATAGCTCACTGAACCAAAGTATCAAAGGTCAGTGCAGTGCTGGCTTCACTCACATGATTTGTTGTTACAGTGCTACTTAAGTGAGGCTTGAAATGCTTACTTACAGTCATTACTTAAAACATTTCAGAAGTCAGCCGCAAGTGTATTTACCATTTGTAGCAGTGCAATACTAAAACAGTGATATTTTCAGACAGTTTTGGGGACAGCTATCATTCCCAATGGCTCTTGGAAATATTGTTTCCTATTTTAATTGGAAGTAATAGCAAAGATCATTTCTAATAAGATACTTTTCCTTTCCAAATTTTTAGCCATTGTGACTTTAACGGACAACTTCTTAAAAGAGTATATTTAATTGAGAGAACACTATCTCTTCTTCTTGCCCTTTATCTTGAAAGCTGATGTCAAAATAAGGCAAATTTTGGGTCAAATCATGGCACATTCTTCATAGGAAATTAGAAGTTTTTTATCAAGAGTGGTCCTTGGAAAGTCAAAGGGAGTAGCTGTCTTAGAAGAGTGATGCTAACTGATTCTTAAGGATTATGGATCTTTCCGGGTCAAAGAGATATCCTTGCCTCTTACTGATGTGTGCCTCTTCCCAAGAAAAAGCAGGTGTATAAATAACTGTGAAAGTATTTAAGTACTTCTCTTTAACTCAAAGAAACCATCCTGTTCCATTAGTCATTAAGAATATAAAACAAAAGCCTTTATTTGTCTTGTCTTTTTTTAAAAATGCAAACTTGAGGAGTACATTTGCTATTTAAATAAATCTCAAACTATTGTAACACATATAAAACTTTTCAATTACAACTTAGCTAAATCTTTAGTCACATTTTTTTCCAAAAACCTCTGCCCTTTCTTAGATGTCAGGGGTTTGGCTTGCTTCAATTTTTGCACTCTACCAGTTTCTTTTACAGTGTTGACATTAAACTTTGCAGAACTAATTCTATTTGAGTATAATTCCTTTATGGTAAGATAGTTTGTAAGACAAAAGTTTGAAGCAGCATTTCAATGATTTTAAATGGTTTTTAAAATCCACAGAAACTCCCTCCAAAACCCCCCCCTGAAAATTCTGGCCAGAAGAATGTAAAGTTTGTGTAAAGCACCACATTAACAGAGAATCTGCTTAGGAAAGCTTTTAGCACTTAATCAGAACTGAAATGTCTCTGGGGATTGATTACCTTATATTTCTGCTTATTCTGGTGTCATCTTCCTCTGATTTTATTAGTTGGTATGAATCTAATTGGTAACATAAGAGCAAGAATCCAAATAGTCTTAGACTGGGACTCAGGCATATGAAGAAGCTGTAACTCCATTTTCTTGGTATCTGCACTTTAAGTATTCTTTGTGAAATTGTTTTATACAAGACACTGTTTTATTTTGGTTTTATTTGTTTTGTATATCTACGTATCACAGTGAATTTATAATAATACTCCTTACCCATGCTGTCTTCAGCCTAGTTTTCAGGAACAGCAAGTAAATGTCTGCCAGGCTGACCCAAAATACTAGAAATAGTCATGTAATTAAATACTTCAGGAGTTCTCGCTGAGTGACTGCTTATCAGTGATCCTTGGAAACCACAGTGTCTGGGTTCACAGATGAGCATGAAGCAACATTTTTTTAATATCTCTCTGAGCACTAGTATAATTTTGTCGTTTACTTGCCTTAAAAGGACAATTTTTGGCTGAGGTGACACAGCAACAGGAAGCTGTGTTGTTTTTTCAACCAACGTTTAATCTTTTAATTGCACGTAGCAGTCTTGCTGATGCAGAACTAAATATGTCATCTGGCCACAGTTAAAATTCTGCCTTGATTTTCTGTCGTGCTGCTGTCAGACCCACAGTGTTTCTGTAACTGATTTTGAGGGTATGTTGCTATCACAGCTTGTATATTCCTCTGCCTGACACGCAACTGCCAAAAGCCAGGCGCGTTTGGAGGAGTCTGATACTGAGGTTCAGACAACCCCTGCGTATAGTAATAATGCTCACCTCCAAGGGAGCACAGCTATGTAGTTGTAGCTATTTGTTTGTTGGACTTAAGTAGAAATTTGTTTATAAACTCCTGTGAGTAGGTTGACTTGAATAATGACTTTTATATGTTCTTGCAGTTTTAGCATGCAAATCACGAAATATGTTCATTAGATGTCAAAGCTGTCTAGTTCACCTGCTTATGGCACAATCAGCTTAATCTAAACCATTTGCTCAAGCTAGCCTTAACAGAGCTCCTAAGTAACCTCTTCCTGAATTTACCAGTAGCTAAAGAGAGAAGTTTCATCTCAGGTCTAACATAAGCTTTGCTTCCTGCCATATGCAACTCTTTCTGCTGCATTTACAACCAAAGTTACTGCTTTGCAGAACATTTATTTCCCCTTTTCTTTGTGGCAATATTTTGTGGAAGATAAAACTTATTCCTGCATCTGCTCTTGTCTTTCTCCGATTTCATAGATATTGTTTGTGCAATTATTTCTCATGGACCATGAGGTTACACCTGTGATCATTTACTGCTTTTTCTCGCTGGTCTAAACCTTTTTTAGAATGTAGTGCTTGAAATTCACCCAGATGCTTCAACTGAAACCTTACCAAAGAGAGGTAGAAAGAAAATGGACTATACAGATTTGCACAGGTTTAATCTGATCCTCTACCCAAGGCCACTATTTTCTTTCTTTGGTTTCATATTCAGTTTGTGTTCTGCAGCATCATACGGTGCGTTTCAAACTCTGAGCTGCTCAGCAAGCAATCGCTCCCTATTGCTTGAAGTGTTTGCTATTCGTAGTTTGCCAGCCATGACACGGTTACCTAAATGATAGCATTGGGTCTTGCCCTTTCTGTCCTGCCTCAGACAAATAGATGGATAACAATTTACAAGAATGAGTCTGTGCATTTACAGGGTGAGTGACCTCGTATGTGTTCATGTATTGTGGAAAAATATAATGCTCTCTGTTGTAAGCACCTTAGAGGTGTTTCCACGTTCTTTTCTGTACTCTCATTATAGCAGATTTTCAAATGAAGTTTGGATGGGCAGGAGAGGCAGTTGTGCTTTATGATGGTTGAGTATTCTGGTTTTGTCTCTTGGGTTTTTTCCCTTGCTTCAGTTTTTTCCCTGACAGATATTCATAAAGAATATGTAGAAGCAACTTCATGCACAGAGGTGTTCTGTGTACTCAAAGCCTTTGGTCTGATGAGTGTTAAAGGCACATCATTAAATCAGCATATTTTACTTTCTTTTATATCACTGTTAATGTAAACTATTTTATTCTGCCGAGTACAAATACCTATTTCAAATTGTTTATTGATCTGATTTCATTATTGACAAGCTAGAATGGGAATTTTTGGTACATGGTGACTCAGCAAAATAATTTACTTTCTTCTGGAGATCAAAGTTTAAAATAGCTTGCATCTTCAATAGTGCAGAGTTCCTTGCATCTTGAAATTCTCAAGGGGTTTTGGTGTTGTTTGTTTGGATTGGTTTTTTTCATTCTTATTAAATGCTGAAAGGGGTATATGTTTGGGTTTTTTTCCTAAAAGGTTTCAAACTATTCGGGAATTTGTTTTGAAGCAAAACTGTTCTCTGCAAACCATGAAAGCTCTAAAATTAAAAAAAATAATAATTTATAAAAGTATCTTTCAATCTCTGAATGATAAATATATTTCTAATTGTACTTCTGTTGCTAGAAAGACTTTGAGTTCTTTTTTGCTTTATTATGGATATTTATAAGGCTTGTTTAAAAAAGAAATCATAAATCATGGATAAAGCTCCCTTCAGAATAATGGTATGAGTGGATTAATCTCCCACAGATGATCAGTATATCAATATCTCTTCAACATCAGTTTCTCTGTAAAAGGAAAGTGAACATACATAGCAATGGTAGAGAAGTCAAAGATCACAGGAAGACAAACTGTACTTATACCAGTAAACATACAACAGTGTATAATCACATTAAATTGGTGATTAAATGAGTATTCATCTAGAATGGAGCATCCCAACTGATAGGGAACCATTTTTTATGTTCATTTTAGGAAGCAGTAGTTTCAAAAACTGTTTAATGTTCCATTTAAACTAGAATGACACATTTGCATCTTGAAAGTGAAGGCGGTTAAATAATGTTAACAAATTGATTCGATTCAATTCAGTTAACAGATGGAACATGGTACTTACCTGGACAGTATTTGGGCTTGCAGATATGCAAGTCTTGCCTTAATTATCTAATAATTAATGTAGGATGTTAATTGGTTTTTTTGGATGACCAATAGAAGATATACATGCACACATAATTAATAATTATGTATAGTACATAAAAGTATGGTTGATTTAGCTCTGGGTGTTGCTTGTTTGCTTTGGTGGAAGCCACAAAACTAAGGAGCAAATCTCGGGCACATATCCAGTGACATGAATATCTCTTTTCCTCTCTGTGCAGATAAAGTAAGTCCTGGCAATGCTGAAGAGGAAAATTGTCTCTGCTGTGCCAGTGACATTTCTAATGACTGTATTGGCTTAATGCAAATTTAATGTCTACTTAATATCTGTTTCCAAGGCTTAGTAAATGAAAGTACAAATTGAATATTCTGTATAAGCTGTTCTATTTAGTTAAACATTTGGAGCTGTGGCATACCAGAATCAAGAAAACATTTGCTGAAATTTACCCCACTTTTACAATTGCTTTCTAGTCACTGTATTTTACACTGCGTTAGTTTTTTCCTGGTATTTTCCCAGTAGCTTTCCATATGGGCGTAATACATTATGCAAAGCCTAGCATTTTGTGTGAATTCTTCTGTAGTAACACTTTTCAGCACATTGGTCTAGGTCTTCCTGTTTTGATGCCAGTGGTAAGAACTCTGTTAATTTAACTAACAAAAGAATATGCCTGTCTAAAAAATAACCATGTGCTGGCTTCTGAAAGGCTTGATGAACAATTTTATTTGAAAAAAATTTCAAAATCACTTCGATAACCAATAATATATTGACACAGTTCACATATTTTTATGGACATTAAGAGTTGATTGGCCAGAACAGCTGGGCCAATTCTTTTCGCTTTAGCTAATGTCCCACTTTCCCTTTTATCTCAGGGGATGAGTTGGTAATGATGGTGCGGGTGTTTGGATACTGTTTATTAAATCATTATGTGTTATGTTATTTATGTTGGTACAGGGTGATACATTTCCAACCGGGCACACTAACGAATCTTTTTCTAAGTATTTTTAAATTATTAAAGTTACTAGCAGCGTTGGTTAGCTGTGTTTACAAACTGTAACGAAGTTATGTAATAGTTTAAATGTTGGTCAGTTAGACTTTCAGTCATCTTCTATGAAGGGTAATAGGTTTTCCAATTTTTACAGTATTAGAAATGCAGAGCATTTTTGCCTACTGTGGAAGGCATCCACTGTAACAGTAATCCTTGCTCGATAATCTTCCAGATGGAAAGGTGCAACACTGAAAAGTGATCTGGAGAACACTAAGAAATGAACCATATAACAATTATTAATATATCCAGCTACCTATTCTCTTCTTAATAGATTCTTTGCTATGACTGGGTTCAGTCACACTGTAAATGGAGAGGCAGAGCAAAACCTTGTTTACTTTTGGTGCAGCGCTGTGTTGAACAGACATCCTGCTCTGCAGTGAGAAGCCAAGGTCAAGGTGATAAACCCTGCATTTCTATCAAAGTGTAGTGAGGCTTTTTGGAGCCCTCTACTTCTGGTGGGGAGGTTTATAGTGTCAAGATGATTCTGAACATTTCTTCCTGCTGCAAAGGGAACCCCTCTACTTTTATTTTGGCAAACATCACTGTGTTGGAAGAGATTAGGTGGTAATCAGGGTATTCACCTCGGAGCTTTCACACGTGTATGAGGTTATGTTCTTTACTTGGAACGGTGGTGTAAAACCTGTAAGAGAAGCTAAGCTAGCAAAACAGTTTGATTTAAATTTTTTAAACTAAAAATCTACTTATATGTAACCTCTAAGAAAGGCTAAACTATCAACTTAATTTTTTCTGTTTTTTTTTCTTTTTTAAACAAATGTGCTATAAACTCTGCTGTTGCATTTCCTTTTAGTTTTGTCAAACTGTGCTGGTCAAAGTTGATAAAGTCTGTTTCCTATCTCTGTTATTTTTTGTAAAATGAATGTGAACATGAACGTCGGGATTTTTTTCACTTTGACACTTCATACTAAATGCATAGACAACTGTTTTAGTCTGACACACTTAAAATTATTTTCTCATATTTAACATCAGCATTAACTTCAGTGGTTTTCACGCAACAGTTTCATCCAGGTTATTCAAAATAACTGCAATATCCAAAACTCCAAAATTTTTGGAGTTCTCATTTTCCAAATAAAAGGTGGTATGCCCAGATTCTAGATTAAAAAAAAAAAAAAATCAAGCTCAAAGTGAAGTGGAATTTTTAATTTTTGGCCAGATCTATCTGACTGCTATTGAATTTAAGGAATATTTAAAAGCATATAATAAACTTCATCCTTATTGTCAATAGAGGTGCTGACTGTCAGTCATATTTTGCTAGAACTTATAATTTAACAATTATTGTTACTTGAGGCAACATGATACGTTGGTTACACATCCTGGAGGCTGAATACTCAGTGCCAAACAGTGAATATCTCCAAGTGTCTATCTGCCAGCTCAGGAGAAGTAGAATGCAACAAGTTTTTCCCCTACATGCCAGAGCCGCGTGAAAAAGGAGCTAAACCTTTGAAACTCCACGCTGTATACTAACCCTGAGCAAAGTAACCTCTTAGCTACTGTTCAAAATAGTGTTCAAAACGTGGTCATTTTGGTGATGGGTCATTCCCCCCCAGTCCGGAGACTTGTCAAGAAACTGTCTGTTTTGCTTTAAGCTGGTTTATAACTCCTACTGAAAAGAAAATATTTACCTTTTCCTTTTAAAAATATAACTGCTGCTTGAGAAAATATAGCTTTTCATCTGCTAATGGCACTTGCTTATGTTGCCAGCTTTCAGGAACAGACTTCTAGAATTAAAACAGATTTGATGAAAACTTTTAATGGAATCTAAATCAAAATTGCTCAGAATAGGAAACAAAATAACAAAATCCATCCCTATTAATTCAGCTGAATTTCTATGTAAAAACAGAGATAATATTCTGTTGAAGATGCATATAAACATATATTCACTATTTATATAAAAACTGTTCACGCATACATAATCTGTTTGTGTATTTGCCTGTTTAGATGTACATACACACTTTTTTGCCAGTGTCCTTATCCCATCAATGTGCTAATATAATTTTATTTGTATTGACGAACACAGTCATGATGACAAACTTTTATGCAAATTAGTTTTGGCTTTTAAGAGTTTATTGAATTTATTCTATTGATTCAAGTAGTACTGTGTAAAAAAAATATTTCCAGTGTATGATAAGCAATCATTACTTATGTCCCCATAACACAGGCGTCACTGGACTTTTGATTAATAATAAAACTTAATCCTTACTAAAGTGCTTATCAGAAGTCATACCAAGTACACGGCATAATTGTGTGTGGGATTGATGTGCAGTTCTGTAATATATATCATTACATAACTAAAAGTAATTTAAAGATTTTCCGTGTAAACCACTGAGTTGGGAGTCAATGAGTCAATGTATGTCATTACCCATGGCAAATGTTTTAAGAGTACTGGTATGGGAGTAAGCACAAACATCAAATTACATTGCTTCATCTGAATGTTACTTCATAAAATCAAATTTCATGTTATGCAGTGGCTGCTGTGAATGTCTCCCAGTGGCTTTTCCCCTCATTTACTTATCCCATTTGGCCACTACATATTGTAAAACTGTCCACGTCTGGGCTTCAGAATCTACTGGAAGCTGTAAACCTGATATGTGCAGTGTGCAGATGGAAGCCCCAGAAGCTCCCTGCCAGGTCTTGCAGAGAACAGAAGGCACCTGCTTCTGTGGACCACCTTAACCTGACCCTCTACCTGGGAAACTGCCTTGGTTTCATCTGCAAAATAACAATAGAAACGACAGGTCTCTATGCTCTATAACACAGGGCTTCAAACAGCAGAAACACCTGCATTCATAGTAGGGGTGAGAACTAAGCCTCTTCTAGAAAGGAAGCTTATGCAGGAGGGTGAGTGACAAGACCTGTCATGAAGACCAAAGGTTAAATAATTAGATTGAAGATATTACCTACTAAACAGGGAAAAAAAAACCAACCCAAAACCCCTTAGATTAAGCCCTTGCATACTATTCCTGTTCAACATCAAGGTCTCCACTGACACTTTCTAAGGAATGATTAAAACCCCCGAATATTTAGAGAACCTAAAATTTCTTAGGAAATTTAAAAACAGTGTCTGAAAATCCTTGTGCAGTATCAACTGTCATACAAGGATATTTTGTTGGATTCTGAAGAGTTGAACATTTGTGAATTCCTCCTACATATTTCTGGAATTTGTTCTTTTTATTTTCTATACTCACAGAGAAACCATTTATCATGTTCCAGAACTCGAATATTTAGCTGCTTGGCTTTGTGACTGCATTCAGCATCACTAACAAGCCATTCTAATTCTATCTGTTTGTATTGTTTATGCTTTCTGTTTAGATATCATCCATTGCAACTCAAATGACACACTGCAGTCATCACCTGATCCTCAAACCCTTTTTAATCCACTCAGCTTACACAGAGCAGGCTTAAACTCTGTTTAGGTCAACGTTAGTCAGATGCTGAATGTTGCCAAAATATTTAGAAGCAATGTCTGCAAGGTGTGCCCTTGCATGCTGGTAACTGCAGAGGTTTTATTCAATGTGTCATACCTATTCTGGCACTGTGACTCTCCCTGTGCTTTGATGCAAAATGGCAAATGGGAAGTGCTTCTGGACATGTCTTTGCACTGGTGCCTGCATCCTCCTTGCTAGTCACAAAGCCTAACCTGAGGGCTCTTTTTTTTCTTCCACTGACAAGGTTCTCAGTAAATGTTCTTTTCTGAGCTACAGTAGATCTCATCTGTTTTCAGTCTTTCCACGTGTGTTTTTCACAGGAGGGAGAGATGAATGATGGGCTGAACTATCAAGTTCCTATACTGTACAGGCACCAAATCTGATTGTAGAGAGCCATGGGTAGCCAGAGGCGTGTTGATAACCCCTCCAGTATGCCACATAACTTGTGGAAATGCTAGCACATAAATGGAGCTGTCTTGAGTATCTGGGATCTTTCCGTGTCACAGCAATAAGGAGTTATCAGACTTTGAAACTGGTGCCACCAATGTGTGTCAGCTCCTAGGAAACCAGCCTGTGCTAGCAACTGTCCCATGTTGCTTCTTGGACAGCCTTTTCTTATCAGTATCTTGCATGTAAGCGTGGTTTTGCTCTTTTGTAGATTTCCAGAGATGAGTTAGGGCTCATCTTGCTTTGAACTGATGTACTGAATGCAAGTAAGGGTTAGCAAGCTGACCTGGAAGAGGTAACTTAAAACTGATGGTGTAGTTTTAACTTCTGAAGTAATATTTTTTCTTTTTGAGTAACACTGCGGGTTGAAAGAAGATGAAAAAGTCTAACTCTATATTATTAAGTAGTAGGGTTCTGTAGGACCAGTTTTCTCCAAGTCGATGATAACATCTTTGTAGTGTTATCCATATGATGGAGTTGGAGACATGACCTGAAGGTCACATGTAAGATAAACTGCAGAATCACAATATCATCTAAATCTGTAAGTTCCTATTAAAAACCCAATTCTTTCACTCACTTGTTTTCCCTCATAATTACTTCCTTCCTTGTTATGTCTTATTTTACATATTAGTAATGTACATCAGTGTTTCTGTTTCATAAGGGAAATAGATCAAAACAACTGCATTAAATGGACACTCTGAACTTGAATTTCTAGAAGTAGTTACAAGTAGTTCTATATCTACCACAAATAGTGACTTTTTCATACTTCAGCAGAAAATAAATATTTTTAAGTAGAAAAACAACTGAATGCTTCAACACTGATAACTCGTACCACTTGTGGCAGTAGACAATGGATTACCACCTTAGTTTAAAGATCTATTAATCTTGCTGAAGAACTGAGGCTGAAGAATATAACCCTTTTCGCTTCACAAAGCTGTTTCTGCCTTTTTTCAAGCTAAATGAAAACAGCTACATATCTCAAATTATGCATTCAGAGAGCACTCTGACATGATACTCTTCAAAATACAATTAATTTTAATCTTTCTCATGCAATTTTCTGACAAAAAAAGATTGATGGTGCTTTGTTTCACCTCTTTTCACTGTAATTTTGACAGTGAAGTATCAGAGTATATTAAGGAGTCTACTAGACATCTGATTTTAAGGTATGTAATTCTTATTCAGCGTATGAGCAGGGAAGACGTAGCCCATCTATTTCATGTTCATCATTTCATGAAGCAAATCCCAAATATAATGTGACCGATAAATCTGAAAGAAAAAAAAAGAGAACTCAAATATATTGCCATGATAATAAAATCTTGTCTATATACATATACATATATATATAAAACCTAGTAAAGAGAAGAGACAACACATGCTGATGCTTTCTGTGAAATCTGGTTGTCTGAAGTCCATGTGAATTCATCTTTTTCTTGTGCAGCTGCACGTTGATAGTCATCTGAATACAAGTACTAAGCTTCTAAACGAGATCTGAAATGTCTGGTTGCAGGAGGAGTGTGCACGTATATTCTGCTGGATGCGCTGCATTGCTCAAAAGCTCTATTGACGTTTCATGTCCAGTTTCTACTTCCATGCTAGAAAACTAATGCTAATTCACTCAGTGTCTTCTATTCTTCATGAGATTTCAATTGATGAAAACATTGCAGGCTGATTTTACTTAAACTTCTAATTACCTTATGTTAGGAAAAATTGTGGTTTGCTGACAAGGGGTGGTCTTTGCCATGTCACTGATACATTTTGTGCTACTTAATACATGTGATAATAGGAGTGACTTGAGGAAAATCTGCAAGTTGAGTGTAAGAGGCAAGCAGTGTCTTAAAACAATGCTATATTAATCCCAGTACATGTTTTGCCTGGTTATATGCAGACAAGTACTGTAAAATAAATGTAAGCTACACATTTTAAAGGCTTTGATGTTGCACATTGCTGGGAATTCTTTTCCAGTTCATTTCTGAGAACACAGAGAAAAAATAACTGGTAGTGATGTTAAACAATATTCTGTTATAAGCTGGTAAGAAAACAGGAAACAAAATCTAGGCTCTTCATACAATTCAGAAATTGGTTGAAAGCTGTTCATAGCTCTGAGCTGAGAGCACTACGCAAAAAAATTATGAACTTACGCAGGCGGTGGTAAATCTTGGTGATCTTGGGGATTTGGTTTTTTTTCTTCATCAAAAATTACCTATCCAGAGGTATAATTGGTATTTCAGATATAAGGTTACTGACACAGTACAGTGAAACAATGCTGGACAATGTATGTTTTAATTAGAATTTTTAAAGGACTGGCAAAAAGTTTTGTAAGAGACATCTGAAACTCAGTAAATGATTCCTCCCCATGGGCCCAGTGTAATCTGTACTGCCACTGTATTTTTATTCAGAACTGCTTGCAGTAATACTTCTGGCAAATGGATTTCCTGATGCAGCTGCAGGCTGCACTGTGTGGATAACTGGCATTTTGTTTTGTTTGTAAACCCCCAGATCGTTTAAGATGGCTCCTGAAATTTTAACAGGCAGTTGAAAAGCGGTAATAGAATAATATTTACAGAATCAGCAAGTAAACGTTGTCTCTCATTACATTTGGTCTCCTCTGTCACAGCTCAATATTCCCTGACACTGTGACTGGAAAGCAAAGAGCCTGTCATCACAGCAAACAGGGTGCTGCGTGCCCCCTGAGCCTTTTTGAAAGTCACAGTTTGGTTTTGCACTTGTAAGCACCTGTTAAATGATAATGATGACTGCATTTGCTGTTTCTCACTAACAGGCACAATTATTTCTTATTCTGTTTAGAAATATAATTTTCTTTTGTTTGTTTTGTCTATAAAATGTCCTTTACTTGAAAATTTTCAATAGCTTTCCAAAAATGGTTGAAATATTCACTGCATATAAACTATATTTGATGTGGAAGAGATGAATTCCAAGAGCTTCTTAATTACAAGGTCAGTTATACCAGGTAACAAGATATTGGCAATTCTGGTTCTCACAGGAAGATTTGCCAGAGTAGGCAGATCAAAGTTCTATAAAACACTCTCTGCCCATCTCATTACTCATTCTGTCTTACACTTTTCTTATAGTTGGGCCTATGCTGTCAGGAAAAAAGTATTTTTAGTTTTGCCAGGTACATAATTGTTTTTTCTTTCAATTTTTACCTGTGCCTAAATTTCCAGTGTCTGTTTTAAGAAACTGAGCAACTGTACACGCTGTCTTTGTAGAAAGAGAAATCAGCTGAAGTTAGAAGGATTCCTCTCAGTGTGTCTTAAAAGCAAAAAATCTTTTTTTTATATATTCCATAACTTCAACAGGTTTTTGTTGTTTAGTAACATAGAATTTAGCACACTTGCAATTTATCTTATTTTGCTGATTGCATACCAATTTCTGAACCTTTTAACTCAAACACTGGAAGACACTGAAAGTCTCTCTGTGGTCTTTATCAGTGAAATGGAGGTACTTGGCATGTGTGAGACATCAGCACCCTGTTGGTTCTCTCTGTTTTTATCAAATTCAAAGTGATGCCATTGTGCATTGTAAAGGTCTATAGCAACAGATGATAACATATTTCTCTGAGTAATCTTATCTTCCAGGTAGGATTAGGATTAGGGTTAGGGTACAGCATGGTACATGGAAGGCTATGGGAGGTTTTTTTGAGAAAGAAAATGTATCTACTGGAAATTGTTTCAGTCATGTTGTGCTGCTACTCTGTTAATGTTGCTCTGTCAATAAAATGCAGAAAAAACCCTATAAACTACTTAAAGAATTTTGCCTTCCTTACTTTGCACTAAAAGCTTTTTTTAAGTAATAAAATGGCTTTCTGCATTCTGATGCAGGATTTATCACAAAATGTATATTACATTGACTGGCATTTTTATCAGTAATTTCATGTAGTACAGGAGTACAGAAAGAAGCTGTTGAACGAGAGCTGGTCAAAAACCATACTACTGTACTTACCGACTCATGATAATGTAACATAGTCAAATAAGAAGTTTTCATAAACATTTATAGTATTTAAAAATTATTAACAAGTTTTGATAGAAACATTTTGTTTCCCCTCTACTTGGGCTGCAAAGAATTGCTCTGACACTGCACTACAAGCTGTAGAGTAATATGAAAATAGCTAAAGCAAGCTTAATTTCTAGAAGTAGTCTAATTGCAGCACTGCAGCAATTCAGCACAGGCTGTTTCACCACCAAAGCAGTTCTTATTTCAACATCAGTCCAAACTGTGAGCCATGAGAATTGCCCGCAGAGTAGATTAGATTTCAGCCACACATCTTAGAACATTTCCACTGTTTTCTGTTTTCACTCTAGAAAGAGGAATACTTAACATGGTGGGTCTCCTTGTTAAGCTAAAAGGACAGGGAGGAATTTTCGGAATAGTTCTATTGCTTCCCTAGGATATATAACTTTGTTTATGATGTACCGTGTCATTGAAATGCTCGATTGCCTTTATTTGGTGGGAGCTGCTGAGTGCCCACAAGTTGTATGCCAGGTTTCATGTGTAAGAGCACTAGAGGTGAACTACTTGCCATGTATGTATGGTGCAGTTTTCTGTGCCACTAAACTTATTCAACAGTTTTCCAAAGGCAACTGGAGAGAGATTTTTAGTACAAGTCATTACGGCTCTTTCAGAAGCTGCTGAAGCTGCAACAGAGAAATTATAGCTTACTTAAGAAAATCCAGGTTTCAGAGGGGAAAAAATTAACATAATTAAACTCTACCAAAAGAAGCCTGGCATAAAAGTCTGGATTGCCAGTGTAGAAAAAAATGCAAAGAACCAACTTCTATCAGGAGTCAGTTGAAAAGGAGGGATTTGTGGAAGTTTTGGCCTTAATATCAAGGTTTTCTCAGCTGAAAACATCAAGGACAGGCCTAAAAGGGATACTGATTCTTATGTGTTGCAGAGTGTGCGAATCATACCATCAGGCTCCTCAGACTACTCTGCTATAGAACACTTAAATCAGAGGGAAGGTTCGCTAAGGACCTACTTTATGAGAATACGGATGCTGATAGCTTGGCATCTTTTTTAAGCTATGAGGTGCTATATTTATTGCATCAGAGTTGAATTTCTATGCAGAAAATAGTAAAAAATTCAAAGCATCTAAAGGTGGCAGGTTCTATGTTCTTGGCAGTTTCACTGGTTATAAAAACTGTTTTGGAAAATTTTGGGGACCTGAGTGAGCCACCCTGAAATTAATTATTCGACCTACATGCATTTGTTTTGTCTTTCCTGGAGAAATCTGTGTATAAAACTAGAGGAAAAAAGCATCATGGGAAGGAAAACAGGGATGGAAATTAATTTGAGATGTGGATGAAGCTAGTTTTCTCAGTGGAATAAAATAAGTAAGCAGTAAGTAAAATGCTTAGGCAAGCATTTTCAGAGCTCATTACTTGCCTAAAGACACTCAAGCTCTCTGAAAATCCCCCTAGTTAGCTGTCTACAACTTTAGGCAGATAATGACCCTGGAAAGCTGATGCTTTTCCCATGCGTCCTTCTAAGAGAAGCACCATACCAGTCAGCACGTGTAAAGTGCACGTGGAAAATATGATGGGAGATGTTTTAAATTAAATTTGTCCAAAATAAGTTGTGATTGAGTACAATTCCTAGCAAGCAACCCCAGCATGATATTTTCTACTCAAGATCTTATTTAAGACAATGTTTTAGTGATAGATATTTGGTTTAGCGTGTTTAATGAAGAGCATCAATTCACTGTACTGTGGATCACTTCAGAAGTAAATGCTTGTTAAAACCATGTTTAGTAAGTCTTCAAAGTGTTTGGCTCTTAGGTGAACCTTTTTGAAAAGTGTTAAGAAAACAAACTACTGTTTGCCGCCCAGAAATTCCTGCTGTCATAACAACTTTATGGTAGCTGCTTTGTAGTATTCTTTCTTGCATTTCAGCATCTCTAATGCTCCAATATATTCAAAACAAAGTAATTTTTCCCCACTGAGTTTGTCTTCTGCATTAAGAATAGCTTTATATCTAGGTATTTGACAGAATGGTCTGCTTTCAGTACATCCCTCTGACATTTTCAGTAGTTAAGATAATATTTTAAAAACCTGACTAGACCTTGAATCCTGATTAGAATAGTGAAATTTGTCTTGTTCAATAGAAAAGAAAAACAAACATAAAAATACCTACAGAAGTTCAATTACAATATAAACTAGAAATATTCATCTACAAATACGCCACGACTGTTTCCAGAGAGAAAATAAACTATGCTAGTTTTATGTGTTATTACTTTCAATTTCTAATTTTCTTGCTTTCAGACAGTTATAAAACAGCAAAAATGTGGAGTATTCTGGCACAACAGATATTTTTGCTACTACAAGTACTGTGCTACTACAGTGCAAGTGGAGAGAAAAAAGAATTGAAATCAGAAATGCAGCAACAAGCCTAGGTTAGTACCTAGGGTTTGTATTTGCTGGTCAATAACTGTAAATACCCAGAGCAAAACTGTCAAACGGTATTTAGCGTCTTTTATTTACTTAATTTTTTGATGCTTGATCTTTTCCGGAGAGGTTGGCAAATGACTGATGTCTATGCATTGTTCATTCAGTTCATAAGATCCAGATACACCAAAGCTCCCTGAATTCTCATTCAAAGTTTAAGAAGAAAGCAGAACTCTCCAGAAACGGTCTTTTTAATTTGCTTTTTTTTCTGTGCTGTGTTGGTTTTAAAAAATTTTAATATTCCATTTTCTATGTGTTATTTATTCCAAAATCTCAGCTTGGGTCCAATCCTCAATTCAGCAAATACCAGTCAGCTATGGCATTTGACATCTTAAAAAAATGTCTTCTGTTAAAATGTAGACTCTGAACGTTCTCATTCAACAAATCTACGTTTCTGCCGCTCATCTCCATAGCAGAACAACCAAGAGGTTCAAATGATTCTACTCTTTATAGTCTTGATTAGTGATGGAGTCCTTAAGGGAGCTGACAGGGGCTTTCATTTATCCAGCTGACTAATGAAATATAATACATCTCACAGATTTTTATGCTATTTCACCTTTTTTCATTGTAATTTTATTTCTCTCTCATTTTTCTTGACTTATAATTCTCCTCTCTCCTATATGCAGTTATTTTGTTCTCCCACCAATATTTGTTCAACTATGAAAGCAGCTGAAGACTTCAAGTAAATTAAATTTTCAGAAATAGTTAATTTCTTGAAGTTGGGTTTGTTTGTTCTATTTTGAACTGACCAAGAAAACATTAATAAAGAGACATATTTAAAATACGCTGCATTGGAGCCATTTACAAAAGATTTCATGGCATTCACTGCTTCCTGACACTTGCATGAACACCAATCTGATTTTTTGCTTCCATGTTACATTTTAACTGTGGATTTGATAAGATTTGTTTTATCACTTCCTCTCTTCTTTGGTATGGCTACTGTCCAGCTAACACTCTCTACTTGCCATGCTCTGAATCAGTTCATTTTCTGCTTTAATTTCTAGGTCAAATTACTTTTTCCAGTGATAACCTCACCAGCAGATTTTATTAACTTGAGTTTCCCTTCTGTTAAAGTAAAACCTCACTAGAATTCTTTTCTGGATATTATGAACATTAGGGTATTTAGCTCATATTTTTAACTATGAGTTGTCTGGTAATTTTTATTTTTGATCCAATAGTATGAATTTCAAAAGTAAAGACAGTTTATTTTAAGGATAAGGTTTCATTATATACCGGGAAAAATATATATAGCAGCTAGAAAATGTTAGCATGATATTAGAAAAAGATGCAAATTAGCATGGTAAACCACACTTGTGCTGCCTACACGTTCAGCAGTAGTAGGAAATTACCCTGTCTCTAAATTGAGAAAAAAAAAGTCATAAGAGCATTCTCATCCTTCAGGCCAGGGCAACAAACAAGATTTTATTAGTTCTGTATCTTTATGTCTGGTGGATAATCTATGTCATTTCTGCCTCCTTTGCAGTTTTTCAAATCATCAGAGTAATATAAAAGGGATGGGATGCAGCAGGGAATTGTTCCTGCTACATCAAGTGCTTGACTGGAATTTAGATGGATTTGCTTTATTCATCTCCCTTTTCTCCTGCCTTCCCCGCTTCTCAAAAAAAAAAAAAAGAAATTGGGTCATTGAAAGGATACATTTTTAGAAAACTGAGTTGATGATCATCTTCAAAATATTTCAGTTTCTCAAAATATTTCATTTGATATTTTATTGGAACTTTATTTACCAGTACTTTATTCCTGATCCATTCTGATTTTCTGTGATTTACAAAAGAAAAATTGTGCTAACATTAGTCTTGTAAATTAATTTCTTTGAAATGCTGAAGTACTTCCCCATTCTTGGCCGCTTGCATAAATTGATATTTAGCAACCTTTTGTTTGTATCATTATTCTTGTATTTCCTGGTTTTTTTATTTCATTTGTGGTACTTCTAAAGTATTATACCAAAGTTTTAAGTATTCAGTAGTGTTAACATGTTTATTTTGATGTTCTCCTCCTTTATCCTCAGAGACACGCTTTCTCCATGTGTTTTTTACTGGATTTTTTTAATCTCATTTTGAAGTTCTTAATCCTTAGGATATTATTATCACTTCTTGAAGAATTCCCCCCACACCACCACCACATTTAATACACTATACATTTTTGGTTATTTCTTCTTTTTCTTATGTAATTTGCTGATTCTCACATCCTTTTTGAAGGTATTTCTGGTTTTAAAGTTGCACGTTTCTGTTTATTTGTTTTTCCTTTCTTTTTGAAGAATGTTGATAACATTTGAACTATTTCATGGTTTATTTAGTTTTCTTTCATTCATCTAAAATGTTTCCCTCCTGTGTCATACTTCATAGTTTTGTTCCTTTTAAAATATCCCCCTTGTGAAAAAAAAAAATAAAAAAATACAAACCCCAATAACCAATCAAACCCCCCACTTTCTTTAATGCTTATTTCACCAAGCCCACACTTGTGTTCATATTCTAACACAAGGGCTTTGCACTTACTGCTTCACGTGAAATAAAACTTTGTTCATAGAGCCATTGAAGAGGAGCTAGTTCTGATTGACTCCAGCTGCCCAGCCCTGCCAGGCTGAAGTGTTTCTGGACATGCTCAGGGATAAAGCTTTAGTTAAGTGCAGATGAGAATGCTGAAAGTTTAAAAGCCTCTCCTCGTTTCGATGGAAATAAAATTGGCATTTTGAGGTTTGCAGCGATGAAGTGGCGTGACTGAAATCCATCTTCTCAACAGTAAAATTTTTTATGGCTTTATATTCTAGCTTCTGCTTGAAAAGGTTGAAGATCTAATCAGTATACACATTTTTGTGCCTTTAGGTGACTTTCAATGTACAGTGTAGCTGATATTCCTGTTTAAATTATCTTATTTTCCAAATTTCTCTTCATAAAACCATGACTATTTCCCTTTCTAAACACAAGAGTATGTTAATTTTTTGATTGCAGTTTGCAGTCTCCTGTGCTGGCTTTTAAATTTCCAGTTGAACTACTTCCTCTCCATATTTCTGTATTCACTTAAACACTTCAGTCTTATTAAGAGATACCAAGATTTTTTTCTATGGAGAGCTGGGGAACAATTGCTTTTACAAATTGCAAGTTTCATCTCTTTGAATTTAAGGTTAATAACCTGACTTTCAACTTGTAGCCTCCAGGGATCAAATCTCATGCTCAATGTTTGCTTCTCTGACAATTGGCATCTTAGATTGTAGAAATATGTCCTGCTATGATCTACTTTTTAAATGTGAATTCTGGCAGTTCTGTGCCTTTGGATATTTCCTTTTTCCCAGGAAAGCAAGCAAATTACATTGTTTTAAGGAATGTATAAAGTTCTTGTATGTGATTAGGAGCTGTTGAAAAAAGATTTTAATCAAGTGAACTTGATCTTTGAGGTCAGATATCTGTAAGTACTGGATTGTATTCTGAAGTTTTATGTGCCTCATTGATAGTAGGCTTATTCCACTGAATAATATATTTTCCTGTTGGTATTCAGCTAAAACTTTCCTGATGCAAATTAAATTCAGTGATAAGTTTCAGATATTTTTTACTCACCCCCAATTCATGCAAGATACTTCATATATCTGTGTTGATAAATATAGTCTTATTATTATTTTCTCTTTTTTTGGCAGTAATATACATTATAGTGAGAAAAAACCAATGTTTTCATACTGGAAAACTAGTTGTTTTCATCATTTTTCCTTTCTTTTCAGTTCACAGATAAAAGACCACCTAGTAAAACTGAAAAGAAACCAGTCTCATCCTCCCATATTTTTTCTTAATGTGGTTGCTGATGACATCTCTGACATCATCACATGTTCATAGCAGAAGAACAGCTGCTTTGTTTCATATCTAAAAATACCACTTCTACACTACCAGAGCACATGAGTCAAACTGTTAACAGTGAGAGAAGTGTCTTTCTCTGATGGTCAGTGTTCTCTTTCCTGATCTAATAAAGCCTTCTCACAGAGAGAAGGCTTTGTCATCTTTTATGGGAATAAGAGTTGTCAGAAGATCTATAGCTAAATTGTTCTGTGCTGGGGAAGAGCAGCGGGAAAGCAGCCCATTGGAAAAGGAGCTGTGTGTGTGCTCACCAACAGCTGGCTGAACATGAGCCAGAGTTCTGTCCAGGTGGCCAATGGCATCCTGGCCGGTGTCAGGAATAGTGTGGCCAGCAGGACCAGGACTGTGATCATCCATCCCCCTGTGCTCGGCACTGGTGAGCTCACAGCTGAAATCCAGTGTTCAGTTTTGGGCCCCTCAGTGCACCACAAGCATTGAGGTGCTGGAGTGTGTCCAGAGCTGGTGAAGACTCTGAAGCACAAGCCTTCTGAGGAGCATCTGAGGGAGCTGGGGGTGTTTAGCCTGGAGAAATTGAGGCTCATGCCAGACTTTATTGCTCTCTACAACTACCTGAAAGAAGGTTGTAGCCAGGTTGGGGTCAGCCTCTTTTCCCAGCTAACAAGCAACAGGACAAGAGGAAATGATCTCAAGTTGTACCAGGGAGGTTTAGTTTGGATATTATGAAACATTTCTTAACCTAAAGGGTTGTCGAGCATTGGCAGCTGCCCAGGGAAGTGGTTGATTTGCTATCCCTGGAGATATTTAAGAGCTTTGTAGACATGGTTTAGTGGTTGGACTCTATGATACTGAAGGTTTTTTCCAACCTAAATGATTCTAAGGACATGAAATTTTCCGAGCAAGTCCAGAGAAGGGACAAAACTGATAAGAGGACTGGAGCACCTCCTCTACAAAGACAGGCTGAGAAAGCTGGGGCTGTTCAGCCTGGAGAAGAGAAGGTTGTGTGGAGACCCCATAGAAGCCTTTCAGTATCTGAAGAGGTCATATAGGGAAATCGGTGAGAGACTTCATCAGGAACTGTAGTGATAGGACAAGGAGTAATGGGTACAGGTTGAAAGAGGGAAAACTTAGGTAAAATATTAGGGAGAAATTTTTTGTTGTGAGGGTAGAGACACACTGGAACAGGTTCTCCAGGAGCTTGTGGATGCCCTGAACCTGGTAGTGCTCAAAGCCAGGCTGCATAAGGCCTTGAGCAACCTGGTCTACGGGGAGGTGTTGCTGCACCATGGCCAGGGGGGATTGCGACTAGATGACTTTTAAGGTCCATTCTAACACTTTAACATTGTATGATTCTATGAACATGGTAGAAATCATTCCACTAAAATTGAGGGTAATAAATGTTTCTCAGCTATTCTTAATAATAATGTATAAACAAAATTGAAAGATTTCTTAGGCTGTTCTTTAATTCTTAGATGAATTCTGACTTTAGAAGGAAGCTATGCCGGTCCCTCTGAGAACACTGTATTTTCTAAAAACGCTTCTACAGAAACTGCACAGTTCTACTTCAGACATGTCAGTGTTTTATTGGATGTAGCTCCAAGCCCTTTATCCAAAAGAATCAATTCAGCAGTGGATTTTGAACAGGGAAAAGTGTAGCTTATATTATATGGGAGATTGAACAATATCTGTATGATCGTTCTTCTGACTTTGAAGCCTTTAGGGCTATAGAATGTATTTAAATGTGTGTTACAATTTAAATAATACTTAAAACTTCAATTCAACTCTGTTATGGGTGCCATGCACTAAATAATTAATCTTATTTGCTGATGTTGCAGTATATAATAACAGTGAGCATAATAAGGCTTCATTCATTGACACGGTTCATGCCCCTCAGGCTTGTTGATGTGAGTGCTTTGTTGTACTGATAATCTGCAAAAAGGAGTCACTCTGCCAGGTAACACCAGGAGAAAATGGCACCTTTCTGATCATGTCTAAACAGCATTTTGGGTTAACATATAGCATGTTAATATAGAAGTAGTTAGTACAAAGATATTTGTCTTAGCTCCTGTGATAGTCACATGGATCTAAATCTGACTAGTATTTAATTAAAGTAGATAATTAAGGGTAAAGTAGTATGGAAGCCCCAAAGAAAACTAAATACTAGGTTTGAATATGAGCAGGATTAGTGTGGCCAAGATAGAAAGTAAAAAATATTTTAGAAAGATCCTGTGATGGTGAGAGAATTAGTTTCTGGCTGTCAAGTTTCAGGTACATGACCAAGAACTTCTGATTTTTGCTGCCTTCTTACCAAATCTGTTGATTTCTCACAGCTTGGGTTAAAGTATTGGGGCATTTCCTTCATAACCAGGATAGCAAAAATGATCAGAATTATGTTTTCTGCATCCAGAAATGTTCATTTTTCAGGTGAAGAATGAGCAGTCACATAGCAAGTAGCTAGTACATTCTCGATATTTTCAGTGTCAGATGCTGTCCTAAAGTGACTTGGGAAAAAAGGATTCTAAAATACTTCAAGCCAGCTCATAAAATGTCATTAGGGGAACAATATGCTCGTGTTACTGCTACGTTGTCTGCGAATTCTATTCCAATTAGGAATACTTTAAAATATAGTAGGAGTCACTGAACGGAAGTGTTTGACAATTCAATTAAGTCGAATACTGATTTCTAATTAGCATTTATTTAGAAACTGAATGCAGATTGGGAAAGGAGTGGCTTCGTTTTACTAATTACCAAGCAATGTTTGCTTCTTCCCATTAGCCTGGTGGTTTGTAAACTCTGTGCACATGAAACAATGGAATAAAATTATGTGTACCCCATGCAACATGTTTGGTTTATCTTAGAAGTTATCTACCGTGAAGTTTATTTTTGGTCACATCAGTTAAGGCCTTGTGTAGCTAAAAATGTATACATGTAAAGCTTGAGAGGAAATCAAGTAATATTTGTTTGCACTTCACTTAGGTGAACTGGGCTATTGTCTCAGATTTGCAGGATTCTTCCCTGTGGAGATCTAGTGCCATGTAATGGTTGTGGTCCCACCCAACGCTTATTATATGATAGTTTTCCTTCAGAACACACTGTAGTGCCTGGGAGCAGAAATGTTGGCTTTGGTACAGGTCCATGGATCCAGCCACAGGGAATTTGATGTGTGCAGTACGTTAAACCTGTAGCTCTTTCTGCCTAGGAGAAGGAATTTTGGATGCTCCTCCTCACCATGCAGAGTACTTGGAATATACAGAACAGCTGGGTGTCTGAGAACTATGAATGTTTAGAAATTAATCCCTTTATTGATATGTCTCAGACTTGACAGAACTAATGCCCACAAGTGTAGCATGTCTGGTCCTTTGGCAGTGGGGATTTAACCAGTGACTTCAGTATACAAGCAATGCAAGCACTCCTTGGATTTCAGCCTTGTTGGGTACCTTGTATCAATGAACAGGAATGATTAGAACAGTTAGTTTTCTAACCTATACGGGTAAGGGAAAACAACCTCAAAATCAGCTGCTGAGAAAGTCTTATATAAATGTCATAATCCACAAAAGTTAGAAATTAAATTTAGAGTACTGCTTGATTTTGCTACACTGGTTAAAACTCCCTGGTTTTAGCATGCCTCAAAAATTTACGTGTAAATAACCTTACCAGTTGAGATACTAACGTTTCTCTACATCTCATGCAAAACCAAGTTTTTTAACTTTGCTTGTTTAATATCAGACATAAATATTTTCTAGGGACACTGGATTAGTTGCTGCTGTTTTAAGAGGATTTGTGAAGTTTGGTTATTATTTGGTTATTTTCTGAAGAATAGCTGAGAAAATTCCACGTTTCTGTAGGAAATGTGTTAGTAATAATATTAGTATTTAACACAATTTCTTAGAAAGCACTTACCAAAACCAAGAAACATCACTGAAAAATTCTTTTTATCCTTTACCTGCTAAATACAAATAAAGAAGCTCATGTATAATTTCCAACTATGGAAGGGGGGGAAAAACAACTAAATTTTAAGTTCCCATTTCCTTTTTTTTTCTTTTTTTTTTTTTTTAAAGAAACCATAGCTTTGAATAATTCAGGATCAAAGTAGTGCTTCTATTGAATTGTCTCATGGCACGTAGTGGGCAATACCGGTAATCTAAAGGTTATTTTATTGCCCAGAGTACAGTTAAAATTCAATTTTTAAACTCCCAGTTCCTTTAGTAATATTAACTTGCCCTTGTCAGTTTCCCATTAAAGAAATGTCTGTGACTCAAAATGATTTGTGGTCAACTCATGTCAGGAAATTGTCATGAGGTATATGAAGAGACTGTTAATCCATAGCACATTTTAAAATTTTATACCCAAATACTGTGAACTAGATGTAAGTCAAGATTAGTCATATTTCTATTCTATTTTACTCTATTGTAGAAAACTGATAAATACAATATTAAATATTATGCATATACATTTTGACTGTCATGGGACAGAATTTAAATAATGTTTTAATAACTAACAGCATTTTGAAAGGCAGAAGAACCTTAAAAAATCACTGAAACTGTAATCTAAGCTAAATTGCCATTAGAGAGTCTTGTGCTGTTAATACTGAGGTTGACCTTAAGCTGAAACATCAGTGGCTACTGCTATTTGTCTCCACAGCTACCAAAACAAAAATCACAGCATACTGGCTTATTTAAATTACAGACTGCTGTATTAAATAATTTTCTGCTATTGCTTTGTTAGATTAGGTGTCATTTCACTGTTTAGGAGGTCTGTCAAGGAACAGTGAAGGGCAAAACATGAAAGCAAGATGTATCAATAAATATATTTTTTATTCTGAATTTACTTCACTTACAGTTTACTCTCCAGCCCCCCCCCCCCCCAAATGTACAAGACATGT
>JAWMRA010000162.1:19197186-19300296 GCA_035584735.1 Pseudotriccus pelzelni
CCCCCCCCCCCCCCCCCCAAATGTACAAGACATGTAAAAATCATCATGGATAAATCTGCAGGCATTGCACAGGTTAAACCTTCCAAGTGGTTGTAAAGAAGCTCTTAAAGGAAGAAAATTTCAGGAAAGTTAATGAACTTCTGAAGCTGAATTAGCTGAGACAATTTTGTGGTAGGATTAAAATAACACATCGTCAGGAATAAATTGATGCTGAATTTGCTCATTGGGCAAACAGGGTCCTGACTCTTCTCTCAGTTACTTTGGATCAGACCAGGAATGAGTGTAGCTCCTCTGGAGATCTGAGGGTAAAGCAGGGACTGTCACGCTTTGGTGCTCAGCACATGTAGGCGAGTTGGCCTGAAGCAGTAGGGACTGGGACTGAAGCACTAACAGCACTCCCAGTGGTGTCAGGGGGCCCCAGAGCAGCTCACACCGGGTGGAGGTGGGTGTGGGAAGGCTGCTGTGCAGTTCAGGGGGTTGATCCTAACAAGGGGTTGCCACTGGCAGTGAAAACTCAGGCATCGATGCTCTCGCTTGTTTATAAGGTGATAGGTCATGAAAATAGACTGTCAAGCTGAATTAATTCCTTCCATGACAAATCCAAGGAAAACTTAACCCTGATGATGGGACTATGGTGGGCACAGAACTCATATCCATGATACCCAGATGGTCACTCTGAAGAGGTGTGTCAAATACCCTGAGGTATTTGACAAGAAGTGGTTATCAGTCAGTGCTGCCAGGTTACCTTCAAGCAGCCTTTCTTGGAGCTTGCAGTTTAGGAATTGGGAATCTACAAATTAGGTAAACCTCTTGTGTGTTCGGTCTTCACCTTACCTGGAACGCAAATTTTCCTTAAACGCATTTTGAAAGCAAGCTTTTATATCACAAAAGTGCTACTGAATTATCCTCCATATTTACAGTGACAATATGGATGAATTTTAATTTTGTTTTTGTATTATTTCTATAATATATTTGAAAAATCATAACACAAAAAGTATCAGAATTCTTGAATAGCTGAATGTCATACATTAGCATTAGATTTTTCTTAAATAGTGAGGTGCAGAGGTGAGAATCATGTTTTGAATTCAGCTAATCAGCTAAGAAGTCACTCTTTTCCTTGCTTATGAAGTGATAATTGCATTACTAACGTACTGAGACAATATGATTTAGTAATAATATATGTACCTCTTTCATACAACAGCTTCATCTGTGGATCACAAATCACTTTATAAAGGAAGTGATATATAATCACCCTCATTTTATGAAACTAACACAGTAAAGGAGCAGAAAAGCTTATAGAGAAATATTGTGGTGCAATTCCACTTAATTGTAATAAAACTAATGCTACTATCAATCTTGTATTTATAAACCATCATAGTTTCTAACAGTGCTAAGGATCTTAAAATTATTTTTTAATAACCACAGAAACCAGAATTAAGGTTTAAATTTTTAAATACTTAGTTTCTTTATTCAAACCTATTACTACATAATTATTTCAGCTGTACTCTCAAAGCTATTAGTTAGGGACCTCATAAGATTTTTATCTGAATCTGAGGTTTCTGTGCAGGTAAATAGCTGATATTAAGAACAAGATGATAAGGGAAAGTAGAATGCAGGCTATTCATCTCACTTTGAATTCCAATATATCAAAATGATGACATTTCAATTTTTTTTTCTGATTAAGAGATGCAACTTCTGCTATGTACCTACCTATGTTATCCTCTAGTCTCTTTGGTCATGTAAGATATGACTAGAGAGGCATAGCATTTCATTGTGAGATGATAAACCCTCCCAAAAAGCATAAAGTCCCAAACTGCAACTGACATCAAATACTGTGCTAATAAATTGCTGATTTTTTTTTCTGTTTAAACCATTCAGAGTTCTGTGGAATTGCAAAAGACTAAATACTCTGCTTCAATTTCAAGCAAGCCAAAAGTAATTAGAATTATTTGCTTGACCAAATTATTTTCCTATGCCTTAGTTTTTATCTTCTCCTCCTTCCTCGTGATCTCAGTGCCACCCTCAGATTGCTTCTACACATAAATATGATGAGTTCAGGAATTTGATCTCACCTCTAAAACCAGTACTGCTGGAAAGCAAATCACAGCTACTGAAACTAAACTCGAGCAGCAGAAATACGTACTTATTTGAAAACTTGCATCATTTTCCAAGTAACTGAATACTGTCACTGTTCAGGATCTGCTTCATCAAGGACAATGTTTCAGTAAAGCTTTGTAATTGGTAGGGAGAGAAATCTTTACTTCATTTTGGAATCTAGCCATCTTTTCTTTATTTTTTCTTTATCAACACTTAAATATTATTTTTAACTGACCAATATTTTGGCTAAGTATTTCCAGTAGGAATTGAGAACATAATGTAAAGAGGTTGATTAGAAAAGAGTGGTGCAATAGTGAATACAACAGTATCTGAAACAGTGGGTAAATATAATCTCCAGTTCTCTTAAAAAATTTGCAGTTTTACTATCACTGCTGAAGGAATAAATTGAATGAGCTGTTGAGATATTTTAAATCAGTGTGTACTTCTGAGCTCAAGTGAATTCTTTAACTTTGGAGCTCCATTTAATTGTGTATTTCCTTGATTTATGCTCTTGAATTCTGTAAATACCTGGTAGATAACTACACTGCTATTTAGCAACTTGCACATGTTTATAAAACACAGCTTGGTTGCAGTTGGTTTGTTTTTGCAAATCGTGGTGTGTAATGGTAAAACTTATCAGTTGAAGATAGGAGTTTTTTAGTATCTTATGAGAGAAACGAACTGATTAAGTGTATTTTTGAGATCAGATTCTTTTTTATGATCTCCATTGTCAAACAGCTGATCAAAGGAACTTGGCAGAAATGACAGTGTAAACCTGTTGTTTCTATGGCTCTGAAGGAAATTAGGCATAGGGATAGCTTACCTAAGGAAGACAGAGAATCCTCGTAAGTGGGTACTTTAAAGAGCAACATAAACAAAGAACTGCCTGGAACAAGGCGAGTAGAAATCAACCAATGATTTCCTAGTGCTGCCTGCAATTCTGTAATTCTGTGATGAAATGACTAATAGATCATTAGGAGTAACTAAAAACCTAGTTCTTCAGTAAGAGTAAAGCAGTTTTTGCATAAAGGCAAGGATATATTTATTTCTTCTGTAAATTACAGTGAAATAAACTATAATTTCCTGGCAATATTAGTAACTGCTTCATTTTTTAAATTCTTACAACCAAGAGTACTGTAGTTCTTTATCTCTTTGAACACTGAGCCCTAGGTTTTATGTTCTAGTCAGAAGTAATACAGGCATTTGCAATTTTCTGTGAAGAAAAATTTCTTCTGTAATAGTTCATTCTGCTGACATTTTGATGGAAACTGTTCCAGCTTCATCATGTCTTTCAGCACGAAAGACATGAATTGGTGCAACTCATAACAGACAAGACAGAAAACTGCAGGAAAGATCAGCCTTTATGCGAGTCTGTCTTCAATTTTTTTTCTCCTTCCTTTTGGCATCATGCAACATGCATGGCTGTGCTGGTGTGTGAGTCTGCACTTTACACAGACCAGCTCTTTGTGTATTGGTGGCTGCTTCACTGCATCCCACTGCCTGGGGCTAGGGGTCAAAACCAGTAGAATTTCATGAGTGGATGGAGGTAGGACTGACTGTAATGTGCTTGTTTAGCAGTTAAACTCTACCCTTCAGTGCCTCTGTGCCACATGATGCTGAATGGTGTGATTCCTGGCAAGCAGAAGCTGAAAGGTGAACTAGAAGCAGTAAGAAATGGTCTCCTTCAGTGTATTTCTTACATGAGGAAATTAGCAACTCTACTTGTTGGCACACTGAACCACTCATTCAGAATAGCTTTTACTGAAAATGTATTTGAGTCATGCCATGATATCCTTTAACTAATGTATGTAGCCAAAGGTATTGTAGCAATCATAAGAAAATACACAGCTCAGTTGATATGTAGAAATTGAGAAGAACTGAATCAATGCATGGAACCTTACTGTAATCCAAAGAAGTGATAGGGAGATATGTATCTCTCTATTATGTGTAATATGAACACTATGGAAAAGGGAAGGAAATGGCTTCTTTTGTCTTTTAAAATACAATAGGCAGTAAAACTGGTTGCTGGGAATGATTCAGTGCATGCGTTAGTGTGTGTGTGTGGGAAGTCTGTAATTATGAGCAGATTGACTGTTGTATGCTCAGTAATTCCCTTCTGATAGATAGCCAGAATGCTAACAGTGGCATACGTGAAGAAATATATGAAGAACAGGCCAAGAAAATGTACCTGGATCTGATCCCTATAACCAGGCAAGCTTTGTGAGTTGCCTCCTATAATTAAAGCATTCACTGATTCAAATTCTTCCCCAATGGCTTAGAATATTTTCCTTTTCTTTTAATTAATTATTCTTTTCTCACATCAGTTTTGTGATTAATTTTAAATATATATCCTATAAAATATATCCGAGGATGAACTTTCAAGGCTCGTGAATTGCCGAGCCAGAATTGGCAACACCGAAAAACTGTTCTTTCATTTGGCCACAAAACCATTATATCCTAGTTGTCACCAGTTTAAGAGATGATTTAAAAGCAGTCAATTGGCCTTTAAATGCCTTGAGAGATCCCACATAATTATATAGATGCCAAGCTCTACCCACAGGCAATCTGCAAAATTTCCTAGCACTCATAAATTGCCTTCATCTAGACTGAAAAAGGAACTATTATCGTTGTTAATGGATCTGATTTTAAAATTATCTGGATCTCATGATAAATCAGTATTAACCTCTCTTCTTTTTTAATATTTAAAATAAGAAAATTGATTAAATATTTAAGATCTTAAAAGAATTTCTCCATTAAGGCAATTTATTAAAAACAGAAGTTAACATTTCGTTAAAGGTGTCTATTTGTCATTTGAGAAGGAATTCTTGGGCAATGAGGAGGGCAGCAAAGACACATTATGCCAAGTGACTTCATTAGCTTTGTACAGAGCAGATGGGCTTTTCTATTACAGCAGTGTCTGTGGAGAATGTTTTGAAACCTTCTGCAAGAATGCTTAGTTTAAATTTCCTATTTCATGTTTTGTGTTGATCCCATTCTACTTGCTTGCTTTTTAGGATCCATGGAGGGGATTTACTGGTTTTTTAGGAATGTCTTCTCTTTTATCTCCAGGCTAAATGATCAATGGCTATCACTAATAGTAAAGGGAGTTTTAAGGATGCGAGTCTGCCACTGATTAGTAAAGAGTGGAGCTCAGTCCTCATACTCGAAGCAGGCAGGACTGAAAAAGGGAACAGAGAAGGTGTTTGGCACAGTGCATGATTAGCCATTGGGCTAAAGAAGATTTCTTTGGTCCAGTCTTTCACGAGCCTGAAGATTTACTGTGATTTCAACCATCAGCCAGGGATTCTCAACACCTTGTCTTACAAGGCCAAAAAAGAAATATATATTTGTTTTTCTCTTTTCCTCAGAGGCTGTCTGCATGAGCCTTTGTCTTGGGATTGACAAAACTTGTGGTCTTGGAAGAAATACAAGTAGTTTTCTGTAATTTACAGGAAGCAAAACTTGGGTATGTAACTTAGCTTACACACCTCCACACAAATCCCATCCACAGGAATAAAGACAATAGAACATTTTGTGTTTTCTGAGGCTGAAGGCTACTCATCTTGCCCCATGCCTCCAAAAGTATAGGCATTCAAGACATGCAAAGAAGCTCCAAATAATTTTCTGACTTGATGTGGTCTTGTTAGTTACAGTTATTAAAAAGTGCTTCCGGAATAGCTCTTTTCATTTCCTAGAGTTTCTTTGGCATAAAGGTATTCCTATTTTCTCATCTTATGGATGGTAAACCATGTAGGCTGCTGGATCCAGTGGGTGAAGATCACCCACTAATCTGCATTAGCTGGAATCTCTCTGGCAGCCGAAGAGAGCATGGGAAAACTGATAGAATTTCCAAGAGTTCAGGTGAATTTGCAGCACAGACAAAAATCATAGAAAACAGAGGAATTATGTCATTTAAGGTTGTTTTGAAGGACCTGGATGTTGATGATGTGTAATATTGTTACAGATTAGCATTGCTACAGTTGTCTCCCATGTGGGTTGATTGCTTGAGCCTATTCTTGTAAATAGTTCTTTAAGTTCAGCTTAAAATAACACTTTTTGCCATTTCTTACATAAATTTGTCGTTGCCTCTTTGGCTGCTGGCCCCAAGAACATCTGATTACCAGTGTTCGCTGCAATCTTGGTGGGAATAAAATTGCAGCTAACATTCTGCTCTGACTGAGCTCATTCTCTTGATTACTGTCTTTGACTCCTGATTGCAAATGAGCTTTTAACAATAAAACCATACAAAAGAAATTAGAAAAATATCAGGGCCAGATCCATCAGTCCCTCCTGAGGACTGCAGGATTGACAGAAAACTCAGTACAGCTGATGAAATGAGAAAAATAGTAGCTCATCTTTGAGCTCTGAGCTATAAACCTTTCCATTTAGCAGAGCTCACATTTACTAGGGTTGTTTATTAAAGCATCGCTTATCTCTGTTCCGTCTCTTAAATGCAGTTTAATCACATTTATCTACTTAATATTTTAGAAAGAGAAGTTCTGAACCTTAGGGGAAAGTGAATGATACGTTGACTTTTATTTGACAGTTTAGTACATTGCAAAGGACATTGCATTTCATGGAAAGCTGACCCAGGGATGTCAACAAGTTCCTCTGAGTGCTAATTTAATGCTTCGGAGCTTCTCTGTAAGTGAAACTTTTCTAGCATGGTGTTTTGATTCATCAACAGCAATTCCAGCCACGTCTCATCGAACTCCCCCTTCCCAAATCAAATTGCCTTGCTAGTCATTAACATTTTTACTCAATTTTTTAAGTGTTTTAAATGGGCAGTGTGGTTTTCAGTTATTGTGAATCTCTCTATATATCATTCTCAGAAAATGCATTAATGTTCACTGACAGAACTGGGCTTCTCTCAAAATAGTATGGAATAGCTTCTCCCTTCTTGCCTTCTTATTGCAAAACCCATTAATGTGGCATTTAGAGAACCTAGATGTAGGAAAGAGAAGTTCAATTCTTAAATAAATCCAAGAGCATTAAAATCCCTTCTTTCAACCTCTGAGAATACTATTCTAATAGACCAGGTCATGTACTACAGAAAGGGTGGGAATACCTCTCTTCTCCCCTTTCACTTCTCTTATGCAGAAAATCATTCCATGGACTGAAAGTGCAGTCAGGTCAGATCCAAATATTATAGTCCAGCAGTTAGGGCATTAACCTTGGAGGGCAGAGTCACTGGTTCCAGTTCCTTCTTCGAGTACTTTTTTAGAAATTAAATGAAACATTCCTAGAACAGAAACCATGAACTAGTACTCTGCTTCTAGAGCAGTGCCTGAATTAGTGAGCTTTAGAGCCATGCTCATGCTTGCCATCATCTTCTGTTTCCACACAGACACACAAAAAAGCATATCTGTGTTTCCATAACTGGAACTGGAAAACAATTAAATGGTGTAAGATGAATAGGTTAAATCTCTGTTTATATAATGCATGTGGTTTTGCATTTAAGGCAGTTCAAATTCTTCCCAGCAATAGTTACAATGATTGTCTTCTATGGAGACAGACTTAAGCTGGAAATACCCTTCTGATATCAAAACTCCTTTTCTTTATATGACTTCATTTTGCAGACAAGGAAGTTTTTTATTGCAGGTTGATAATTTCTGAAAGCACTTATTTTGAAAGTAATTTATTTTTAATGCCAGCTGCTCAGGTTCATCAGATCAGGATTTAGATAACAACCTCCTTTAATTGTCTTGCATGGAATTTGTGTGAGGACTGGTACTCATTCACGGACACGGCCTTTAAGGGCATTTGGAGCTGCTACAAGTTTTTGTCAAAGTTGTAGACTTGTTAGATCCCTTCAGCTAGAGAAAAGTAGCTTTTTAGTGCTAATCTAAGAAGTGGTCACACATTTTGAACAGAATATTTGATATATTATTATTATTATTATTTGCTTAAATGAAGACATTTTCATCCAAAGAAGGTTGCTTGATAAACTTTTTTGCAGCCATTGAAAAACAGAATTATTTGGTATGATGTGTTCCATAGTCTCTGGAGGCAAAAAGATGACAAACAGATCTGCAAAAGTAGGAGGACAGTCTCTTAAATAAGCTTTTACATTTTGTCCAGACATTCCTGGAGCTTTTACCTCTCATTTTCTCCATTAATATTTTATTCTGATAATGTGTGTTATTTTGGTTTGTCCTGAGGCTAAAGTTGAATTGCTATTCCCTGGGCAAACCCCTCTAGGGATAATTTAGAAATCTTTACAAAATCGAACTAATTGCAGGATGATAAAATAATTAAGCTCCTCAACATTTATTCACTTGGAATAATCCCAGATAAAAAAATATAGTAAAATGAGTCATTTTGCTAAAATAATTTTCTTTTGCTGAGCATAAGAATGTGAATGTAACTGCTTACTGCTGGAGTACCTCTAATGTAATAATGTAGATCGCTGTAAATGAGCTTTGTTTTGAAAGTTCATTGATTTACAGGCAACATTTGAAGTCAGAATTTCTGCAAAGAGCAGAGGTCTCCAAAATAAGCAGTCTGTTGCCTGTGAAAAATATGTTCAAGCTGCATATGGCTCACTGTAGGTGTGTACGGTATCTGTAGGCCATATAGTGATTCACAATTTATACATGAGTACTAGTCATAATAACGAAGCACAAAAGGAAAACAAATTATTCAGTTTCAGCCTTTTTGTATTAACTTTGATTGCAACTGTTAACAAATTATTCAGTCTGGCAGTACATATGCAAATAGAGGTAGGATTTAGAAGTACACATACTCAGAAGGACTATGCTTGCTTAAGGAATTAGACTTCATCTGAATTTCCCGAGCACGAAGGAGATGAAGTGCTGTCCAAATGACTCTCTCAAGTTCAGCACTTCCTGGTCAAACACACCGCAGCTCAAGAATGGTTGGCAGCCTCCCTGAAAGAGACTAAAATCACACTCCTCTGCACTATCAAAGCAAAAGAGAAACCAGTCCCAGCTTCCTAACTGTGAATTCCTTTGTAGCATGCAGCAGACTTCCAGAAAGTGGAGACTGCCATTTCTGTGTAGTCCTGGTCAAACTGTATTTTTCTGTCTATTTTTCTTTCCCAGCAAGTGCTGCTATTTGTTCATGCCAAAGGCTCCTCTGATTCTGTAAGTGAAGTGTGCTGAAATAATGCCTCGTAGGAGTTGTATTTTACTTTCCTCACATCTCAGGGTTTTTTATGGCCCACGTAGCTGACAAATGCTTAGACAGACATTCCCAGATGTGTCTTGCTTCCTTCACCATGTGCAGGGAAATATAACATGCATAAAGACTTGGCACATCCAGGATGAGATCAGAAGGCACCCAGCTGTATTACTCAGGAGGTACCACAGCAACATTTCTGAATCCAAATGTTTGAACAAGCAGCAGTAATCTTAAGGAATCATGAGGAAGAGCTCTTATTCCTTCCTGTCAGGCTTAGAACATATGTATTCTCCTTGCATTTAGATGATGGAAAGGAGTGGGAGGAATACATGGAGCAGAGTTTGTTTGTGCTGATGTGGCTGATAGGTGATGGTGAGGCTGCTGGTTTGCACTAGCCTAATCTGGAGCTGTGTTAGCCAGAAAGGAAGGTATGGTCTGCTCTGTCCCCTGCTGTGTCCTCTGAGAGGGGCCTGGGGTGTTGGAGAGTTTGGTCTGGGCGTCACTATGAGCTGCTGTAAAAGGGAAATCTTGGCATTTGTGGACTGTTGTAAATTTTGTGATTTTTTTTTTTAATGTGTTATTTATGTATATTCTCTACTCTTTCCTCATGGAATAAGCAGTAAGTGTGAAGTTAGTTAGTCTTGTCTTTGTAACTTTCTCCCGTGAACCATTCTCTCTATTTTTGCCTGTAATTTCCAGAGGTACAATTATTTTGTAACTGACTGGGGTTTTTTTCAGTTGTATTTCTTTGTCCATCTTGGTTTTGCAGCATAGCCCGAACACATTAAACAAATGGATGCTCTAAGAATTGTGTCAGGTAGACGTGAGTGCCTGACATAACCAACATTTTACTTCATCATACATGGATCTAAGAGAGGGACAATCATGTAAATTCCTGTCATTGCCTTGCCAACTACTCACCATTTTTACTTCCCAAAGAGGTGGTTAGTAAGGTTGACTGAACAGAGAAGGACAGAACTAGCATTTGGTAAGTCTCAAGTTTTCCAACGTTTTAATCTACATTGGAAAAAATGATGAGTTGGAACCAAAAAGACTCCTCAATTTTCAAAATCAAAGCTGTAACATGTTACATACTCACAGTCTTAATAGTATACGTTCATCAGGTGGAAGCCAGAAACGTGTTCTGCACTGAAAAACCGTGATTTATCCACCTTAACCACATTACAGCAGGTTCAGATTGTGCCTGGAAGTGTTTTTCCATCAAAAGAGCTAGGATGATTTTTAAAAAACCCACAACCTGATCCTCTTCTGAAAGCTGTCAGCATCAGAATAGCAACAGTTGGGCTCTTTACATCTGTACTTTTTTTTGCTGGATTAATTTTAGCTATGCCGCATATGGATTATGCATAAAACGTTGCTTTCCTGTTTTTGTTGTTGCTGCAATTAGCTCCACAGTAAGTAACTCTTCTGGGGATTTCATGGTCCAGCATGCCAGCCTGCTCTGGAAATGGGAAAGGAAGACACATACTGAAACCTAAAAAGTGGTTATATGTGCATTGAAAAAAGATCTTAGTGGCTCTAAAGCTCGCCGTGGCAGGGAACAGGAGAGGCACAGACTCCACCAGCCATGTGCTTTGTCTGGAGCTGGGCGTCCCTTCCTTCAGCTGAGGAGCCCTTGAAATTATCCCTGTGGAACTCAAATTAATTAAGATTCAAATAGCATATCTTGTTTAATTTTTTTATACTTTTACCCCTCAAATATTTTCTAGTGATATCATAGAAATAACAACTGATCCTTATATGACAAAGATATATCCTCCAGTAACTGTCATCTAGTTTTTCTATGCAGATTTACTCTATTTTACATTGTTTAAATGGTAATGCCAGATCTATTGCCATTTGCATTAGTCAGTCATTCTTGAAAATTCAGCTAACACAGGAAAATAGGACTTCTGTTTTCTTTTAACTGAAAAAGGTGAAATCCTGCTTCAGAAAGAAAAGCACCCTTCAGTGATAATATTCACATAAAGTAGTGTAAATAAGCTAAAGAACAAAATGTAGCCTTTTGAAACTTGGAGCTGCTTCTAGCATTGCATCTTTCTTGTAAAATATGTACCAAAATAAATACTACTTTTTTTTAAAGCACTTAATTAAAATTTTTAAGCATGGACCTTTTTATTTTTAAAATAAGCTTTTACTGAATATAACAGGAATAAGCAGTTTAAAATAGTTATTTAATTAGTGGACTAACTTTAGTGTTAAAAATCTCTTTGAGTTGAAGCTGCAGAGTGAGATTCTTCTAATATTTTCTAATGTCAGTGTGCTGCATGAGTCCTTCTCTTAGGCACTACTAAGGGTTTTGTACTATTCCCATGTTTTGGAACACAAAATTAGAGGAAAGCACACATAATGGATTTGGTCCTTGAAAAGTTATGATATCTTTTGCTCCAGCTGATGGAACTCAAACGGAATGGATTCAGGATCAAGTTTCTTCTCCCCCTTTTTCACTCCAAGGTGGAAGAAGTGAGGGCTTATTTCAGCATGACTTTCTAAAAGTTCAAATTATGTTTTCTGTGTATGCCACAGCAGAACTCCAGCCAAACAACTAGAATGGTGAGCAGACGCACAAATGAAGTTATCACTGACTGTTCCTGGTGCAAGAGGGACATGGGTGTTTGACTTTAAACTCATGGACAGGCTATATGAGACAAAGGTGCATCAGCTGTAGTTTGGAAGGAGCATATTTGAGGCATTTCACCAGCAGCAGGTAGCACTTTATAAAGTTGAGAGTGGGAGCAATGGGAATTAATGTCACGTAGAAACATTTCCTCTAGAGTAGTGTGAGATGGAGTAACCTGATTTAACCATTCATCCTTTTGACAGAAGGGAGGCTCTAGACCTTGCTTGGTCCTGCACGGAAATAGTTCAAAGACTGAACTGGTTGTGAGCCATCACCTTCCCTTGGACAGCACAGACACAGATTCTTCCTTTGGGCCTGAGCAGCTCTTGGACAACTCTTGCTGACACTTGCAGCCCCAAAAAGTGATGGAGAGTGGCCACATTGCAGGATGGGCTCTGGCCAAGAGAGATGAGAGGGGGGAGGGAAACCTCCCACTCGGGCAGGAACAAGTTCTGGTATCAGCTCAGCCATCTCCTCTAACTTCTAAGGTTCACTGAGCCTCTTAAAGTAGAGAAATGGTAAAATCACTTTTAGATGAACAATTTCTGTACAGAGTTTGAGGGGTGGTTGATTTAATGGGTATTGCTCCTGCAGAAGGACCAAATGAAGACGGAGAATTTGTTAACTGGCTTTATTTTTGCACTGAGCAATGCAAATTTTCCTACTAAGGGAATCTTATGGGAAAACATAAAGTCTTATAAGATAATGTATTTATCTTTAATTGATAACTTGTGACTACAGATCTTTCTGATTTCTCTCCCTTTGAATTAGTTGTATACATTTTTGTGTCCTCTTCTGGACTCCCATGTCTGCTCAGCATCACATCCATTGCAGGCACACTTGTTTTTTCTACTTATGCTTGTCAGTGTTCTGATGCTGCCAGTGAATATTGGCATTTCAGCATAGCACAGAAGAATCAAAAGCAAGAATTAAGTTTTAGCAAAACGGATAAAATGCTTATTCTGTGCAACTTTGTATCTAATTTTTTTATTTCAAATCTAAATTCTAATTAAACATTGTAAGTAGGGACTTACCGCCTGCTTTGCAGGGTAACTATACACTGAGCTGAATAATAATGAGGAGATAAACATTAAAGTAGTCTTTCTTTAGTGCTTCCTGTTAATGAATGCTAATGTGTCTCTTCAGACACTGTATCTTTACAGTTGCATTTATATATCTGTTTGGGGGCAAAGTACACATCAGAGTAATAACTGTATGTTAAGCGGCAGATAGAATAGTAATATATAGTTATAATTCTTTTAAAGAAAATTAAGTTTTATCTTATGCAAATTGTAAACTAAGGCTCGCGTCCTCATAATGAATCCTCTAATAGTGCTTGAATGCAACATAGAATGCAGCTTTTCGTCTTGTGTTCTCTGGACACTTCATTAGGTGTGGGGGCTGTTCATGCAAGGCTGTTGCAAAATTTAGGCCTGAGGGATTTCAGCTTGTGCAGAATGATACAAATGCATGAACAACATGGTACCACTCCTACAAATATTGGGAGCAGAAACATGTCTGTCTAGAAATCCTCATTACTCATATTTGCAACATTAAATGTGTGTTTGTAGTATAGTACTGAGTACACCTGCAACATTGCAGCGCAAGTGTTGTTACTTCATAGGTTGTGTTCTTCATAACAAGAATCCTGTATATCATAGCTTATGTCCCTACAAATACTAATTACCAATTGGTCAAGTAAGAAATATTAGTGTATGTTGGGAAACACCCACAGTTTCCTGGATATGTCAGATTTTATGAATAGGATTAAACTAGGGTCGGTAAAACATTAATGCTCAGAGGGACAGATTGAGAAAGTGTGTTGATTATGTGGGAGAGCATGCCCTCGGCTGTCTACTTAGTAGTGAGGTCTTTGACTTATGGAAGACAGGAACAGCTATCATATATAACTAGACTCATTCAGATAGAAAATCAGAAGTACAAATTGATGAAAAGTGAGCTAATTAAGATTGATAGCTTTGTTCTTCCCCCAGTTATTTTGTCCTGTTACACTGAAAGTGTTTTCCTACCTACTTGCTGGTGCCCTACTCTCCTCCTTAGAATGAAATCTGAGCTGTTCTATGATATTGATGCTCCAATGTAAAGGCCACCCACTGCTTTGGGGCAGCATGATGAGTGGTTTAGCCCTAGATTTTTGATGTTTAAAGGAGAGCTATTTCTTCATAAGTGGACACATAGTCACTGGAAAAAGGAAATGGGTTTTCTCCTAGTGTTTTCCACGGTTGTGCTTTAAGCTGCTCCTTGCATTCCCACAGGATATCAATGTAAGAACTTCATTTTCTTCTTAAATAGTAAATGACAGGGTTTCATCTCTACCATGTGTGTAGGTGAGCTAAGTATAAGAAACTGTCAAGGAAGTTTTTGAGTGAACTCAGGCAGAAAAAAGCCATCGTGAGAAAAATCATAAAGTTTCTCTTATGAGAGAAGCTGAGGGGTGAAGCAGAAGGCTGGACAATAAAGGCCCAGGATGCTGGCACAGTGATGTTAGAGAGGATCATCACAGTGGGATGCTCAATTACGACTTGGAAGGACTAAATGATATAAGGAATTAATGGGCAATGAGAAGTCTTGAAAGGACAAAAGAGCAACCAGGATTAAATGGTGAAGCATAGATGATCTACACAAATTTCCATGGCATTGTATTGAATAGAGAGAAAAAAAGTTGCTAGGTTCAAGGTTTAAAAAGGATGAGTTTAAACATAATATTTATCTAAGCTAATCACCCACCAGTGAAAGACATCTGTAAAAAGAGCAGACTGTAGCTGTTGTTTACAAAACCAAACTTGTAGTTTACAAAACCAGCAGTTTATCCAAAATACTTTGTCTTAGGCTCTTTCATTTCAGTACATGCAAGCTGCCTTCAAATATATCTAATCGTGAAATGTTTTTTGGAACATGCACATAGTAATACACCAGGTTGTTACCTTGGTTAGAAACATTTTTCTACAGAAAAGCTTTCCTAGGAAAAATGCAAAAATCAGATTCCCAGTCATGATTATCTCATCCTGACAGCTAGCACTGCCAAGTAAGTTATATCACTTCATGGTCATTCCTGCCTAAACAGCTAAATGAAAAATGGACTTCTTTGTTTTCATGTTTTTCTTTACATCTTCCTGTTTCTCTGTCCATTCTCAAATATTCAAAAAATATTTAAGACTACCACTTTTATTATAATTGTGCTGCTAGGATTCATGTATATGAGGAAGTTCTTTCCCCATCTCACATCAATGCCTCTGTATAGACATTCAAGATATCATTAGTGCTAATTGGCTCAGAAATAGCTGCCAAGTTGGGTTTTTCCCTGTGTTAATGCAGAGAGAACCCCACAGTTACAATCTTATACAGATGTTTTTCTATTTATTTATGGCTTTGAAACAAGATCCTCAAAGAAAACACCAAACAAAGGTTGTCTTAGATACAACCATATTAAATCCTCTCTCCTCATTTTAGCCTGAGGGGGCTCTGTTTCATCTGACCATTTGAGCTCCACTTAGTCTTATTGATTTTAATGAGACTAATACATGATTAAATGCATGCTTATATGCTTTGCTGGCTAATAAGGGAATTAAGTATATACTTCAATAGTTTACTGAAGCAGAACAATGTTCTTTGCTTGCCTTTTAAATATGGAAATGTGTGAATATAATAATCTCTATAGATAAAGCTGCATGTATATAAATATACTGATGCACACTCCTGTTCAGATGCCTAGCCTTCAGAACAATAAACACATTCAGAAATTTCCCAGAGCCAAGTCGTTTCAGGACAGGAGTTGTACCTCACAGACCTGTGCAGCATGGATGGTTTCACTATTAAAAAGTGGTCCATGCCAGACCCTCTAGAGAGGACAATTTCCTAAGTCTTCTTCCCGCAGTCAAGTCTAACAGCAACATTGGGTAAAAATTCAAAATACAGTAAGTTCTGTTGTTGGCTAGATTTTATGTCAGGAGGAAGGGACTATAATAATGATGTCAAACTTTACCATGTATGATGGGGTAATCAGATATCATCTCATTTTCTAGTAGGTTTATTTGATGTCTGATAGCTAAAGGTATACAACATTCCTGAGAAAATGTAGGAGAGTTCACAGGCAAACCTGCTGTTTCCATTTTAGAAATCGCTGCAGCTGTGCTTTAGTTCTTTTCTTACCTCTAAATCTCCAGGTTCCTGGTATTCTGCATCAATCTTCATACCCTTTACATCATGAATTTTGCCGTTCTGGTTTCACCATATGCTCCTGTTTTTCAGCCATATTACTCTTATAGTGTCTGGTCTCATTTCGGGTCCGCCTGCACTTGTTTCTTTGCTTCCATTGTGAGTTATACTTTTCTGTGCACATTCTTTAATTCCAAGCCTTGCTTTTATTATCCCATTGATCAATTATATATAGTACTTAGAGTATGAGCAGTAGCTCAGTCGGTTTCACTCTGGTGAAACTCTGGTACAGAAAAGCGTTTTTACAAACTACTTGGTGAATTTATTGTTTGCAAGCTCTGTCTTTGCCTGCTTTTCTTGGTCTTACCACTTCTGCACATAAGGCTAGTCTGGAGGCATCGGACTTGAGCTGATGATGAAATATGATCCTGGAATTATCAGCACAAAAAGATCAATATCGTACTAATCTGAAGCACCAACAGCCAAAGACACAGCAAGTTCAATAAAAGTGAAGGTGAATGAGAGTTTTGGCTTGTAATACTGGGCTAGAAAAACATTAAATGTCATAAGTTTTGATGCAAGAGAGCTCTTTATGAATGAAGAATGAAGGAAAAAAACTCCTGCTTGGAGATGCAAGGGGGTTGATAATTAACCTGTAGGTGCTTAATTTTCTATGGTGACCCAAAATTGAAGTACCAGTTATTAATATTACTTCCTACACCTTCAGTAACAAATAATTACCCTTTATTGAAAAATAGCTTCATACTGTGGTACAAAGCACAGTGGAGTTAAGAAAACAGCAAATGCATGCGTTAACAAATGAACCTTTACAAAAGTTGTTTTTCCAGAATGCTATTCATTCCCAAAGGGAATAATTAAGTAGCTTGTAGCAAATTCAATTTTGTTTCATCTTTCAAAGTAACTTATGCTGTTATTACACACCTACATTGAATATCCTGCTTTATTGCTGACCAAAGTTAGAAAGCTTAAGCATAAGGCCACAGGGCACTTCTTTATTCCAGTAGTGCAGAAGCCTCTAGACCATAGCCTTATCAGTCTACATGGCCCTGTACTTTACTTTTAATAATAGTCAAGAGTACTGAGACAGGTTTGGATTTATCTCTGAATTTTTAGAGTTCTACTTATAAATGTACAAATTCTGTATTTTCCCTGCTATTATATATATGTGGCTTTAGCCTCATTCACAAATTCCCGCTTCCTTTGCGATATATAACATGACTCTGTTAAATAGATAACTTCAATGAAGGATTCATTTATGGAGGTTATACCGCAAAAAAAATCCAAAGTAATCAACATGTCAGCCTCAACAGTCTGTGAAAAACTTATTTAGGATATAACAGTATCAGGACAATGCTTAAAACAAAAGAAAAATTACATTGGAGCAAATCCTTTAAATCTGAAGTAAAAAGGCGATCTAAGAATTTCAGTTTACCAGTATTGCACAACCACTAAGGATTGGTCTAACTGCTGATTTTCAGAATCCTTTTAAAGAGAAAGTGAACTTCTGAAAGTATAAAATTTTGTTGTGCTGAATCATCATCGCAGAAGACCAAAAGGGGTGAAGGAAGATAAACTTTTCTTTGTGACCTTTCGGTAGGCATAAACTAGAACTTATTAATGGCTGCTAACACGATGTACGGGAATTAGGGATGCAGAGAGATGCATCCAGACTCTACTACACAACCCACAGTATGCTTTATCAATTGCAGGCCCATCATCTTGAGCTAGTTGTGTCCTGGAAAAAAATATATAATGAAAACAAATCTATAATAATAAAAAAAAAGTGTGCTGTGATTATCTCTTCCTATAAGGAAAAAATTAATCCTCTGTCTTCCAATAAGCAGCAACTGGAACAAATTTGCTTCGTGGGTCCTTGTGGATTCGAATTAGTCAGCCAGCAGACATATTTGTATGGCAGAGCTGCTTGTTTCCACTATAATCCACAAAGGGTCAATGTCTTTCAGTTTCTTTCAAAGCCAAGAACGAAAATTCCATACTACAAATTAAAAAAGGTTGAAATATATCTATCAAATGTCAGTTGGAGGACAGAGATACCCTTATGAGTTTGTATCCCAAGTAATCTCAGGACCATTTTCTCAAATAAAGGCTGAATCTTTCTCCGTGTTTTATCAGAACTAGTCAGTCTTTTCTATTACTTTGTTCCCTAAATCACAGTTTAGGCTCTACAGGCTGTAACATGAAGATAAGAGTTTGAAGTCTAATGGAAAAAGGTTTATCTATGTGAGCTGCAGTTTATGGAACTATAGCAGATAAAGAGAAATATATTTTTGGAGCTCATTCAGGTTATTTGTCTTCTAGGTATGTGTTTTGCAATCTGCTGTGCTGCTTAACCAGTTAATTAGGTAGGCCAATTTAAGGAAATGAAGAAAATTCAATCTATTTATAACCTCTTCTAGGTGATGATTTAACAAATAATACTTTTTCACCTTGTCAATTATCTGGGACAGTTCTAAAGGGAGAGTTTTAAAGACTGTAGTGTTCCTTTGTGACAACAGAATAATTTTGAGCATTTTAAAACTTGCAATGATATAAAATCTTCTTTGAGCACAAAATCCTCAGACGAAGTAGAATAGTCACATTGGAGCAGAAGAATAAGAGACCCCACATTATAAAAGTTATCTTAAAGTCTCAGGTTTTTCAATGTTGTATTTTGATATTTTTTGAGCTGTTACATAGGCTTCCCCTGCCAAATCTAAGCTTATACCATGTAAAATATTAGTGTATTATATGCAACAGAAATTTTTTTTTGCTTCAGTTATGCTCTGTGAAAGTATTTCTGCCATCTAAACTTTTGTGGATAGCCAGGAATCAGGGGTAAATTCAACAGGATGCATCCAAATAATGGAGCTTGCCCAATTTCTGTAATTAATTCCAACTACTGAGTGTAAGGATGCCAAATATTCTTCATAAGGCCTCACCGAAGCAGCTTATATCAAATCAGTATTAGTGTAATGACTGAAGAAGTGCCTGTGATCCTGAAGCCCTCCCTGTAAGTTATATTTTTCAGGTTGTGCTTAATGTGTGTTCATAACACCTGCACAGTTTTTCATTAATAGACAAAATATCAGTGCTTTCTTATTAAAGCCTTGTGAAGTTTCAGCCATCACTTAGACATGAGGAAACTTCACTTTTGGATTTTGAGAGTATATTTGTAAATTAGAGTATGAACTTACACTGTACTAAGCAACCAGAGCATAGTCATAATCTCACATACGGCCTTTGGAAAGTAAATAGGAACTGGTAATTCAAACAGCAAAATGAACGTAGAATTAAACGCTTTAGAGGAATGTTTTAAATATACATATTGGTTGATTTTGGTTAACATTCTTAAAAACTTTATCTGTCTACATGCAAATTACCAGTAACACTGAGGATTTTTCTTATTTACTGTAACTCCAAAATGTATTAGAACAAAGGAACTACTACTTTTGCTGATAGAAACATATCTTCAAACACATAAAAATGAAAAGTTGCAAATGAAAGTTTGAATTGCTTGTGTTAAACTATATTAATTAACATAATCATTCACCGTAAAACAATTTCTATCCCTATGCAAGCTGCACAGTGGTTCTATGAACGTACTTATTTTCATTGCGTCTTAGCTGTTCCTCAGAGAGAACAGTATAAGTTTTATTTTAGTTAATTAAAGTTGATAATATAATTACTTCATCTGTATGTTCCAGCATACTTTGAAAATAATTGCATCAAATCCAATACAGGGCTTACCTTATTAGGTGCCTGATGATCAAAATAAAATGACAATGCTGATGTTCGGTATATGGGCTTCTTTTGCAGTGTCTGAGGAGGGGCTGGTAGACTTAGGGTGGGATCTGAGAGCAATAAAACTTCCTTCGACTAGGCAATGTAATACTCTATGTTATACTTAAAACAACTTTCTGGAATTAGGATATTGCTACTATTTTTTGGCGTCATTCCTAGAGATGGGTACCTATGCTCTGTCCTTTCAAAGATTTCAGGGAGGATCTGTGTTTTCTTTGAGCAGTTGTACTGTGGTCACAGAAAAAAAGTGTTTGTGTATGACGCTCCCTGCAGACAGTGATCCTTACCGTAAGAAATTTGATCTGTGCGTGCCTCTTGAAAAAGCACTGAATTACCAAGGCCTTCTGACTTGGTAGTGGAATAGTTCCCATTCTGCTATTGAAGTAGTGTTCTTTCATGGGGAAAGATTTGAGCTCTGTGGACCTAACAGAATCTCTAGAGGCTGGATTCTGTAAGATGGGAGTCCTGGTTTCTCTCCCAGAATTTTGTCAACACGTTTGACTGTACTTTCACAATACATTCACTGGATAAAAAACTCCTTAAATGTAAATTAAGATCTGAAGTACTGGGCTATGGAGTCACATTCCACTTCAGCTCCAGTTTGGTCTGATTAATATTGAATTGCTTTCTGCAAAGGGTCTTCCCCAAAAGGGACAGACGTTACTTCTGTCACTCGAAATAGCCTGCTGGCTGGAGCACTCTGAGAGTAAGGAGATTGTGGATTTGATATGAGGCTTGATGACAGGTTTTTGATGTGCTGAGTAAGTGATCTGACCATCTGATTAGAAACATAGATACTACCACTCTCACAAACACCTCTACAAGGTGGTGACCAGATCTGTGACATGGAGAGCTCTAGTTCTGGGGGGTACACAGGCCACCTTCTCAGCCTGTGTTGGATTGGCAACTTGGACAAACCTGTTCATATGGGCTGGCTCTGGCTCTGCAGACCTCTGCGCCTTGCAGGAGCTTACAGTCAGAACTGACTGCTCAGAGGTGTCCATGCTGTGGTGACTGCTAGGTAGGGTTTTATTAGATCATAATTTTAGAAATATTTCATTCAATCCCACAAAACTTTCCCCCTCAGGATAATTTTTATTAGATATGCCACATTTCTGCTCAGAAATTACTATTTCTTGGTCATATGTGTGTAAAAGCTAGGGCTTGGTTTCACTTTGTTATCACATTCAGATTTGAAAACAAGTTTTTCCGGTGTGGCAGCTTTTAGTGATTTGAAACAGGCAGCAGCTCTTCTACTGTTTTTCTCTTTGCTTGCTTCTTGCCCTTGCTGCCCTTTTCAAGAAACCGATCACTCACTGTATCTTTATCTTCATAATGTTTTAGATGAGAGATAAGCTTGTAATAGGGAATTTTTCTCTAATGATTCATCTATAAATCATGATAATGAATAAAATAATTATATTTAGTTAATTGCCATCTCGTTGTAAGTTGTTATTAAAATCTAGTTTCCCACCAGTAATTACTCCTTAGAAATCATATTTTATTCAATCTCTAAATATACTGTGCTGTTCATAGTGCTATTATACCTGTGACATTGTAATAGCAAGAGTGAAAATCAAATCAACTTTCTGCTGACAGAATAAGAGTAGTAAATGTCAAACTAATGAATATAGAGTAGGCATATGTAAATGGTCTAGAAGAGCAGAAAGGTTCTTAACATTTCTCATTTTAGGCGCAGATCAACCTGAGTTTCACCATGTGAAAGACTCTTACATGGTTCATCTGCGCTGGTTGTAACTTGATCAGAAATCATTTTAAAAGGGGCTTCCTATTCTTGCTAAAAACTAAGCAATGGTTAAAAAATGTCCAGCTTGACAAGAATAAATTAACAACTGGGATAGCAACGAAGATTCCTTTCCATTCAGTAATATGACAGTTGCAGCCAGGAGGATGGGAACTGGAGCTGTGAGGCTTTTTGGCTCTGCTCCATTCCCACCAGCTGCTTCCTCAGAAGGAGCTGGATGTCACCTTTCAGCGAGGACACATCTCCAGGAAAAGAGGGTTAATTGTGACCTGTTGAGCCCTGAGAAAAGGTTTGGTGACCAGACTTTGGCAGTGGGTGCTCTTATTCCTCAGCAAGCAGTGCTTTTGAGGAGAGATGTGCCCCAGAGCTGACCAGAGCAGGAGACATGGTGTGTGCTCCATCTTACTCAGTGCCCACTCACTCTGCTCCCTTTCTCGTGGACACAGCACAGGGAATGGTGCTGGAGAGAAGACATGCCATGTGGTACATGCCCCAGATGTACATCTGAATTCAGGCAGTGGGAAGTAACCCCAGGCTGAGGACACAGGAATAACCTGCTTGTTTGGTTTCTATTTGTTCTGGAGGCCTGCGTATACGTGCTGACTGTCTCAAATATACCACTCACTTCCCATCATGGTTTGTAGTGCTGTTTGTGTCTTCCATTTTTCGTGAATCTGGTAATGAAAACCGTAAGAGGTGAGGTTTGCTCAGAACAACTCAAATGGTTACATTCAAAATTGATTTTTTGAGAGCAGTTTCAAAATACTCTGTCTTCTAAAAACCTCTTTTACGATATGTTGAAAAAAGTAATCAAATTACCATCTGTGGCTGTGTCATCTCTCAGTATATTTTGATTCAGATGGAGATAATCTCTGTTTATTTGACTAAATACCCAACTTAGATACCTAGTATTTTTAACAAAATAATTCAGATAGGTAGTCAACTATAGGAGAAGATGTTGGCTAAAGAAATAACCATTGATTCAACAGAGAAAAAAGAAGAAAACACTTGCATAAACTAAATATATTATAAAACATCTGAATGTTGTTATCTGAGGATGTCCCAAGATTGATACCCACTGTGCATTGAAGAGATCATCAGAGACGAGATTAGATTTTTATTTAATTCAAGAAATTGGACAAAATATGCCTTCTGTCTTTCAATATCTTTCAGTCTTCTCTGGACTGAAATGCAAATAAAATTTTTGAGCCTTTCCCATTGAATAGATAGGTTTGAATAGATGAAATCAGCTCCCATTTAGGGGCAATCAGTCTCGACCTGCTCAGTATGGCCTGCGCCAGTTCTGCTTGTAACAGTGCCTGTGTTGAGCACACCAAACCACCCCTTCTTTAAAAGAGTCATTAAAATTTCATCTCTCTCATTCTTTGTGTTCAGTGATATTCAACAAATGGAGGTAACTTTCTTTAACATTGATTTTAATACAGTAAGGATTTTAAATTACTTGAGCTGAAAAAACAGACATTTTTGTAGATGAGAATGTCTTCCATGAATCTAAATTGAAATCACTTAAACAAATGAATTCTCTATTTTATGTAGCATTAATTCAAAGAAAGCACATGACACAAGGATTAGTATTCAGGAGACTTCTTATTTTATTTTATTGTATAAAAGTAATTACCTTTTAAATACTATCCAAATTAACATTATAATATTCCTCTGGGCTTATACATTTTAAAATCATGATATAACTCTGTACCTAATACAGAAGAACCTTATTTCCTTTTATGCTAAATTAGTCTGCTGTATAAAATTGAGTAATTTCCAATGCAAGTGGCAGCAATTCTCTTTTTTACAAATAATACTCATATTGCAACAAAAGACACTCAGCGTTTTCAGCACAAACCACTTAGAACTCGAGGAGCTTAATTTCCTTGTATCTGTAGTTCTTAGTAAGCTATTTGTGGTACCTTTTGTGTTAAATGTTTTTATGTTTTACTGGACCTCATCAAGGTAAAATATATGACTGAAAATAGAGTTGCAACTCAATCCGCTGGGACTTCTGCATACTAAAAGTCCCAGCTGATTGAAATAATATATAGAATTCACTTGTACCCATTAAAATTATCAAGAACATCTGACTGTTTTTGTGTTGTATGTAGACATGGTTTTCATGCTTTCACATAAATTTTTTCATCAGTGTATCTTGTGATAATAAGAAAAACTTTCTTATTTTATAATTGCTTTTATTTTTTGCTCAGGTCTGAAGCAAATTAATCACTCTCTCATATGAATAAAACTAGGTAATTTAGCAATAACTTTACAGTAAAATCAAGGGGACAGCTAGGAAAAGGCTTTAAGTTTTTTAAAGAACAGATCAACCTGGACAAAGAACAGATAGTGAGGGAAGGGCAAGAGAGATATAATAAAGGTATAGTAGGCTGATCCACCAAATATCTCAGTGGTCTGTGGACCCCAAGAACATAAGGGGAACAAGGCAGGCTGGGGTGAATAGTGAAAGATCAAGGGGTTTGCACATATTTTAAGAAAAATAATTTTATTCATTAAAACTGACAAATACAATGATATCTGCCATAAAGCGGCCCTGTGAAAATACAAACTACTCATTGTCACACCCCAGAACATGATGCTAGAAAGGCATTTTCTGCAGATCCAGAACAATGAGTATGAGCCTTGTTTCTGACATCATTAACTCTGCTGGTTTTATATCTACAGCCTGGAGACTTGCATTATCTCAGTGTGAGGCAGGTTTGTGTGCTGCCCTTGTGCTAAAGGCTATAGGAGCTATTGAAAGCTCAACTCCTTATCCCAAGGGGCCATCCAATCTCTTGACTTCTTCTATCAGCTGTATTTTTTTTCTAATCCTCTAAAATATTGTGTGCATTATTTGCTATTATTGAATATGTCCTTAGCCTTGACTTGTAGTTACTGCGCAGGTTAATGCACTGGTTTGAGAGGGGACAGACCTGGCAGTTACAACCGGAAAAAAATGAGCTTCATCTTGTGTGCCAAAGCATCAGTAATCTGTAGTTCCCAATTTTCTCTGGGTTGTTTTTGTGTCTGAAAATTCCTGGATGAAATGCTCTTTATGGAAAAAAACAGGTAGAACTGCAATTTATTAGGTCCACGATGCCACAACCTATCCTAAAATATCCTCATAATTTCGGCACAATTCTGGGAATGTAATAGCATTAAAAGAAACAAATGTTTTATCAGGTAATAGTAGTTTAATTGCCTTCTTTTCATGAAGCAGTACCATTCTAAAATATGAGGGATGGATGTGTGTGTTATATATCTGTATAGTTATATCTGACTAGAACTGTAGCTCCCTAACAGCTAAAAGCTCTTTCTGATTCATTTGCCCTCTATGAAGTTTCTCCTAAAACATACCTTTTCACTTCAGCTTAAAATAATGACATTAAAAAACCCAAATTTTTTTCACAGAAAAATTTCATTGGTAACATTTTTTTATTTGGGTGGGGGTTTTAGCCCTTCAAAATATTCTCATGACATATAATTTTTCCATTTCACTTCAAGTTCAGGTTTTGGCACAATATCATGAACAAGGAAAATGACGGTCTAATTCATCAGGGTAAAATTGATTCATTGCCCTTGTGAAATGGACATGCAAGTGAGACCGCAAAGCTTGAAAATGAGTTTCAGAGTATGACTAGTGCCCTTCATTTTAAGGTTTGGGTTCTTTAAAAGAATAAACACCTTTTTTTTTTTTTTTACTGTTACATTTATGGATCTATCCTCTCCTTTTCTCATGAAGTTCAGTTATAATATTATATGCCAGGATAGTTTTGCCTTCAGCTGTTTCTCTGAATACATTTTCATGTAATGCAACCAGAAATGGTCCATCTGCCATTGACAATAACTGTCCCATTTCCTGTTAAATACTTTAGGCTAACCAAGTAAAAAGCATTTCTGAGTCATTCCACTGGGGAAATAAAGCAAATTATAGGACTCATTTTGCTTCAAACACAGAGTTCACAGAGATTATTTTTATCAGTGAAATACTGAAAAGAGCCTTTCTGATCTACTACAATGAAAATAAGATACTCTGGTGCTCTCTTGTGTAATCACAGGAGTTATCTTAGGGGCTCAGGATAGTGTGTAGAAGATGAGTTAGGCTCTCTGTTCCAGGTTTTACATAGGCTTAACATCTGTTGATTTGCTTCCTGTACTTATCTCTTGCCAATAAGAAATGAATTGGCCTGTCCTGGGGTGCCTGGCTCCTTATTTAGGTAACTGTTGTGAACTGGTACATTAACTTAATCGAAGGAAATCAAAACCATGATGCCATGTGGAGTTAGTGGGTGATTCACCAGCCACATTTTGGTTAAACTGCAAGTAGGAGACCATATTATCACAAATCACACGGCTACAGAAACAAGGTAAGTGCTCACTGAGATGTACCTTTAAGGAAGACAGCCTTTAGGAATGGGATATGCCACTGCCTTCTGCATGGTGTAACTATGCCTAGTTTAGAAACTCTGTGAGGAAATAAATACAAGAAGCTCAAAAAAATTGTCCAAAGGCATATTTTAAGAACAGTCTCTTGAATCAATTTTCCCTGGGACAAACGTTTCTTAATACTTGCCTATTTGATTTTTGTCAAGCCAAAGGGATCTCTTTTTAAATATAACAAATAATTAGCAGAAATAACACTTGTTAAACACATTTTAAAAAATAATAAATGTTTTAATTCTCTCTATATCTACCCAGTAAGACAAAAAGCAAAGTGCTATGGAAATTCTGCAGCCTTTTATAGTTATTTGACTTGAAAGTATAGAAATTTGTAAATTGGCAGGACATGAAAATTATATTAAATCAAAGCAATCATATTTGTAAAATAGCTGTGGTGTAATACTTGTGCATTCTAATTCTGTCCCTTAACTTTCATCAGAGCATAACTGAAAGCAGCTTTTTTAAAAGATTTGGGAGAACAAACCACATGTATGTTAGCAAGTAACAGACTTAGTACAATAGAATGTTTTTGTAAAAATTGGTCATTTACTGTTGTTATTCTCAATCCCATTCCAGGTGCATAGCATCTCTAACACAAGCCCTGAAAGCATCCACAGAGCCAGGAAACCTCTTTTTGTAGTACACCAAAATACATTCAGTATCACTGAAAATCCCTGAATATTAAAACTAATGTTATGATCCACAAACATGGTAAACATATGAATATTCTTCTACGCTATTTAATGTGGTAGAAATCTGTACAGTGCTCTGTCTTTGAGTTTTAGTTGCAAGTTTTTTTCCTCAACCCTGTCTGCCAAACTCTTATTGCTGAAATGGCTTGGCTTTCTCAGGCAGAAAACTATTTTCATTTGTGTATAGCAGCACTTTCCTTCATAACAAACAAGATGTGACTACTTCTAACAGAAATGTATTAATGTAATGTATCGAGCTCATGGAGTATTTTTAGCACATTTCCATCAAAAGAAGATGAAGTATGTTCATAAATCTATCCAGTTCTTCAGAAGCCAACTCTTCATTTCTCTTCTTCCTGTTCTGGCTTGGATTTTTCTGGCTGCTTCAAAGCACATTTGGTCATGACTCTTTTTCCCTGGAGAAATCAGAACTTCTCCTGTATTTAAAAAAGAGGCTGGATTAGATGAGAAATATCCTGGAGCAACTAAAATTTCTGATCCATATACCACTGAAACATTTTTTAAGAGGCAACTAGATCATGTCTACAGAGATAATTCTTAGAGGTCTCATACAAAGGAAGAAGCTGGGGGAAAAGGGAGCATTCTGGGGGCCTTCAGTCCGTACTCATTATATTTTGGGTTCTCGTGAGAACTGAGGAAGTTCCCAGTCCATTTATGAACATTTATTCAGTTTGAAAAGCCCAAAAATATCTCAGAAAATATAGGTGGTTTTACTGAGAGCCCTGCATTTGGCTCAGCCTTGTAGCCTCCCGTGGCAGCACTACACGAGCCACTGCTCATGGGGACCTCACGCGTGAGAGAGAGGGAGGAAGGAGCCGGAGCAGCAACAAAGGCTTCTTCCTCAATTGCATAAAATTGTCTGCAGGCAAATAAGACTGCAAAGGTTTTGCGTGGAAAATAACAAATTCCTGCCTCTCTTCCCTAGTTTGTTAAAGGGAAGAACTAACTTGCTACAGCAACCAGGCTGAAATGTTGTAACAGAAACACCTGTGAGATTGCAAGACAGGCTTTCAAGGCATCCCATGTCCAATTTTGCCTGGATGTAACATGCAGCAAGGTACTGTTTTGTCTTGTTGTAGCCTCCCTGTTGAAATCATGGAATTATTCATATCTTGAAATGTGTTTTAACAGACAAACCTGCATTCTCACTTATTTCAAATATTTTATTACATGAAAACACATCTTTGCAAAAACTGATCCAAATTAAAGGATGGCAGGTAATTACATCCAAGTTCAAAACTAGCCAGAATAAAATTTTGGACTTGATGTAATTTGCCCTAAGAAATGTTACAGTCTGTTAGATATCATGTTAATTGGATGAGCAACTTTTAAAAAAATACATGGAAAAAACCAAATGTGTTATTTTATTATTACGGCTAAAAGTTTTCTTTCATAAATCTTTGTAATTCCAGACCATTTTAGTTCTGATGATTTTTGCTGTTTTCTGGGCTGACAGGAGATTATTTTGGAAAGAGAATACTAATCTTGAAAAAAGGTGTTATTTTTTTAGCCTTAACCTTATGTGTCTAACCGAACATTGGGGTTTTTTTCTTGTAATGACAAGTAAAAGGTCTTTAGCATGATTTTCACTTGCTGCGTTTACCGCTTTTTTTGAAGACAGAAATAAAATTTATGGATTTGTCAAGAATATTTACTGTATACAAGCCAAGAAAAAAAAAAAAGTATTCTGTATGGAAGAGAGAGGCTCTTTGAATGTTTGCAGTGAAATATCCCAAAGGTTTCAAGTTCTCTGTATGTGTTTAGTGCCTACGTTACTTTTATTTATTCCTGTTATTTCTTCAGTGTCAGGATAAATATTTGGGCTTCTTAAATGCCCTTAGCTTGGAGAGGCAACAGATACCATGAGTAGGTCCTCTATAATATATCAGTACACAGAAGGTGTACATCCTCCTTACAGCAAACGTTGTGTTTAATAGACTGCAAAACCACAGCAACTAGCTCCAGCATTCCTTAGAGATAGTCTCTATTAATTAAATATGAAAGGAAAACAGCCCCTAAAATTGTTGGCAAGTACCTCTTACTCAGTTTACCATTAATTTACCATTAATACCATTAAGGTATTAATTTCTCTATTTCTACGAAGCACCTGTTATATTTTGTCATTGTGCTGTTTCAATCTTCAGATTACAAGAATATCATCAATGGTTTTACTTACTGGGTGGAGCTGTTTTGTTTTTGCAACTATTACTGGGAAGTAGATGTTCATTTAATTTGCCTAATTTTGTCTTTTCCTTGCAACCATCTTCAGGATGGTAGATTTGGCTGAAGGATCTCTGCTCTTTTAACACAGACCTGCTGTAATCGTGGTTAGTTTGGCCAAAGATGCAAAGTCTTCTGAGACAATAGTGAGCTTATGCAGATGCATTCTTCTGTGTTTTTTCGTGCTTTAAAACACAGATTCTCCAGAAGGGCTGAACTAAGTGTATTACAGTGGCTTGCTCTCTTCTCTTGCAAAAGAAAATAAGTATACTGTAAACAGAATTTTCTGGAACTAAAAAGACCACACAACTACTGAATGAATTAAATATTGTTGGTTTTGACTGAGCAGATAGAAAACTAAAAGCAAAATATTTATTCACTCTGGTATGTTGGTTTATAAAACTGTATGGTCTCTTCTGGAAACTTTGATACACTTGTATGCTTTTTTCCCTGAACTAACTTGATTAGTTCTATGCAAATGATCACAAATAACAGAAAAAAATTTCAATCAGTAAAGTCACAAAGTTATAAATCATCAAAACATTATCTCCAACAGCAACCATATATTATTATCTTTAAGAAAACACAGTATCTCAATGGGTTTTCTTTTGATTGCAGCAGTGAAAAATGAATCTGGGAATCATAAGCATCTTTTCAGTTTTCAGCAAATAAAAGCCATTCTGCCCTTGTGGAAATCTGACTTTATGAGAAGGGATTTGGCAATAGAGCATAGCAACTGAATAGTGAGTGTGGTGAAGGATAGGCCCACAAAATGTTTAGAAAGTGGGTATAGCAAGCAGTAATAATTCACTTCAAACTCAAGCTAAAGTCACTCTTTAGTGGCAATAACTATTTAGAAATTTAAAACCATGAAGAGGGACATAAGTTCGGGGTTTTCACTAATTGTAAAGATTGCTCTCCTAATGCAGTGTTTCTTAGGCTACTTTTAAATTTACTTACTTGAATCCATCTCTTAAAAGAAATAAAAATCTAGTTCTCACAATTCCTACCTCCTCAATATTTGAAATAAGGGGTGTCTTCTGTTCCAGGATATTAACAATTTTGCACGTTAAGACCATCATAAATTTTCTCCCTTCTCTCTCCCTGTGGCTTCCTGAGCAACACTGTATTAAAAGACAAGAACTGATACTTAAGCAAACTATGAAGAGGATTTGATGACATCTTTCACATTTTCTGAGAATAGTATACTTTGAATAGTTTTTCCTGAAAGATAAGAAAAATAATATGAAAAACTAAGGTTATAGCTAGGGGAAAGCAAGAGAAAAAACAGCATTGCTTCCAACTGCTTCTAGTTGTGCAACTGCAGCATCTTGGTCAGCAATCAAAAAACTTAGCTCAATAATGTTCTTATAATGATGCTGCACTGCCTGGAAAACCATTTTCCTGCCATAAATCAGGGACAGAGGGAGTGAATGGGTGTTGTCTGCATTACTTATAGTATTAATTTGATAAATAATTCCCTCCTTTATGTTTCATTGTAGATTTATTTCCAGTTGTTTGACACATCTTTCTGCAGGTGGTTCTAGCTAGTAAATCTCTGAACACAGAATGAAAGACACTGTTTTTCTTTTCACTAAACTGAAATGTGAAGCAATAGATGTATAATACTAAGAGACTGTAATTAATTCACATATTTTACTACTCTACTATTTCTAATATTACCCTGTAAGACTCTTACTAAACAGAGGAGTTTGGTAAGTGCCAGTACTGTGTTACAGAATCAAACCTACAGGCTGGTAAGTTGTGAGAGTCTCTCTCAAAAAAAGCAGTATTCAGTGAGCAGGGGAAGTACAGTTTTCACAATGTATTGATACTGCCACAAATCCTTGAGTTTTATTTGAACAAGGAGAGAAACCACCATGGGAAATGCTACATGTTGTTTCTGCCCAATTCTACTGCAGGTTAAGCACTGCCGTGAAATGGGAGTGGGGTTTACAATAGTATATTGTATATTTACAAAGATAGTTGTCAGCAGGAATGGCAGTCAAGAAATATCATCTTATGTGGCACTTGAGAACCTCTGAGCAACAGTTACTGATTTGATTCTGGCTAATTAACTCAAACCAGAAGTGGGAGGGTCCAAGGTAAGCAGGAAAGGCTGCAAATTGGCCCCACTAAATTGTTACCTCACACTCTGATCCGAGGGCATATACTGAGGAGATTTATTCAGTCTAAGTCTATTGATCTGGAACCCTGTTCATTGAGGAAAATTGACATAAATGTGGTGCATCTGAGCAGGATGAGAGAGAAGGAAGCAAGGGCCTTCCTGGTAAAGTACAATCTGTACATTGGGTGTTTTATTAGTGGTGTCAGACATACTGTGGAAAGACTGTTTCAAGTAAAGGAGGCTCATCCAGCACCACCTCATCTGGGATGCCTTGAGAACTAATGTTACTTTTACAGATAAATTATAGGTAGTGTATTGCTAATACCATATAATGAGCTGTGTAAGAGGAGGAAGGAAATAATTTCTCTCTGATCTGACATAGTTGTGGCTAAAATTCCTATTCATGAGCTGCCTCACTCAATGGCTGCTCTCAAGCACTTTTATATACATTTCAGAGGTGAACAAAGAGTTGTATAAAGTAAACAAGGTCTGATTGGCATCATCCTGTATTGATATCTAGAGAATTCTGGCAGCAATTGAAGATCTTGTGCTGCAGCTAAAGGCTATGACTGAGTGGCTGCTTGTGCTGGATGAAGAGGAGGTCTAGATGCTGCCAGCAGCTGTACAACTACTTCCTGATTTCCTCAGCTCCCAGCTCAGGCTATGGTAAGCACTGCATTTCCCAGTATCACCTTGTCCATTGGTCCCATTTTCCACCACCATTCAGAAATCCCATAGTAGCTAGAAACTAATTTCAGAACTACCAGCTGGTAGGAAGGATGGTCTAGGACGTGCAGCAATATGACTGAGGTTTCTAATCGGAAATACTGGATGTGGGTCCTGTAGCTAATAACAAAAGATGCACTGAGTTTCCCCAGTCAAAAAAAACTTCATCTGGAGGTAAGGCCAGTTCTGCACTATAGTAAAAGGACAGTCCTGTTCTGTAGGATAATTTTTCCATGCTCTCTTGTATTCCAGACTGTACTGCTCTGTGCACCTAAGGAACAACTCCAACCTTTCCTGTCAAACACTTCAACTTACACAAGGTGACATCTACCTTCATAAAAAACCTGAGGTTGTCCAATATTTTAAGCATGTCATACTCTGTAGTTGATATGGGACTTCTTACATATCAGACTGTGGCTTAAGGATGAGATAGCTGAAATCCTCCAAACCTCCCAGGACTGGGGTTGCAGAGTGAGCTGTCACCGGTGTTCACATCCTTCTGTGACTACAATTTCTGGATTTAGACAACATGAACTGCTTCTTAAAAAAAAAAAAAAAGACTGGCTTAGATTTCACTCCAATAGACCTTACCTAAGGTCAAGGTTCTCTTCATGCTGCTATCAATTTTTTTAAAAAATAGATTTTTGTTAAATCCAGAGCAGTGGTGACCTACAGAGCCCAGTTGTTCTTTAGGCAACCATGTCGCAACACTCTCTTCACTGGCATTGTACAAGCATATTTTAGTAAGGTTTTTGTCTTTATTCTCAATTTTTTGGATATGTACCTTTTTTACCTCTATATTTTTGCACATTTTCCCAAAAGTAACTATCACAAGTCTGCAACTTAGAACTGCTTCCATATCTTGCTTCCAATATCTCACCTTTCTCATTCTCTCTCATTTAGTCAGTGTTATGCTGGCCTTTCTGTGCTCTGGATGGTTCTTGGAATATCTTATTACCTTCTTTTTTTTTTTTTCCACGAAACCATCTGTCTGATTCACTACTCTTGCTTTCTTCTAGAAACCCTTGTAAGAACACACAGACCAAGACTGGAGTCTCTTCTTGGGTTTGGTAAAAGCATGTACCAGACTGTACACATGTTGATGTAGAGTTCTCACTAACCCATTCATATGTTACCTCTTTGTCAGATGTAGTGAGTTACCTAAGTTAAAAGAATGCTACTGCTGCAGTTGGATATTGTAATGCAGTTCTATTTATTTATCTTTTAAAAAAGTAAAATGTCCTGTTCATGAACCCAAGTAATTATTTCCTTGTCTTTTCTTCCTTATCTAAGCCTCTTTCAATTAGAATTCTGTCTGACAACTTTCTCCCCAATTTCTTTTCTTTTTATCTGTATGCTTGGGCAGTGGGACATTCTTCTAATCTTCTTGACTTTGTTATTTTTCCCCTCAAATACACATCTATCTAATAACGACTTCAATTTGTCTATGTTTTGGTTTGGGTATATGAATAAACTTGGTGGTGGTTTGTTTAAGTTTTGGTTTGTTTTATTTTTCTTTTCAAACATATCCAGACATGAAAGGTGGATGTTTATCTCCAAAAACTTCAAGGATTGGTACACGGTCCATAATAACTCCTATTCTTTCCTGGGCTCTTGTTACCTGAAACAGATGGTAGAGGAAAACTGGAGTCCTGCAGGACGTGTTCCCTGAGGAAAGCAATTGTCTTTAGTGACTGCTGGGCAAATGTCAATTTCTGACTCATAAGACACACATTTCATTAAAAAAAAAAAAAAAGGAAAGAAAGAAAAATCTTATTTGGAGGAAATACAACTTCTCAGACTTTCCTGTTGAATAAAAATGCTGAAACTTCTACCCAGAATTCTAAAATCACCTTCAGAAGTTTTATAGTCCCACTTGGAGTGGTCACAAATACATTTATTTGTATATTCTCTTGTATATCCTTACACAGAGAAAAGAATTTACAGAAGGCCTTGAAAATGCCTCCCTTATGCCGGAAACCAAAAAAAAATGCTAGTCTGACAGGTAACAAAGAAACAGCATTAATTTCATATTTAATATGGAAAATATGCTTGAACTAACATAAGCTCTACTCTGTACTCCAGGGCTTGTGTATATTCTGGGAATGAATATCTTCTTGTTCTTCTGTACATAATATTAGAATATTTAAAAGAAACAGGACTGTTCCAAAACAATTTCAAACTTCTTTAGAAAACTGTATTGAAGCTGGAATATAGCCTTTTACTATTACAAAACCAGGATCCTTCCCTAAAAATGAGACCAAAATGTTCTTCCTATTGTATGTATCCTGGTTTATGAATGCATCTAAAATGACCTAAGCATGTTTCAGTACACATAGCTCAGTACATCAATCCAGGACTTACGTATCTGCTACTTATAAGCACTTGCAATTATGTCTGAATGCTTTGAACGCAGTATCTGGCACAAAATTCTCACTACATAGCCCAAATTAGCATCACTGAACTCACTGAAGTCATACTCCAGAAAGCGGGGACAGAAGTTGGCCTAAACTGTGATTTGATGCTGAGGCAATTTGAGAATGAACGTGTCTCCTCCCTGATGTCCCAACATCTGAAAAAGCAGATCAAGCTCTGAAGCAGTCTCTGTTCACTAATGTACCCTGTTGCTTCACCTGGAACACGGTGTGCAGTGCAAACTCAGTCCAGAGAAAGCGTTTTGATCTTATGAATAATTTTATATTATTTTAGGTTCTTACAGTAATACTTCATGTAATCAGGGAATATCATATTAATACATTACTAATATATTATTATAATCAACACCAGCATAATTATTTTTTTAATAAAAAACACTGTTATAATATTTGGCCCTGCTCCACTGAGGAAAGAACTTTGTTACCAAAGTCAGGAGAAGTAGGGTCACATACTTGGACAAGCTGCAGTAGCAGTAGAAAACCTAGAAACAGTAAACTATCTTGATTCTTACAAAGGGCAAGGCTTTAAATTACTTTAAGAAGACGTGATGATTAAAAAAGGTTTATAAGGATGAAGTCCAGATGTCTTTGAAGTCATACAGTCTTAAGTTTATTTTTTTCTTACTGACTTCAGAAGAGAAAGAAATCTCAAGCAGAAGAGCTTTCAAATAGACAGTAAATTAACTACTGAAGTGGAACCATACACCAACAGAAATTACTTGAGCACAGATAGAGTCTCCATCTAGATTAGAGAAGGGCTCAGCTAAGAAAGCCAAGAGAATTAAAGACTAAAGAGATGGACAAAGACCAGACAGATACTGGCATAAAATGTAATCAGATATATTTGTTATGTTAGAAATATAGGACAAGATCTTTACCTGCTGTAGTTAGCATAACAGCATTGAACTACATTTGCTGCATGACTGTATGCAGCAGTAGAAGTTGGTCCTTGTGACTTTATTCAAAACCTTATATTCATATTGGAAGTATAATGTATTCTTTCAGTGCCAGAGTTTGCTGTGCAAATTTCACAAAGGAGTTAATTTCCAAGCAATCTAGTAAATTAATGTTTAATGAACATACGGGTTTTTATAATAAAGAATATTTCTAAGTAATAGAACTTCTTTGATCCAGCTTCTTCTTAAATGGTTTATTTTTATAATAACGAAGTGGAAAGTAATGAATTACAGTAAACTTTTTACCATTCTCAGGTCTTTATTACATCAGAGAATCTCTAGGATACAAGGTGCATCCAGCATTCAGACCTTCAGTTGTTTGGGTCAAACAGGTGGGTTAGGCCAATTTTGCTCTTTCCTCACTAGCCTGCACCACATTTTACTCTCCTCCTTTCTTATATTCCTCTTACACCCAAATTCTTCAGGTAGCAGTCTTGTTTTTCCAGGCTCACTGGTGGGCTCTACGCTGCTACCTTGCAGTTTCTTGGTGACTGCATTAACAGTCCTCAAGAAGCCTGGTTCTTCCTATAACTCTTCTTTCAAATCTGTGGGGAAAAAGCTAATGTGATAAATCAACAAATTATCATAGTAAAGGATGAGTGACCTTACAGAACAAATTCTGGCTTTTCTGCAAGCTTCAGAGCCTCATGCATCCCTGCAGCTGAGAGTTTCCGGTTGATATTCCTATATCTGCACTGCAGGAGGTTGCGATAAGTTGTCCTCAAGTCTCGATTGAAGAAGGCATATATAAAAGGGTTAATGAGAGAGTTTGCATAGCCCAACCATAGAAATGTTCTCTCAACCCAGAGTGGGATACAGCTGCATGCCGTCCCACAGATGAAGGGCCTTGCAGTTGAGAGGAGGAAAAAGGGAAGCCAGCAGACAGTGAAAGCCCCGACAATAATCCCAAGGGTAGTGGCAGCTTTCTGTTCTCTTTTAAAGATGGAAATGTTTTTCTTGTCGTGCTTTAGGAGTCGTGAAAAATTAGCACATTCTTCAGATTCTTTGTGCAGTTTTACAACTCCATTCATAGAAATCCCTTCCGTTTCTTCCAGGCGGGGAAAACCTGTAAACTTGTGTTTAGCAGCACTCCTCTTGGCAGCTTTGTAAATCTGATAGTACATGAAAAGCATCACTGACATTGGGATATAAAATGCAACTGCTGTGGAGTAAATGGTGTAGCCGAAGTCTTGACTGATCAGACAAACCTTTTCGTCATTTACGTTTTGGGCCCAGCCGAAGAGCGGGGGTATGGTGATAGAGGCAGACAAAAGCCATACACACAGGATCATTTTGGCCATACACTTCCCATTCTGCCTTACAGGGTACGTAAGAGGTCTTGTTATTCCCAGGTACCTAGAACAATAATGCAGAGTTACTATATAGTGCAGGGTTTGACTGTTGAAAGCTATTTCATGTAGTCCGCTGTAAACCAAAATCTTTGGCTAGGTTTTCTATTTCATATTTTTCAATCCTTTCTTTGCATGTATTTCAAATTTGTAACTTTATTTGTCTTTCATGTTAAGATTTATAGTGTTGATATTTATATAAAAGGTCTTTTATTCCAGTAGGAAATCTCCCACTGGCCCTATGGACTGTGATTTTAACCAATTTGCACAACTTTCATGCAGATAACTCTTTTTTTTTTTTTTGGCTTTTAAGGAAATTCTGAAATCTAAATTTAAATTTGCTAACTTATGAAATCCTGGAGTATAGATGAATGCTCAGTCCACAAAGCTTATCACTTTTTGTGTTGAGTGAATGGTTAAGTTATATCAAGCAGACATTCATCTCCATTCTTCTCACATATTCAACAGCTAGGAAGGTCCCTGCCGCTTAGCTGAGACAATGAGTTGTCTTTCTTACCTTCATGTCTCAGACAGGAACAACCAACTGCAAATGTATATCAAGAGTAGATTATTTCAATACTACAAAATTCTTTTTATCATCATTTAATTACAAAGAAACTGTATTTATTCAATGTCCAAACTTCCACCAAACAAAATAAAAATCTATCACAGTTCAAGAAGTCCTGGAGAAGAAAAAATGTTTTTAATGTGTTCATTTTTTATAGGAAAAAAATAGTCTGTTGTCAATATCTATATTTCCTACTCTGCAGTATCTTAAACTATGTATAATTTTCAAATTAAAAAATATGACTATGGCTCTATACAGCTGGATAATAACATCCTAAGTTTGAATTTACTTTCAACTACAGAGAGTTTGCTCTCTAGCTATGGGAATTTTCTCTTAGACAGAATCAGATGCTTTTTTTTTTCCATCTAACATTTTTAGTTTCAAGTTTTGTTTCTGCTCAGTTGGAACTTACCTATGAGTTACCATTAACTTCTCAAATTGTTCTTTTTTTACTTCTTCTAAAAGAAAGAATTTTGAGAAAATCGGTGCGATTTGCTTTGTTACTTGTAAAACAAATGGTTTCAAATCAGGTTTCAGAAAAATGTTTGGTTTCAAGAGTTGCCACTGTTTACTTATACAGTGAGGGTTCTGGAGGGTTACAAACAAGAAATACAGTAATGTGGCTAAAAATATTTTTAGGGAGCATGTTTTCTCTCTCTATTCACTTAGCGAATCAAATATGAGATTTGTCTGGCTCTGGGGAATGCTGCATTGTTGATTTTACTGCAATGCAGTAAATAATGGCTGGTGCTCTTGCTTTGCACAAGCACCCAGGTACGCTACAGTTATGAAAGTAAGAAGAAGCATCATTTAATGATCTGTTCTGATGAGCAACAACAATTCTTCTCAACAGCGTCATTGATTTTATATTGCTGTTGTGACGAGTGTTGCACAAAGGACAGACCGGTTTACTGTGCCCTACTCTCAACACGATGCACAAGTAAATTACAGCAGGCCAGTATTTTGCCAGTGAATCTGTGCCTGGAGCTAAGAACTGTTATTAAAATTGTCTGGGATTAAAGGAGTGCAATCCATGGTCCATGATGTCAAACAAGGCTGCTTCTTGTGCCCCTCACCATCAGCATCAGAATATAGTCACTGGCTCAGCTCCAGCAGTTGTGGGCAAACTGCAGAGACCGTTTGCACTCCCAAAGAGCCAAGAGTTTTTCAAGGTGCTCCAAGATATGGAAGAGCAGAGTTAGTGCAGTAAAGTTCAAGTTTAACTACCTGAGGGATAGATCACAGTGCTTTAAGCACTGTAACTGCAACAAGGGTGAGTTATTAGCGCAGCCTTTCTGGGACAAGAGTGGCACACCCTTAAAATTAGTCCAAGAATAACACCATTTAGCTACAAAACAGTCAAACATATCCTTTGTGCAGAAAGACTACTTGCTGGTTACAATCTGTTGTTTTAAAAAAATCTTTTTAAAAGTTGGTCTGAAGTATGTCTTTTTCTAGCTATTACCCAATTGGTCACTAAAAATAACACACTTATCTGAGGTGCACTTTATTATGTAGCTAAAAAAGTTAAGCTGAGTTTCTGTAAAAATCAGATCTGTGGGCTGCATGCTCTGAGTGCCTACTGATGCATTCTCATGCACCAGAATATAACAAAAAGAATTCATGAAAGCATAAGTATACTGAAAAGAATTAAAATTCATTAGTTTTGCCCTGGCACTACTTTTTTTTGAGTCTATCTGAGCTTCAGAAATGCTATTCGAAATTAAAATAGATTAATTAACATAAAAATACACCAGCATCCTTTCTGCCTTATTCATTTTGCTAAATGTAGTATGATAGGAGGAAAGAAGTCACCAGGAACAAACGAAGGAATGTTATCTTTTAATCTCTCTATATGAAATCCATTACCCTTGGAAACTTATTTGCAACTCCAAAATAATGTAAATCACTACTGTTGTCTAATACACTAGAGAGTGTTCAAGACTTATTAGATTTATGAACTTCAAAAATATTGTGTCAAAATCAGTGTAAAAATATGCTTTGTAATGCTTAATCTGTAATTACTACACTGAAAAAAAATACTGAAGGTAAATCAGCTGAGCTTAACATATTCAAGAATATGTAACACCTTGAGGTTTTATTGCTGGCACAGAATGAAGTCAGTCTCTAAAAAGCCCATTTCATGTATCTCAGCTATCCCCCACATGAAAGAAATGTCTCAGACTTGTTATTCTGAGATTTGTTTCTTTTACATGCCACAGATGTTCATTTTGATCTTTGTGTAGAAGAAACTGTGCCTCAGTTCTCACTTGTATAAGAAGGGCAATGCTATTTGGTATTCTTTCTCCTCTGAATTTCATGACTATATGGTTCTGCCAGGCGGGCCTCTATCCATATTACACCCAGCACAGTGAGGTCTGTGTCTAGCTAACTCCCCAAAAACACAGTACTGCAGATGAACAGCCCTTATATTTCTTATAAACTGGTCATGGCGTTTCTCATTCAGCACTACCTTACGCTGTATGCGGAACACTGAAGTGCAGGATGCTGTATCGGTTGGGCATCCCTATAAGAGGCACAAGACATACAGCAGTCAGGTCTTGCTGCCATTCCAAGGCTGCTGGGTGAGTGAAGAACAGTTAGAAGGAAGAATCTGGCTATTAGACTAGTGTCTAACAGATACAACAAAATAGGATGATGAGAACCTTTTCTCTGCTACACGCTGAAATCTGGAATGAACCCCTCACTCAATGACCAGACAGTATTGACCAAAAAGATGGCAAATGGTGAAGGACAGAGTAAACTTCTTTTTAAATGTGTGTAAATGCATGAGCACGTCCCCATTCTGGGTTGGTTTCTTATTATTTCTTCAGTATGTCTTCTTCCTTGTCGGAGGATTGGAAACTGGTTCCTTTGCTGCAGTCCCATTCAACTCCAGGGAGGAAAAATTACCCTGTGCCATTCTTTCTGGAGCTCTGTTCAAACATGGGAGGGGGGAGGGCAAAGAACTACCTCCTTTGTTGGGGTGCTATTGTCAGCTATTTTACAAAATTGGCATTTGCCACATTCACACAATGAACACCAACAATGGAAGAGGTAAATGAACAAGTCCTTTATATTTGCTTTATAAAATTCTGGCTCCCTGTAATCCAGTATTCTTTCCCAATATCTCTGAATTGTTACCATATAATGACAGGCAATTGTTACAGACAATTTAATGTAAAACTGTTATAACTGTACTGGACTGCTCCTGAGATCATTCAATTTGCAGGTTTTTTCATTCTGGCTTTTCTGTCCGATAGTGATGCATTACAATGGCCACACAGAATAGTTTTTATTCTACAGGGCTAAAAAAAGTCTCTACTGTCACTTGAACTGTAGATCACAGAGGCAGTTCTTACTACAGTGTGCTCTATATATTAAATGCTACAGTATGCATTAAGATGTTACACATACAGATAATAGATTGCTATATATTTTATCTCTCAGTGATTCTTTGCATTGCCTCTTCCTGTCTTCATTTGTCTTAGTTATTTGCTTGTTGTGATGGCTGTGGCACCTTGGTACCTTACAGCTTGCATGGTGATGATCAGACTGGAAGCTAGACTGCCACCATGACCCGCTAGAGGTGACTATAAACATGAAAGTTGCAACACAATTTCTTTTCTTGTGAATATATTTATTTCATTCTCTAATCTAGGGAACTGTGAAAAGTAGTTTGCTTTATCTGCACAACAGTGGAGTGAATTCACATAGCCATCTACTTATCATCCACTAGGATAACTTCTAGGAAGGTCTTTTTCAACACCTGCATATTAATAACTCTCCATTTGTGGCTGAATAATTAGTAATTCTTTAGATGTAGAAGATGTCAATTTTTCCTCCAGGAACTTAAAGTCAGGAGTGCCAGGCATTGCAGCTTTTCAAGTAAACCAGGCGTGAATTTTCTCTGTGTGTGTGTGTGCGAGGTGTAAACCTGATTGTTTTTGAAGCAGTCGAAAAGTTAATTTCCTTTTCTTTGTGGTTGTCATGGTTTAACCCCAGCCAGCAGCCAAGCCCATTGCAGTCCCTTGCTCACTGGCCCACCAGTGGGATCAGGTAGAGAACTGGAGGGGTAAAAGCTGGAAAACTCATGGGTTACGATAAAGATAGTTTAATAGGGAAAGCAAAACCTGCACACAGAAGCAAAGCAACACGAGGAATTAAGTCACTGCTTCCCATGGGCAGACAGGTGTTCAGCCATGTCCGGAAGAGCAGGGCTCCATCACATGTAGCAGTTCCTTGGGAAGACAAACCATGACTCAGAATTGCCCCCTTTTCTCCTTCTTCCCCCCAGTTAATATATTGAGCATGATGCCATTTTCCTGATTGGTTTTTATGTTCGTATATGTTATTCTATTTAAAAGCAAGTCCAAGGGACAGAGCATCTCTTCCATTGTGTAAACACATCGTCTTTGAAAAGAAGAGAACAATTTCTGTTAGGTGTTTTGACACAGCCATAACAGAAAGTTGTAAAATGGTGAATTTTTCATTACTATATTGGAAACTTTCAGATGGGTCTGGTCCTCACACCTTTTGAAATATTGAGAAAGCAAACTGAGACTTAACAGCTACATTAAATTCAACAACAGAAAGAAAATAGTAGTAGACAGTCCAATTTGTGATCACGTGTCCAAAATCTTTCTTTCTTACCTTCTATTATATGGCTAAAAGATAAAGCAAAAAAGCAAAAGGACTAGTCTCTCCCTGTGAGCAGAGTCACAGAGCAATAGAAAACCTAACAGCTGGAAGCATTAAAATAGTTTTGAAGCTTTCTGCCCAATTCAATAATAAATTGAATGCACCATGACATCAACATCACTTATGTGACTTTTGTATCTCACATGTAATTCCCTTGTCTCTGGTCTCCATGTGCTGTATGGGCTGATAGAATTCCATTCTAACTAGTCCACATTTGTTTCTCAAAATTCACTGACTTGATCTAACAGATTCCAGAACCAGATTAGCATCTTTCACGGCCTGACTTAACTTCTATGAAGCAAATTAGATTATTGGGGAATAGAACTAGAAACATTGTACTGGAAATGATACAGATGTGTATTTTAGTTATTTCTACCAGGAATTGCAACATATAGTTCTGTTATCACTTATCATTTGACTTGGAGTTGTGCTTAACCTGGGGTTCTTTTAGTTCTTCCTCCCTTTGTATTTTGAGAGTCATAAAACTGTTTTATCCAGAGACACAACAATACTCCTTTGCTTTTCTCCTCTTTCTTTAGTACAGAGGCTTTCCATCTTCAATACATATCTCGATGTATTGTTTTCTCTGTCAACCCACAGCTATAGAATCCTGTTTAGTTATTCACCTGCAATAATATTATGAAGAATGAGGCTGATCTACTGATTTTTCTCCAGTGGCTATGATTCTCTCATGATACTTCATAATTTTTTTTTCTGTTTGATTCAGTTCAACATTAATTATGTTGTGATTGTGAGATACTTCACAAGAATAGGAGCAAAATGCCATTCTTGAAAGCTATCCAGCATTTAGAAATATTCTTCCTAGTATAGTCATTGATCTAGATAATTTTTTTCCTTGTACTTCAACACATTAGACAATAAGTCAAATGAAAATGTAACAGGTTGAAACAATTACCAAATCTATTCTTTCTGTTATGGCTATGTCAAAACACCTAATAGAAATTGTTCTTTTCAAAGAGGATGTGTTTACACAATGCAAGAGAAGCTCTGTCCCTAGGACTGGCTTTTAAACAGAATAAGATGTGCAAACATAAAAACTGACCAGGGAAATACTATTGCCATCACATATTTAAGTAATTGAAATGGAAGCAAAGGGATAGAAACATGAAAAGACCTAAGTCCTGAGACATGGGCATAACAGTGCACGGCTATGGTGCTATAATGTGACAATTACCTTGTTAAGTATTACACAACAGTATTGATCCCTGTCTTTACGCAATACAGACTGGCCTCACAATCACATCATGATGACTGCCAGTTTATTGTCTTGGAAGAGGAGGATATTTCAGAGGCATTTCCTTATCAGAAGTGAACAGAGTCACTGATTTCATTGCATATATGAAACCTTTTAGAATATGAATTGGATCTCTTTACGACCTAAACATAAAATACTATGTAACGTTAGAGATGACAAAACTAACAAAATCAAACCATTACTCAGTGGAGAGAAAAAGACTGACTAATTCTGTGTTCTACCTAGTTAAATGTTGCATCTTTTCTATGCTGTGAACGAGTATGCAGTTTATAAAAAAATCTTAGCACAGTGGCCAGCTTCCACATCTTAACTGCATTTGCTAGAAGTGCTGGAAAGCTCTACTTCATCTTTCTCAGTTGATGGTGAATGCACTGATGTGAAAGATCTTAAATTTATGTTTTGATATCTATTCTTTTAGATGCTTATGCTTCACATTTCGTATAATTTCAGAAGTATTCTTATTGTTGAAACAGTGATACTTTAATTTTGATATTTGGAAGAATGAGAATGAAATACTTGTTTTGTTTTCAGTAAGGTTAACACTTTCCATTATTCCCCTTCTTACTTTAAATTAATTGTATTTTCTTAAATTCCTTTTATAAGAGAATGACATTTATTCCCACTGCTATAGTGGGTACATGTTAAATTTATTCTACATAGTAAATGTTCTGACTTGATTTTTCTTTTTGTCAAAAATCATTGTGATGGAACTCAAGAAGTGTAGGCTTTTCTGGCAGTAGGGGATGATTAAGTCAATCAAAATTAAATATCTATTCATTCTAAAGGAATTTAATTTGCATAGTACAAGATTCTCCTCTCCTACAGTTATTTTAGTTTCTCTGAACTTTCATGGACTTTCTTCCTCTCATACTGTATAATTTTACAGCTTCATATTTCTCTTCTTTATTTTAGCTCATTTTTTATTCTTTTATTTCACTCATTTTTATTTTACTTTCTTGCCATCTTATTTCTATTCCTATGTTAGCTCTGTATTTTTCCTTCTTCGTTTTTGCCTAGTAATCGAAGATATCCAGCCCAAAGACAGGGAGATGTTTTCTGCTCTCATTCTAAGAAATACCTAACAACCGTATTACCAGAAAGAGAAGTGCAACATCTTTCCATTCAGCTACTACTATCTTACTTGTCATTTCTGGAACCATATTGCTCTTTCCTTTCAGACCTTGGCAAATTTCTTTCAGCTGCCCTCACCCTTTGCCTCTCGTTTTCCCCCTGCTTGGCTGACACGTCAAAGTATTTATCACCTGTCACAGCCTTGTTCTCAGCTCCTCGACAAACTGGTTCAGTAGCCTTGTCTTTTCCACTGCAAACTGTACCCTGTGAAGAAAAGTTCCCAACACGCAGTTGCTGATGTTTACTTTGCAACACTGACTGAATGTTAAATAATATCTGTTTCCTATACAGTATTTTGCAATTACCCATATAAATATTCTATATTATAGACTGAACACTCTTATTACATCCCTTTGAAGAAAACGGTATATGTATGTTTTCCTTTTGTCTCTTTTCACCAAAGGCATAAAGGTACGAGACATAAGCAAGGAAGTGGATTTTAGGCCATTTAATCCTTCACCAGCCTGCTAGAAACAAGATGCATTTGAAAACTGAAATGGTTTTGAGCATGAATTATTTAGAATTGAGTTGCATTCCACAGTGGAAGACTTCCTATTTTTAAGTTTTTCCAAATTGTCTGCACTCCAACTTTGTGTGCTTCATCATCCCTAGTTTTCTGTATACAAGTGGGGTTTGCTTACAGAGTGCAATAGGATTAGTTACATACAGAGCTCAAAAGTGCTTCTCACCCCACTTCTTGATAGATAATCTGTAACACTTCAAGAGCTCTCTAAATCTGGGCAAGTCACACACAAGAAGAATCTATTTTTCTTTACACTGTTCAGCATTGTGAAGGAATTGAAAAATTAAAAAATAATTTCATGCTTTTCTAAAAGAAAGTGTTGGGGACACACTACCCACTTCTGCCCTTTCACCACCACCACTTCTACCCTTCCCAGATTTGCAAACTCCCTCTAATTAATGTGGATATATGTTTTGTGGAAGAAGTAAGAGAGTGAAAATGCTCTTCCTAAATTTTTTGCTCTTTTCAAAAGTAGGAAATAATAATCAAAATATAGAGTAAAGTATAATTTGCAGTACATATCAGGAACATTTTAGGAATATTCTCTGGCAAAAAACTTCTCAGGCTTTTTAAGAAATAGCTCACTGAAAAATTCTTAATGGAATTCACTACAGTATACACACAAACTACTTCACAAGTGCAGACAGCCAGGGCCTTGTACACTGTTACAGATTTAGACCTTGTGGTTGATTTACAGTACCTGTTAAGTAATTTTATCAATCAAAAAGAAAAAGGAAAAGCAAAACATCTTCAAAGGTGGCAGTTTGTTGCTACATTCAGTAAGGTGATTTATATCAGAAAGCACTATTTTGATTAAAATTCACATTTCAGTTTATTCCCCATTGAGCCCCTTATTATTCCAAAATATTTTAGACTCATAGAAACAAATACAGTGCGTTTGCATCATGTCAACTGTTATATCTAACTAAATATCTAATTACTTGCAGACTGATGACTGTCTTATGTGACTATTTTTTCACCTTTATGTGTATAATGCAGTATTTAATTTTATGAAATTATTACAAGATGCCTGGCCCCTTTTCGAGGGGGCAGAGAAGCTACCTTAACCTTCTGATACTATCTGGGAGACTAAGATAAGAAAAGCTTTGTTCAAGAAAGAGAATTAAAAGAGAAATCATATTCTCGTTTACTTCTATCTAGTTGTATTGCAATGTTCACTAGAGACTGAGCATGCAGGAAAAAAGTTCAGGTTGGAAGAAAGCTAGGAAGGAGGTTTTATCTCATATGGTCTTTTGTATTTTAGAGGACAACTGGTTAAATCTGAAAAAGGAAAATGAATCTGAGTAAAGGATTTGGCATGACTGGAGGGAAGTGGTGCTGTCAGTGAGCTTGAGGAGCAGCAGAAACCTTGAGCATGAGTGTATAGAGTTCAAAAACTACTGAGGAAGGATGAGGCTTGGCTTGAAATATTGCTTAATAGTGTTATATGAGACTTACTCTCTGCTGTGGGGGAGAACTTTAAGCAAAGATGTTATTTCTTGAAACACCTTTCTTGAAATCCCTACCTTGTTAAACAGAGGCAGTTCCTGAATAAAAGAAAACAGAGAAATGGAAAAGAATATGTTTTGCAGATAGGAACTGCATTTTCCTTTTGTGTTTCCCCTATTTTAATCCTCTTGTTTCTCACACAGGGGGGTATTGTAAAGGACAGTGAAGATTTCAGATTTTTGTCAGTCTGCAGCACATCTAACATACTTTTTCTCCCCCTTAATGTCTTCAGAAAGGGTTTTAGTTCTCAAGCTCACAATTTACTAACAGAGCTCAGATCTCCCACCCTCTCATGTCCTGACTGGTGTTGTCCCAACATGAGCAGTCGTGACTCCAGACCAGTCTGCTGGCTGCAGCCAGACCAGAGGAGATGTGCCAGGAGACAACCACCAGACATGCCTCAGTCTTGGAACCACCCAGTTGTGTGCAAGCATTCAAGTAGGCTGTAATGAAAACTGCAGTGTGATTTCTCTCAGTTGTGTACTCTGTCAGATGCCAGCACAAACATCCTTTAGGTGAGCAATGAGGTAAGTTGGTAGCCCACAGGATGCTGTGTCTGTATTTTGACCAATGTATCAGTCTACCATCTTCTCCTTCCATGTCTGTGCAGCCATACACACACACACACACATCCCAGATGACCCCTTTGTATTGTCAGCACAGTGGATCTCAGGATCCACAGGAGGGTGCCTACGTGGATGCAGCTGAGGCAGCCTGGAGAATTCCTCAGGATGAAGTCAGGCCTTTAGATGGTTCTCAGGAGGAGAAGGTTGACAAAACAGTACTGCCTTGTCCAGTTCAAGACACAGAACTGCTAAGTCCCTGCACCCAGCTGAGCACTCTGGCTGTTCCCTGGCTACATACTGGCATATGACCCAGGCCTCCTGAGCCCTTGCTCTTTGCAGGAGAAAGGCTAAACACACATGGAACTGCAGAAAGCTCTGCTCTGAGTGATCAGGGAACATAAATATCAGGATCTGCCCTGAGCATATCAGGCTGTCACTTTAGGTGCAGTTTAAGTGGCCTGCCCAGAACCACAGTATAAGCCTACAGACTCTGATCACAAGCCAAGGTTGCTGCTTTAGTTACATAATCATTTTTGTGTGTGTTTCTTGATACTTGTGTTTCTGTTATCTGCCAGATAACAGATACCCGCAACTAAAATGTCTGGAGGCTCAATTTCAGAGCTATGAAAAAACACTTGTTCTTTTTAACACAGAAAACCCTCATCAGACTCCTCTAAACTAGAAATGGCTAAGGTGATTTTCTCCAACTTCATTACGAGTCACTTGGATTGACACTAAACGTCAGCTTAAAAGGAATTATTTTGAAAGTTATAATGGTGTTTAAAAATGAAAGCCTCCCACAACTTTAACTACAAAATCATGACTGATGTCTTCAGTACAGTTAAATGAAGCATTTCAGAAACTTCTATAGTAAAAGTGATGAATGAAATGAAAAATCACAGCTCATTGAACTGATAATACCACTATATTAAAACAAAGGATCTTCAGGGATTAGCTGTATAAATGTGCTGATATGTATGTCTCTTCTCTTCCTTCCTTGAATACAAACAGTTTAAACATAATACCTCCAGACTTAAGGAAGAACCCCCTCTAGAATACTTCATCCCTTCTCCCCCTTTTTCCTGTTCTTCTCTCTGAAGAGACAGGAAAAATACTGGTCCAAATTCTATTCTTTGCTTCTCCGTGACAGTAATTTTGCAGGAGCCCAAAGGAACACCTATATAGTCATTATGGGTGAATCTCAATACAGAACTAACCTTCTTGGACATTTTTGGCTTCTTCTATAGCTGTGTTGGCCTGAAGGCAGATCTGAATTTGTCAAAAAGCACACAGAGATTTTGCTGTGTTCCACAGGATCAGGTATGTGAAAACTGTAAATTATGACCTCAAGCTTTACTTGTTTGTCCAAGCTTGGACAGATAAAAACCAAAGTATATCAATAAACTGTGTTAGATATCACAGGAAAATCTAAGTCTAAAGCAGGTTTAATTAAGAGTCTCCTTTCAAAAACTTTGGGATGTGCAAGGCATCTTGTATGGGGTTTGTCTAGAGTTCAGTTTTCTCTGCAGTGGTACCTGTGGAAACGTCACACAGAGGTACCTACTGTTCCTAGAAAGTACGCACCGTGGGTTCTAATTTCAATCCTTTCCTTAAAAGTCTTTTCTAAATATTGCCTTTGCAGTTCAGACTAAAATACACTTTTCACTAATGTAATCCTCTCAATGCGAATAGGTCTGAAAGCAAGAAGAAAACCCACTAACAGAACAGAAGTGAAAAATTGCAACTTTGCAATTGTAACTGAGACACTGAAACAGCCAAAGTTTCTAAGTAATCCTGTTTCATAAAAAAGTCCAAGATTAAAAAGGACACTGTGTCTCCTCAAATACTATTATGTTATGTCTGTCTAACTTAGATCAGTGATGCTTTACCTGAGAATAGCAGCAATCAAGGAAAGAGTTATCATAAGGCTGAGTCATTTAAAAAAAAAAATCACCAAAAACCAAAAAACGCAAAACCGAATAAAAAAACACAACCCCAAACATGAGGTAAGGTGTTTGTCATACGTTTCCAGAGTGTGAGCAACTAAGTATAACTCTAGTCAAAGCACTAGAAGAATAAGCTGCTTCTGCTTAAAGTCACATACTGATGGGTATCTAGCAGTGCTGTGTAAAGAATGAGCAGTCACGTTGTGTTTCTGGAAAGCTTTAAAATTGGTCTTCATTCTGAATTTTATGAAGGAAAAATCCAAAGGTTTTTTATCCTGAATTGACTGGTTAGAAACACAATGGTGCACTGAACTCTGCTTTTCACATACAAGCAAATCAACTGAACCAGCTTGTTGTGAAGTATCAAAAGATGACATTACCAGGAAACAACATTAGTTGTGTTACTAAAAAAACAAACCACATTCTAGCAAAATCATCTCAATATTTCATTTCATAAAATATTTTGATATAGAACATACCATTCTGATCCCCTATAATACCTTTATTTTTAAAAGATGCAGATTGGAATTGCTTGTTTCCTACAGCAGTAAAATAATTTCTCTCTTCCTAATACAAATAAATCTTAACACAGGAAAAAATCATAACTTGTTTTGGAAGGGGGGCAGTGGGCTGGAAAGAGCACAGCGTGAGGGGGAGCTATGAAGGAAGAAAAGCAGGAGGTTAGATCAAATTGTGTATATACAATTGAAGAACGTTTTAGAAAATGGCTATTCACAGTCCTTTCCAACAGAAACTTCTGGTACAGGGATTTATCATTAGATAATAAGGTGATTCCTTCCCGTAACTTATAAAAACCACTATTTATTTACCAATTCTTTATATTTTAGCAGTATACTTTCTGCTCAGTATGTGGCACAGAATAAGGTTATCATGTCTCATCATCTTTCATGTCAATGAATGGAAGCTTTACTGTAACTACCATATTTCTCAACCATATGTCATTTATTTCCTTAGCACTCATTTTAACTAACATATTTATTTACAGCACGCTTCTACACCCGATCCCAAGTTCTCCCTTCACATGTAATCCCCCTGCCTGCTGTCATTTTTCTCACAAGATGTCTCATTCGGTGATATTTTGGAATTTAATATCAATAAATCACAGAATCACAGAATATTCTGACCTGGAAGGGAGCCACAAGGATCATCGAGTCCAACTCTTAAGTGAATGGCCCATACAGGGATCAAACCCAGCAGCCTGGTGTTATTAGCACCCTGCTCCAAACAGCTGAGCTCATCTCAGGGTCAAAAAAAATGGGTCAGATTGAGCCTTCCTCTATAAACTGGAAATAGAAAATTTGTAGGAATTTAATATTATTTTATGAATATAACTGTCCCTTGCAGTCACTCAGAATCCTTAAATACCCAGCCCCAGGTGCCCTTTAACTGAAGAAGAAGGTTGAAGGGGAGAAAGATCTAGTGACAAAAAAATAACTGCAGAAAAGCCCAAGTTGCAGTGGGTAAAACTCTATGTTCAGCCTTTCCCAGCCTCAGTATTTAATAGTTCACTTGTCATAATATTTATTTATTTTTGCCAGCAGGCTTGGGAATGAAGAAAGTAATGGCCAAATGGACACTACATATTTCTACCTAACCAGTCCTCTGCTCGAATGGACTTTGAACCTCCTGGGTCTTGCTCAGACCTACCAGGCTGTGGTTCCACATAGCTGGCTTTTTCCAGCTTGGTACTTCAGTAACGTTTAACCCAAATCCAGAAATCCACAATCCCCATTTAAGGTGTCACCAGGTCTACTTTTGTAAAGGCAGCTGTAAGTAAACTTCGAGAAACCTGAAAAAAGGAGATCAGCCAGGATAGTGAGTCCTCTTTGTCTAGTTGAAAACAGGCTTGCCCACAAGTTTCCACTACAGCATATTCTTTTTTTCAGCAACATCCTTCATATTTTTCCTTCTTTTCAAAATCATGCAAAATCTGCAACACTAAATATTTTTAAAATACAGAACACATTTCAACACAAACTGCTACACCAGCTTCACAGGCATAAAAACATAGTACATCTACAAAATTAACCTCTTGCTTTTCTCTTATCAAGAAAGAAGTTTCTGGCCCTCTTCACCTGGGCTTTCTGTATAGGATGACAACATTTGAGATCAGATTCAACTACTGGTTATCCACAAATAACCATTTTTCCAGTGTGTGTATGTGTGATCACAATTCTTTTGCAATGCCTTTTTGCGTTCCCCAGAACTTAGTTATACCTTTATGCTAAAACAGAACTACAGCTGACAACAGATCATCTCCTCCTCCAAAGTCTTTAAAGATAGCAGGATTTGGAGATTATCACGGATCCCAGAACTCTGTTCTATATTCATTTTACAGATGCTACATCACACATGAAAGCAGTGAAATAAGTGGGATCAGCAGAAAGAAGCCTTTCTTCTCACTTCTCACTGAGGTTTTTCTTTCTCAGCACCAAGGTAGCAATTCTAAGGTTCTTCTGAGGCATGGTGGCATCAACTTTGGGTGGATAAAGAGTAAAATACCCAAGGTTTACTGCTATACCTACAGCTTGTAATAATATCAATTCTCATTGCCAGGCTGAAAACTTCAAACATGCATTTGAATTTAGGAGCAGAACTTTGGCATCAGTGTGGGATGAATCACCACGGCTGGCCTATGGACATCTCAGGTAGTTCACTGCAGCTGCAGGTGTTTGGGATATTTGGTAAGAATCTCCCTTCATTTCAGCACTTAGGCAGTAGTGCAGAAGCTTAGCATTAAGTAACAGCCTTTGGAAATATTAAGCTCCTTCCTGTGTTGTTTAATTCACAGGCAAACAGTCCACTATGCTATTTGAATTTCAATTATTTTTAAAAAATGAAGATTGTGTTTTGCTAACGATCATAGTCATTTTTGCAAAAATAGCAATATAGGACAGCATACTCCTGAGACACTACAATCAGTATTGTTGCTAAAACTGCTTCTGATAAGAAGTGGGTCTTCAAATGCAGATACTTAAGGTGAAAGGGAAACTGCAGTACATAATGATGCAAAAATCAAGTCTTTTGAGCTAAAGCTGTACCATTTTTAGCATCAAAATGTCTTATTAGACTACTGAAGAAAAGCTTTGCATCTTGTCAGCAGCTGTTTTGGGTCATGCATATAAATACTACCAAGTAATTTGTGACCAGACAACACACTCTTTGTTCAGGGATTTAATATTTCAGCTATTTGCTAAATGTTCTACAGCAAATAAACAAAACTTAACAAGCCACATGGAAAACTGCTTACAGAAAATTATTCTGGCAAATGGAGCTGTATGTATATCTGAAATATTTCATGACAATCACAACGTGTTTTCATGATTTATATTCATGATGACAGTTATGCTGCAAATTCTCCAATAAATTTAGATAATAGAATATATTTCTGTTATCTGTACATATGCCTTCTGTTTCAGCCTTCTAATATTTATACCTATTGCAAATTCCTGAATACCTGTTACCAGAATAAATCTTCTAGGGCACTGTTCTTTACTTTGATTTAAAAAACCCTGTATTTTCCAGCATGGGAACAGTCCTCCAACTAGTACACAGACATTACTGCCATAGACTTGGGTTTTTTGCAGTTGCCTTTTGTGTCCCACTCTAGACATCTGCAAACCATATGTTGAAATACATTGTCCCCAGACTCCAACACATCTCTCATGAAAAGAAAATAGTTTATAAATAAGTCCTTAATGAAAGTTCCTTATTGGTAGCTCAGTTTCACTTCCAGCAGCAATAGGCCATATTTCTGATTGCACATACTTGTCTGGTTGATGAGAAATGATGATTCCAATGCCACCAAGTATTCTTCAGTGGGAAGGAAGGTGGCCCAACTGCATGCCAGGCTACTGGGAGCAGAACTCATGATGTATTTACCTAGGTCTCCAATTACAACCTCTCCTCAAAAGACTAGAGTCTTTTCAAAGCACCCCCCCACAAAAAAAAAAAAAAAAAGTTTATTTAGATGAGAACTAGACATTTGATCTGCTTAAATACAGAAAACTTATCACACAGTGAGTGAGATATAGAAAGGTTTGTACATAATTCTGCCACAAAAATGGTGGTCTTGTAGGCAAGCTTTTGCTGCCAGTTCTGATTTTATCCAACTTGGTGAATGTCTGAGATACAAAAAGCTCTGTCCAGTCTCCTTTGGCTCCTCAGCAGTTTTTCCACCACTATTAATATGTGGCAAGCTGCTGCTTGCTCCTCATCCTTCTACACCCTGCAGGACAAATAGCTTCCAGTGTGAGAAGGCTTTGGCTCCACTTCCCACAATCTCCTTAAATAGACATAAAAACTGTACACAAAAATGGATCACCAACTTTCGTTGTGGTTACATCTTACACTTCTACAAAACAAAAAATCTTGGTTTTGAGTGTTTAACAGTCCCAAAACCCCATCCATTTCCTTGATATATCTCAGGAAAAAACTTTGCTATCAGTTTTTTCATCATGACACAATGTACCTCTAAGAATAGACTTCGTCCTGGTTTTCCTTACTTTAAAAAAAGTTATTTTTGTAATATCCCCTCTTGGTTTTATGCCTTGAGTTTTTTTAAAACAATCATACCATTTTGCTGTGAAATAGCTAGCTATGATGAAGTTAACCCCTTCAGTAGTCTCTTGTGCTAGCTTCAATTTGATAGCAGAGATCACAATAGAAAGAATATACTCAGCACTGACTTGATTTCCCTGCACATCTCTGTTCTGGACTTTTGGAGAATTCATTCTTGTCTGTACATTACCCAAACCTCTTGTTCAGTGTTAGAGGCGAATCACTACCAGATCTGCATACGTGCTCATATGTGTGGAACCACCCACATGTTCAAATAATCTAGACTTCTGTATAAAGCCTTCAGCAAACAGCAAGGTACAAGAAGAAAATCATAGCTGTTGCACTCATTAATTTTGTTATGTCAGTTCAAACAGAATAAAAGCAAATTTTCGCTATGACATATTTAATTACTGCAGTCTTTTGAAAAGGAAAACTGAAACTTTGCAGTAAGAGTCAGCTTAAAAAAATTCAGTTGTCTTTTTCCTCTTTTCAGTATATATAGGAAGAGATATAGTACGATTCAGTCCTTTAGAAATAGTTGGCTATCCAGTACAAGAAGAAAAACTAAAACTTGTAAGCTTTCCAGCTGAAAGAAATTATCCTCACCTTACAAACAGTAGTGACCATTAGAACAAAGCTGCAATGTTCACTGCTTTATGATACTTGTTCTTTCAACATGCAGATATCAGAATTTGTAATTTTGTTCCCCAGTCTTTCTGATATGACAGCTGCACCTTGGCAGACTCAACTGTTTCTCAAGTTCTTTATGTTCGTGCAACCTACAATGGCCAGCTCTTTCTTCAGACTTTCTAGTCCACAGAGGATGGACCAGATCTGTGCTATATACTAAGAGAGAAAAAAAGAGAGAAGTGTTTGTAGCTGACAGACAGCGCCATATGTACATATCAGCTGCAGATGAAATAAGGTGTTCTGTTTCAGAAGTTGCCACAAATATTTCTGATAAAATGTTTCCAACTCAATAATATTATAAATAATCCTGTGTTTCTTTTAAAGGAATAAGATATTTTCTTTATATAATTTGCAGGGAGTTTTAGAAATAATTTTCAGAGAAATTATTCCAAGAAAGTGAAAACATTCCCTGATTAATTTCTGTTTCTCCAGAGGCTTGTGCAAGCATGCTACTACTGATACAGTAATCTTGCTTCAAACAGTGTTTAATAACTATAAAGGCTTTGATGTGTCATTCTATGATACTCATTCATTTCAAGAAAAACACTCTAGGAAAATATATTTTGATACCAGTGTACACAGATTACACTACAACATCGCGCCAGTATGATATGCATTTGCATTTTGGTGATTTATATTAGGAGATATTTTTGAAAGCTCCCTTCAAAAACTAAAAGGAGTGTTTCTAGAATTGTATTTTTTCCTGTGAATTTTGAAGCAAATCCAACCTTACTTGTGGAAACTATTTTTGTGACCTTGTCAGGAAAAAAATCACTTTTTAAATGTCTCCAGAATGCCCTGCTTGGTAAAAACGCGAATTAATGTTCCCTTACCTCTGACTTATCAGGATCCTTTGAAATGTCTGGATGAACCCCCAAGAATTAGAGACCCCAAAATCACTTCTGAAAACTTATCCAGTGTTAAATCCTGGTAGGAGCAAACAGAAGATAGTTTCAAATGTGTGGGGGAAATGAAATATCCAATTTCAAGAAAAGGCATTCAGGTAAATGTGGTTTAATTTAAAATTTCCTGCTATCAACTGAACTATAATTCCCCATGCATGCATATCTTGAAATGTTACCAATTGCAGTCACCATTTCACTGCTACCTCTTGATTATCTTGCATCTCCACACTTTATAACTCCCCTTCAGTAACATGACTTAAATTCATCCAGTATATAACAACGATAAAATAATCAATCTACAGACTTTTGTTCTGTAACATCTTCTAGCTTCCTAAAATTTGTCAGGTTCTACTGTGCAGCCACAAGACACATCCACCAAGCTTCAGTTCTTATGCCTGTTCCCACTGCGAAAGGACAAAACTACCACTTGTTTTGGTGTTCAAACTCCAGAGTTTGCTCCTGAGTTAAGTCTTCACAAAATAGTCCATCTGCTTGATAAAACATCTTTTATTTGTTACTGCCCACCTTACTTATTGTGCATCTGGCAGCGTGGTCAAGAAGCATAACGTGTCTGCAAAGACATAATAAAACAATACTTGTGGCTAAGATCAGGTTACTCTGTAAGTAACCGTTTGTCTTTCAGGCTGCCTATGTGACACAGGAAAAGATACCTTAGGATGTCACAGAAAGGTACTTAGAGAAGAGGGATCATGTTAACACAGAAAAATGCTCCAGCTTCATTTACTCTTTTGGAGTGGGTTCTGGGTGGCAGATACACATTGCACTGCCTTATGGTACTTCATGCATCCAACTTCCAATTCAGGTTCTTCATCTCCAGATTTGGCATCAAAAGTTTGTGTTGTTCCTCTTTTCAAGGTAAATAATAAAATGGAGACTGCAGAAGTGTTTAGCAACTAGTTCTCTGAAAAAAGAAACTACATTAATTTGAGGAACATTCTTTAAGTAGACTACATTAGAAAAACTACATGGAAAGGAATAAAACCAAATCTATTCTTTTTCACTTTAGTTTATCAATGCTGTCTGTATCTTTCATCAGCTAGACAAGTTATTTACAGTCTCAGAAAGATTACTGTTATTTTTCAGGCTAAACAGTGGAAATAATGGCTGTTGCAAGGAATTAGCTGCCATATTGATCTCAAAAGTTTCTTCTGCAATATAGACCTTAACTGTAGTAACTCCATCACACACTGTTTTTATAATTCCTTTTAGGTTTTTCCTCATTTCTCAGTTACTTCTGTGTAAATATATGTACTGAACAAAATCTCATGAGTGGCACTGCTGGTGGATGCCTATGTTTATTCTAGATCTGAAATATATTACATTGAGAAATTTTTCATATCTAGTCTACATGTATATTCTACATGTCTTACAAATGATCTGAGCAGGGTTGGCAGAAGGAACTGCAGCCTTTTCCACCTTGAAGGCAGAAAAAGTTTCATGCTGAATAGGAAGCCACACAGGACTATTAGGTGCTGTTAAGTTTAGCAAATTGCTGACAGTTTTCAGGTCATATTATCAGTTTTGGATGTAGGTAGAATTTAGACACCTGGATTCTATTGGAAGTATTTAGGTATTTATTTAAATTTAGTTCCAAGTGATTTCTTTGAGGAAGTGCTCAGTTCTCAGGCACAGAACAAGGACTTGAGAAGTGAATGAAGTCTAAGGAACTGACACATTCTCTAAGGAGAAGCATAACTACTCATACTCGGAATGTGGCAAAACAAGGAGAAAGACAGAGCTGACACTTGTGTATAAAAATCTCAGGATCACCAAAAAAGGCCCACTTATTTGCATACAAACTTCAAATCCTCATCAATTTAATGGAAGTCTGGAATACTCGTGAATTGTTGGCTAAGATAGAGACTGGAAAAGTTCCCCAAAAAGTCTTTCATTACTTGTGTGGGTGCAGGGAAAGTGTTATAATTCATCAACTGTATCTAAGTAGTTGTGTTACTTTATCACTTTCTAAGCCAAAGAACTATTTTTAAATTGAATCAAAAAATGCTACTTATGCAGTTATCCAGTGGATACTCTCCAAAACAACATTCCTATAGCTATCTTGGGTCAGAACAACATGATGAATCAGCATGCAAACATCACCAGTTCTAATACAATTAATTCCCTTTATTTGTTCATTCCCCCACTAAAACATGGTTTGTATCCATCCCTCATAATTCACTCCTAATGTTTGCTCTCTCTTAAACATAAAAAATGTAAAGGCTTAAAGGAGACTACTATTCACTGAGACCCAATTCTGCTGCCAAATCTATGTAGCTCCTATCTTTCTACAGAGCTAATATCATGGATGGCAAGAACAGCACAGGTAATATTGACTGTCTGAGTATCAAGCTGTCTTGCCTGTTTAATCCTCATGAAATCTGAAAGGGGAGAAACTCTTGTCTCTCCATCATGTATGTTTTAGTTCTGACAGGCCTGCCTGTAACCAGATAGCCTTCTTTCAAAGTGGGGGCTTGAATGAGATGCCTAAAAAGTAACATGTTCATTTGAAGTCACCCTGATAAGGATCTGTGAAGGTTTTCATGTTGTGAAACGAAAGGGAAGATATGATCTGAAAAAAAGCATAATAGTGCAAACCTTGAACCTCCACAAATGCAGATCTTTGTGGATAATAAAAAGACCTTTTCAACCTAGCTTCTTCCTTGTGCACCCTGTACAAAGTTAGAGATCCCCATAACAGCACACTAACATCTACACAGCACCCTTAACATTTACACAACCTAGAGGAGAAACAATTTTGAAAGTATGGCAAGTGCTTGATTTGTCTAATTGGGAAAAAAACGCAAGGCTTTCCAACAGAATAAAAGCAGCCCATCAGTAGACTCCAGGCTAATCTGCATCTTTCAGAGCTTTCCAACTGATAGATTCAGCTGAAAAACACATCCGCCACTAAGGGCTGTGCATCAAAACATCTCTGTGAGCAATAGGCCTGCCAGCTGCTGGCATTTCAGGGCTCTCAGTGGCATAATCTGAGTAGCACATATTTGTGCAAGGGAAACAAATCAAAAAGCCTTTCAATTTACTCATTTTATCCTGTTTGGAAGCTCCTCAAAACCTCTCTTTTATTGACGTAATTGTTTGTTTAATAAAAGGTATTACCTCTTCTTACACACCTTGCTTAGCAGTTTGTAACAAACCCTTTTATTTTAAGGATAATTCAATAGTAATATTCTTTCAGCTATTTACCTGATTCTCATATCTGCTTCAGAAAGAAGCTAAATATTTAATAATTAAATTTTTAAATAGCCAACTTCTTTCCTTCCTGCAATGGCCTCATTTTTCTCTTCAGGAAGGGGTATCCCAAAAAAGGTTTCCTAAACTGTCCTAAAGAGCCAGGTGACAGTGCCATTCATAATTATTCTTCAAAAATGTTCCTATTCCTATTTGTCCTATCTTAACCTCCCTAAACAAATTCTCCCATGTGACCCCAGGATACTTTATTGTGCTACAGAGTTCAAGTACGTCTAAATGGCTCTGAGGATAGTGCCAGCTTGAAGGAAAATGAATTAATTTAATTCCCTCTTTCCCGGCTTTTGGATGTTGTGTTCTTTGCACTGAGATAGAAAGGCCAATAAGGGCTTCATCACTGATGATCTTCTTCTCCTACATAATAGAAAACATGCAAGTGTTTCCATCAAACCCACGGAAAAATGGACCTTGTGAAAATCTGACCCTCTAATGCACTGTATACATTGTGATTTGCAGCTCCAATACCACATACAGTGCTTAATCTGGAGGTATGTGGTTTTTCAGAGATAAATCTCTCTCACTGATCATTCAAGGATTTCCTAACTACATACATGTAAGAACAACTGCCAGTAAGATAACATTATTAATTAAAATTAAATTTAAATTAGTGCTATGCTGGCAACATTTCATCGTTCACATTTAATTTTCCTAATCTCTCCCTGGCTTGCATATTTTATACATCTTCACTATTCAAATACTAGTTCATCCCAAACTAATCTTAGCCCTGACTGACCAGTGCTCCACTAGTATAAGTTTACTAATTTTTAAATAGGATTAGAAATCATGGAGTTTTCTTTTATTGTTGGGTAGTAGAGACATTTTGCTAATGAATTGCCGCTTGTCTCCTTTTACTTATGATATCACCTATCTTAACTCTATAATGGATTTGGATGACAGAGGTTAAAGCATCATAATTCACAGAATTTTAATTTCAAGTAGGGATTAGACAACAGTATAATGAATTGTAAAGAGATCGTGTTCAACAAACATTCAGTGATAGAATTGGGAATGCAAAGACGAGGAAAATAATTGTAGCTTAAATCAGCACTTGGTGTTGAAAATCAGTCATTCACAACAGGTTATATTCTGTTCTAAATACAGAGATATATCTCTTGTTAGTATTTTGCGGGGAGAGGGAAGTGGAGGGAGAATAATAAGAAGATAGCAAAAGATGCAATCAGAGCTGTGACCAGTTCAGTCAAAGCCCCTGTTTATCATACAGCAGTGACCTCAAATGTTAAACTAAGAAAACACAGTTCTACAGTGGGAATCAGTCACACATCCATACTTGGGTAAGAAAGCTTAAATATGTTAACCTGTCTTCAAAAAGCTGAAATGGAGGTGGAGAGCTCAGACATGAACATCAAGAACAATCAAAGAATGGGAATACTTTATGGGGAGAGAGTGGAACAATAAAATCATCAGTCTTAGAAATAGGTAGGATAGAAAAACAGAGAATAATATTGGGAAGGCAGATAAGCCTGCTCATATTTCCTTAAAGTACTAGAATTAAATTAAAAAATAGCAAATTTCAAGGCAACACCAATTAAAAACAAACAAACAAACAAACACAACCCCAAACAAACACAACACCCTTTAGATACTCAGTCAAACTCTGTAGGTAGATTTCATTGCTACAAGATCCTTTGCAGCAATCAGGTACTGCTCAATACAGAAGTTAGAAAATAAAGATCATTGAAGCAGGGGATGCTTATACAGAAATTAAAGTTTTGAAATTAATACAAACTGTGGTGCTCCTTGGAACGAAACAACCTCCACTGATTGCAGGAAACTCTTTTAAAAGACTGCCTCTCTGCAGAAATCTAATGCAGAGTTCTTTCCAAAAACTTTCTGAAGTAAAGAGTCAAGGTTGTTGTAGGATACTGGACTTGGTAAACTGCTTCTACAAACTAGTTATGAAGTTCTTCATTTTCTGCCAATTGTGTGGAGTTGTAATGGAAAGTTACCCTCAAGATGCCAAAATTCTTGGCGTGCAGTTTAGGCTGTGGAGAGGGAAGCTACAGGCTGCAAGTTACTTTAGAACAGTACCTGCACGGAATAAAGAAAACTGTTAGCCTTTCACTGCAGAGGAGAACTCAGACACAGGCAAATGTGAAACCTTAGGTTTGGCCCTGACATCACAATTGAACACCGAAGATACTCTTCTGAGGTCTGTATACACCTCCTTTTTGCCCCAGTGCCTGTATCTTTTAGAAGTAGCTATTTAGTCAATGAGCATAACCTGATTTTTAAGAGACTTTTAGAAAACAAACATTTTAAAGCAATTTTTCCTTCAAACAAAACATTACTTGTCAAAAATTGTTCTGTTGGTTGAAATTGAGCTATTCTGGTGGTATCCTAGAATAAAGATAAAACAAGCTATAATTCCTGCACTTTTTCTGGTCTGATAAAACTCCACTGAACCCAGCGAGGTTACACTGTCATCCGCTTCTGAATAATCAGCTCAAATCTAGCTGTGGTATAAATGAGTTTGAAGACATATGTTTCAAATATTAACATGGCTGCAAATGCCTCATTACTTGTATGGAGTGACAGTAAACGTTAACAGTTTAGGTTCAGTTTTGCTCTGACACCTCTGCTCTGCAGTGACAGCAGGGCAGTTACCCAGAGGGATAACCAGGCACCTGGGTTGGCATACGGGCACACCCTGCTCCGGCGGGCTCCTTCGAACAGCGTGGCTGAGGGCTGGCATTCGCCTCGCTCCCTGCTTTGAGCACGTCTGCGGCTCATTTCCAAGCGACCCGGAGGAGGAGGTAGGAGACGGCTGATGGGACCGCTCGCGGCAGGTCCCCGCGCCAGCGCCACGGCCGTCCCCGGTGCCCGGGGCTGCGGGAAGGCAGAGCGAGCCGAGGGGCTCCGGGGCTCTCTCACCTGTCGATACTTATCACGCAGAGGGTCATGATGGAGGCCGTGCAGCACATGACATCCATGGCGATGAAGACGTTGCAGAAAAGGCGCCCGAAGATCCACTCGCCGCCGATAAGGTCGGTGACGCTGACGAAGGGCATGACGGCCAGGGCCACCGAGAGATCTGCCAGGGCCAGCGAGACGATGAGATAGTTGGAGGGCTGCCGCAGCTTCTTCACGAAGCAGACAGAGATTACCACCAGGCAGTTGCCGGCGATGGTCAGAAGGGTGATGAGGCAGAGCACGGCCCCAATGAGAACTTTCTCCACGTTGCCGTAGCTGAGGATTTGCTCTCCGCACTGGGAGTCGTTGGCGGGGAGGGGGCTTGCCGTGGGCAGCGCCGACGGGGCAGGAGACGGACCGAGCTTGGCCAGGCTGCGCGGGGGCCAGGAGCCGGCGATCATCCTGCCGCCGCTCAGCGCCCGCGGGTCCTCCAGGACCAGGGGCCGGAGGTTACCGTAGAGGTGGCTGCCGTTGAGGGCGAGGACCATGTTGGCGTGAGCAGCCCATGAAGCCCTGCCGCTCGCCGCCCGCTCGCCGGCTGTCCCCGCCGTGGGAATGCTCGGGCTCCTCCTCGGGCGCCCGGCGCCGCCCGCCCCCTCGCAGCCGGCCGAGCGACCCGCCGGGGACCCAGCCTTCAACTTCCCCCGGAGCAGCCGGGCTCGCCCACGGCTCATCCCGGGTGGCCGCGGGGTGGGCACGGCGCCATCGGCCCCAGCCCGCGGGCAGAGGCGGCGGCCAGCGCCCGCTCCCGCCCGCGGCTGCTTCCCGAAGGCGACGGGATGGGAGCCGCTCCGCCCCCCTCTCCCTCCTGCCCTCTGAGCGGCAGGTGGGGGAGCGCCCCTTCCCCGCAGTCCGGGGCCCCGGTCCCTCCTCCCGCTTCTCCGCGGCCACCCCAAGCGAGGGGCGCTCTGGGAACCCCCTGTGTATATGTATATATGTACATACGCATATACGTGTACGGGTCGCACCCGAGAAGCTGCGGGCGGGTGGCCGCGGCTGGAGCAGAGGCTCCCGCAGGCTGAGATGCCCGGGCGCAGAGCGGTGCGAGCCTCTCGGCTCCAGCGCGGCTCTGCGGCGGGATCGGCTGCTTCGGGAGCGCCTCCGCCCGCGCTATCGGCATGTCCGTGCAGAAAGATTCGGGACCCTGGCTACTGCTAGAATTAATATTGGCTGGAGAGTTAATAGTGGCCGCTCTTTTAAGATCTACCCTCCAACAACACGGTCAGCACTGAAGTACTTCTTTGTATCTTGGTATTAAGTTGATGTGAATCCCATCACCTATATTTTCTCTTTTATTAATATTTATATACCATTATTTTCAATTTATTCATGGTCCATGTTTAATCAGTTCAGTAAAGTTAAAAACAAAAAACTCTCATTGCTTTGAATTACCTGTTTTTCTTGCAGGTTCCCTGAACTCTTTCTGAGACTCACTAGCTTTCTCAATCCTTTAAGTCATAGTCTTGCCTCCAAGAGGGGTGAAAGCTGTTTGAATTGTCAGTTACCCATGGGATGCCAGCAGAAGATTACACCTGTATAGTAACATGGTAGACAGTAAGGATTAAAAAAAGGAAACACCTGCTCCTGAACATTCCCTTGTATTTTCAACAAGAGACAGAAGCCTGATGAACTTGAGAAGGAGAGGAAACGAAAGGAGGACCACTGATCCCAGATGGATCAGTAACCAATGTCAGTTATATTTGAATGAAGGGGGATCTTGCAGGTAGCGACAATATAGCAAGTTTTAAGTATGCACCAGTCAGAAGGCAGAACTGTGTGTGAGACCCAGTAGAAAGAGAGTCTACAGCATGATCTCACATCATAGAGATAAAAATGTTCTTTTAAGACCGGCCTAATAACTATCCAGCAATTGGAAAAAACCCCTCCACTGACAGTGATAGACACCACTGAAACATAAATCCATAACAAGTGAGGCTTCCATACTTGGCTCGCAGAATGTATTAGGGCTTTCCAACATGTGTGACTGCATTGGCCCATATGCGAGTATGCCTAGAACTGAGGGGTTGGGGTCAGCTGTGCCTGGCACAAGCTGAGCACAGCAGAGCCTCTGGTGATCAGAAACGCAGCAGACAGTGAGCAGGTTTGTGAGTTTAGTTGCTGGCTCTCCCTTCCACCCCCACATCTTGATTTGACTAAGATAATAAAATAAGCAAGTTTCGCATATTAAGGATGAAATCTAGTTGGGCAGCTCTTTGACCATTACTAAGCTGAAAGTGTTTTCCTATTCAATCATGTATTTTCCTAAACTTTGTTAATTGCTTCATTGTGTCTAATCGCAATAAAAGCTTTCCTTATTTAACCACTGAGAATGTGTTCATGAGCCTTGAGCTTCAGGTGAGTTACTCCTCCAGGTGATGAAGCAAGTCCTTTTTCTGCCTTCATCGGTTAAGGAAATATTAGGAAGAAAAAGTTCTTTAGAAATGGCAAGAGTACATTAAAATAAGTTAAAGCATTAAGGCAAAACTTGGAGAAAGGAGAATGTTTCCTCAATGACTGAATACATTTTTTAAAAATAGTGTCTCAAGTACAGCTAAGGAGTTAGGAACTGAGTAAATTTTGTTCAAAATAGATTCATATCATAAAAGCTAATAATATTGTACAATATAATATTCCCAGTAAAAGCAATTTTTCAGTTGCTTAAAATGTCACTAAGGCAGAGCAAATTATAATCTGGTGCTTCCTGCAAATGTGTTGACACAGTTCATTAAATCAGTTATTCTTCTTGACAGCTTTTCAATACATTTCTGGAACGTGACTCTCTAAATGTTCTCAGTGGATGATATGCAGGATCACTTGTGTGTACTCCTACCCATTCCAATTTGAAAGAAGGATTTAGCCTCATCTTTTGTTCTGTACCTTAAATTCCCATACAGTTCATTAGAAGTTAATCACCTGATTTCTTTCTTTTTCAAGGGCCATATGTTACCGTACTTTGTATTTACTCCCATAATCTTATCTTTGAAGAAACAAATCAATTTAAGTCAATTTATGTACCATTACAAAAAAGGATTTATGCACTATTGCAGAGAAAATGTGAAACCTTGGCAAGATGAAGCATCTGATACCTCTCTCAAGTATGTTTCTTGAAAGCTTTTCTCTAGGACACATCTAAAATAACATTTCAGTTTCCAGGGCTGGGCTGAATCTGGAGAGGTGCTTTCCTTGAGGGCTTTAGAGGCTTTGACATCCTCAGTGTCTGTGAAACTAGAGAGCATCTATCATTCCATGAGATGACAGGTAGTCTAGATACTTAAAACAATGATATATGAAAGTAGGGCTTGATGTTTCCAAGGGTACGTCCTGCTTTTATCTTCAGTGATCTTATTTACAAATTCTAACATATTGTTCCAGATAGCATACAGAAGTGAAATAAATGTCCAATTAGGTATCAAGAATAACAAGTTGACATTTGTTCTCTCCCTGAGAAATTACTTTTTCACCTTCCATTAAGCTTCAATAAATATAATCAAATCATTTTTCTGGCTGAGCTTAGTGAAATCCTGTCCTTTGAGTGATTTAGGCTCTCCATGCGTAAAAGCTTCTTAATATGTCTGTATTCCTCCAACTCTGTGCTAAGGCCCTTGTCACTCATTCTTTCTTCATTTACGGAAGGTAAACTATTTTGTTCAGATATGATAATGTACTTTATTTGCAAATACCAACTTTGATATTTCACTGTTGCTACAGAGAAATATTTCAGATTAAAAAAAAAAAAAAAAAAAAAGGCAAGAGAACTTTTTACTCTCCAAAAACAATTAACTTATTTGTTTTATTTTTTCTCCTCCTCCAGAAATAGTTCTAATAATGTAACATCTACATCATTTGTCATTCATTCTAAGGGTATAATATAACAGTGGGTATTGGTATCAATTCGTTGTCCCCGTGTTAGTGAGATAAGGTAAGTCATCAGAACTGGCTAAGGAAATACAATTTCCCAGGCACATGTTGATTTAGTGAGACCAGACTGTAGCTATCAAAGTGTTTGTGTTGAAAAACTTGCTCTAAATCCTGGATACTTCATTCCTCCCTGGAGGACTTAATGCTTGCAGAATCTGTTAAGACAGCAGGTCTGTGTTAGCTTGGAGGATCCTGACTGAAGTGGGTCAAGGAATGCAGTGAAAGAGCTTTAGCAGTGGAGGAGGAAACTTTGACAGCCTGGCATGGTAACACTTTCCCTCACACAGCTGCCTGTAGAAAACAGCCCTGCTCATCTGAGCATAAAAGCTTGAAGGCACTGCTACATTGTCCTTCTTAAACCATTCAGTTTTGGATACAGGGCAGGAAGGTAACACAAGTGTGCAATGCAAAAAATAAACAGATCAGAATTTTTTCTTGCTCTTTTTCCTTTCTTATCATTCCCTTTTTTGTTCTTCTTGCCTGAGACAGTTTATCTCCCTAAACTGTTGTTTTCATTTCTCTGTTGTAAATTTTTTTTGTTTCCTTTTGTTTACATCTTTTTTTGCTTAGAAACCAATATATACTGCTGTTGGGAACAAATAAAATATAGGTATGCATTTCTTCTGCCTTGGGGAAATACGTTGTCAAAATATTTAGAATATTTTATCAGAGACTGGCTAGAATTCCATGGACAATGATTACTGAAACCTCAATTTTTTATTCTCAGCATGTACTGTTTAACAAATAAGACTCTTGTCTAAGTTCTAGCAAAGATGTCGCAGCTGCATTTTTCTTTTCTGCCTTTTCTTTGTGAAGATAAATCATTACCACTCTGTGAGAGTGAAACAGAGAGGTAAACTTTCTCATCTTTGGCATTTCTTATCATTGTCAAAATGAATACTTGCATCTGTGCAACTTAAATAGAAATGATGTCTTCCCTTTTTTTAGAACCAACAAATGCTAACAACCAGAAGCTGGCATCTGAAAAGAAAATAAACAATTAAGATGACATTTATGCTAAAAATTCTGTATCACTCAGAAAATGAGAGCTCCCAACCCTAAAGATTCAGTCTGCACCTTTACAAAGAAGCTTATTGAGGTTATGAGGTTATGATAAAAGTGACTGTGACTTTCATGTTACTGAGTTGCTGAGACAGATAGTACTAAATAATGTCTTAGCTCCCTGAAACTGCTAAATGCACAACTACAGCAAAAAAAACCTCAGCAGTTGCTACTGTGGGCTGCCCATTCAAAACCTATTAGAAGAATCATTAGGGATTCTGCATTGGAATTTACTGAAAGGATGCCTTGAGATCTAGGTGTATTAAGAAAGAAAATACCTGGAGTGAGGAGATCTGTGTTCACCAAGGAGGACTTCAGGACACTGATGAAAAAAAGCACGTTAGAAGCTTGTGGCTTAACAGTAAGGATCATTAGGAGGTTCTAAGTAGATCACTGGGGCTGGCGTAAATAAAAGCAGCAATATCTAAGTAATATCATAGGAAATAAGGTTGTGCACTGGTCTGAGAACATGATTCATGATACTTGATGCTGGAAGTGCTTTATACTCTGATTCTTACAGCAAATAGGGTTCTGCAGATCTTCCATATGAAGATCTGTTTAAAGGTTCTCCATTTTAAGTGTCTCGAGGAAAGATTTTTTTTGCTTGTATATTGCCAGAAACAAAAGCTGCTTAATCCTGTTTGGTGTCTCTGACTGCAGTAAAAATAACTGATACATGTTTATAGATTGCTTTTTACATTCATTAAGACAAATTAAACCAAGTTCTATTGTACACCAAGTTAAAGAAAACTTTGAGTAATACCTTGAGCTCTTCCATTTTTACACATACCAAAGAAAAACTTTGGCAATAGCACTCAGGCTGTCCTGCTTGTTCAAATGATTGGCAAAGAAGCAGTAGTGGCTGATCTGATAACAGGCGAACACTTTACAGATGCAGATAAATCAAAGGAGAGCTTCTTTACGGAGATATCTTGTCCCAGTATTGTGAAGAGCAAAATGCTGCCATAGATGTGTCAAGAACAAAGATGGTTTACCAGCTGATTTGGTTTATTTTCCCTTTCAGAGTGATGTGTTTTTTTCCTGTCATAGAGATGTGTCAGGCTGTTTTCTACTGACCCTCAAAGCTGCTCCAAACTCCTAGCGACGTGTCTGCAGCCCACAAGTAGCTTCTCTGCTACCATCACCCCAGGTCTTTGTAACTCATCAGACAGCAATGCCGGAAATATGCCAGGAAGGCACTGTTGTTTCTCAGCCATCTTTTGTAAACCAGGTGATTATTTCGGTGGAAATGAGTCGCAGGTCCTCGTGAGTCCCTTGTGCACAGCTGGCACAAGCTGCATCAAGGACAGACCCCATAAAGAGGGATGTTTCAGGGTTTGACAGCATCGATGCCTTGGCCTGGGTTAGAAGTATTTTTGTCTCATTAAGAATTCAGGGGTCCACATATCCTGTAGGCTTTCCCTGGTGTGCATTGAGCTCAGTCTCAAGAAAGAGAAAGCCAGGCACCCCCTGGCCTGGCCACCTGAAGTCAGATGGGGATCTCAGACCTGCTCTAAGTCACCAAATAAACAAACAAAAAAATCCTAGTGGTAATTGCCATTTGTATTTTACATATTCTGTGCTATCAGTGGTAGAATAACATTTGTGCTTTTTGTAGCAGTGCTACACAGTGAACTTGCATCTGATTACAGATTCCTCAGTCCTTCTGCATGCCAGGGGATGTTGGTTTCACATGTTTTAACTAACGTAGGAAAGAGAAGACCTTGCAATAACTAGAAAGGATTACTTTTTTTTTTATTGACAACGTTCAGATGGAGCTCAACCAGTTTGACGGGCGATAAACACTTGAGTGCAGCAAAGCTACCGCTCCACCTGGCGGGCACACGGCGGCTCCGAGGAGCGCGGGGAGCCTCAGCCGGCACCGCTCCGGCTGCGGAGAGCCGGGATGATCTTCAGATCCAGGGGTGACCTCCTTCAGAACCAGGAGCGAGCTCCCTCAGAGACCCCGCCCGCGAACTGAGCAACACGACCCACGGGCTTCCCCCCGCCCATCGCAGCCCCGTGCCGGGACATCTCCGGCCGGAGCGCTCCCGCAGCCACGTGCCGCCAGCCCGGCGGGCCCGGCCCGGGACTACATATCCCAGGGTGCCGCGGGCGGCCGGGGGGCGGTGCCGCCGCCGTGCGCCGCTGCCGTGCCCGGCATGGGCCCTCCCGCCCCGGCGTGAGCATGGCGGGGTTCGCCGACCTCAACCTGCCGCAGGGGCCCGACAAGAAGTCCCTGCAGAGCCTGCTGGAGGCGGCGGCGCACTGTGAGTCCGGGCGGAGGGCGGCGGGGCCGGCCCGGCCCGGGGGGCAGCGGGACGCGAGCGCCGGGCTCGGGGAGCGCCGCCGGAGCCTGCGGGACGGGGCGGGCGCAGCCGGGCTCTCCGGGATGAGCCTTCCCTTCCCTCCTCGCCGTCCGCTCCCATGCGGGCGCGTTTCCCCTTGCGCCTCTGCGCTCCCCCTGCGCAACCCGCAGTTTTGTGCAAGTGCCCGGCACTGAGCAGCAGGGGAAGCTCGTGGTGTGCCTTGCGGGCTCTGTGTCTGCTTATCCCAGCGTAACTGTTGTGTTTTTCCCAACGCGGACAAGTTTTTCCAACGCGGCTGCAGTTTTCTTACTGCCGGTGTCTTTTCCTGCAGAACTGTTGTACAGCCGAGTGCTGCCTGCCCAGTGTTTGGGGGTGATTTAAATGCCCCTGTCAAGTGTGCCATCTTCCTCAGAACCCTTCTGAACGACACCTTTCAGTTTCGTCGGCATCATTTTGAGTCCTCGCATTTGCCTTCTCCGATAAGTGTGTCTCTCCCAGCTCTGCGTCGTCTGCAGTTTTAAAAGCTATCCTGAGCGTACTTAACAGTTTAGCGTAAAAAAAGTAATAAACAGATCTAAACTCGGCCAAATCTTTGAGGATCCGAATCCCAAGTATTCGTGTTCATAAAGCTATGCCGTTGAGTAAAAGTTGTCAGGCCTGGGATGTATTAAAAGGCAAACAGTTTGTTGTTTTTTTTTTATTTTAAAGCACTTTTTTGGGTGAACCAATCTTCTAAAAAAAATAATGTGAATTTAAGTAATGAGTGTTTAACAGTTTTCTGATTGAATTTGTTTCCATTAGTTTATGGACAAATACTCTTAATGTGTGTTTTTCAGTGGGATATTCTGCTGTTGCTCTTAATCATGTAATCGATTTTAAAGAAAAGAAACAGGTAATTTTTCTTGGTGTAATTTTTTTTACTGTATTTTCTCTAGTAAACCTACTGCTTTATTGCATGTTCCCAGACAGCTTTATCTGCAAATTGCACATCTAGATGCAGTCTGCACTCTGTATTTGTAACAAAACTACCACTTTATACTTTAATATTATTTCCCTTGGATTAATTTTTGATATGGTTCATGTACTGTCCCAGGGAAATAGTGTTGTTAGCATGGTAAATTTCTTCTCGTGATTGGAACACAGCTTTTGTTTATTTGTAAACCTAACCCATCACATTTTTAATAACTTCGTTCTGTTCTCTTTTAAGGAAATTATGAAGCCAGTATCTCCTTCAGAGTTGTTTCCATCTCTGCCTATTGTACAAGTATGTCTAGTTACCTTCTGAGTTATGTTTTTTTACCTTGATGTGTTTGTACATGTGATTTTGTATATTAGATGTTAATCAGAAAAGAGAAATTTGTCCACTGTCTGATGGTTAAAACCACCAAGCTTTGGAAGAATGGTGCACTCACATTAGAATAGCCTCTATTCATTATTTTAGACATTTTTAAAGATTGCTTTGTCTGAATTTTGAATCTGCTTGTAGTTGATTAGTACAATTCTTGAAATTTGAGTTTTGGAAATAACTTCCTGGTTTTGATAGAGCAAAATTTGTATATAATAAAATGCAAGACTGTATTTCAGGTCACTGATATTGGTTAATTCAGGAACTTGCAGTGTCCTAGCTGGGAAATCATAGCAGTAATAAAACATACTCAGTTTTTCTGCGTGATTTTTTTCTTTTTTTTTTTATATTTCTTTCTATTGGCCCTTACTCAGAGAAACACAATGTCATTCTTTGTAAGGACAAGTATAATATCAAAGAGATAATATAAATTAGGGAAGTGTAAATACAGAATTTGGAAAATTAGTATAGCAAGGCACCATTTTCTTTTTATAGCAGGCTGGGTGGAAATCACCACAAATTTTTTCTTTAATGGTTTTTGAGTCTTATATATTATTTCTTTTTCTGTAGGGGACATCTAAAAGAATTAAAGTCTTAACCCGGCTAACACTTATTGTTTCTGATCCTTCCCACTGTAATCTCTTGGTAAGTATATTTAGCAATCAGTTTTCCAATATTTATTTCTTTTCCTCAGCAAATGAATAAAACTTTGGAAATTTTATGGGGAGAACTCCCTAGATTTTATAGGGCACTCAGTGATTTCTCAGATTGCATCTTTAACAGAAAATGTGATCATGAAGAGATGCAGACTTACAAGACTGGATATGGCTTCTGCTGATCATGTGTCAATATGGAACAATAGTTCTGTTCCTTGGTTATTTTCTTCAATTTCTGTGCATAAACTGGAAGACCACGAGCAAGCCTTGTGCCTGGTTGTGTTTTAGTGTAACATGATCGAAGCAAAAGGTGTAAGTGCCTTAGTGGGTGGGTGGCGATAAGGCTCAAATTGAGAATGAATGACTTCACAGTAGAGACCTGCTGTGTAATTGGATGATTATTGGCTTACTTTTAGTACTAGGGAAAAAGAAGTTTTCTTCTCATTATTTGGGTTTTAATCGCTGTGCATAGCTTTGATATCTGCCAGAATTAAAGGTAGTAATTTTTTGCTCCTTTTGTAGAGATCAACATCTGCAAATATAAGGTTATATGACATCATAGCAGTATTTCCAAAGACTGAGAAACTGTTCCATGTAAGTACAATCATCTGATCTGTAATGCTTATTCAATAACTTTTGGTGCCTTGAGCTAGTTGAAGTACATGCTTTGTTTTGATTTTATTTCCTATTTTATGAATATGGGGCTTTATATTAGCCCTTATAGGGCTAATTAAACATTATAGGCTGCCTGGTCAGTTGATAGTCTGAGCAGGTTCGGAGAGATTGCAGGAGGCTGCAGGGTCTTGAAGTGACAGGTCAGAGTCTGAAACATCTACCTGATTTATCTGATGAATGGACTTGTCTGCCCCTGCACTGTAGTTGCCTTTGTGTGTCTTGTACTCTAGTGAGCAGAGAAAACATCCTTTTTTTCTTCCTGAAGTACGTGTACTATCATCATGTAGAAAAATTCTCTGTTGAGCTTTAATGTCTCAAGCTCTAACTTTCCCAAAACACACTTGTGATCTTCTGTTAGCATTGATTGTTCCAGGTCTCTGAAATGCTGGGGAGGATTTTAAAGTGCAACTAATCTGGCTCTGATAGTTACCTCCTTCCTTTTAGTCCTGGGTCCTCTCCTGAAAGTTTGTCCAAAAGAATAGCTTTGGCATATCTTTCTTCTTTTTCTTCTTTATTCTTTATTTTAAATTAAAAGAGGAGCAGGAGCTTACAAGACAAAGCCAGTTCTGGTTGTCGCAGCATCTTATGAACAGATAAACTAAAATTTCCAAAAGTAAATATGCCGGATTAAACCCAGTAGCCCTTGCTCCATTGTCAGATTGAGATTTCTGTCTTTGTCATGAGTGTTTTGGATGCTCAAGTTGAATGAGAGAAGCTTCACTTCTGTGATTTCATAATACATCTGTTAGTTTGCCTGCTGAGAGGCTGTACAAAAGTAGAACAGCCTCAGGGGAAACGCTTGAAGGGCAGACGGTCATTTTCTCACTCAGATTTTATCCTGACTGTTCAGAGTAAATTTGCAACTGAAAACTACCTCCACAAAATTGGTGAGTCTTTGAAGGTGTTACTGAACAGGTGCTGATGTTTGTAGCAGTGGTAGGGATCCCAGTATGAGAGAAAATAGTGGGTGTGAATAATTTTTATTTAAATTGTTCTCAAATACTTGCTAACAGCTGATGTCAGTGTTCTTATCAGGTGGAGCGCTTGGAAGCAAATGATTTTTTTTATCAGATTTTTTCTTACAAAACCCGATGTTGTGATGTCTGGCCTGTTGTAAGCTCATAAATATCATTAAGTCTGAACTGTGAGAGTAGATAGAAGCATCCCATCTCTGTTAGCCTTGGCAGTCAGGAAGCAGGTGTGCTTGCTGTGTGAGGCAGTGTTAAGAAGGCACAGGGACACCAAAACCAAATGTGGGTCTCTTTGGAGAATTTACTTTCAAAGGGAACTTGTCAGATTAAAACTGATTCTGGCTTTTCTAAATAAGTTAAAACCACTTTTTAGTACTATTGAGTACCTGTGTTGCCACATTAAAATTATATTCTTCTGTTTTGTTTTTCTAAATTATTTCCCCTCATTTTTGAAGATTTGTCCAAGTAAAGTACAAAGCAAGAGGCTATAGAAGGTGAACTTTAAAGAATCTTTCAGCAGAAGAATTCAAGCATTAGTTGTAACAGTTACAGCTCAATGAAACTAATTTCTGAATTTTATTTCCCGTGCAAGATTTTAGGACTCTTGGGAGTGTGATGAAGGCAAACAGTTGTAAAATACTTTTGAGGGCCACTCTCCACCTCTCTCTTTTGATCTCTGGCAACAGTGTAAAATCTCACTCTTACATGAGCTCGATCAGTTATCATATGTTTAAACAAGCGCCTGAAGATAGATCATCAGCAGGGTTTATGCTGTGTTGTTTTTTGAAGAAAGGATGTGCTCTCATTTAAGGGTGATTATTGTTTATTTTCAGCCATATCCTGAGTCCTGCTGCAGTTGGACATCCAGCTGTGGCGCTGCTTAAGCTCTCATAAACATTTCTGCATGAATAACACTCATTTCTGCGGGTCCCTGACTGCTCTGCTGGTGAGGCTGCTTGTATGCTTAGGTGCCTGGCAGTTTGCTTTGAGGAACGTGCTTTTGGCTGAACAGTAACCAGAGTTTTTGCCAAGTTATTTTTCAGGCAAATCCGCTTTTCTGCTCTGATTCAGCCATGCGGATCGTTGTGCCGGCACAAAGTGGATGGCTGTGCTCTGGGCAGGCCAGTGCAGATAGAGACTGGTTAAGCTGACACTCTGGCAAGTGTTGTACAGTGTGTTAGGACAGAAGCAGGACTGTCAGTGAGACCATCTTCATTGCTTCCATGCTGGCAGCACTTAGAACTGGGGATGGAACACAAGCAAATCACATGAGGTGAAAGACTTCATCCTTACATTTTCACGTTCGGGGCAGGTTTGAATGTTTGTCTTTTGTTTTAAGAGTTTAGATTTTCTAAACTCTCTGTGGAGAGCATTGTCCATTTTCTAGAGGTATCAATGGGGAGTCTGACACAAGAGACATTACACGTGGGGTTTCAGCACCTACATTTGGCTCTTATGACTCATGGATATTTCTTTGTTAAGAATAAAGCCATCTAGAGTGGGTCACAAATCAACTTCATATTTTAAAATTGGCTTTTGGTAACTCAGCATTACCTGAAGGGTATGAGGAAGCTGTGTTTGCCAGTTGTAGAACGGGCTTCTTTAAGTCTCCCAAAAGGATTGTTTTGGGCTGCAACAGGAATGCCCACTCTATGCCAGTAATAAGGTCTGTGCCTGTTGCTTTTCAAAACTTTTGCTTTTTAAGATTTCTGAATGTTAATTCTATTAGTTAGCTCTGTCTGCTGTTTGTAAGCTATTAGCAGATCATCAGTATCTAAAAAAAACTTGCTCATGTAAGTTTCAGGGTACAGTGCAAAGACAAATTTCAGTGTTTATTCCGAAAATATTTGCCAAAGTTTGATTCAGAGCATCAAAACAGTGGCAAAATTTATTTGTTTATGGCTACCTGGAGTTTCCCAGCAGATGGGGCTCTTGCCCACAGTGTGGTCAGGCAGGTGCTGGGCTAAGCAACCACTGCATGTCATTTTCTGTGTGAAGTTATTGCACTTCAGATCCTTTTAGCAGGCAGGGTCACTTTAAGTTGCCTGCATGTGTGACTTGTGAGCCAGAGCTTGGCTGACCGTAAGAGTGTTTGGAGAAATCTCCTCTTCAGTTTTCCATGCAGTGCAGGAATTCCTCGGAGGGGAAGTATGACTCTTAATTTTGTTTTTCCTTGGTGGTATTTTCTGAAATGTTCTGGTCACTGGAATCCTGTAGACATCCTGGCATTTGAGTCACTCTCTCTCTGACTGTACTTAATTTGCAAACTGGAAAAGACTTTTCCAGTGTTTCTGAGGCTGATTAGGAAGGCTTGATTTCTCATGATAATAGGGAAGCTTGAATGCTTCTGATGTCTTTTCTTGCTTTCCTTCATTTTTAGCATTATCTCTTCCTGTATTTTCTATGGCCTCACTGATCCTTTCAAGAACATCATTCACAGTTATTTGTTCTGTGCATGTTCCTGTAAATCACCTCTGTCTGGTAGTTTGTATTTCATGTAAGAAAGGGAGGAAAATTGGCCATAGTATGGCTGCACTTCCATATGCAAGTGTAATTCTATGAAATAGATTCCAACAGTGTCCTGCCTAACAGAGTTGTTAAAGGTAGGGCATGAAGATAAAGTTTAGTCTGAATGGCCTGGTAGAGATATTTTAACTTCAAAAACCCTGTGGTTTACCTGCTTGTGTGCTGTGGCTCTCTTGTCTAGGAGGGAGTTCTATCAACAGCTAAGAAACACTCCTAAAGCTGGGCCTCTGCTCTCATCTCCATCCAAATTCCGAGCGAACAAACTGGTGGAAGAGTAGTTTGCAAAGCGATAGGCTGCCCTGCATCAGAGCATCCACCCCCGGGACTGCCCACAGCCCCCACTGCTTTCATGCTGGTGGGAGGAGGGATGAATGGTTGGCACTGGTGTATTTGGAGCAGTTGCTGACAGGTTTCTGAAAGCAGAGAGTTCCCCTACACACAGAAAATTCCTTTTCAACTTCTTCAGCCTATTTTATTTTCTTTGTTACAACGCTGCTTGCAGATATTAGTCCAGCCCCGTGTAATCATCTTTATTGGGTAGGCACATATAATTCCTACATACCTTGTGTGCAGGAGGTTAATGTAAATGTTAATGTAAATCAAGGGCTCCCTTTTAGGTGCAGTTAATTTTCCCTGTATCTCAGTGTGATGAGTCTCCACCCTTTGTTCGTTCCCTCCATCTCTTAGTATGACCTGTAAATTGTGGTATGAATTCAAAGCTAAACTTTTAAACTGTAGCCTTCAGTGCCATCTTCAGACCCCACCAGAGGTGTGGCTCTCAGGAAAAGCTGCACATTCTCCACCCAGCCAGGAAAGAAAGGCTCTGTGGATCGGTCTCCAGTATTGGGCATGCAACACCGCCAGTCACCGTTTAAAATTCTGCTTTTCTTTCAGTCTTTGTTGCTTTTGGTAAAAATAATTAATCTTGAAAACAAACAGATGCTGCACTGGAAGTAGAGCATGATGGGATAGGGGGCAGTTCCTGGGTTGTTCCCTTTTATAAACTGGAGTTGTCCCTGTCACAGGTTGAACCTGTAAGTTCTTTTGTCAAAAGCCAGAACTGCTTCTGCATGTCCCCTGTCAGATAAAAACAAAGCAGAAAGTCTTGCTTTGGGGTTGGTCATTATTTTGTTTATTATTTATTTATAGCTCTCTGAGTGGGGTTTAAGCCTCAGATGCTCAGGCTGTGCATCTGTAGCCCTGCTGTTCTACCGGCATACCTGCATGGCATAGTACCTCTTAATTTTAAAACTGAACTGACCCTGGAGAGACGTTTGTTGCATTAAGAAATGAAGGAGAACATTAATGCACCTAAAGTTGGTTATTCATTTTCTTTGGCATATCTAATAACCTGTTCCTATCTCTTTGCTGTAGATTGCTTGCACAACTCTAGATGTGGATCTGGTATGCATAAATGTAACAGAAAAGCTGCCATTCTACTTCCGAAGGCCCCCTGTGAATATGGTAAATTTACATCTAAATTGTTTTCTTGCTGTTAGATTGAACTGACATTAAATACAGATTTTGAGTTGAATTCCCTACCCCTTTCCTCCTACCATTCCCATCCAAGTGGTTCTTTTATTTTCTTGCATAATTTATAGTGTTGTTCCAGATGTCCCTCACTTCAGGGCCTCCACTGCAGCATTTAATACACAGTGATGTATGTTCTTTCTTTTTCTCCTCCTGTCCCCCACTTAAGAAGGCAAAAGTGGTGTTCCCAAGGAATGGAAACAGAGCCTTAAGGCCACTACTCTGCCAAGCAATGAGATGTGGTGTGATTGCTGACTAAGCTGCTTCCCAAACCAGAAGTGGTACAGCTGTGTCAGAATAGATAAACAGCCTTGTGATTTAAAAGACAAGAAATGTGAATGACAGTGTTAATTTAGGAGGATATTGTACTGGTTACTTGGAAGACAACTGCATTGAATCCGTACTTAGACAAAAGAATGTCTTGGTAATTGAACCAAATGTGAAATTTCTAAATATCTGCTGTGGGACACAAGATAGCTATCAGTGTGGATCCAATATTTTTTTAATTCAGTTCTGCCTATTTTGGTGGCTTGCCAGAAAGTTTAATCTGAACATGCTCTTAGGTGAACTAGTTTTTCCTCTGAATATATGTTCAGGTTCACTCCATATGGGCATTTTTGGCTGATGTAGTCCTTAGTGCTTAAAAATTTAAATTTGGAATTGGCTGGTAATCCTATTTCCTTTTCTCAGAAAGTTTCACCTAGAATAAAAATTAAAAATTAGGTAGAATTAATTCTGAAGCAGAATAAAAATATTACATCAGATTTTATTATAAACTGAGAACGTCAATATTCCACCTGAAATAACAATTTTGTATGAAATGTTTTTTGAGAGTACCCTAGCTGCCTAAAACTCCAGAAGATGACCACAGGATGACCTGTGTGGCTCTTGAAGCCCTGTGTTGGGAGACATTTTCCTTACAAGCTACTTCTCATCTTTCACACTCTCAGCTTCAAGGCAGTCTGTCTGTTGGACTGGTTTTGTGCATCCTGGGGCAGTCAGTTTTGGTTGTTACCATGCCAGGCAGACAGATTGGCAGGCGGCTGAAGTGACGGGGATGAGGTTAAAAATCTGCATGACTGGAAATTGGTGTATTGCCATCACCTGTTTTGGTTTTGATAAAGTTTCAGGCTTCTGTTGTTTGCAGATGTCAGAGCAGTTCTGTGTAAACCATTTGAGGCATACATAGCTTCTGTTGTGCCATCATGCAGAGGTCATGCATGGATGGGTGCTGGATTAATTCCATCTGTATTCAGTTACTGGACTCTCTTACAGTATTAGCATTGCAGCATATTTTAATAATATGAGTATAAAGCATAGAGTATCACTTCAGGCAAACGTAGTATAGGCCATGGACCAAAGAACTCTCAGCTTTACATTGTGTCTTTATTGCTAGTGCACTGTGCCCTATAGCAAGTTGCTTAACCTTTCTCTGTTTGCAAAAACAAGAATCCTAGGCTTTTGGTGAGGTACTTTGGCAGATAGCAAAGATTTTAAAGCAGCTGAAAATATAATCAGTATTACTATTTGGAACCTCTTCTGTGACTCAGTGTTATTTAATATTGTCACAAATACCAGAGTATGCTGTGAGATAGGAGAAGAAGGGTCTTGATTGCTGCTTTTATGCAAGGACAAATTCTTCATCTGCAAGACATGAGTACTATGGGAAGTGGTGATCTTTCTTACAGCAGAGTGTGGGATTAGAGGAGTAGAGTCCTCGAAGTTTCAAGACTTGTTTCTGACCCAGCAGTGTTTACCTGTTTCCTCATCTCTGTGATAGTGGAAAACCAATTACAACAACTAAGTGGCTGGTAATTCTTTGTTTGTTAAACCTCATTTATCTGTCATCCCAAGATTCAAGTACACATATCTGATGTACAGTGCAGCTTTCCCCTAGGATCCTTTCATGCTATGCTGGGCTCTTGCTGGAAAAATTCCGCCTTAATTTTTTCATATATTAAACAGTTAAAACTGAGAATAAGCTACATCAGTAATAGACAGCAGTTGTTAGACTGTTAGGTTTCTCTCCTTTTGATTTTTGATTACTCTCTTTCATGTGAAGGCAATAGATCGAGGCATTTACTTTGAACTTCTTTACACGCCTGCCATCAAAGACTCGACAATGAGAAGGTACACAATTTCCAATGCGATCAGCCTGATGCAGATCTGCAAAGGAAAGGTAAGCTCTCCAAGTGAAAACAAGGTAATTAATTCAGTTCAAATTCTTCTAGGGTTGTACAGACTGAGCCATTTTAAATGAGTTTGGTGCGGGGGTATCTGAAGCTGTGACTGAATCTTTGCCTACTAACACAAGGACACAATTATTCTAGCTCCAGATACTTCCAGCCTTTCACCACTGCATGCTTTCTTCAGTTGTCAAGCTGTTAGATTCCTTTTTCAGAACAACCTGTGTGTTTTTACAGTGTGCAATTTCCAAAACAAAGGTGGGAGGGGATGGCGAGAGAACAAAGTTCCAGAGAGCTAAGGCTTGCAGTAGAACCGAAATCCATGCATTTCTTTCAAATCCCCCATTTCATATTTCTGATTGACCACAAGCTTTTTTTTTGATATATTGAATATGGGGGGTAGAAAACAATAAGAAAAAAGGTAGAAATCTTGTTTTGTTAAATGGTTAGTAAGTTCCCTGTGTACAAACAGACCCAAGAGCTAGCTGGCTGTCAGCCAAGGCTTTGCTGCAGTCAGATCAACTGCATTCTTCCATGCTACTGAAACCCAAGGAAGAAGTAATGCTGAGACGCCTGTAATCCATTGCTTTCATAACTTCGCTCCTCCCAGGCTACCAGGTTAAGCTGTCTGTCATGCTGGGTCCTCTCAGGCCATGATTTTTTAATAGGGAAGCATATCATAATACATATCCAAGTTAAAAGAAATTGTAGCTCCCGCCAACTTTATTGGTAATGGCCTTTGCCCCATCTAGTCCAGAGAAGCTGAAATTTGCCTTATTCTGCAAATCTAGTCTGAAGTGGGATATAGAGCTTGGAAGGCAAATTAAAAGTAGATCCGTCATTACCTCAGTTCCCCTCAGGCATGGCAACTTTTAAAGTACATTAGAGTGGGTCAAACAGGTTAATTCCCTCGGTGCTACAGAATAAAGTATTTGCACAGCCTTTCCCAAGAAGCCCAGCTCTGGGAGTTAATTGCACAAAGTACTGACTTGGACATGAATTATGTACACAGCAGACCCCTTTCCTTTGGTATTCCTTTTTTGCCAGTGATTCTCTTTCCTCTATGCTGTTCAAGATGTGCTTATCAAATGATTGTTGATTTGGAGAGCACCAGTTGAGTTGATGTCACAAACAGGGCAAGTGAGATGTTCAGATGCTGAGGCTTGCACGGTGCCTTTTCATTCTGCATCTGTCAATCTGTAGCCAGTAGAGGTGGTTATTAGCCCTTACTGACAGTTTGCCTCCATCAGTCATGTAAAGGCGCTTTTTAAAATTTGGTTTTTTTAATGAGACATGGGATGGCTGGTCCATAGGCCGCTTGCATTGGCACCTGGCACCCAGCTCTTGCTTTCTGTAACGTTCAGTTGCTGAACTTGTAGACACTCTTGGATCCTTTTGTTCGTCCTCTGTTGTAGCAGGGCAGAGAAACTTCCAGAAATGTACTGGTGTCCTCAGATCTGGCATTACACAGAGTCCTTAAAACATGTTAAAGTGTGCAGGGAATGAAGAAAGGACTTGCCTGCCTCGCTAGACAGAAGGTGTGCATATCCGCAGTCCCTCACCTCCTGCATTTTGGTAACTGAGTCGGAGTGCTGCCTGGAGCAGTGTTCTGAACAGCTGCTGTCTCCTTTAGCTGGGGAGATAGTGTTTTGCCTTTGAGTTTTTCCCATTAGCCCTTTCCTTAGATTTGCCTTTGCCTGCTTCTGTTTTTGCTTTTTAGCAGTGCTTTTCTTGTCTGCTCTTGTCTCCTTCTCCTGTCTTACCCATCCTCTAATGGAAGCCAGTTGCCTTTGAACCAGGCAGAGTGTATCTCCTGTTCACCGTGGTGAACCACAACCCTTTACCAGTTCAAGATCTTGTGCAGCTGCTCTGGGAGCTTCCCTGAGCCTGGGACACGGGCGTTAGTTGCTACAGCTTGAAGCAGGAGACTTGAATTTTCCCAGCAAACCCTTGCAGTCAGCACCACTGGAGCTCAAAAGCACCCTTGGGATCCACAGTGCAGTCAATTTAAAGGTGAACTATGCAGAAAAAAAACCTTGGGCACAGTGTGAACATACAGTCATTGTCATGTGGCTTTCACATGTTGAGTTCCAGTTGCTCACAGGGCATCTTCTTCCAGTGTCTGTCCTTCTCTTTGTGCTGGGGAGGTGGCAGGACAAGCAGAGCGGTGTGGGGAAGGGATCTGAAGCCCTACCTTGAAAGTGGAGGTGGCATGATGTGTTGGTGGTACTGACGTCAGAGAGGGAAAGCCTTTTGCTGCCTCAGTACAATTCTCATTCCCACCCACTCAAGCAAGAATTCCCAAAGCTTTTTATTCAGTATAATAAAAGGTGCAAGGCAGTTTTAGTGCTGCGGAGTTTCCACCTGTTCAAAACAGTCTCCCCCTGGGTGAGCATCCTTGGAGGTTTAACTTTAGAAAAGCTCTAGTTGCTGAGCTGTGGTATCTGCCAGCCCCTGCATACTCACATACCTGTTTTGCAGAAACCTTATAGGAGTGAAGGGAGAAGGATTTCTTTCAGCCTGGCAATTTTCACAGGGGGGCCAGTATTGAGGGAAATGAGTGTATGGCACGACTTGGCAGCCACTGCCTAGGTGTAAGTAGGTTTCCTGAACCACTGTGAGTCTAATTAAGGCCAGCATGAATGCTGAGCTTAGCATCAAGTTGTACTGCAATAGAATAGGCTGAAAATTCAGGAGCACCAAACTGCCTAAAGGCACTATCTATAAGCTGCTTTTGGGGGATCCCGGACTCCTAAATCCGTTTCCATTACAGCTCAGGGCGAGTTGTTGTTTGTATGGGGCCTCTTTCAGCTGATCTAAATAAAGGGGGCACTTCTTAACACAGTGTCTGCACCTCTGCATTTTTTCTTTACCCTTAGGGTCCCTTTGAAGTCAACTATGAGTGATACAGGCTGTGATAGGTGCTTGCTTAATGCCACCACTCTTGACATTTATACTGCTTTTCCCATCCCTCTTAAAGGTGCTGTACTTACTCAACTCCTGTCTGTCTGAGAGGTTTATAACTGCAAGGGAGGGCTTGTGCCAGTGCCCCTCTCTGTGTAGGGGACAGGGCAATAACTGAGGTTAATCACATCCTCAAATTAAGATTCCCCACCCTGCTAGAGTTCACTTCATCTGAGTGCCTCAGATACTCTGGTGTTTAATTGAGCTCTGAGCCTGAACTTAGTTCATGCACATAATGTCTGTGCTGTTTGCTGATTTTTTATTTTTTTTTTTCATTTCTTGATGCTGTCTGACAGGTGAATGTTTGTCTTTTGTTTTTTAGAACATAGTTATATCTAGTGCAGCTGAAAGGGTAAGTCCCAGATTTATTTTTTTTTAAGTCAGAACAGTTTGAAGATTTATCTGTAGCTTAAAATACAGCTTTAATTAAAAACTAAACACGTAAAAATTGTAAGTTTAAATATGATTGCCATCTTCAGGAGTTTTTTAATCAATCTGTTTTACCAAACAATTGTAGTATGGGTTTGGGGACTTTTTAATTGTTTTGCTGGGGTTTCTTGTGGGGGTTTGTTGCTGCTGCAATATTTTCCATGACAGTTTTCTCCCAGCTGGGGACTCTGTTTGCCAAAACAGTGGTATTTGTTTGATTTCCTAGTGTATCTTCAGCAGCTTGCTATAATGTACTATTTAATCTTGCCTTCCTGATAGCCTTGTCCTGCTTTGTCACACTGTCAGCCTGCAAGTGAGGGCATGCACACATTCAAACGTCTTTGTTTTTTTTTTTTAGCCTCTAGAACTACGAGGTCCTTATGACGTGGCTAATCTGTATCCTTTTCCCCAGTCAAAGACAGCAGTTAGTAGTAACACTTGAAGGTTCAAAGTGGTTTTGAAATTCTTTCATCCTTTACAGTCCTTGAACTTTATACAGTGATACTTGTTGGTGACCACTTCAATGGATCGGGGCTCTGTGTGTGTGGAAGGAGCAACAGATCTTGGTCATGGGGTGGCATGAGTAGTCACTGCAGATAGTAATGTCTGTGTTCAGATACAGGTATGTTTTGTTGTGATATGCATTGATGTTGTGTGGGTGTAAATGGAGAAATGAATAAAAATCATGCAAGTCTATGGACACTGTGAATCAAACAAGAAATTATTACTTAGGATCTCCAAAGTGCCACATATTTGGTAGCAAAAGCTATAAAACTGTATTTATGTAAAATTGAAGAAGTTCCTATCTGAGTGCTGATTACTTCTGAATTTTTCAGTCCTTAGTTACGTATGTAATGTTAAATAAGTGGTTGTGTTCTGGAAACCAAGGAGAGCGTCTTTCCTTCCCTTCTTTTAGGAATTCAGATGCATTTTTATTACTATCCCCACCCCACAAGCACATCTCTGGACTGTCCCTTGAAGGGAAGGAGCGTGCTCTGAGTCATGAGAACTGTGTGGGAGGTTGTGCGGCCAGGAAGGATTTTTATGCACAACATTTTCTTCCCTCTTAAAATGAGCAGTCAGGCTCAACCCAAATTAACACACCTAATCTGGTGTCATCCCTGCCAAAGGTGGCTGGAAACTTTTCAGCATGATGCTTTTGTATCAGACAATGCCCTTTCCCCAAAACTGAAATTTTCCATGCGGTGATTTTTTTGCTTGATTATGCATATCTAAAATGTTCCTGCATTGACAGACTTTTCTTTTCAAAAGTACAGTTGCTTGTCTGGTAAAAAGCAATGTTGCCAAGAGCTTTCCAGGAGGGCTGCTGGGGAACTGCATCCAGGAGAATTGGGTGCCTCTGTTCCCTGCCTCTGGGTAACCTTATGCAAAATGTCACTTTGAGTTACAGCTTTGCTAATTTCCAGTTATTTGTAGGGTAAGCAAACCTACATGCAGAGAGACTTCCCTGTTCTGTTTGCTCCTTTTTGTGCATTTTGATCCTGAGCAGCGGTGACAGAGGTTTGCTGTTTGGCCTGTCGGAAAGCGAAGCTAAGGCAGCTGTGTCCACCAACTGCAGGGCCACCATGCTTCATGGAGGTGAGCACTTGTAAGCTCCTCTAAGTATCATGTGCATTTGCGAAAATAAATTCCTCTTAATGCGTATTTTCCAAAAGGTCTGAGACCTTACAAAGCAAGTCAGATTAGGGTTTTAGACTCCCTTGTCCAATGAATGAAGAGGAGCTTGTGTGGCAAAGGTTTTTTATTTTCCCATGTAACCATGTTAGCAAATCAGTGGGGGACGTGGTGGTGCTGTCTGTGCTGGAGCACTCGCTTAACCACAGTAACGAGTCTTAAACGGTTTAGCCAAAATAGGGACCTGCCTGCTGTGTCTCGTAGTGAAACTATCCCCTTTTTCAGAAAAGGTTCTTAGTTTCTTGATTTTTTTTTTTTTTTTTTATTCTGATGGCAGTTTAACTCTGAGGAGTCATATCCAGCTCTTAGTTTCGGCCTCGGTCAAAGTTTGTTGGGTAGATATGATTTCTAGTCACCTTCCCAACAACTTGCATTGCTCTAAGGTGCAAATGCACGCTAGGATTTGGGTTGCATCTCTTCTTTCAGTAGAGGTGGGGCTTGAACCTGCTGTAATTGACAGCAGGTAGCTTTGATCTCTTGGTGAGGGCATTCCTGTGAGCAGGGTCTTCCTCCAGCCTGCTGCTTATCTGCATAGAGACAGAGTGTGTTGAAAGAATTTTTGTCAAGTTTAGGTGGAATTTCTCAAGGCCATCATCTATCTTATCTATCTATCTTATGTGTGAAATTAAATAGCAGATGTTGTTTCCCTGCCCCATAAAGAATTCTAGCCCAGAATAAGTCAGTATATTTTGGCAAGTTCTTTCAGAGCCTCCTGGCTAACAGCCTATTTGTAGGGAATTTCTTCTGCTTTCACATTTTGCAGAGAAGCTTCCCACCAGTCATTATGAAGTTAGATCGGGCTCACCAGGTTGTTTGGCAAATATGAGGATTTTGGTAACATCATACTCTATTAGTTTATGGTAATGGTGAGGATTCAATAAATAAAATTCTTGAATACTGTAAAGCCGCTTATTTGGTATGTAGGGGTTTCTCTGCTAATATAGCTGTGCCAGCATAGTTTGTTTGGGAGTCCTGGGGTATGTGCATGCATTTTTTTTTTATTTTTTAAGAACAGTATTTTTGGCTCAGAAACACTTTTGACAATGCTTCAAGAATGTGTCCTCCTATGACTACTGAACTGCTTAAGCCTGGTTTCCTATGAGTTTGTGTCTCTGCAGCCCCTCAGCCCCTGCAGACCTCAGTTTTCCTTTGTTTGCTATAATTTTGCATCGACCATTGTATTTCCCCCCATAGTTTCCCTACTCCATAATGCACTGAATCCCCAGCTCCTGCTCCTGCAGTTGATTCCATGCTGTGTGTTCTGACTGGCTGGCTGTTCAACATATTGAACTGTGCTTTGGGGTATGGACAGCTGAACTGAGTATGCCTTAAGTGCATTAGTATAATTTTATTTGAGGCACTGCAGCTTCTGCTTGTATATTCCAGAGACTCGGAAGACTGCCTGTGGGGTGGTGTACACAGTGAAGAAGCCTCGCAAGGTTGAGGAGGAAGAAACAACAGTGCCAGCCTGCAAAAAAGCTAAGACTCAAGCTTGAGGAGTGAAACAACTGTCAACAGGAGCCTCTTCTTTACCCGGTTTTGAATCTTCCTCCACCCTCTAGCCCAATTCCTCCCTTACTACTTTGTTTAGCCTGGAGAAGAATTATTTCTCTGGTGTTCAAGTGAGGAAACCTGTGTGAATGAGACTGCTGATTGGTAGTTCATCACATCTGAAAGGTCATGCTGGGCTTCTGGCCAGGAAACTGACACTTCACCTGGCCTTAGGTCTCATGGAATTAGTGCAAAGTCAGTGGAACATTTCTAACGTGGAAATTTTCACTTGTACATGTGCATTCCTTTTTTATTAAAAGCGTTTCTAAGAACACATGCCTTCACAGTCTAGCTCTTACTGTTCCTTAAGTTTTAAACACATCTTTGTACAACTGCAAGCCAGCAGATGAAGTTTACCTTCAATGGCCTGTGAAGAAATAATAGTGTGGTAAAAAAGAAATCTGCTCCCCATTCCATTTTGTGGTCAATGGCTATAATGAAGATCCCAGGATCTGTCAATTGCTAGGAGCTATCTTGGATTTGTGTTGCAGTAGGACTGACTGAGCTGACCTGTCAGATATACATCCCAAAGGCCATCTGTGTCCTGCAGCACTTAAAACCAAGCAGTAACATTAGATGGTTAGCAGAGATAGGAAGGAAGAGCCCAAGGTTACGCTGAATGTGTGCTCAGCATGGTGTGTTTCAGTTGCAGTGTAACAGCTGTCTCACCGAGGCCTGAGCAGTCTCCATGTCACATCATCTTTACTGCGTCATTTCCTTCTTTATGTCCTGTTCTGGAATTGTTGTCTATGCACGTGTTCATTTTGCTGCCTCTTGCCTTTCCTTCCTTCAATGCCTCAGTAAACCTGATCTGACTGCCAAAAAAACAATCATAACAGATTTATAATCAACAGAGCATTTTCAGAGCTCTTCCAAATGTTGACTGAAGTTTTTCTTTTAATAAACTAATATAAAAATTACATAAACTACTGTACTCAAGATACTTGAGTGAGCTTTACTGCAAATATTCCAATTCTCTATTTGCACCTGACAACAAGTGGAAGTCATAACACATAAAATACGGGGTCAGCTCTTCGTAACTGGACTAAGCAGAATAGAAGAAGTTCTCGGTAGACTTAGCTGTTCTGTATAATGCTGCTGTAAGTCACAACAGCTTTTGCTTCGTTCAACAAATAATGAGGTATTTTTCCTTTATGTTAATATTTTATTTGTTGACTTTGTGAATTTTGACCACTTTATTTGTTGATTTTGTAACCGTTTTATGATAGGTATTGGGGAGTAATATAAATATATATGCATACAGTAGTTTGTCATTTATGGACTTAACCTCCAAAATGATGCTGTAACGGGAGAAGAAGCAAAATGTGTTTGGTGCATGAGTACAACATGTAATGCCTCTCTGCTCTGCTCTCTCCCACCTGCAGCTCTACGTGCTGCTCGGGGGTCTTCAGCACAGGAAAGAACATGGACCTTTGGAGTGGGCTCAGAGAGGGCTACAAAGATGATCAGAGGGCTGGAGCATTCCTCCTGTGAGGAGGTGCTGGGACAGCTGGGTTCAGCCTGAAGTAGAGAAGACTCCAGGAACACCTTATCGGGGCCTTTCAGTACTGAAAGGGGGCTTATAAGAAGGATCTTGCCAGAATTTTTGTCAAGGCCTATTGTCATAGGACAAGAGGTAATGGGTTTAAACTAAAAGAGAGTTGATTTAGATTGGATATAAGGAAGAAGTTTTTTACAATGAGGGTGGTGAAACACTGGCACAAGTTGGCCAGAGAGGTGGTAGATGTCCCATCCCTGGGACATTAAAAGTCAGGCTGGACAGGGCTCTGAGCAATTTGGTCTAGTTGAAGATGTCCCTGCTGCTTGCAGGGGGGTTGGACTAAATGACATTTAAAGATCCCTTCCAGCCCAAATTGTTCTATGAGTCTATGAAAAGGGGACATGATGCCCTGGCTGACAGCATTGCAAAGGTTGTCCTGCTTCTGCTAAAGCAAAGAGAGAAGTGTCTGCTTTTCCTAACAGGACTTGGCATCTCCCTGGGCTTGGGTAACTGGTGCTGTCTTGTGTTCCACACAGTAAGTATTGACTTGTTGAGAAAAGAGATGGTTTTTTTAAATCATAGCCAGTAATAAAACTGTAACTTTGTTTTACTATTTACTCAAGTACTGTCTTTCTGCTTTCTTATCTGCCTCCATTAAACAAAATAAGTAAGAGATGGGATTTGTCTAATGGTGGCGGGGAGGTGGCTTGAGGGCTGGCTGCTCTTGGCAGCTAAGAGGTTTTTTTCTAAGTTTCTAAGAATTCTACAGAGGCCAAGATGTGAACTTCCTTTAAAGAGAGAAAAAATAACCCCACGCACGTTCACCATTCCATCATCCACTCCAGCAAATAAAAAGAACCACTCTGTTTATTTAATCTGAAGTGTATCAGTTCAAAATGTACAGAAAAAGCGGTACAAATTTACAAATATACATAATCTCATTTTGCATTCTTCAGTCATCATACTTTGTAGTTATCTAGCTTAAAAAAAATTCACATTTCTGATGCTGTCTCCTCTCACCTTCACAACATTACATCTGACTCCTCCAGTCCAAATGGTTACATGATGGTTGGAGCTCTGTCCTCAAGCTCTTTATCAACCACGATTGCCAAACCCTGTGTAAACACCTTATTTTACTCAACTATTTCTTTAAATCCACTTGGCACCTCAGTATACCTTCTTCTGTTGTCCTTCCACATATCACCACTCATTTCACAGATTATTTTAATAGTGAGAATTCAGCAGACAAGGCAACAATTGCAAGTATTTGCTATTTAGAGCTATTGGAAGGCTTGAGGAAAGTTGCTAATATGGTTGGAAATACTGCCATTTAAGACAAAAGGATTTATGTTGCTGACAAAGATTGCATTAGGATGTAAAGCTCTATTAGAAAAAAAGCTTAAATAATATTAAGAATCATTAAAAATTGCTTTTAAATAAATAAATAATAAATAGAAATAAATAAAGCCATTTTAGAGCCAGTGGGATTTTAACACTCAACCTGTCTTTTAAAATAATTTCTTTACAGGTTTGGGTTTTTTTAATGCAGTTTTCAGTGAAGGTACCTCAAATAATCCAGTGCCATAAATATTTTCAATAAAAATACTATGTTCAAGATCATTTTCATCCAGGTTTGTGTGAAGCATTTCAAAGCAGCAAAAAGAGAATGGTCTGGTTTCTCTCTTCAGAATTTGCCTGGATGGACACTCTTTTTGGAATTGTCTTTCAGGCTGTTGAATATCTCTTTGGTGCCGTTCTGCCACTGAAGAACAAGATCCATGGGGGTTTTCCCTTGCTGGTTAAAAAAGCAGAGGAAGCATGATTTAATTTCATCCAGCGATGGCCGAGTCCTTGTTCTTTTCTAGGTACTTGCTCAGTGCATCTCGTGAGACCCCTCTGCACACACAGGCTCGGGACTTAGTCTCACTCCCTAAGGTCAGAGTAGATTGCTCTACAGAGTCCTGGTCAGACTCCTGATAAAGTCTCACTGGATTTCAGTGGGTTTAACCATATTGGCAAATACTATGACTAGCAGAACATGCAGGTGTTTCTTTTCTAGTTTCAACTGATAAGAAATATATTTAGGTGAAACCTCAATAAGATGCTTTTCTCTTAAGGCAGAATTCAGATGAGAGTTTGTACTGTTTAATTAAAGTATTAGGAATTAACAGGAATTAAATAAGACCAACTTTTGTGTGCAGACAAAGTCTGGGAGAGCAAGTCTCTGGCCTTTGGGGCTTTAGCTTCTATCATTGTCATACCCTGATGAGGGATAATGCCGGGAGCGGCTCTGCTTCAGGGAGGTGGGCAGAGAGTAGGGAGCACAGAGTGCTCCAGTGACTGTTTTCTTCCTTGTCCCCTGAAGTTTTGATTGATTGTCATTTAAAAACATCGACTGGCAAGGCTAAACCCCATGCTACTGCTGCTAGGTTTGGATTTGGGAGAAAGGGTTTATGATATGCTATATTTTAACTAGTAGTCACAGAGCTCCAGCAGTGCTGCTGCTGCAGTGGCTGTGAGCTGAGTCAGGTGTGGGACTTCTTACATTGAAGCTCCTCTGAGCCACAGGGGTTTGTTTCTCAGTAGTAAGGTTAACGACCAGTTATCCAGGTGAAGTGCTGGGGCTCGCTATCAGCTGTGGGCTTAACAGAAAGGAGATTTCTCTGACAACCTAAGACCTTTGTTGTCTCAGTGGTAGTTGAAGCCCAGGAACTGTGCAGAGCAAGTGTCTATCCATTATATCTTTTCAATGTATGATATGAGTAATTAAATAAATCTTAGAAAGGTGTGATGCTGTTTAAGTGTCAGCTGATGCTTTCTGGCTTTAAAAGAGGTACTAGGCTTTTCTCTTTTTCCCTGACCTCCCCCAAGTTACACTTTCCTTGCCTCAGCTCTGCTTTAATTAGCTCTGAAGTGATCTAATTAAGTCTGTTCACAGTAGTTTCTCCCAGCCTTGAAATCTATGGAACTGCTCTGATGGGAAACTTATTTTAAAGCATTTTGAATTGCTTCATTTTTGTGCTATTACTTACGCAGTTCTTTAGAGTTAAATCTGCTCCATGCAGAATCAGAAGCCGGATCATTTTGTAGCGGTTCAGCCTCACGGCGTCGTGCATTGGAGTGTCTCCTTCCTAGAGACACGAGACATGGACCACAGCGTCAGTTCTGCCAGTCCATCACCACAGTCCAGCCCCAACTGCACAGTCAGGGATTTTTACAGGCAAGTGGAACTATCAAGGCAGACAGCAGCTTGATACCACCTGGTAGCTGACAGGTAAGAGGTTGTTGGTACTCACTCTGTCTCTGGCGTTGAGATCGGCTTCACAGGCAATGAGGTGTTCCCCACAGTCGTATCGCCCTGTTCTCACAGCCACGTGCAAAGGGGTGCTGAGCAGCTGAGGGGGGAGGAGAGGAAGCTGTCAGTGGCATGGAACAGGTAAAGGCTGCTTCAAAAACAGCTGCCAAAAATTACCTGCTAGGAGTAAGGATCAGCTTTTCATGTCCAATTGAAAAAGCTGCACAGTCCCAGAAGTACATACCTTGTCTCTTGCATTTATGTTTATCCCTTTGTCCAGTAAGAATTTGAGAACATCCAGACTACCTCCCCGGCATGCCCAGTGCAGAGCTGTAGATTGAAGCTGCAGTAGAAAACAAAAGGAATTTGATATATCATTATGTCAAAAAAACCTATTTTGATCAAATTTTTAAATCAAAAATAATTTTTATGCAATTTAACCTAAATCACTTCAGTGTGATCACTGAATTGTTTGTAGTAACAGCTTTCCTTATTTTGTCCTAATTTCTGCAGTACTGTGATTTTCTCACTCTTCATGCTTGCTGCATTTTGCTCCTAAAGACAGAGATCTTGGCAACACTGCTGTGAGAGAGGATGTGTTTTGTCTAATCTGTGAGCTTAAAAGTTGTGTTTTGCCAGGTATGTGGCTGGTGTGTGCTAGTTAATATTTTTTATTCAGTGCCTTTTGGGTTCTAAAATGCATGAAAAATTAAGCTCAAGGGAAAGAATGGTTCTCTTTAAAAAAACAGACAAACCCCCACAACTTATGCAGATCCATGAAGTGAATTAGAACCCTTTTCCTCTACAAGATTCAGTTTCTCTGCCCTGAGCTCTGCTGGAAGATTGGAATGTCCTTGATGGTCTCATTCTGCCTGTTGTTCCTCCTGCTTCTCACACCCTCCATGAGCACTGCTGGGGGAGCAAGGCTGGCCAGTGCCAACTGTTCAGTACAGGGACAAAGAGCTAGAACTGGAGAAGCAAAAAAACAGCTGCAGAAGCTGTGGATACTCAGCAACCCTTGTGGCTGGCATTCCAGAGGAGCAGGGGGCTTTCCCGAGCCAGCCTTGAAATCATGGTGAAGAATGTGCACATTGCAGTGAGCCCTGGATACAGGCGTGGGACAGTGGTATCTCCAGCACCTGCTAGCAGGCTGAAGTGGGAGCCTGACCTCAGCTCTCTTACCCTAAGTTGGGTTTTACTGTTTGTGGCACTCGACTGGCCAGCGTGTTCCTCCGCTTCCCATGTTTTCCAGCAACCGTTTTGGCAAAGCAAGGCAGACACCCCTTCCTCAAAAGTGAAACCTCTTCTCAGAAGTGTTATTTTAAGGATAAACTCACAAGACATTGTAAGATCTTTTAATACTTCTCTGTAAAGCACTTCTATAAGTGTTTCTCCTGGCACTTATAAAACAACAAACAGTTTTTGGAAAGAGGTGTGAGTGGGTGTACATACCATGTCTTTCTGTTCAAGCCGGGCTCCAGCTTCCACCAACTTTTTCACCACCTCTAGGTGTCCTTCAGAGCATGCCCTGTGCAATGCAGTGCGTTTGTACTGGTAGTTGAAACAGAGCAAAGTCAGACATTACATATTGCACAGGGATACCTTTAAAATCTTTTCTCCCCTTCTCTCTAGGACCATGGCAAACACATACTCTGTGCTGATCCATTTTTAAGAGCTTATACTTCTGAAACCCAAAATCTGCTAAATGTTAATAGCAACGTGATAGCTGAGAGCTGCCTACCCAGCATTTTAAAGGATGTGAGAAGTATCTGCAGTATGGCATTCAAATTTAATAGGATGCCTGTTGAGTTCCCCATCCAACATGCTATGCTGCATTTTGCAAATGCAGCTCATGCATTATGGAGTGTGAGGGCAGGCAGTATCACTTATTTCTGTCTTTCTGCAGGCAAATTTCTTATCTCCTCATCTGTAGCTTTGGAAGATCACTTACTACTGAAAATCAGGGTTTCCTGGGCACCAACCACTTTCTTTTAAATATACAGACTCTTTTGAGGTAATATAACTTTGAAGGGTATCATTGGCCTGTTTATCACTAGAAAACTTGATGTGCAAAATTTCCAGCATTTATTTACTACCCTCCCCATCCCTTCTTTTTCCTCATAAGGGTGGAAGCTACAAAACTGTGGTAAAAGTTATTTCTGTTCTGTAATAATCCCTCTTCTGTAGCAAGCTTTGCATTAGGAAGGAAGATTGTACCTCATCACAGACATTCGGATCCCCTTTGTCTGACAGGTATTTTTCAATTACTGGCAACTTATTCTCCAGTGCAGCTTTAAAGAACGTAGGTATATCCACGGGTCCTGTCTGATGGAAAGAATATAAGGGGCATAAATGTGTGTGGCACAAACACCCATCACTGCTTTCTCCAGAAAAAGGTACTTCAAAGTAACTTACAATAACTTCTGGTTCGGGTTCCTTTAAAACGGGCACTTTCACTTTCTTGCATTTTTTCTTCTTCTTCAGCTGAATAATTTTTTCAAGATCCTCCAAGTTTTCAAGTTTTGTCCTTGCCTCTAATTTCTTCTTCTTCAGCTGAAACAAATCAGAGAAGCCAGCAAGTTGAGCTGAGTGTGACCACCTCTTCCTTTTCAGAGTGGCAGGACAGCGTGTTATTATTCAGCTGAACTCCATTAAGACTGTATGAACTTTGAAATAAGCTATCTTTTTAAAACATTATTTGCAGATAGGGCTAATTGACCATTAGAATAAGTTACTAAGCATGTGAGAAATTCTTTGTCATCTCTAGTTTTTCATATTCCATTGGACCTCTTCCTAGCTTCTACTTCAGCCATATGTTGTGGGCTAGGTAGCATGAAATTAGGCCAGGAGTCAGAGAAGCACTGCAGTCCCTTCTGGCACAACAACTTAAAAAATCTCATGTGCAGCTTATGAGAGCTGGGAAACTCCTGCAGTTTTAGCTGACTTTCACTAAGCATTTTCTCTTCAACCACTTTTATGATGCAGACCCTAATGTATTGGAATTTAATTCTCTCTGATTAAAAACATACCCTTAAGTAAAGAACAAGGTTTAGACCAATCTTAGCATTTCAGTCAGCGAGTGTTTTATTTTGATAAGCTAAAAAGAATGTCCTCAGTGTCCTTGATGGGCAGTTCAATAAATGTTTGAGATTTCTTCAAGCCTGCTTGTAAAAAGCATCCAGGCATGAAGTCAGTATGGGGCACTGCTAATATCAAGGGAAAATGTGTTGCCTGAACTGAGATCCCATGAAGTGTCCTTGACTTCAGAAGGGGCATTTACGAACAAGGGGTAACTCAGGATCAATACAGATGACAGATTCATGGTGTCATTAAGGATAAATACCTTGATGATACCCTGTCATATACCATACAGTTTTGTCAACTGAATTCTTATTCAGGTTATTTCCACCTTTTCTTTTTATTGTTCTCTGCATTTAGGGCTTGATCTATAGATCATTGACCTAATGGAAAATAACTATGCTGGCTGAGTGGACTGTGGATCAACTGGAGACCCAGAAAGTTCTTAGGACCCAGTTTTGGAGGAACTCAAAAAACCTCTATAGCAGGAAATTATGTCTCTGTTGAAGGTTAAGTAGTAGTGTTTATTCTAATATTTCTGATACTCACTTTCCCACTCTTCATTTTTCAGAACAAAGTCTTATTGCCCCTGCTAGTTAAACTTTTTCCTTTCCAAATCACTTTAAATTTTTAGGCCAGTTGGTTGCTTATTCACCAAAGAATTCAAGATGTGTTTTGGGGGAAAAAGCATCAGTTCTTAGAGGTATGGGGAGAATTGTCATGCTCCAGGAATAGAAAATGGTACTTTTCTATAGACCAGTATCACTTTCTTTTGTAATTGTTCTTCCCACATGTGCTAGTAAGTGTAACGCCATGTTTTTATAAAAGAACATTTTCATGGTAAATAAGACTTCCAGCTTCAGAAATGCACTCTTACATCGTTTGTGGGATAGTTATTTTTGGTACATTCGTTAGGTGTGGAAGCTGAAGGTGGCTAGCTGGCTCTGATTGCTCCCCCCTTACTAACAGCTGGCACCAGGTGACTGGGTAGGAGGGAGCCCCTGCAGTTTCAGTCAGACTCTATAGGGGATGTTTTGGGTTCTGCCTCAAAGCATTACTGCCTGCAGCCGTAAGCTACAGAAGTCAGCAGATCTCCATTGTGTTCAGCGTACTTTAGACCAGCCTCCTTTGGTGGAGATCTCCCGAGGGTTTATCTAGCTCACATGCATGTACTTCTAATTTAGAAAGAGGCAAAACTTCAAGGACTGCAGCAGGAAGTGCACACAGGATGATAAAAACCCAAGAGCCTACCTCTGCTTCTAGGTTTTTCTCCTTCTCGTAAGCCAGATCACCTCGGGTCAGTGAGTGCTCAGAGACTGTCTTTAGGTCATCCTGCTTCTCTAGTCTCACAGCAGCTTCATACTCCCCATTTTTGAAGTCCTCAGGGAGGAAGCTGCCAGTTTCTTTATCATCCGCTTTCTTCCCAGTCACCTGTAAATGCAAACATAATGTAATCACCAGTGTCATGACTGCAGTGATCATCACCTGGGAACATGGATTCCCTAGGGTGGACCTCGTTCCTGTCCTGCTCTCAGGGTGTGTGACAGACCAAGTGCAGATATCATTCCACCTGTGCCTGGGTTAGCTGTGTGTGCAAATGGCTACACCAATCTCACCTGAGGGCAGATTTCCGACATCCACACAGCAACTCACCCTTGGCATCTTCAGGGCTTGGATCCAGATCCATGAGGCCAACTCACCTTCTAACTCCCTACCTGACTACAGCTGAGGTGCTGCTGTATCGCCAAAAGCCAGAGGGTTGCGAAGAGCATCCTTTTTGTTCAGGGTTTTCTTGCTTGTTCACTTGCCAGCCTGTGTCAGACTCACCAGAAGGCTCTGAAAGGCTGTGGTGGAAAGAGCCACCGCAACCAGCCCCCCCTCACCCTGCAAGTGTTGAGTATGGGAACTGAGCAGGTAGCGTGGGAGGAGAGGCTTTCTCCACTGGAACCTTCCAGCTCTATTGAAACACATCCCATGCAGCTAAATCAGGTTATTGAATAATTTCAAGGATGGTTTTACCCATTGCTGTCAGTACCAAAGTCCCATTTATAAGAGAATGGCAAAAGGTTGTTCTCATGCTGGAGCTTTGTGGTGCTGTGCAGCAGCACAGCTTTCAGTAGCTTTCAGAAATATTTGATGTCCAATTAAGTATGTACAAAGAGATAACTTATGCCAAAGAATTTAAGACCACATTAAATAGTTAGGCGGTATGGCAGATATATCTTAACATAGTCATCTGGGAAAATAAAAGTGGAGCTTTACCATATCATTCCTGTTTTCCCAGTTTCTTGAACAGATCAGACATTCTTAGTCTAAACACTGCAGTGGCATGTCCCATCACTTCTGGTCTGGCTTAGACACTATTTTTCAAAGGCTCGTCTGCATCATGAACAGCAGTAGTTGTAGGAACTGTTAGTATATTATTAGAAAACAATACTATTACTAAACTGTTTGTTTAGTATTATAAAACACTTGAGTTTCTCTGCATTAGTACCTTCTCTCAATGCCTTATTAGATTGGAATTGCTTAGATTGATCATAAAATTCCTAGCTTCTAAAAAAGTAAAAATTAAAATCAAGGACAAAGGCAAATAAACAGCTAAATCTGGTCAGTCTCTGCTTTCTGGTGAACTGTGCTCTGATGCAAAATCCAGACAGCTACATAGCTGTATCTGTGATGAGCCCCCTTCCCAAAGAAAAGTTAAAATGAAAATACAATAGGATAACAAAAAGTATATGAGGGTTTGCACCTAGAGAACAGCAGTGCTGGTAACTTGCTAAATCAGTGATCCAGAAAGGTTGTCTTCCTCTGCCTGTTGTAATGACAGCCTGGAAAGGAAAGTAATTGTGAGTAAATGAAGGAAGGTTGTACCTACCAGCTCTTCTACTTTCATCATCATCGTCATATCTGCTGGTTTTTGAAGGTTGTACTCCTGTACAGCCTGTATGGCTGAAACTCCCAAGGGCTCAGACCAGCTCTGCAGGGACCACCACACTCACTTTGCTTATATATCTTTGGGAGAACTGTGCTTGAATGAGATAATCTTCCAACCTGGGAATCCAAGTATGCCCCTTGTGCTTGCCAGCTGAGAGGTAGGCTCACGCTCATTCCAGACATGTTAACGAGCCAGATCTGGTGTCCAGGCAGGGAGGGAGGGGGCGTCAGTTGGGCGAGGAGGGGTGAGCCTCACAGTCTGACCACACCGGGTATGTGAATCGGAATGAAATGTGAGCTCATCATTCTTTGGCAATGACTGCACTGCTCAGCAATGCGAGTCATTCTGTGTTCCCAGTGCCCACTAGGACAGCTGCCTGTTGATATAGCATTATAACTTCATCTCCTCTTTTTTTTTTTTAATTGACATTCACATCACTGTAAGACACTGGAAAGGGTAAGTGGCTTATGTACAATGCTTGTAGCAATATCTTCCTGACAAATTGATTATTACCTCTAAAGTCTCGAAAACCCGTTCTTTTCATTGCTATTTATTCTTGGATGATAAACAGTTTTAGAGGAAAGGCTTTTTCTCATCATGATGACAGTCTTCTATATTTGTTGGAAGGAATTCTCTAAGGGATTACTTAGCTAGAATGATGTCTCTGGTGCTAAACGGGCCTATGATGTGATAAATTACAATCAGTGTAAGATCTCAAAACAGCAAGATTTGCATTTTTCTGGAACTTTAGCAATCAATGATAATAAGCCAAATAATACAATGTCTTATTATGAAAAAAAAAAGAAAAATAAAAGAAAACTGAATACTATTTACTTAATAATGTTTCGTCAGGCAATATTTTCCTTTTAGATATGAGAGAATAGAGGCATAGATGTGATACGTTAATTTTTGAGGATAGTTGGGATACAAATATATGCAGGTGATGCGTGTGTTTGGGGAAAAGGAGCTATTGAATCCTTTGGGAAAGCTTTTCTTTTGCCATGAATCAGAGTGGCTTGGAGAATGACCACCAGCAGAAGGCAGTTATGTAAGCGGAAGATGCACTAATCTTTGCATTCAAAGAGTGTGGATAAACGCCAAGAAGAGTCAGTTCTGTAATTGTGCAATACTTGGAGCTCCTGTCTGATGAGGTGTAAGGTTGGCTGTAGGCATGCGGGTCACCTGGCTGAAATGAATACAGCTGCTCAGGTGCTTCAAGTACAACTTGTACATAAGTTCTTCACCAAATCAAGACCCAACTATCCCACATGTTGTTTATATCATTAGCATCATTAGCATGCTGCATTCCTGACACTGACCTTTCAAGGTGTCTCTGCTTTGAACTATCCCCCAGTAATCTGAGTACGTCCAAACTTGTCTTCTAGTGCCCATCATACCTATGCCCTCCCTTTCCCTGAAATGAAGCTGGACATCAGGTGGTTTCTTTACTACTCAGAATATATATGACATTAGAGGATGAGTCCCAGAACTAAAATAGAGTATGTGCTAGCAAGAGAACCTTTCAGGACATTTTTTTCCAAACCTAAGTACAGCAACAGTATCATTCCCCTCAAGTGGTACGTCCTGAATCACTGCTGGACTTTTTTTCTCATCAGTTTTGCAGCTCCATGTGGCTTTTTCTAGTTTACAGAGATGCTGCGAAAGCTTACCCCAGTCTGTTCTGTTCTGTGAATCTTATTTGGGAGATTGTCTTGAAATCCACAACCCTAAAGGATGGCTGCACAGCATGCTTCTGGTTTAGCAGAAGCAGATCACAGCAGAGACCTGATGTGGAAAGAGAAATGCTTGCTTTAAGAACAAAAACTGTTTAAGGAGCTTGAACTTTCTCTAGACTTGTTGTATTTGAAGCCCATTTTTCCTTCTTTTTGCTTTTCCTTTTTACTTTTATTTTTAACAACCCGATATATAAAACTGACTCAGCAAAGGCTAAACTGGAAGCTTTAAGTGGATAGAGCTTCCTCTGCAAATGGTACATAAATCCAGAGTGAGAGTAGCTTTACAGGAAACCTCAGTGCTCTGAGGGGAAACAGAAACCAAATTCTCACATCGTGAGTGCTACCAAGACCCCACAGCTTATTTATCTTTAAAGCATTCTGTCCATGATTACTAAAACAATAATAAAGACTGGAAAGAATATTAGCCCAAGTTTCTGTTTTAAAATGGTGGCACACAGAAACGCCCTTTAACCAAAGGCTGGGATCTAAATTAACCTGATGGTAAATGCTTTTAAGCTAAATGTCATGTAAACCAAGGCAACACTATTGAAATAGCCGAAGTGCACTGATTCATATCAGCTAAGACTCCTGGCTTATCACTGTAGCTTAATATTGGACGGGAAGTAGCATAATGAACTTGTAACCTTGTCCTGGATTGTAACCACTTAATCACCTTTCACCAAGTGATTTCTCGTTACAGTGGTAATAGCAGATGGTCAGTGGGCGATGTGTGATGGGAATCTGAAAAACTTTTGCCACTTCACTGAAGGATAAGGGCAGAGCAATGATCAGCAAGGTGTAAGGCAACTGGATATTGTCACAAATATCCTCCACAGAGAAAATACAAAAGGACGGTAGGCTCAGCATAACAGAGGGAAAACTGTGCACACCCTGTTCCCTTCTACCAAAACAGAAACTCTCTAACTAGTGTAAAGAATGTTTGTAATTAATTTTTTTAAGAGATTAATAGTAGAGTGAAAGCATCATGTGTGATACAGATGATATTGCCACCTCCTGTCAAGTGTACGACCATCCTGTTTTCAATGCCGTCGCTGCTGTACTCGTCTGTCCTACATTTTCCAGCATTCTGCCCTTCACTCTGTCCATGCATCTGAAGATGCTGCCCTTTGGATGCCATTGTGCCTGGCTGTCTCTTGTCCTTTTCCTACTGCTAAATAAGTAAAGGTATGAAAAAATCATTTTTTGCTGGGGAGGGTTTATGCACCTAAGAGGTTATTGATTCAGCAGACATTCCACATGTGTGCAGCCAAAGATGAATTCATAACCAAGGTACACAGAAGAAGTAGTAACCTATAGCTTACTCTTCCTGGCTTAGTGATGTCCTGGTGTGTAATGGCTTGTCTATTTTGCAGTGTGCATGAGAATCCAGCATATGTTACATATATCCACATACAACAGAGCAGTATAGAAATGTATATTGCAAGAATTGCATTTGTTTCCTCCTCTTTCTTTTTAGATGTTGGTTTTCCATAAAAGGAAACACTTTTATTGGTCTAACATATGCTCTTTGATACTTTTGTCAAAAAGCAGTTTGGTGATTAGTAAACTATAATATGAAAATTATACCACTCATGTTCCAACTTTTTCAACGTAGTGATATGTATTTCTGTCTACCTTTTCTAAAGTGATCAGGGAATTGCTATGTCATCTGTTTAAAGACTTCTTATCAATGTGTATTTTTGTGTATGAAACACATGCACAAGAAGCACATCATCTCCGTACGGGAAAAAAATACCCACAAAACTATTTCACTAGGAATATAAAGTTAATCCTCAGTACAAAATTAGAATGTAAGAAATTATTAAATTAAACAGGTCCATTTTTTTCAGATCAGTTGTTATTGAAGAAACAAAGGAGTCATAACCTAGGAGGTAGCTGGTCTGGCCAACACAGTCCTCTGGTGTCAAAACCCAAACCAGCAGTGAGTCAATAGTTGCATCACTTAAGATACACCTTAAAAAAACCCTCCTCAAATGACATCAGAGTTGGGGATTTCACATAATAGAAAAAAATACAACTGTGATTTCTATTTATGAACAAGGTATTTTAATTAATCTGAGGCTGTGAGTTTTATCATAATGGCATTTCTACAACACCCAAATCAGATAATTCATCTTAATGGATCCCAGTTAACAAGCAAGTGCAGCAAAACACACCAGGAGAGTTGTTATCTGTGGTCAAATGAGTACATCTATTGGCTGCTTGCCTTCCTAGTTCAGGGTCCCACTGTTCCAACACACCTGATGCTGTTCATGTAACCTCTGACTACATTTGTGCGTGGTCAGTGATGTACACTGTTCATTCAGCTGCTGCAAAAACGCTTTTCTGTATCAATGTGGAGTTGTCTAAAAGGTTTCTGCCATTCATAAACACTCCAGAACAGCTCCAAGTCAGGCAGGAAAAGTGCTTAAAGTAGAGAACAGTGAGAGCCTGCCTGCAAATCCTGGTCACTTGAGTCATGATCTGACAGACATTTACACTGAGTACATGTCCAAACTTGTCTTCTAGTGCCCATCATACCTATGCCCTGCATACTGCTCTGCAGTAAACTACGGGTAGTACTTTTGACTAGCTACAAGGAAGAATTTAACTTCATTCCAGAGAAGCTGTGGCATTTTTTAACTTTATTTTTATTTAGAATTTCATATTGTCTAACTTAAAGCCTTCAGTTTTTGAATCTTGCTATAGCTTTGCCTGAAAGCTCCTAAGTATTCCCTCTCACCCCAGTAGTGCAATGCCTTTTTGCTCTGCTACAGGTTTTGGTGATACAAACCTCCCTCTGAAATGCTGCAAAGCATGCCCAAGTATAGATCTAGCTCCTAGCTGTCCCTCTCTCCACTTACACAGCAAAAGTAGCAGCTTGGGAGATGCAAGAGAGCTCCATTGGGCAGCAGTGCAAGACTTCACAGGCTGTACCTGAGGGAGTGATGTTCACTTCCTGCTGCTTCTATTTTAGGAATTCTGCCCCGCAAAGGTAGCAGGTTTTGTGTGCAGCTGCTTAACAGCAGTGACCAAATAACCTTCAGCCATTGCTTTTCTCTGTAGCCTTACATTACAGCACAGGTTGAAGTAGTTATTCAACAGGATTCCCAAATCGCTCTCCAGGCAGAATCAACCAAATTATATTCCTTCCAAGGGGACACCATGGGAGGTCATCTAGTCCAAGTTTCTGCTTAAAACAAGGTGAAAATTCTGTTCAGGTGAGGGTGTTCCAAGCTTCATCCAATCAGATCTTATAAACCTCCAAGGAAGTAGATGTTATACCCCCCGGTCATCCTGATCCAATGCCTGAGTAGCCTCATAGTGATTTCTTTTTCCTTATATGCAGCTGAAACTTTTCCCTCTTTCAATTTGTGATCATGGTCTCTTATTCTTTTCCCTCAAACCTCTGTAAAAACCTTGCTCTGCTTTCTTTATAACCTCTTAGGCTGTTTTTGCTTTCCCTGAAACCTTGTCTTCTCCAAACTAGACAAGTCCAGCTCACCCAGCCTTTTCTTACACGGTAAGTGCTCCAGCCCCCAGCCATCTTGGGACTGATTTTACATCATTGTTTGGACACGTGATGAACATACTAAACGATGTTGTACCAGGAACTGATCCTTGTGGGAATCTGCTGGAAATAGTTCCACTCGTTACTCTCACCACTTTGCAATCTGTCACTGAGCCAGTTTTTAGTTCTTCCAAAGTACATCCTTTTAATTCCATACAATGCATGCTTTTTAATCATACCAACATATGCCATGAAATGAAATGCTTTGGCAAGACCAAGTAAACTGCATTAGTGTGAATGGTGCTTTCTACCAGACTTTTCATCCTGCAAAAAGAGACTTTTTTTTAAAAGATCTGCTTTGCATTCAGCCACATGGATGCATGTAATGTGTCTGATTCTTTCAGGATAAAGCTTTAGTTAACTCTTCCCCCTATTTTCTTGGAACCCAGTCAGGTCAGCCTCCCTGTTGTTTACTCTTTCATCACTTTCAGCCAGTCAGAATATCTTGGGAGCTAAGGAAAAAAGGAGTTTCTCTGCTTTACTGACACTGAAGCTGTCCTGTGAGATCTTTGGATGCAACCCAAGAGGATGCTCCACCTTAAGGAGGTTCCTGCATCTTGCGAATCAGAAGGGAGCTCAGGGAACCAAAGTTATAAAGAATTGTATGGATTTTGCTTTAAAATATGAGGATGTTTTCAAAAAGCATTGATTTTGTAATCTCTTAGCAAAACAGAAGTGTGTCACAACACTTATAATACGGGCACTCAGGCAGAGCAGCCTTTCTCTCATTTATAGAAATCATATCCACTATAATGTTAGAAACAGCTTGAGGAGATTTTGAAAATCACTATTACCTGGAAAAAATAACACTTTTATGTTTGGGGGCTGGGGGGAGTGTTTATTATTTGGGTTTTTTTGCTTTTGATGTATTGCAATTAAAATGCAAATGTGTAAATCTGCTTCACATTAAATTGCTGAAAAGCTTTTTTCCTCTTTCATGAGATGAGGTTTCATTGTCAGTGAGGTATTATTGGATTTGTATCCAAGCTATTTTTAACAAATATCTCCTTTGAACGTGATAATACCAGCGAGGGTGGAAAAGCACTGATGCAACTCTGGAATTACATTACATCATATTATGTTGGTCATCCTCTTGAGCCTAGAGGGGAAGTATTTCTGTGACTACAAACACAGATAGAAAAATCAATTTGCTCTTTTTTTGTCAATTTGTTATAGGTACATGGCATATACTAAAAATGCAATTTGAGTTTAATTTTAGAGAGGAGAGTAATTAAAAACCAAGAAAAAAAAAAAACAAACAAGCAAGCAAGCAAAAATCCCCCAAATTCACCTTTTCCTCTAAATTTTCATAATTAGAGACAAATTTATATCAGATGAAGAATTTGGAGAAAAACCTTGTGCCCTTCTGTAACACAGAAGTTTTGCAGGAGTCTGTTGCAACACTTACACATGGGGCTTCTGTATTCTGTTTCATTTCAGGAGAAAATGTAGGGAGTGTATGCAAAAGGAGGAAGGAAGAGTGAATTTATCTAAGTTGGTTTCTCTGGGTCTGCAAACTGCAATGTATTCATCTGCAGGCACTATTTTTAGTAAGTTGTTATTTCACAGGGAAAAATACCAAAAATTTCCCCCATAGCTATTTTGTCTCAGTCAAGGCATCTTCACACCGCAGTCAGCTGGATAAGAAGACCATGGGGTAGGCCGTTTCCCCAAAAGTCTGTTATTATCCAAATTAAGGAGCTAGGAAGGTGACTAGGCTGTGACTAGGACTAGCTAGTTCTCCCTGAGGCTCTGCCCATATCTAACTCGCATACCCTGTAAGGAATTTTCCATGAGCTCTGCTTCTTTTTTCATGTCTTTTTAGACCATCTGTGTGGCAAAGCCAGCGTAGAGGCAGGCTGTTCTCACTACAGCATGATAAAAAGATTGGGAAGATACTGTGTTTTCGTGGGGGGGGGGGGGGGGGGGGGGGGGGGGG
>JAWMRA010000162.1:19300306-19343612 GCA_035584735.1 Pseudotriccus pelzelni
ATGTTAAAAATTTTGGGTAGATACTTTTTTTTCCTCCCCCCCCCCCCCCCCCCCGGTGTATTGAGGGCGAAGATACAGGTCAGCATTAACACAAATGAGACGCTAAGTTTCATGGTAAGAAACGTAAAAACAAACACCTAGTTTCCTTTTTCTGATGGATACAAGAAAAAAAATAGGAAACTGAGAGTACTGAAGGGCATTTTCATTTGTCAGTGCCCAACTTTTCAGATGGCTGAGGGCTTTGGCTTGGCAGCCACAGCAGGGAATACTTTCGGGGAGGTTCCTGTCTGAACGGCATGAAGAAGCTGCACCTTCTCTGACACTCAGATTCAGACCACCACTGTGCTGTCTTTATTTCAAGTGAGCTGGCCATTCAGTACTGTTGAGTAACCTTATGTTTTCAGATAGTGTTGTATGATCAGGAAGGGAAAAGACACTGCTTTCCCACTTAGCAGCACAAGTCAGAGAACTAACCAGGGTCTTTGCTAAGAAACTGCAGGTTTTGAAACACAGCACAGTTTTGGCTAATTATTAGGTTTCCTTCATGAAGTCTCTCTGCAATTCTTAGTTTTGACATAAAGTGGAGAAGAAATACTGAAACATTGTATGTCTATCTGAATTCCACTGGGCTCCTGGCTTTCCTGAAGCAAGGAAGTATAGGGCATCTCTGACTGGCAGCAGCTGAGTTCAAGCTCAAATAGGTGTAGAAAAACTTTTTCCTTTCCTTTTCAGTATTCTTGAGCCTTATTTGTCAAAGGGGAAAAAAACACGGTCACAGTCAAACTCTTAGGTTTGCATGTGCTGGCTCAGAATGCCAGACTGCTGAGTTTATAGCCAGGTACAGGTGAACTTGTAATCCTTGCAATTTCCTATTGGGGTTTACTCTTTTACTTTTTAATCCCTGTCTTTTAAGTGGGAAAAATTTTCACTGGTAACGTATATTGCATTTGTAAGCTCCTATCAGAAGTCCCTACCAGCTGACCTTGAGACTTGCACAGACTAAATATGTAAGAGCTTTAATCAAAAGTCGGTCAATCAATGTATCAGGAGCAAGAGAAAAACATATATTCTGAAAAGAACCAAAAATAAAGCACTGCCATATGTTTTGAACATTCATCCAGCACTATGAACAATATCCGTGTATTCTACATCCTACAATGGTCATTTAAATGTTGAGGTCTACTGCCATGTAGGCTTCTATTCCAGAAGCACAAACACAGGGACTTCATACACAGAAGTTGTAATATCACCTCCAGTAAAACCTGAAGAAAGGATTCCCAACAGTATGCATCCATGCTTCCCTCAGCTTCACCACTCAGATTTCTTGGAAAACTGTGTAGCTCAGTGCTGATGAGATTGGGAATCTCATCTGTTTTCTCTTAGGATTTTTAAGGGAGGGAGAGCACCACATTCTGTATCAACAATAAATTATTGATGAGAGGACAAAAGCATCTTCTCGTCAGCAATAAGTGTTTGGTAGAAGGACCTCTCAAGGCATTACAGTATCATTCACAGTAACACATACAGTGTTGAGATATATCTCCAGCCTGTTGAACCAAATTAATTAATTCCAAGTGAAACGTTAGACCTCTCGGTGCCACTTGATTGAGAAAGTCAACCCAACTACTAATTGCACTTTGCAAGTGCAGAGGACTTTCTACTTATGATCTGTACAACCAAGAACTAGTGTGGGAAAATGGTGGATTTTAACCTTAGGATGAAAAACGTGTAGACAAAGATATGAAAACATAAGGCCGTAGTGCCAGATTTGACTTTAACTGGCTGAACATTTTTTTTCAGACATGAGGAATAATCATGTGAAAGTGATTTTTCCAAAGACAGAATTTCTGGACAACCGCAGCATTAAAATGTTCAGATTTGAAAGTCTACCCTTTCTGTTTTGAATTTAGCATCAAGCACCTGCAAATACTTCTGTGGTTCCAGAGTCACTGCAGAATGCATGCTGGGATGCCTGCTTTTCTGATGCTGGAGGGAAACAGTCATAATGCATCTTCCTATGCTAGCTGTAAATTAACCAAAAAAAAGGTAACTTTTACATTTTGTATAAGATCATGAAAGTATAATCACATTTGTAATAATTTGACTTTACTGCTTAATTTTCCATTGATTTTTCAAAGAAGTACTTTTTTTTACTGCACTGCATAAGCAGTAGTGTACGTGTTCATTATGTTCTAGGGCAAGAAATGATTCTAGAAAATAGATGAAAGCAAATCCAATTTTGCTTTTATCTTTATTACAAGTTGGTAAATATTTAGGTATCAATCCAAGAAAAGTAGCAACCCTGCTGTCTGGATTCTCTTTACCTTTTAGCTGAAGCATGTCACCTAATCTTTCTAGAATTTACACCACCTGCACCTAAAGCCCATGTCCTGTATCAGAACTCTTGATATGTACATGAAAATAATGAGTGCATGTTTACTTGGTGGCTGGCTCTATGAAGACATTGAAGAAGTTGTCTTTATCCCCAGGTGCCAGAAGTCATTCATAAATAAAACTAGGGGAAAAAAAGTAATACCTTGAGTATGGGATTAAAATGTAATTTTATTTGCTTTTAATTACAGCTGTACATTTGAGAAGGGCACTTGTTAATCTCTTATCAAAGCATTCTGTTTTTCTTTGATCTTACTATAATTTATTGTCAGCAGTTGCCACAGGCATCTGTAATCCTGCTTAAAATCCCTCTATGCATTCCACTCTCTTCCAGGCTGGCCTTTTTCCATCCATTGTGGTGAACGTATTCTCCCTTATGTTTGTATGTGCATCTCTCAGTTGTCTCCACTGGTGTTGGTGGCACTTACATACACATGAATAGTCCTTTGAAGTGTATGTTTTCTTGTATTTTGCTTCACATGATCATTAATTAATATGATTATTTGCTACTCAGGAAGATCTGAGTTATCTATATATTAATGGAGCCTTTAGAATGTGGAAAAAAAAAGACAAACAGTTTCTTCATTGTTACTGTCTAAGAATAATGGCAGGGACATGTAGCAGCTTTCACAGAGTGATACAGTTTCACTGACATCTTTGTGACATTTTTATTTAGAGAAAGACGAAAATGGAAAGTTTCGAACATGTAAAACTTTGCAAACTCTGTCACTTGTAAATGCCAAGGTAACTGACCTTGGTAGTTTTGAAGCAACCCCATAGTTGTTTTGTACTTACACACAAAAGGCATTTTGCATCATGAACTGTCCCAAAATCACTGACTTGGCACAGAAGTACTCCAGCGAAGTGTACACTTCTGAAAATTGTATTTAATACACTCAGAGACTACAGTACCCATTTCTTACTGAAAATAAAACCAAGCACAGTGGACTGTAGCAATTACTTAGCTGTCAGAAACCACAAGGGAATCAGATACCAGCTTAGAAACAGAATCAGGTAACTTGCAGGCTCTTGGTCTGAGTCTACCTCCATGTTCAAAGTTACAGCTGGGTGGAATCAGTCCATGTGGTGCCTATAGATTTTTTTAAGTATAAGTCTGCAAATACAAAACTGAACAGATCTTAAACTTTTGTAATTCCAACATTTCATTCAAGCAAATAATTCAAAGGTTTTGGGGTGAAATGGTAAATTTTCCCTGTGCATTTCAGGATATTCTATCTATTTCTTTTTCTAGGTAGTATTCAGTTCATAACTTATATGAGTTGAAGTCTATTGCCTAAAATCAATAGTCTCCTGAGATGCCACAGATGAGTATGAAACTTCCTAACAATCAGCTCTTACCTTAAACTGGCTAAAACCCAGTTGGCTGAAGCTAATATGACCAAAACAGAATTGATGCTAACAGAAGAAACCCTTGAGCTATTCCATTGCTGTTTAAGAGCATCATCAGTTAAAAGCAGAAATCCCAAAATCATAAATTAGTCTACATCACCTTTTGAAAACCCAGTAATCATGAAATAGGTGCTACCTTCAGCATCTTTGCAGAACACTGTGCCATAGTTATTCTGGACTTGACACTGGTTGCCTCAGTTCACTTAAGATGAAAACCAACCATTACATCCTCTCTTTGACCAGCGCACAGCAAATTTATCTCACTTTTGTCCTGCCATCTGTGTGCTGCCAGCCAGTGAGACAGTTCATAAGGAACTGTCACGTGAAGCAGAGCATACAAATGAAAGCATTCCTAGATGCAATCAAATGACCACAAACATCACCACGTTGAAGTGCACAACTTGTCTCTGTGTCAAGGCATTTCACCTCTCTTTCAGGATGGTATTTTCCTGAGTCAACTAAACACAAAAATGCAACCACAAGATTTCCCAGCTGACAGGAAAAAGCTAGTAATACCAGTTCTGCTCACAGGAAAGAAAAGGGAAAAATTCACTAAGTGCTGATTGTTCTAAGCATAGCTCAGTCTCCACAATCATCTCTTCCCAACTTGCAAGGACATTGATCTGTGAGATTTTTGCTAGGCTGAACTAGTGCAGTGAACTCTGTGAGCTTAGCATACTTCCTACCTTATTAAGATGGCTTGAGCATGATAGCTGCTAACAGTATCTTTTAAAAAATGACGGGAGGTATTTATTACTTATAATAGTCGTGAGTGAAAAAGAGGAGCCAAGTAACTGTTAGACGCGTCAGTCAGAAGTGGACAAACTCAGCTACTCCAAGGACTGAACGTGGAGCTGCAAACACACTTCCTGATCACAGCAAGTGCAACACCACCTCCACAGCCTTTGCAGTTGCAGGTTCATGGAGCCACTAAGTCCAGGAAAAACATGTGGGGTCAGAAGCTTGCGGAGTTTTGGCTGAGGACTAATAACCGCAGCAGCTGCTGACTCCCCCTTCTACTCTGCCTGCTCAGGGAACACAAGACCTTCGCACTAGAAACTACTCCCAGCTGCAGGTGGTAGATATTCATGACAAATGTCTAATGGCTAAAACTGTGTGTTGTGGACAGTGTCACCTTTCATGTCATATGGGGACAATTGTGTATTCTCCACTGTGGCTGGGATACTGAGCTGTCATCCTAACGTCATCTGGAGCTGTACTCCTAGACCACAAACTGCTGCCACTGAGAAGTGAGTTCTAACTGCTGCTGATGCCTTCTAAGTATCAAGTTACTGTTTTCTACCACTTCAGATATACCGGGACTGAGTAGCTGCCACTGTGTCTCACTGCAAGAGAGAAAGTGTAACTGTAGTAGCCCTGTCTATGAATTGCATTTGAATCAGATTCAATTCCAGGTTACAGCAGGACAAGGGACATGCGTATCCTGTTCCATAGGGCTTGCAAGTTTGTGCTTGCAAAGGCAGTGTGCCTTTTGTGCTGATGTCTGGTATCATCAGAAGAAAACACATGGAGGATGTATTCTGTTGATGAATGAGCTGCTACCGACCAACCTGAGATTTCCACTGGATTACTCTGCAATTCCTTTCTTCAAGTAATCTTGAGTCAGTATTCTGGGGAAAACATGCCTTTCTGCTGATTTACACTGTAGAACTAACCTGAAATAATATTTTTCATTAATCAATTAATTTTCTGAGTCACAGAATTCTGCAATTTTACTAAAATTTTGTTAACATACAATGAGATGCTGCAAACAGCCTGAGGAGCTGTAAAGCACACAGAGAAACTACTATACTGTGTAGGGGTGCAGCGCTGGGCAGTGACCAGCAGTGCAATGCATCCCACACATGGAGCTGTTAGGGACACACACTGCACCAGCTCTTTGTAGGCTCCAGTGCCTTTAAGGCACTTCAGTCCAGACACAAGGGGGGTGGCACAGTTGATCTGGTCATGTGTCATGTCCAGACACATCTTGAATATGTTGGACTTAGTGAAAATATTTGGAACAATTCTGTTGTGTGCACAACAACAACTTCGCTGTTCAACAGCCAAATAACCAGAGATTTCCTCTTGGAGTAGATTGCACATTGCTACCCCAAGTGTCAGTAGAATCGGTTCATCTGATAATCATGTGTGATCGTCTGTCTTTTTCCAGCTCTAAATCTAGATTTGATGGACAGAGCTTTGAAATTAAGGCCGAAAGCTCACCCAAAAGAGAAGGAAACATCACCAGCTTTCTTTGCTTCGTAAGAGAAAAAAACACTAGAGCCCAGTTCCTCTCCTGTGGAAGGACAGGACACATTGCATTAGACACTACCAATCTTTAACAGATTCTGGGGTTATTTTTAAAATTACAAAAACAAATACATGAGCTCTTTCTTGTTTACAAGACAAATGTTGTCACAAAATAAATCCAGCAACAAAGGGGAGTGGCAGAGAAAGATAGATAGCCTTTGGTTTCACTAACAGTCTAGTCAGATGAAAATATCTCCCCTATGTCTGACCCTCAGGGTGTGTTGCTGGTCAAGTGAAGCCAAGTTGCATAATGTTCAGCCAAGAGAGAACCAATTTTGGGCTGATGTGCTGATGGTGAGTTACTAGAGCATATTTATGTGTATAGACTCAGTTTAAGGAATCACTGCAATATTTGCTATCAAGTAGGGAAATGGCCTCATCCTAAAATGTGTGAAATCACTTGCCCAGTGCTGAATCACTAGACTCCTGTGGGAGTTAATCAGAGCTGAGAGCTTTTGATATCTTAGGGTGTACTTCATATGGAGTGTGATGCAGAGGATATTGCTTCTCAAATGCTGACAATCCCTCCTTTTCCCCTACAGTTTAATTCTAGGATTTGGAACTGAAATGAGAATTTTTTGTCCCCTGTTGTCATCACACACATAAATTAATGTTTAATTGCTATGGAGAGATGAGAGGTAGAAGTCCTTTTTGAGTAATTTTTCCATAGCTAAAATTACTTCTTCATGCAAAGCAGAAAAACAGTGTCTGTCCCAAGGGAAAACTAAAAGTTAGCAGAACTTGAGTCAGTAATGCCACTTCCCCTTCCTCTGATGTGCACCCTGTCTCTTGACATGTACGAATTTAATCTTTCACTTTATAATGAAGTGAAAGCATAAGGTTTCTTAACATTTGCAAGAATGTTGTCTGTGGTTTGACTTGGGTTTTAGTTCTGTTGTTGAAGAAAATTATCCTAGAAAACTGGTGAATTCAATTTATCATTTGATTGATCTGTATTTCTAAATTCACTTATACTTGTTGCAAAAAAGTATCAAATATTTTAAAGAGCATTTCTGCTCAAACTCAGTCTCTTAACTGGATGCCAAGAAATAATCAGTTTACATAAAATGATGCACTTGAGAAGGAAAAAAATTAGCCCTAATGATTAGCAAATTTAGCAAGTTGTTCAGAGTTCAAATTTATAGGTTTTGGCTGTCATGTACATGAACAGAATCTTTCCTAGTACCTCTGACGGTGGCGTTGTGTCTGCACTTATGAGTGTCATAAACAGATTGTACCGAATCCATTCACAATCACATTTCTTATATTTGCACACACACTACGATTCATCATGAATGCCAGTATACTAAAAATAACAGGAATGGCTATTAATTATATTAAGTGCAAGTGTAGACATTGCTCTTTGCTACATCTCTACTATCCTTTCAGTGTTTCTTTTACACCCTTTCTAACAAGACAGTGAAAGTGAATCTCTAATCCATAAACTCTAATCTCTGATACTACATTCTAACATACTAAGCTGTTCTTGAAATAAAGCCCTCTAGTTTCCTATCTCATTTGTATTCTCCCACCCACATATTTGGAAGCTTTTGAGGCATAGTTTGTTGTTCATACCACAACACAGAAGACAACTATCCATGGGGCTGCAGAATTGTGTGGCACTAAGTTACATAAGGTAGGAATTTATAAATCACAAGATACTTCTCTATGATAATATGATTTAATGTAATTTATTCACATTCATACCATATCTTCTTAAAGCAATTAAAAACACTTCTATTTGCTGACCATTGCATTTTCAATTAATGGTATAATAGTTTATTAGAATACTAGGAGGTATTTAGCAAGTAAGTTATTTTTAACCACAGAAATGCGCGTTATAACTCACAAACAATTAAAATTACAACAATATTTGTAAAAAATCATTAACTTATTCTTCTTTTGTTTTAGATTCCAGCCACCCCTGCACTCTGCTAGCAAGCTGTGCTGAACTAGCAGGTGTTTCTACTAAGGACCACAGACCAGCTGAGCCTCTCCAGGTACCTCATAAGAGAGGAGACCAGACCACCTCCAAGGGGGAAAGCAAGCAGAAGTGCAGCAGCTTTGAGTGATAACAGACTGCCTTCTAGTCCTGAACTGAAGTAAGTGCTGCCTATATTTTGGGCTCTAGGGAGATCTGCTTGCTTCCTTTACAGTAATACGCTGTAGCCTCTTTACTGTGTTTGTGTTTAATTGTCAGATGTAATGGTGCCTCAAAGGAGTTGTGTTTTGAGATTATTTTCTTTGTGATCTGAGATGTTCAGACTTCTGTTCGTGTGTTTGGAATCTGTTCTTTAATTAGCTGCCTTTCCCCGGGGGTACTGACCAAAACAGAAGGAAAAAGTGGTGTAAAAACTTCACAAACTTCTGTGACTCTGTAACTCTAAGCTTCTTGCCTTGCTTCTAAGAGTTTCCTAATGTCTATGACGGAAAATAATTCAGAGGAGAGGATTGGTAGAACACCTGTTTCTTGTAGAGCAGTAAGAAAGGAGATAAGATGTGACTAGAAACCTTCAGTTTGAGTGATGGACTACTTGTCAGTCTTCTGCAGGAGCAGTTTTTTTCAGTGGGATGAAAGAGGGGGAAAAAAAGGCCACTTTTGCTTTTTTGATCAATCTGCATTTCTCTACTACAGCCTTCCAGTTCCTTGTTTGAAGAAAAAAAATCTTGCACGTTCAGATGGTCACTCTAACACTTGCAAAAAAAAAAAATTCCTACTCACCCTTGAAAACCTACTATAAATCTGAGTTCATTACATGCCTTGTTCCCTCTTTGATCCCAGTTGCCACCCTCAGGCTACAGAAGAGATGAACTAAGAAACCACTGAGGCATGGGGACTACCCTGAGACATACTACTTATTTCAATATATTTATGGAAATCACTGCCAAGTATTCCAGGGGAGGGGGAAAGAAATGGGTGTGGGATGTTTGTGTTGAAGTGTTCACACAGCCTCCATATGCGGAGAAGTACCTGTGTTTGGCCGGAGTGGGGCACAGAGGAGCTCAACAGCTGCCACACGTAGCCTCTGCTCCAAGGGGTTCATCTCAACTCATGGTAAAGCGTTGCTGAGTCCTGAAGGCAGCAGGTTCCTCTGTTTCTGGTACATTGTGGAAGGGCAGTGGTTGTTACTGAAAAGTGCCTGCTGGCATCAAGCTGTGTTTAGACTGGGAGTACTCCAATACTCACCTTAATGCTTATTCATAGGTATTAAGGAGTGTGAAAACCATGTTTAGTTGAGTTGCCAAACAACATATGCAAAGAAACTTTATTTTTGTAGGTGTTTTCCCTTTTGGTCTTGCTGTTTCACCAGAGTTGGAGGGATCTCCGGCAGCTTTTAAGTCTCTGCCTCTCTGCAACCACCAGCAGGTGGTTGTCAAAAACCTAATTTTATCATTGACTTTTCTGAGTAATTACAGGCCTATAGATGGGAAAGGGTACTGTCTGCCTTGTATCCATGATGATGCACTGTGACTTACTTTCTCCCTGAAAAGTTTAAAAACACTATGAATGATGTTTTGTACCTCTTGTGCCTGAATCCTGTCACTTGCATGGCACCCAGAGCAGGTGAGCTGGATGACTAAATTGTGTTTGGCTGCAGGTAACAGCCAGAGCCTTCTGGTGACTCTCCAGCTTTGCTAACACCCCTGCTAACTCTCTCCACAGCTCCTTGTTACAGGCACTCTCAGTGCAGACGTTAATTGTTCCTTCCCCTGTTCCCCAGCAGCAGTGAGGCTGCAGAGGAATAATGCACAACAAATAGTTTGACTCATAGACACCTTTAGCCTCTCTACTCAGCAAGGAGACCTGCATTTGCACATCAGCTTACGGAGGAATGATTTCCATAGCAACAGCAAGAATATGTGGGATAGTATGAATACTGCCTTGGAGAGCATATAAAGCACCTTCTTAAGAAATAACTGACTGCACGGGCTCTGAAAAAACACTCGCAGTTGGCTATGTGGAGGCAGTGTTGTGTAAGTTTTTTTTTTGTTGTGGCAAAAAAGAATTCATGTTTTGTTTTAGACAACATTACTTTTTTTAAAAGGCATTCCAGTGTACAGAGAATGGGGGACTTCTGCTTTGTGTAAACTGTTAGTGGATGCAGAGACCATGGAAAGATCCACTGTGATTCTTCAGTAGCACAGTGAATTAGTAGTCTTAGTGAAGATCTAAAGGGAAGTTACCTGAGGCGAGCATCAAGGGGGAGAGAAGAAGGACAGCTCAGTTGATTGAGGGGGCAGGGGAGCAGGATCAGGTGATAGTCCCTTTAAATAACAGGTTTTATGGTCATGACCAAGGGGCAGGCTTTCTGTTATCAGAAGACTGGGAGGTGATGTAGTACTTGGGGATGCAGAGCAGCAAGGCAGGAAATATGCATGAAGGAATGATAAGTTTAATTCTTGATGACATGTGTATGACTTTCTCTTGCTGCTGTTGTTTTCCTGATTCTCTTCCTATTTGTTCTTGAGAGATTTTTGTTGCACAGCTCCATATAGCCACAAAGCAGAGGAATATCTGAACACCTCCACAAGGCTTCTCTGGGGAATATGGTCAGACAAGTGTGTTGATTCCTACAGGTTCAGATGTGTTATTGCTTCAGGAGGGTTGGCCCTTTCCTTGCTGATCCTTTCATGAGCTTCAGGGAAATGTGTCCTTGGGCACACACCTGCATCAAGCTCTGCAGTGCCAGCACTGATTACTTGGGTACAAACAGCTCTGTCTTTCTGAATGGCATGAGACTGGAAGGAATTGCTTCAACTCGTTATGTGTGGAATGAATAAAAGTAACAATGATGGTTTCGTCACTTCCTTAGTAAGGTGGTATCTAACCCACAATGTGTGCTATACTGCAGCACGAGTATCTTAAACAGTTCTGGGAAGGGAAAATTTTCTTCATGTTTCAGACGTTACTAAGTTTAACAGTGAAAACCATTGTAAATCTTGAATCCTATGCTTAAGTTGGATGCTGCAGAAAAGCTCCATGTGCCATACAATTCCTGCCTCTTCCATACATTAAGACATCTGGATGAGTTTTCACAGCCCATCTTACTCGATCTTTTTCTCCACCTTTTGACAAATGATTACTATTCCTCAACAGATTTACTTACTGACTTTACTTATTGACTAGCTAATATTATTTTTCTTATTCCCTAGCCTGAAGGCTTCTGTGCACTCTGTTTCTAGAGTTCTGTAACTGCATGCAAATTCAGCAGCCACAGTGAGGGACTTGGGAACACACCCAGCGTGGAGGATAGAAGACATGCATGGTTTTGTCTGCTCGGTACTTAATAGTGAGAAGGCCAGTGTGGGGACAGTGACCACTGGCTTTGCCCCTGTGTGGACATTGTGTGCCTGTAAAGCAGCAGCTGGAGGACTAGCTGAGCCCTCGAATTTGCAAATTCCCTTTGGAAATATGTGTGATCCAGCTCTGGCACTTTTCCTGAGAAGGGATCCTAAACCTGTATCTTCATAAGTGAGCAAAGAGCAGGGCTGTGGAATTTCTTCAGGCAATGGAGCTGGAAATGGAAATGGCAAGCCCTGCCTGTAGAGATCAATAATGGTGGGTTATCCCACAGTGTCTGCTACTGTGGGATTTAGATCTCAGGAACAAAGCAAGCTATTTTCTTTTAATGAGTATCGTGTACTTCCAGCTTATTCTTTAATAGGATTAAACAGTCTCAGTGTGGCCTTGGCAGGATTTCACATACCCTAGGGCAGGAGAGTCTAGACTCCCTGTCTGCCCCAGGCATCCTCACCCCCTTGATCCTGGCATGTGAGGAGCACGGTTCTGTGGGCACCCTGGCAGGTATGGTGTGGCTGAATCCAGCCCTAACACACACTACCTTAATCTGGGATCAGGTTATTGCCTGTATAAGAAGCAGGTTATTACCTGCTAACTTGAATTTTAAAAAGGCAAAGAATGAGCTGGAAAACTGCATTCAATGATGGCAATATTATATTAAGGGATACATCTCTCTGAAGAGAATTGGGCAGGAACCACAAGTAGTTCAATGCCATCTCCCTCTGCAAGAATCTTTCCCTCCTGCCTCTTTTTTCATCTTTTGTCTTCTGCACATGACTTGGTCCTATATAGACATGTGACATCTAACACAGTGTGATCATCTGAGAGTGTCCTTGCTCCTAGGGTTGCTTATTCCAGGCTGATGTATTGCAAAGGAGGTTGAGAGTCTGAACCAGTGTGGAATAACAGTCACGTGCTGCTTGGATATGGAAGTTATAGACCCACATTTCAATGCCTGCCCAGCAGAAATTGTGGGGGACGTGCACTTTCAGGATGGAGATCTCTTCTTGCTGGTGTCTCTGAAGGCAGTTCTGTGGAAGCAAGTTCCAATTAAAATGAAAGACTGTAGAAGACCAACACTGGAAGCTTTTTTTGTTTTATCCCATGCATCTCTTTTCTTCACGGCAGCACAAGGCTATAAAATAAGATACCTCTTTTCCAGAAATGAATAAATCAGATGGCATTGCCATGTATACTGAATGGAGAACAAAATGGCAAGAGCAGCTTGTAATAAAGCTCCTTTTATTGAAGCAGTAAGGGCCCCCATGACCTTCCATCTAGCCTTTAACAAAGTGATTCAGCTTGGCAGCACTAGCAACAAGGAGTAGATAGCTTTAGTTATTTTGTTAGAGGAAAAACACATTAAATACAGCCTTGGATTGATCAGGTATTGGCTCCTGAAATAAGTGTGACAAAGCCTTCACTTCTCTAAGTCTCATTAAAAGCATATGCCTTGAAAAGAAAGCATCTTCTGCTTTTAACACTGCCCCTCTCTGCCATCTTTCTGGGGAGGCACTTTTAGAGTGGAGCTGAACAAGGAAATTCAGAGCCTTACCAGAGGTTGCAGGGTGAGGCTCTGGCAGAAATGGGAGGATGCAGCTCTCTGTTACCTTAACTGAGTTCTCACTTCTCACAGTTGTTTGTAAGTCAAAATCAGTGCTTTGAAGGCTTGCAGTGGAAAGCTCTGCAGCTGAATGGGATATTGAACTCTTTCTTACATAAATGGCATCAGGAAATAGAGACACCCTCACCCCATTTTCATTTAGTTGCTTCTCTACCATCTTCTCCTAACATAGGAGCTTCCATGAGAACAATCTGGTGGTAATCTGCTTACTTAAAACATGCCGGTGAAAAGCCACTTACGAGTCACTGGAGTAGATGGAGCAAGATAAGCAGGGGAATGAACTGAACACACTTATGAAATAGGCAAGCAAAGCCAGTGCTTCCATGATGGTGAGAGTGAACCTCCTGTGGAGAAAGTCGGAGTAGAAGAATGGTGGGGAGAAATGAATGTGACAAGCTGCAGAAATCAGTGTAACTGCTCAGGGATCCTTGTGGATAATGAGAGGTAAGAACACTACAGAAGTGTGCTTCCCCTGTGGAGAATGACAACACATGCTGTTTGGCGGGGGGAGGGGGGTTGTTTCTTGTGCAGCAGGAGTTCATGCCAGCTGATGGACTCTCACCTGAGGAAGCTGATTTGACAGACCAGTGCGGCCCTCTGAAATCAGCCATCCTTCTGCCTGACTGTAGTCCTTTGGGGTCTGACTTCCTGAGGGCAAACCACTGGTCTACACAGAGACTTGCATCTTATGTGGCCTCTTTGATAGCTCCCTTGGTAGGAGCTCAGCTGCAGACCTGGTATCCTTGTGGGACTTCATCAAAGCAAGACCCACATTCTAGACTTCCAAGTGAAGAGAGTTCAGAGAAACTCTTGTGTTCCACATGAAATGTAATAGCCAGAACCAGAGGAAGAGAGAAAAGGGGATCTGTTTTGCTTTTACTGCTTAAGTAAACTTACTCAGCAGCTCTAGGGAAGGAGACGTTTATTGGTGCAACTGGTTGTACATCTTGAAGGCTTGTAGAAAGCATATTGGTGATCTCACTTCTGAAAAGAAGTAGCTGAGCAATTATGGAACTGATTCTTACTGATCTGCATCTCATGTAGGTACTCGCTTATTGATTATGCCTATTGACTAAGTATCCTCATTTCATGGCAACAGGGTGGTGATATTCATTCTCTTGTTTCCCTACCAGAAACTGAACTATTACTTTCCAAACAGTCTCTGAATCTATCCTCAGTTTTGACCACTGAAGGCATAAGCCTCAGCTTTCATCCTTGACAGGTCCTACACAGCTCTGGATTTAAACCAGGAAATTCTGCAGGTCTGTACTCAAAACCATACAGTATTGCTTGGTACTTTAATTATCTGCTGCTGTAGGTTGTGCCTGCAGACATCTGGAGTTCAGATTCAATCATCTGCAGAAGATGGCTTAAAGGGTATCTTAGAAAAGTAGGTGCCCTGTGGTGCTTCTGTGTAAAGCAGAAACATAGGACAAATGGCTTTGGGAGGGAGGAACCAGATCAGTTTAACTTGAAAACTCTTTAGTGAGTGAAAACTTCACCTCAATGCAAGGAAAATATGCTTAAAGCTGAGGAGTTTAGAGGGTAAGTGGATTTTAGCAGTTGTGCTGAAAAATGTGTGTGACTCAGTGTTGGGGAGTGGCCAAGGTCTGCTGATGTTAGCTTCCCGGGGCAGAAAAACTGAAGTCCTACCCCTGCTGGGCTCTGCAGAGATTCTGGGGAGAGAAGAGCACAAGCAGGAGGGCCCTTCATACCAACAAGCAGTGAAAGAGGGAAAGGAACTTCTGTTTAATAGCATGCTGGAGAAAATGGCTCAGGTTTTCCCAGAGCAGCACTGAAGTGTTAACAGTGCTTGGTTGGCAGCAGCTGGGGACGACAAGTTTATTCAGCCTTGTCCTCTGGTACAACAATGGGTGTCCTGTGAACAAAATATCTCAATGCACCGCATAGCAAGCAAGACCTCTCCAACATCAGCTCTTGGAGGGTGGGTTGGTTGTCATGCCACGCCCATACTTTACATGATGATGCTTCTGTAAGCTTCTGCAGACTCTCATTTTTAACATGTAAAACTCCTAGTAGCTAGCTCCGGAGTGTTTTGGAAATTGAATGGGGGTCATGTCTTGTATTGGAAGCAGATGCAAATTACCCTTATTTTGTTCTCAAAGGGTATATTTGTTTCATGAGACAGTGCATGGTGAACTGCTCCCCGCACACTTGGCAATTGCTGGCTATTCTCTGCGTTTCATGTGGGGCAGTTTGGTGCAGCATGACCATTCCCCTGGGCTCCAGAAGCAGTGGAGCTGTCTGGAGGGCTTCAGGCAGCACACTGGCTGCCCTGGGCACTGCCCTGTGTGGATGTTGCTTCTGTAGCAAAGCTCACCTGACTCTACACACCTTCACTGTCTCTCAGCACTACAGACACCAGCAGAGCGGGCACAGAGGTAGCTCCTGTGACTTTGCCACAGAGCAGTTATGTCTGTAACACCTTTAGCAATGGTAGCACTGGACAAGGATTGTCTCTTTAGACTCTGTCTAAAGAGTCTGAGATTCCTTCAAATAACCTGTTGCTCACTCCTCTACTCTGCTGTCATCCCGTTGTTGTCAGCCAGGCCTGCAGGTCTCTCACAGTCAGTAAGTGCACTTGCACGTGCAAGTCTGGAAAGGAGATGAATCTTTGCTGGGACATTCTCCAGAACAGTGAAACATGTTCTCCTGCGAGCTAGAGATTGTTGTAGCTTTCAACAAAACAAATCCCAAGAACAAGTTCCATATCATCCAAACTACAGCAGAACCATAGTAGGATGTATGTTCTCAGGGGGAGAAAAGCTACTAAAGCAAAGTACTCTGCTGCATGTGCTTGGGGGATGGGGGTGGGGAGGGTGAGGAGCAGAGATTGGAACAAACAGCATGCGACAGACCTTAGCTGTGTTTTCTTATGCCAGGTTGGAAGACACTCAGAAGATAAGCTAAGTGTAGGAACCTGGACAGGGCAGTGCTGAAGAGATTTCCATGGATCACTGTGCTTTGGTTACTGGGGCATTAAGCAGACTGCTTCAGTGCTTTTAGAAATTTAATAAAGTGGGTAACAGTTGATCCAACACTGAAAGTTAAATGAGATTTCTCAAGAGTGTCATATCTTGGATGGACATGGAGAGGATCTGGGTCAAGGACATCAGCTGTACAAAGCACACCTCCAAGTGCTACCTCAAGATGACCAGTGTGGTTTGCTATCTGGCATTGTTTCCCAAAATAAAGCACTCACCTATGCCCTATTTAAATGAGGTTTAAATGTGGTAAAAAAGGAAAATGTGGAGAGGAGAAAACTTTCTTTTGAAGACTATGCTTGTGAAGACTATGGTGAGCAGATGTCTAGAATGAAAGGGGAGAGAAGAAGAGAGGAGGTACAATAGCTATAAAAATATAAGGTGGCTACTCATGATGCAAAAGTGTGGTGTGTTTTTGGGTTTTTTAAGGTTTCCCTCAACCTGCTTGTAAGACCTATTGATTCATCATCATAAGGATGGGTGATTTAAAGCAGTGAATTACTGGCTATGGAAATACTTACCTTAGAGTCTTCATAAAAAATTTCGCTTGTCCATATTTCTGTAGTCAGAAAAACTCATCTTGTTCTTTCTGATTTTTTTTATCTCATGATATTACAGGGGTTTTGATAACCTGGCATAGACTAGATGTGGTAGGAGAAATGACCATGGCATAGAGGAACTTTCTGTGGATGGTAGAGATACAGTAAGAAAGTGTTGAACTTGTACAAACTGGCCCATGAAGAATTAGTGGAGAATTGCCAGTTATAAGGTACCCCTTAACATTCATTTTAAGGAAACTATAAGCAACTTTTTGGGATAAAACTTTCCATGCTGATATCTTGAGACAAATCCTCCTAGGAATTTTTCTCATTTTCAAGAGACAGGCTTCAGAGCTGAGAGGATACAAGGATTTGCAATGTGGAAAACACTCTGGCAATTTATTCTAGGAGAAAATGTTTTGAAATTGTATGTCTTGTGTCAGAGTCATTCCATAATGAACCAAATCTGTGCTTTTATACTTACCATACAATGAAAATAGCAAAAAAAAATGTTCACTTATATGCTGGAAAATACAAGTGTGATGCACAGCTACTTAGTACTCTGAGCACTCATGTTGTCACAGTGCCATCCTTCCTGTGGCACTGCTTCAGTCTGGATGTCTACAGTCTTCTTGTGGCTGACTGAGACATAGTAATGATCAGCTCAATCTTACATATATCCCATGATTCCAGATTGTTTTCTCAGCTTAATAGTCAATATCCATGTGGAAAAATTTCTGTGCTTTACCTCCAGCTCATGCTTTTGCAGAAGGCTGTACTGATGTGGCAGCCTGACTCCTTCAATTCAGTGGAGTTTAATTGTTGCTGAGATACAGCAACCAATACTAGGCTTCAAGTGGGCACCGCTGCGTGGATTATGGAGTGCCCTCTTTGACTCCAATGGTAATTACTGGTGATCTTGTAATAAAGCTCCCTTGATACTATCATGTGAATAAGCTGTGGTATTAAAATTGCAGCACTCATCAGAATGATGATAAAAACGTTCATATGCTTGTCCCAATTTGTTAGCCCCTGAGTAAGATGGAATAAAACTTCTTCCTGTCAACCACTGAGTCTCTGCAAGAGCAATCCCAGTACTTCCTGTTGCAGTAAAAAGCAGTTTTGTTTGTTTTCAGGGCAAGTTAAAAGTAATTTTTTTGGTAATGACATGGAGCTATCAAAATAACCCAATTCAAGGTAGTCAGAAGCTTGGGAGCCACCTCTAGTCTAAAACAAATGGAGAAGTCATAAAAGGGCTAAGATAATCACAGGATATGACCTGCAGGGTGCTCTAATCAGCTTTGGATTACCTTTTTTTCTTTAAAACAACTTTATCATTAATGTAAACATATAAATGTTACTCTTTGGCTTTTCCTTCTAGATTTTCTTGTTTATTTCTTAAATATAACAGAGAAGGTGTTTGTCTCCTATTTCAAATAATTTCTTACTTTCTTCTGCTCTGGTTTTAAAATCCTGAGGATAAGCCTTCCCTGAAGACTCTGGTTTTCCAATTTTCAATAATTCCAAGTTCACCCAGCTTAAGCTTATTCTTCTCCTTGTGCCTTTATTGCTCTTGCTTTAGGTTCTGCTACTGCACATATGGCAGTTTCGCTTTGATTGCTTTCCATTTTCTCCTCTGCCTACAGGAAATTTCATATAGCAGTCACCCAGTTATTCATTCCTTTTTGATCCTTGCTCTGCTACAATTTGGAGTCTTAATGTCTTCTCTCCACCACTGTCTCTCTCAAACCTAAATCCAAATCACAGAATATCACCTGTAAATAAAGAACAGTGTATTCTTTCTCTCTTGCAGTCCCTCAGATCTTAAATATCCACTAGGATGGATTCTTATTAGTTATCTTAATTTCATGCTGGTTTGCTCTTGAGATCTTCCTGAGAAGTTTCCTTTGGCTTGCTACTGTCACCATTTCTAAGCTGGACCCCAAAACCACCTTGGTCAATCTCACACAGGGGCTTTTTGCAAAGTGGGGTCCTCCACCTGCAGGGATGACACTTCCAGCCTCAGGCTGCTGCAGGGTGCCTTGGGAAGCAGAGCCTCCTTCAGTGGCTCCAAAGTCCCTTGGTGTCTCTGGTAATAGGACTGATAAGGGGTTTTTTAATATATTGTCTTTCCAAACCGAAAACATTGATTCACTAAAAAAGACTCATCTTTTAATGGAAATTTTCTCCTCTTCAAATTCTTATAACTACCAGAATACAGAAACAGAGCAGCAAATAGCTACTGCTTAGGATGTTTTCCCTGGAGAAAGAGAAGCAAGTTCAAAGCTCTTGTCAGAATAGGATGTGGTAAGGTTGTGAACCCAGGTATATGGTGTCTCAAGTAAGTTCCTGAATTATTACAGGATAGAAATTTGATACCTGTTTACCAAGCACTTTCCTCTTTTCTTCATTCTTTGGGGATTTATATAACAAAACAGTGGAATCGTTTCTCCATAAAACTCCATTAACCTTATGCTAAGTTTCTGTTTTTGAACTGTATATTTGATTTGTCATATGTGGAGGTTTGCTTAGGGAGGTCTTGGCTGGCACTTGTTAAATCTGTTTGCAGATTACTAAATCCTCTTGCATAAGAGGACATTTGTGTAGCCGGGGGCCATGCAAATACCTAGATAAGTGCTCATGTGGGTCAATTTCTTCTAATAGCTTTTTCTTTATGAGCAAGTAACAGTTGTTTTCCTGCCAGAGAAAAGTATTGCAATAAACATAAAATACAAAACCATGAATAATTGGAAGTACTTCTATCAATTAAAAATACTTCTGAAGAGAAATGTAAAGCATTTAATAATATTTACATGTGATGCTTGGCATTCATTCCTGAAGTGTTGATACAAGGTTCCAGCAGGAACAGATAACTGTTAGGAAGATAGTTTATTCTACTGATGCATGCTTGGCTATCTGCTGAGCTTTCTTAGGAAAGGGAGATGTTCCAAGCTGGGGGTATTTCTTCCATAAACTAAATTGAAAAAGTTTTTTCCTGTTTTTAACCCTGCATAAATGAGCAGAAAAATAGTAAGTGATAAGCGGATGTTCCAACTTGGATACTGTACAAACTTGCAGAGCTGAGCAGACAAGAATGAAAACTATCACAGTGGAAAACAAAGAGAAAAATGGACAACTAAAAATTAAGTGTGACATAGTCCTGAAAATGAAATATTTTTCTACATTTTCTGTTGCTGTGACTGCACCATGCATCTATCACATTCCTTATTATATGTGTTAGGGAGAAGAGGGAGCATAAACTAAAACAACCTAAAATGCATGCTTTGCCTAAGTAATTAAATCGCATTTCACTGCTCTGATGACTCCCTAGACTCAGCCTTTTACTTCCTGGAAGCGTTCTCTTTTTTTCCTGTGTGATCTCACAATCCTCTGCTGCACCAATCCATTACTGCTTCTGCAGCCACATATAGTTCCAGACTTTTGAATTTGCTCTCACTTGAACCTGATGCACATAATAACCATGCCTCCCTCACTAAGGCGTAACACTTGGCTGACAGCTGGCTAAGCCCCTCAAATAAGGCCTTGGGCACTGCAACATGAATTCTTGGCTGAAGCTTTCTGGTACAAAAGTAATGCAAATAAATAACTTGATGTTATCATGGTGATCTGTGTTTTGCTTTAGAAGTCAGCCTTTTCAGGAAGTCAACAAGTGAAGCATAAAATTACAGATGTAAACTTGTTCTAATGATCTCTGTTGCTTATTGTTCTTATGTAGTTGTTTGGCCATGTGCAAAAGGATGAGAGGAAAGGACTTGTCCTTCAGTAAGGGGAGTAATTGACTTCCAGTGCACAAAGGACAGTCATTGCAACAGTCTCAAAAGAATAATAATGCTGGCAAGCAAGCAACAGAGCTGTGTTATCATTATACCCCTTGAATTCTAGTTACTCAGGGTTTACTCTGCCTTCTACCTGTGATGGTTTATTGGTGCTCATTAGTGCATCTGTTTACTGCTGGCAATAAAAACATGGAAGAGGATTTGGGTCAAAAGACATAGCAGCTGCAATAAAATTACCAACAGATTAATCAACAGGTGCCTCACCTCTGTAGGACTGAGTTGTGGTCAAACCCCTGCTAGTTCTACAGGCTGGGGAGAAAATAGGATCTGAATCAGCTGCTAAAAGCATCTTCTTTGTTTTCCAAACTCAGAATAATTACCACTCATCCCAATTTAATTTGCAGTAAAAAAGCCCTAGTACTGCATAACAGCACCAACACCATTTCTTTTCACAGTGACTGATAAATTCTCTTGTACTCCAAACTTCCTTTTTAATTTTAGGCAGCTTTTGATCTTCCAAAAGTGTTCTTCTAGCCTTACATTTGAACAAGTTTATACAAATAAACTTCATTAAAGTAGCACAGTAAATTTCAGAAAAACACTAAATTCTGGAGTTTAGTTAAATCAGCATCCTGATTCTGAAAGGACAGCTTTCAAGGATAAGAGATTTCATACAACCCTTGATAAATAATGTTTCTGCCAATAAAACTTGGGTTGTGAAAATAATTCTTTACTTCCCCTTTCACCAATTATTTAAAAATAACCTTTTTTGTGAAAAAAGTGTCAATGACATTTTAACAACTTCTTTTCTGCTGTTGATTATCCAAACATTTAATCCTCATTTAACTCCACACGTGTCGCTGACAGTGGAGGAGTACCCAGTCTCCTGAAGATCCAGGAGGCTGAAATAAGTTCTACAACTAAGATTGCTTAAAGGATAACTCAAGTTTACATGCATAAATTGCACATGTTCTTTTTCTCTGACAGATGCAGCTTTTCCTATGATTGAGCCTATGAAGCATCAACAAAAATCTCCTCAAAGCTAGAAACAAGATGAGGGAGTGACTTGCAGTTCAAGTTGCCTAAATTAACAGGTGCTTTTTGATTAGTGGCTAAGCTGGAATGTTCAAGAAAAATGTTGGGTTGAGACTAAATGAAATTCTCTTGGATTTGTTTTCCTAAGAAAATAAGGAAAAGATCTTATCTGTGACTGTTTCACTTGGCTCAAAAGCAGAAAGCTTGCTTTGTTTTAGCATCTGCTTGGCAAATTTCAAAACAAATGTCAGCTAAATGTCAAAGTATTTTGATTTTCCCAGTTTTTCCTCTTTGGTCACCATTACATTCTAAATCTGCACTGAATTAATGAATGCTTTCTCTACCTATTTCCTCTTCCCGAGGAATTTTTCAACAAAATATTTACTGAAGTGTACTTTTAACTTCAACTTCAGTTGCAGAACTCCAGTCAGAAGTAGGTCTTGTGGCCTTTGAAAAGGTTGGGCATTGAAATCTTTGTCCAAAGAATGATGGGCTCCTTTTCTTGCTGTTAAGAGCCTGGTCCATGTGAGGCTTCAATTTCCCTCCAATGGGGATGGCATTACTGTTCCCAGAGCTGGTGTTGCTGCCTGGGGTCCTGTTGCACCAGGCATTGCCCTGGTCCAGAGGATAAAGCTGGTCCCTGCTGTAGGGAAATGGAATTACCTCTCCAAGCATGCAGATGGTGATGTGGAGGGAGATGAGCAGCCAGGGCCCAGGGATGGTGGGCAGCAACCCCTGCGTGGGGGGCAATGGCAGTGACAGACAGGTGCCAAACAGCTGTCAGCTCTGTGTGGCTGCCAAAGAGAGACTAGAAGGCAGGATTCAAAAGGGAGGGAAGAGTTCCCTGTAAACACTGGCAGGCAGAACCATGTCTCCTCAAGCCTGAAGGGCAGAATGACAGGGATAGAAGTGCCTGCTAGAAACTTCCAGAGGGCAGCAAAGCCTGAGAGTGCTGTTCTGCTAAGGGCCAGACAGCATATTTCCCCGCCCTCTCTACACTCTATGCCCATTGCTATAGCAGATTGAGCCATTCTGTTGTGTTGGAAAACTGAAGAAGAGATGCAGGCTAAATAAAGAAAAATAAATATAAAAATAGTTGTGTCCAAAGTTAGTGCTGACTGTGGTACAGGACCACCTTTCCAGCATCTGTGGGGGCCTGGAAGATGGGAGATGCCAAAAATTCAAGCCATCTCCTTCCTACCAGTGTGTTAGGGTGACTGCCCAAAGAGATGCCAGACAAATAAACCAGATTCTTTTGTGGTTTGAATATGCCTCCATTCCGGATCCAAGGGGAAGCGGGATCAAGCACATTGAGCCCTCTTCTAGGTTCTGTGTGCTGATTCTGTCTGGAGATAAGGCCCAGGTACCCAGTTTGGCTCAAATGTTGGTTCCTTGAAATTTTTTGTGCACAAGAATCCAAGTTGTAGTTTCTTGCAGTGTTTATACTGTGGCACAGTAGTGTTTGGTACTCCATGGAAGGGCACAGCCTTAGTCCCCAGACTGCACATCTGTGCAACCCTTAAAGCAGTCCCTGTTCACTTGCTTTATGCTTCCTAAAGCACCCTTCTTGCAGCGCTTTAGGATGACAGAAATGTAAGTGTGTGTAAGAGTTCATGCATATGTAGTTTTTAGTGATGAAAAGGGTTTTTTGCTTTAATTAGTGCTAACTTTTAGCAATAAGGCTTTATGCATTTATTGGTGTGGCTGCCAAATTTGTAAACTGAATGATTCAATAACTCTTCTTTTATTTTGATAATTACTGTGAAACAAGATGATGTGAGAAAACTACAGACTTCTTTCAATGTTGAATTGTAGATGTGGAATATTTGACTTAATAGATTCATTCAAATACTTCACTTTTAGCCTTGCCCATTCAGGAGGAAGGTTAAAATCACAACTTGGGTTGGCACAGAATTTTAGTCAAGAATAACATGAATTATATTATCGCATCAGAATATTTTAGCACTTATTAAAGAAATGGGTAAGGCAGAAAGAGGGATGGTTTTGAACCGATTTTCTGTTCTATAAAGCCCAAAATTAAAAGCTTTACATGTGTGTTTCCTGTTTGTTTAGATTTATCCTATAAAGTTCTAAATGCACTGAATATTATATGAAAGGCCCCTCAGCAGTGGCTTACCACCGATGTTAAAGGGAGGGCGAACATTGGGCTGCCATATAGAACTGTTGCAAAGCAGCATGAAGGGAGTCAAAGAAAATCACTTCACTGTCCTGGGTAAGTTAAACCAACTGCATCCTCTGACGTGTCCTTAGGTCACCTGCTACCTGCTCACAGCATATCCAGTCTCGTGCTGAGCTGTGATCTGGTCTATGAGTCTGTCCCGTTCCCACAGACTTCCTGATTCACCAACCCAAAATATAGCTTCTTCCTTCTGTTTTGACCACCCTCTCCTTTGCTTATTTAGATTGAAAGCACCTGAAATGCAAGTTTGTCCAAGCACTCTGGATGGTGTCAAACTGCATAATGTCTTTTAAAACTGAGGACTCTGAGCAAGAAGCTTTGAAACTCATTGCTAATTCTAAACCCCTAGTAAAAATTTTATCTCTTGCTAGGTCAGCCCTTAACTTCATAGCTCCCTAATTTTATGAAATAGTTCCTGGGCTTTTAAGAGTTGTGTTATTATTACCAACCAATCTATTTTCCTTTCCTTTCTACTTAGCAATAGGAAGCAAAATTGAAGATTTTTTGCCTCTGGTGTGACACAAGGGAGTTCCAACCCTGAGGATGACACAGAATGCATTCTCTGCTGTAGGTAGCAGGAAAAAAAAGGTGTCTTTTTAGATTATTAGTGAGTTTTATGACCTGAAAGAAAAATAAGAGATGCCCTGAAATTGTTAACTGTAAGGACAAGGGGAGAATGTTTTTTTTTTTTCTTCTGCTGTGCAGTTAAGAGAAGGAAACCTGGCAACCCACAACTATCATGAATACTTATTTCAGTAAAGGATGCAAGAACTATAGTCCAAGTTCAATAGATGTTATCAGCTTCTCTTTGTGACCACAGTAGCGTCTGGTGGTATACCTGCTTCTTCCCACACAGAAAAGACAGCTGACTAGTATCATGAAGGTCAGCCTGATTAATCACCACTGCTTTCCCTCAAGGGGGCTGCAGAAGAAAGGTTCTTTGGAGACCAGTTTATAACAACACCCCGTAATGAGGTCTCCTGGACTCTTGCTGCCCTGCTCAATAGAAAGGCACTTTTTTTCATAGCTCTGGCTGTGAAAGAGGAGGCAGAAATTGTGAAGGAACATGCAAAACATGTTCTCCAAACTTAACTATTAACATGCTTATGTTAAATGGAAATACCGTGTTATCACTGCCAACCAATTGCACCAAGTTTTACTTAATTTGTGGCCTGGCCTGGTAACACAACAATAATTAAAATGTACTGTCCTCATTAGAAAAAAGGAAAGGTTTGTTGTACAAAAGATTAATTAGATTACTTATACCTTCAATGTTAAGAGCTTTTGAAATGAAACCAATAACTATGTATAATTCATGAGACTTGTTTTTCTTCCCTGTGTCATTACTAATCCAGAAATCCACCACAAACTGAATTGTGATTTACCTTTGAGGAGTCTATAGCTTCTCAGCTATGGATTAAAGGAATAAATTACACCTTAAGAGTTTAAAAAAGCAAAACCCAACTATCTGAGACAGAAAAGATCACAGTCAACCTAGACCATTTTTTCTCCACTAAGTGGGAGAGACTACATTCTTAAGCCCTAGTGATGATATATTTACTACTGCTTACACTCTCCCTCTGTCTTTCTTTCCTATTGGAAACCCCTGGATGATGGATATCCTATGTGGTGTCTACAAAACCTGCTGCAGAAATTTACTAAAAGGATGATTACTGCCCCCCTGGGCTGTGAGCTGTCTGTTCATCTGGAATGTTTTGAGATGCATAAATGCTTTTGTATCTAGTATGCTCCCAGCATATTGATCAGACATAGCCTTGATGATGTTACCAGCACTCTGTAAAACAGCCCACACAATATGGGTCTATTTAGCTAGAAAAAAACCTAATCAAAACCAAATAGCAGAACCATGTAATTGAGGTACATCTTAAAGAAAACACCAAAGCCATTACCTTAGACTGTTTCCTGTTGAGACTGTGGAAGGTTTCTCTCATGATTTTAATTGCATAATTATAAAATTTGACTCAGCTATTAAGTTTTATGGCAGCTAGATCTGACAAAGCTAACAAAAAGACAGGGCTCAGACACTGAGTTTTCAGTGATCTCAGAGAAGTAAATCACATGGAGGATGCTTATTCAGTCGTGTAACTCTGTATCAGTTTTTGCCTCCTGGGAATGAAATGAAGGAGTCCTAGTGATGCCAAAAGTAACTAATAATACATTTTCTGATGACCAAAAGAAGACTGAAGATGCTCTGGGCTAAATCTAATGCAGCTACAGTGCTTTAAGGCAATTGATTTATGTCAGTCTATGTTAGTAGAAGATTTAATCCTCCATGTTCAGATGACATCACTTCGGAAAAGCACTTGTAAGAAAGTGTTTTTCTCCCTCTCACTCCTCCCCACCTTTAAACAGTAGTAATGAGCGCATAAGGGCTGCTCCTAAACTAATCCTGTGATAGATACATAGCTCTGGTACTTGCCTGTTCCATAGCCTAGCTAGAGAATATGTTCCTGCAGAAATGCTCCTGCCCTGATGGCCACTGTTGTAACAAGTGCGATTTGGGATTGGCCTGATACAGAGCACTGCAGCAGCGAGCTCAGAGCCTGGGGAGTCTTTATCTTGTAGAGGAAAATAAGACAATGAAATTACAATCTTCTCAGATAAATGCAATATGCTGTACAGCTTCAGAAATCTGACTGTGTCTTGGAACACCCAGGCAGGCTCTGGGTCTGTTGCACAGGGAAACCCACACTATACATCCTAGAGGATAACTACTAGTCTTCTCAGGGCCAGGGAAAGAAAAGGGTAGGATACTGAGATACGCTACTATCTTTGCCATTGCAGTGGAGAAGAGATATGTCGAGAGTTGTTAAAGATGCAATTACTCTGTGGTTAAGTGCAAAGTGGCTCTATCGTTGCCCAGAACTCTTAAGGAGGAAAAGAACTCACTGCTGTTGATTTCCTCAGTGTATGTCCTAGTTATGGAGGCTGTGTGCTAGGGGGTCGGGATTTGAGCCAGTGTTTGGCAACTCCAGAAATCAAAGACTTAGCACTTCAACTCATTTGCAAGTACCGTATAATGAGCTTTGAGAATTCCTCTTTAGTCTGAGTTTGCTCTCAGAAGAAGTTCTGTAGCCTATGTATATTAGGGCAGCATAAATGACAGATGAGTCAAAGCCTTTTTTAGTCTCTTCTCTTTTGAACCTGTAGAAGAATTATCTGACTTGACTGTCTGTGCTCTCCTGAAATTAATTAGAGCTTTACTTCCACTACTTTTAGTCTCAGTGAAAGTTTTGTTTCCTACTCATCATGACAACAGTGAAAAACTTCTGAAACAATATTTATCAGCAAGCTCAGCACTTTCAGGTTCCCCCAAAAAAATTCAAAGGTGAAAGTTTAGATGTTTTTCCCCGCTGTTTTCAGATCCTAAGAAGGTAACTCAAATCTTGAAGCTAGCAGGAAATTTTGTTGATAACTTGGATTCAGCCTCATTCCATGAAAAGGGGACACATCATCAAAGCTAAAGACTACAAAACCAAGCCAGATCACAGCTGAAGTACGCTATAAGGCTTTCTGTGAACCTTCTAACTGCATGGAATAAGAGACACTGTTTTGTTCTTTTTTGCCTTCTTTTGAAAACTTTAATTTTGAGATGCATTTCACACATTAGTTCTGAAAAGCATCTGGTGTTGCCCTAGCTACTGTTGAAGTCAGCTGAAGCTTCAAGTCATGAAATGACCATAGACCAAGCTCACCAGAGTAACCAGTTGTGATGAAAAAGAAAGGAGAATGGTCCTACTAGGGAATAAAGTGACTGACTGGGTCTTAGAAAAGATGGTTTGGTAGCAGACTTCTAGTATGATCTCAACAACTCACTTCTCCAGTACTTCAGTTACCCTTATTCAACAGAGAGGCTATTTCCTTACACAGCAGGAAATTATCTAAGACACGTAGCATGTAAATGGCTTTATGAAAGCCAACCCTTAAAACAGACTCAGGCCACCCTTCTCTCTAGTGTAACTGGGACTGCAGGTCTCTGGAGTCATAAGGTTTCCTGGCATTACCTTGGAATCATGGCCACAACTGCCAGATTTGAAATATTAGTAAGGAGGAATAGTGTGACTGTGTCTGTGAGCTTACAGAGAGGTTCTGGCACTGTAGCTGAGTCACATTTTGATACTACTGCAGATGGCACTGGAACATGTTCTGGGTATGGGACATCTCCAAAAGTTATGCTGTTCTCCTGGAAAGCTGTGAAGTTACAGCTCTTGCTGTGGTAAGAAATATTTTCTTGCAGTTCTGCTTTAGGACTTGCATTGGATTGTATACTGACTGCCTAACACCAGCCAAAACAGTCCCATCCTGAAGTTTCTTCCAAAAGGAAAAGCAAGAACTCTGATATGGGCAAGGGCTGTCTGAAAGGTGAGGAGGAGAACCAAACCTGAGCAAGATGACTGGGACAATAAAGTCCAATCTGCTTCTTGCTGTGTTGTTATTCAGAGTTACCGTGAGGGAAGTCACACAAACAAGAGCTTCTCATGTCCAATTTCTTTAACAATTGACAAAGTAAAGGTAAATGCAGGCTGTCCAAAGTTGTGCTGTTCAAAATACTACATATCAGCTGTTCTCTTGTATTTTTGATAAAGACAGCTAAATAAGAGTAGGGGGAAGTGCAAGACTGTTTAACTATCTTTTTATATGTATATGTTTGTATATATGTATTTATTTTAGTTTTTATGTATATAATTGTGTGTGTACAATTTTGGAGGCTACCTTTGGACTTTAAATTGGACGTGCCTTTTTTAGATTTGAGTTTATTCACTGGGTAGATCTTTGCAAAGTGATCAAACTACACTGTAGTTAAAGAGCACGTCGGTCCTGCCTGAAAATCTCAGCTTTTGGTGAAAGCAGCGGGAGTTAATATTGTTATCTTACCTGCTCTGACTCTGGTTTAAAATACAATAAATAGCTGACTGAAACATTGATTTATTACAATGAGAAGCTACACTCTGCTGTCCCAAAATACAGGTGCATACCGGACCAGTTTTGATTGATAAACCCCTGCTAGTAATCACATTAGCATGAACTAGAGTATCCACTGCTAAAATGGCTATTAGAAGATCTACTCATGCAGAAATCTTGCTTTGCATGGTTATCTCTCTTGCCCAACATCCTCTTAGCTCTGTTACTGTACGCAATATAACCTATACCTTCTTCTGCAAGTTTCTCAAAATGTCTCATGTTGTGAAGGTAGAATCAAGAGGACCACTTGATGCAGATCATACTGTGATGCTGCTGTATAATGAAGAAAGAAAAATTGGTAAAGAAAGGAATTGAATTCTGCTTTCTTAAGGCTGAATGGAAACAGGAAACTGAGGTGGGGAAAACTTTCCAGAGTGGGATCTTGAGATAGAAATAAGCCCTTTGTACTAGGAAGCATTCAAAATATAAATTATAAATGAGAAGCCTTTTTCTATTTTTAAAAAGTGTATGGATTTGTATCTTGTCATCTTGAAGGAGACCCAAGTGCCAAATCTGAATGTTTCATTGTAGGATAATGGTAGACAGCTATTTGTATGTGAACTTGAGATAAAGCCACGACGGAGGAGATGGGGCGGTGAGAAAGATAGCATTTCTCTCTCAAGCATATTGTCTTCTAGCAGGAAAATAGGAGTTCTGGGCAGATATATTTAATATCTCATCTTAAGAAAAGGCTGATTTCTAATTAGTGCTCATCTGATTCCCCAGAGCTACCAATGACAAAGAACTTTGTTTCATTTAGATCTCAACAAAATCGTGATTCTGATCATCAGCCTCTAGTAAGTTCTGGGTTTGTGCTACCATATTTGTCATTTTACAAACTGATACTTGGTACAAAAATAGAAATAATAACACATGCTGATGCTTGTGCTGGATCTAGCATACAAAAATTAGCAGTTCAGGAGATAGACACAACTGGCAGATTGCCATTTAGACATGAGAAAACAATTCAAAAGTGGTAAGAAATTCACAAACGCACTGTATGTGAGAGCAGTAGAGTTCTTGTCCACATTAATGCCTTGTTATTTCCAGGTTACTCCAAGTCCAGTGTGTGTATGTGTAGTTCGAAAAATGTACATGTTGAATGAAAAAGCTTGGATTTTAAACCATAGCATGATTGTCAGAGGTGGATGGAGCTTCTTGGTGACAAGGAGGGGCTGAAACAATTTCAGCCGCTCAGGTTTCAGAATTGTCTAGTTATTTCTGGGCTGCTGTGTAACTGATGCAAAACACAGATAATGAGCTGGGGCAAGGAGAGTAAAGGCTATTAGTAGATCAGCCCTGAATGTGCATTTATTTCTGCTCTCAGCAATTGTAGCAGTCGCTGCTGCATGCTGGGGATTTTGATTCCCTGGGAGAGGAGGCCATCAGAAAAACAACCCTGCAGCAACTTGTACAGCTTGTCTGCTAAAAAGACAAAGCATGATTGTTGTGAGAAAGGCTACCTCTATAATGAGCACTTACATTACCCTGGAACTTGGCACTTCTCTAACAGTTCTCTATACATAAACTTCCCAACCAACTCTTTATGTGTACACGGACAGTTAGTAAGAAAAATTGTGCTGTTACCCCACAACAGGAAAATACAAGACTCCAAGTATATTTGTTAGAGGAGGTCTGTATTGCTTGTACAAGAGTGCTCCATTAAACTCAAGAAACACTGAAGTCTGGACTTGATTTAACCAGCATATATTGCAAGGAACACCAGCTGCCAAGCAGTGTGCGTGGTCTTTCCCAGCCTCTGCATTGGCATTTCCCTCCACGATGGGAGCCAAGAAGGAGATGAAGAAATGGGGTGGAAACTGAGCAAGAACTACAACTGAGAAGAAAGACAAAAGAAAGGATGGGAGGTGTGTATAAAGCTGGGAGAGGACTATAAGTGTTGCTGTCAGGCCATCATTACAGATCTTAATTTAGGGCAAATGTGCCTTTCTGGTGCCGTATAACCTGGTCCCCTATCACCTGTGTAAATGCTTCTAGGACAACATAAAGTTGTCTTATGGAAGAGGTGCCTATTTAGGCTACTCATCAGAAATATATTTCTTTTAAACTATGGTCAAATTGTTGGTTTATCAGTATAGCCAGAGTGCTACAGTTTCTCTGTTGTTCATATGATAAAGCTATTAGGAGAGAACCTCATCCATGACTTGTTTCTGCTTCATTGCAGAGCTAACACCCTCCAGGTTTGGTAGCTTGTTATGACTAACAACTTCTTGGAAACACTGAAAATAGCTCATAGGGAGGGAAAAGGAAAGGAATCAAAGGAGACAGTTTTCCAAAGCAGAGGTTCTGCAGCACCAAGGAGGTGTTTTCTGAGAGTTTGCTTTGATCCTGTTTCTAGTGAAAAATACTGTGAAAAGAAAACTGTATGGCTTACAGGAGAAAAAGAAAAACAACTTAAAGGGATTAAATCCTCATTCTGCTACTTATCTGAACAGAGACTTGTACCTGACTTGTCTATGAAAAAAACTTAGAAAATAAGATGGACATATATTGATGCTGTTTTGCTTCTACAATAAAAAATGCCATTCACTAGATAACATTTCTTTAATACACTTTATTGCTTTATTGATATTAGGATGATGACGCATGTCCTTTGGCAGTAGTTTAGTGAAGCTCAGTTATGTTTACTGTGAGAAAAAGGGAAACTATTGAGGCAAATGAGAGCCATTAAGATGTTTTTAATCTGTTAACAGTATTAGCCTCAGTTTCCTTTTATGTGTGTAGATTTGCTGTGGATACAAGTAGGAAGTGCATTTTAGGTATTGTCAACATATTGTTTAAATTGTTCTTCCTCTTTGTAACTTCCTTTTTATGGGGCTAGGAATTCTTCGTCTGTTTTTTTAAGGAAACAAGGCTTATGAACTCATGTGATTTGGATGTGGTCTTGCATCTGTCTGTCATGTTGTGGCAGCTTTTTAACTCATTACTAAATTTTAACCAAATTACAGAGCAGAAGAAGTCTCCAAGCAATTTATATTCTTTTACATTCATGAAAATCAAAAGCCCATTACAAAGGAGAGAGAGAGAAGCTTTAAGAGAGGGAACTCTTTTACAAGGGAAAGTGCCTCTACTAAGGACAAGACACAAAAGATTCCACATGAATATGAGTATCCTAAATCCAGATAAAACTTCCTTTAAAATTCGCACCCAGTTTGCTACTAGTGAACTCAGTTCCCACACAAAATCCCTAGCAAGCCAGGCTCTGTGAATTCCTCTCCTCACAGAACCATTTATTTTGTGCGTGTGACTTCGGCCAGAGGTAAGTTAGATCCAAATGCTGCCTGTACCTTACTGACCTTGTTTATTTAGGCAGATCTGGACTAGGCATGAAGAAATAATTATAAAAATGCTGCATTTTATGATTCATTAAGCTTTCCGTTGGCACTTCATGACATTCAGTAAACAGAAATGCACAAAAAGCATTTCTAGGGCCCTTTTTTAATTGTTCTGTTTCTGGGAAATCTGTTTGGAAAGTGGCCTGTTAGCACTGCCTCCTCCCCTCTCCTGCAACAGCATGCAGCTTTTTCACCTCTAATGAAGTTTAATCAACACACACACGAAAAAGAAATGGTAGGCGTTCCAGGTCACAGGCATTGTGGTGACTCAAACACTGAGTGCTTTTGACAGAACAGAATGCACTTTGCAAATCTTCCATTGTTCTTGGATGAACAAAGGTAGAAATACGGACTCATGGCTGCATTCTCTGCAGCAGTTTTGTCTTGTTGGGGTTTATTTGTGTCTTCATTTTTGCGTAAGTGAAACTGTGAATGAAATCATCCTTTTGGCACATTACTGCTGTTTGAATTCTCATTCTGTTGTTCAGCACTTCAGTACTTCTGAAGAAAATTAACCATAGTGATCCATCAGTTATTTTGTGTTGAGCTATGGGTTTTGTTTTCCTGAGATGTTACATGTATTTCTGTTACATAAATCAAGTCAAAGAAAAGATATTTCTTATAAAGCATTATTTAATGTCTTACAGTGTTACAAGGCTGATAATTGTGAAATTTTCCTATTATTTTCTATACATGCAAATCAAGAGTTTCTATTATGATTTCCTTGCTGAGGAAGAGTCTTAGCAGGGAAAACTGAGAACAGGTTCAATTTCATAGTTACAATGTTTTATACCTGAAACAAAGCTACTGTTCTCACCTACTGCTGTAAGAAAGCTCGCACACAGAAAGTGTTTTCCTTTCATGTTGCTCAGTTCCCAGTTTCAGTACTGATGGAAGGTAAGAACATTCAGCTAAGAGTCACTTGGGGTTTTCTGGTTTTCTTTAGCAGGTGATGACTCTCTGAAGATCTGTCACCTTTCTCTTGCTTCACGAAAATCTCTGGGCAGGGATGATAGCTGAGCTGAGACTGCTTTTTGTTCTTAGTACAGTTACGTGGTGTTCACAAAGGACTGGTGATGTCGCAACTTGCATCTCTCCAACAGTATTTCTGGTGTGCTAGAAGCAAATAGAGGTAAACCACTGAAGCGAGACACATTTCAGAGGTGCACTATTAGCTTTGCTACCAGCTGCAGACAACAACCAGGATTCAATGGCAAGTTACAATCTGAAGGCTTCTTGACTATGTTGCAATAGGATTACTTCATCAGTGTTGCATTATTTCCACCCCCTTCCATGAGGACAGCTTTCTATTTTTTGCTGTTAGAGAAACCACACTGCCTGGAAAGATATCTATATTAAGATGACATATTATATGCTGTTGGGAAATAGATTTGCATTTGATTGGCTTATTCTTAGAAGATTAGTCTTAGAGACTAACCATATACAAAAGTATTTCTTCAAATGTCATTTTGTATGTTTAATGTACAACTTGAAAAGGAAGGCTCTGCTAAGTGCTGTCTTCAAAGACGCTTAAAAACTTTCACAGGGATTGAATACAGGCCTGGCCACCAAATGCTCTTATTAAACTAAGTACTGTGTGTAAAAGGATGCTTTTGTCTTCTGTAGCTCTTTACCTTCTGTTCTGCTCAAAACAATGTCTCCTGCCTGGCCTCAGAAAAGCTGCCTGTCCATGGGAATATTAGTGCAACAGAAAGGAGAACAACTGGAAAGACCCAGTAAGTTCTCCTGCAATCTCTCTATTGAACAGAGAAATATATCATCATTGATTCAATTTGCTGGGATTTTTTTTTTTTTGCATCTTAGAAAATTTCTTACTAACTTATTGGAGAACATGGAACATGAAGTACTCTGAGGTTAGCAGGATATTTGCATCATTAACCCCTCCTCTCACAATATCTGGAACACGTCATAGTAGTTTACAAAGGATTCTACTGGAAATCCAAAAGTGTCTTAAAATACAGTAATACTACTCTACATAAAGCCACACATCTCTGAAAATCTAGCTGCAGAACAAACCATCACATTGCTATAAAGATGAATAGCTTTAAATACAAAATACTGAATTTTGAAAAGCTGCTAGCAGTAGCCTTTCTGTTTTATGCACTATTAAACTGGTGTGCAACAGGCTGTCACTGAACATTTGTTCCACGTTTTGCTGAATGAAGAATGAATGTAAGGCATCTAAGGTACCTTCCCTGCAGAGAGCAAAGATGAACAAGTCAGGAGCTGCTGCAGGGATGGAAAAGGAGAGGTGTGGAATACCAGCAGTGTACAGCAGTGATGCTTTTTTGGAAATTGTGAGAGAAGGAAGCAAGATGCTGGAGCTATTATTAAGCCATTAAAAATACAAAACAAAACACAAAACAACCAAACCAAACCAAAACACCCCAACCAACCAAAATCAACAAAATCCAAAAAAACCCCAACCAACTCTGAACTGTTAGCTATGTGGCCTATTAATGCTAATAGGAAGAGTTCTCACTTGGTGTCTCCCTTACAGCTGGAAACAGTTTGGTAGTGGATGGATGTTCTCAGAAGATAAATCATCTGTAACAACTACTAGGAGTTACGTTTGGCCTCAAGAGTCTGGCTGAGCATAAAGAATGTATGAACAGCATTACCTAATCCCACTAGTTGTGAAGTTAATTAATTTAACCTTTGTAATTTAACCTTCAGTCTAGGACTTGCATTAAATCTGTTACATAAAGGAATGTGGCCTCTTGCTAACAATTCAACACTCTTCATATCCCCAGGTCTACTTACCTAGGAATGCAGTGGCAAAACTGTTGAGGGAAGGTGGTTGAATTTTCTGAAAAAAAAAGATGGCATTAAAGTAGGCATTCTGTCAGGAGGGATTAAACTTGGGCTGATTAAATGTGCCTAAAATCTATGCTGGAGACAGAAGTCTTCTATCTACCAGGCAGGCTTAGCATAGCTAATGCCAGCACAAGTGCATCCTGTCGCACCATGTGCTTCTTTCTTCACCTCATCGAGCAAGGCAGCTGTGATAGCACAGCAAGGACACACCTAGCTCCAGTTGTCACTCTTTGGTGGCTCTGCAGTCCAAACAACCTCCTGAATCAAAGTGATAATAAACAGAAGGTCAGCACTCGTTTTTACAAGAGAAGGTGTACTTTTCATTCAAAGTCTCCCGGTTTCTCCTAGTTCCTCGGTGTGGTCCAGCAGAGACCACACTGAAGGTATCTGTACATCAGTGAGGGGCTCATACATGCAGAGAGAAGAAGAGCGGCTCCATCTAATGGTTTAAGAACTCCTGTTCTAAATGAAATAAGTGGGGCCTCAGGCCAGTCTTACTCAGGTTTCTGAGTCTTTAGAGTTATTGAAACATCAAATGATAAGCAGTCAGATTTCACTAGAGACTCCCACTGGTCAGGGTGTTCTCTCATTTAGACAGATATCCTATTTCATTATTTATTTCACCAGGTACTGTGACTAATTTTTGAGCCTGGTATTTGAAACTGAAAGAATTAATTTCAAATAGAAGCTAAAATTTGCTTGCATCATAGAGAATTTTCATTTTGAATGAAAGCACAGCTAGTTATGTCTGGGCTTTTGAGACCCAAAGTTCTAAGTGCTGTAGTCACAGCAAAATAAAATTTACTCAACTCTATCTGTCAAAGCAAATCTTAAAATATTAGTAAAACTATTTGAAACTGAAAAGAACAACACTCAAATATCCATGTCTTTTGATATTTGGTTAAAAAAAAAGTATTTTTATTGTTTGTATTTCTGCATATACGTAGTTACAGTTGATGAACCTTTACCTGTGTGTCAGCTACTAAACCAAGTCTGACCAGCTTATTTTGTGTGGTGGGAACAGGATTATGAAAATTGTTTAGCTCCATGTAGGAAATAAAATTGGTCAGGAACCAGATGTTTCCTACCTTAGCTCTAATATATGAGGGCTTTTTAATTAAGTTTCCAAGGTATTTTCTAACTTCTATTTTAAGAAATACATAGACATAACCTAGTGTTTTAAAGAAAGAAAGCCTTCTGTGAAACATGATTTATACTTGACTGGTGCCACTGGTACCCTTTCTTCTTGGCTTTCCTAGATGAGGTGCCTTCTTGAATCACAGCATTTCAATTGAGAAATAAGATTGTAAATGAGGACATCATCCTAGCCAGACAGAACCTATCCGTGTCTCACTTGGGTGGTTCACCAGCTGCTTTGTGCATCCATGTTTTTATTTCCTCTTCCACAATGTCTATATTTAAGCAATTATGAAGGCTTCTCTTTTCCTCTGGTTGGCCTACCTAAGTCTCTCTAGTGCACCTAATCGATATGCTTAAAATTAATTACTTCTATCAGTAACTAAGCATATGTGGGGCTGGACAGATTGTACCAGAGAAAATATAAACTAAACACTAACGGAGGAAGAATAAAATTGCAGTAATTACAGTCATCCAGCCTGGCAAGCCATTTAATGTCATTGGCATATTTCATCCACATGATCTTGTGGGCAACAGATGGAAAAAAGTGGTATTGATTTTCTTGACTTGCCCCTCCAGAGTTTATGAATGAAATCCCCTAAGAGTGTGCAAAAGCCTGATGGTGCCACGGCATCTGCAGTTAACCCGCTGATGGGCTGAGAACTTCAATTATACAGGCACCTGACATGCAACCTTTCTCTCTATGCCTTTTCTTTTTCCAGTCTTTGTTTCCTCATGCTCTTCTGTTCTTTCTCATTTCATCTCCCCAGCTATGAATCAGTCTTTATCAAACATGCTATATACCAGTGAAAAAGTAACACCTTAAATTCAAAATTCAAATTAACTCGACAGCAGTGCATATGGATCCTGAATTTGGCAAGAATTTAGATGAGATCTTGAAAGTTTCATTACATAAATTTTGGGGGTGTAGAGTTTTTCAGTTTCACCAATTCATCTTGTAGATTTTTTCTATTTACAGCTTTAGTTGTGAGAAAACAGATTCAGTGTTAAGCTCAGATGTCCACCTGCTTCCATTAACTTGTCACTAAGGATGCCTGTAAATTTGGTTGCTTAAAGTTCTTCCTCAAAACTTTGAATTTCGGATAAAAACACTGATATGTTTATCACCAGGGTATAGAAAACATAGTTTGGACTTTTAACCAGCATTATAGGAAATTGTTTGGTTAGTACTAAGTTTCTGAAGGCTAAATCTAACTGGAGTTCAGCTGGGTGTTTGAAGGAAATAAGATCTATAGAGCCACAGTTTGTCCTTCTGCTGGCTTTCCATCCCTAATGATGTTTCAATTTACAGACAAGTTCCAGCTGTATTTGGCAGATAGAGACTTGGAAAATATGTAGTTCCAGGAAGAGTTCTGTGTCATTTACAGTGAGGGGATTAAACTTGCCTGCTGTATCTGTGGGTACTGGGGTATTTAGACCCTCTAAATACACATCTCGGTACACACACAGTTCAAGGCCATATACCATGTGCTCCCATTTGTGCCCTAGAAGGTGGGGTGTTTGTTAGGCTGTTATTTGTTACCAACCCTGTGGGGCTGTAAGAAAATTTATTTACCCCTTCTTTGTGTTCAGCACAGGGTTTTGTCCCACTGAAGTTCTACTGCCTGCAGCAACCAGAACATCATGCAAGGTCATTGCATTATCATCTGTCCCTCTTGCTGACCTTGACTGCAGGTGCACACACGCAAAGTAACACTCAGTGTCAGTGTTTCTTTCTGGGATTACAGCACCAGGAAAATCGAGCAGATAGGGGATCATCAGTAGCTTGTTCATTCAAAAGTAGCCAATCAGAGGAGAGGGGTGGGAAGACAGAGGAGCCAGAAATTAATAAGAAGGCCTCACCCTGCATTTGATAAATGAAAATATCCTGGTAACTGTTCTGATTAGAAGTATAAAGAGAAGTCTGTCAAATTCTCCTTCCTTATCTCTTGGCTCCAAATCTTTTCTATGTTTGCCAAGAAAATATACTAGTACACTAACACCTGATAAGTAAATCATTCACTGACTCACTTTCAAAATATATATATGTTGCCTGATAATAATTTATGTTCTCAATAATAACTGTTCAGACTGCTCATGTGTGCTTTTACAGTAGTTTTACACATCATTCAGGATTTAAAACTTCTGGATCACTGCTGTCTGGCAAGAAGTTTATAAGGAATGTTACTGTGTTTCAAGTGATGGTGCCATCCGGTAGGTGCAGAGGGAATAAAAAAAAGTGTAAAATATGTTAATGCTATGGGGCAGAAAAAATGAAGATTTATACTGTGCATTTTAGAAAAACAGATTTATTTTTTTTTAATTCAATATAGTGTGTGCTGAGTTCTCAGTGTTTGGCAGTGCACAGGTCGATCCTTAAAGATTAGAAAAGCTCCGTCTCATATAGGAACTTTTCAATCTATTTGTGCTCTATCCTGCAGGAAGAGCACAGATATATTATTTTTAAAGACATTCAGGGAAGATCTCTGATCCATGGGATGGATTTGTCATGAAAATCTTTCTTTCTCCTCTTATCCTTTTACTGTTGCATCCCATTGTAAGGGAAAACTCCAGTATCCACTGCTCTAGTTATCTACATCAAGACCTCAAGTACTCTGCCCTAAATATATAAATGCCTTAAAAATTGTGCTTTCAACAAGGTCCACAAACTAAACTGAAAATAGATACTGCATAAGCAGAAATTTTCTTTTCCTCTCTACCTTTTAAAAATATTTATTCCTACATTCTAGTTGGTATATAAATGAAAACTTAAAAATATATTTGCCCTTTAAATACTAATATGTTCAGATGCCCCAGCGAGGATTGTGACAAAACATACCAGATGAAACCCTTGTGACCTTAAGGATTCCGAATTCTAATTTAGTAATATGAGTGTAATAAATGGTGTAATACAAGAACCTGACTAGTTGGAATTTATCTTACTGGTCAAATTGCCAGCAAGACCCACTGCATGTATTTTTATAAAAACTCTAGAAATTTAAAAAACCTGATTTCTAGGGCTCTTAGAGAAAAAAAAGTGTCATCCTACTTTTTCTTCAACTATGGATGTATGGCTCAAATCAACACTATCAAAAGAAAATAAAGACACAATGCAGGAATTTATTTTTTTTTTTAGGATAATCTGGAAATGCTTACATAGCAGGGAATAATATGCGTGATCTGAATTTAGGTATCTAGACTCACCTCCTCCTTGTGAGCAGCTACTTCTCTCCATTGCCTTGTGAGCTGTTTTGCACACCACAGGCTACAAAAGGGAAGTGAAGACCAGTTATGTCCCTATCTGTAAATGAAGAGGAAAACTGTTTGTGGAGACTTTGCTCTTCCACCTTCCTTTCCTTCCTTCCTTCATTCCATTTGACAGTGTAAAGGTGATTGTCTAGTGTGGTCTCTGGGCTGTGAAAAGATCAACTTCCTTCAGTAGTTATGCTCTGAGTCTCTTGATAAGGGACCATCTCCTCACTGAAAGGAGGGAGACTTTCTCAGAAAGAGTTGCTATGATTATTGAGCACAGGTATCAGTCTTGTCCTGCCATCCCCCTCAAATTAAAGCATCAGTAGTTAGTCTGTTAAAATCTACTCTCACAATTCTATATGAGCAGAACTCCCCAGTGTGACTCCCAGTCACTACTAGGAGACCACCTCTACATGCCCTTCTCCATTTTTGGGGAAGATTGACCACAATCATAGACAGGTATTTTATCCTGCCTGTAAAATGACATCTTGTAATAGTCTCTTATATGATGTAATTATACCTTAGTTGATATTCCATAAAATAATGAAATTCAAGCTACTGCTGGGAAACACCTTTCTCTGAAATGCTTCATAATAATACTGAGCTATAGATCATGGTCAAGTTAAAAAGAAGTAGTGAAATGGAAGGAAGTGGAGAGTTTCTGGAATGGTGTAACTGGAGATATCAGTTGCCTTAAAGCTCTAGAGCAGGTCTGTGGAGACTCTCGCTGCTTTTGCAGGAGTGCAGAATGCCCTGAGGAGGGTCTAGCCCTGATGTTGCTGTAGCTGTGCTTATGATCTGCTCCAGCACTGGAGATGTTTGTCTTTCATGTGCATATTTATAATGAACCAATAAATGATATTAAATGAGCCATTTACCCAAGGATCTCAACAGCTGTGTCCTAAGGAGAAAGTAATGATTTTCCTGTGGTAGGCTCTCTATCAACTTTGTAACTAGGCAGCTATTCCAGCTGATGGAAGATAGAGAGATCATCTCGTAATTACTCCTCCTGCTGGAGCTGAAGCCAGGCCGAGCAGGTGTTTTACAGCTCTTCCCCTCTGCAACTGAAAGAAAACTCTCTCAGTCTAGTCCAAAGGCCAGAGGGCACTTGTTTTCTGCTGTGTAATTAATATGTCAGGGTGTTTCAGTATTTATAGAATAAAAATAAAACAGTGCTTAAGTTGAAAATATCCACCAAAAAGCAGAAATCACAATTTAGTCTCACTGATGGTATAAGATCCTCTGGAATTATAGTAACACTAATATGTGCTCAGTAAAACTCAAAGGTGCCTTTAGCTGACCAATTGATAGCCTTGCTTGGAGAGCAAATTAGTTGCACAAATGAAACTGATATGCTTGAAATGCAAAATCATAGTGTAAAATAGTATTTAAAAATCTATGATTCTAAATAGGGAGTTAGGATTGGTGATACTCTCTTGTGAAATGCAAGTAGTCATGGAGTGCCCTAGAACTCTGCTAAACAAGACAGCTTAGTAGTCAAATTCTGGATGAAAAGGAGAAAGGGATTCATCACACTCTGGCAAGAAGTCCTAGCTCATAAGAAAGCTGCATAATTAATGCTAGATATTTTAAAGCCATGATTTGCAATTTCTATGTAATCTCTGGAAAAGGAAAAATGTACCCTGGCAATATTCCTGAGGTAGTAGGGAGGGCACCCACTGAGACTTATGTATATTAAGTCCGAAATTAGAGACAGGGATCTGAAAGATCCCTGCTATACCAAAAGGTTATGGTTTGTCCTTCACTGGAAATTATGTGAGCTTATTTGAAAATAAGCAGAGACATGCAGAATTTGCTAAGGAATTGAAAGTTAACTTACAACCCTAAATTAAACACTTTGATTTTGCTTATTTTTGAGTTTAAAAAAAAATGTTTCCCAACCACATATTTTACAGTTGAGAGTGACATTCATGCCAGTTCTCCAAAGATGCATTATCAGAAGAGGAGCTCCAGATGTGGCTGTTGTTCTAATCACAGTTAACTGATAACTTATAAAAGCCATCATCTTAAGGAAACACCTACGTATTACAAAGCTTGGGATCAAGAAGAGAGCCCCAGGAAGTAGTTCAAGGCTTCTCACTCTACTAGAAATAAAATCAGCACAGGAAGTGAAAGAAATATAATTAGAGAACTGAGTCTTGAACCAGACAAGCCCTTTTGTTCTGTACGCAAAGTCTACTGGGAAACTGCAAAGTTGTTTACACTAAAAATTCAGTACCATCTAAGATGTAAAATAAAACTGGAATCTGTAGTTCAGGTTTTCATAGGCACTTCATGGATTTAGACCTTTATGTCGTACATTTCAACAAATGAGTATTGCCAACTCTTGTGCTTTGATTATTAGACTCTCACTATTTGGTGTCTCCTGGGAGACAGGAAAACTTGAGAAGATAAACTTTCATCTAAATTTATGGTTACATATGTATGTATGTACTTCTATTTAAATATGTGACCCTCTTGGCTGTGAAGAAAACCTTGAAAGGGGAAATCTGAATCCATAATTAGGTAGACAGAGAACATTTGGTGAAAGAACTGTCAGTACTGAACCATTTTTCACATTGCTTTTATTGTATGCCTTCCTTGCTGTCTTAGTAAACAAAATTAATGTGCTCTGAGCTCTGTCCTGCCAATGTCTAGAACGTTACTGGCAGCTACATTTCCTATGTGTAACAATACCTTGTTATTGTTTATCTTCTTAAAGAGGTATCTGTACGTCTTCTGGTACGGTTTCTTCTGGGACTTCGACGTTAGGCACCAGTTGTTCCTCACTGGCAGTTGTCTCTCTAGTGGTTACAATTTGGTACTATCTTGCCTCCCAGAAACCAGGCAGCTCTCGGAAGTTTTAATATAGGATTCATCTTCCAGTAAAATCATTCAGTGCTCAAATACTTTCACGTACAGGAAGATGCTTACTTGCAGGAGGATACTCAGCTTGAAGTCAGCATCAGCAGTCCCGCTGGTCAACTGCTCTACTGACTTGCAGGAAAATGGTTCTGGCCGGGGGCCTTATCCCAAACTTTGTGCAAGAGCCAACATGTAACAGTTTCTAGGGACTATTGATTCTGTAACTAGTAGTGAGTTGAGTGATTTACTATTAAATGCCAGAAAACCTTGATTGAGAAGCTTACTCATCTGAAAATGAGTCAGGGAAATTCCTGTGGTGTGTACTAAGAGTGCAAACTGGGGATTCCTACGGCAAAGAGCTCTCATGGCATGGATTTTGATATTACATTTACTGCCACTGCCAACCGTGGGAGGAGAGTAAAAGGAATATTAAAGTTGCTTAATCAGAATTAATGAATACATGACTAATGTCACGCAACTGTATTCTCATTAATTCCTTGGTTAAAACTGTTTCTTTTGCTGGAAACTACCAAGGATGAGTCACAATCAGCCCAGCAGAAATAAACTAAGGAGCAAATGCCCATCGCTGCGATGGCCTTTTGCTTACAGGATGGAGGGGTGGAGAGATGCTTCTGCGTAGCCGCTGTCCACGGACACCAACCCTCTCTGCCGGGAGTGCCCGCGCATTGCCTAAACTTTGAAGTTTTCCGGATGCGAAGACTACAGACCACAGAGCATGTGAAGAAGGGTCTGACCGGCGATGTCGTGTGTGCCGTGTGCCCCCGTCACCAGCTCCCCCCGCGACGGGGCCGCACCTGCCCGGGGAGGGGCGGGGAAGGGCTGCGGCCGCTCCCGTTACCCGGCGGGGGCCGGTCTTTGGGCCGGAGGGAGCACACCGCCCTCCCCGGGAGGGAAAGGCAGCGACCCCGCGGGGCAGACCCTCCTCCGCGGGCGCTACCGCTAACACGGGCGGAGGCGCGGAGCCGCCAGAGACACCGCGCGGTTACATAACGACCGCCTCCGGGGGGCAGCTCCGCCCGGCCGCAGGTCGGCGGGCAGAGCGGAGCGCCCCCGGCCCCGCTCCCGCCGTCCCGGCCCCGCTCCCGCCGCGGGCACGGACCAGGCAGCGGCTCCGCCGCCTCAGCGGGCACGCGCAGGGCGCATGCGCCTCTCGGGCCCGCCGGCGCGCCGGGCATGCGCGGGGGCGGCGGCCGGGCAGCGTTTGGGGGCGGGCGGGCGCGGGCGCTGGCGGAGCCGGC
>JAWMRA010000162.1:19345667-19455567 GCA_035584735.1 Pseudotriccus pelzelni
GCGTTCCCGCCGCTCCGCCGCCCTCCCCTCCCCCGCCCGCCCGCCCAGCCGGCGCCGCCCGCGCTGCCACACGCACCCACTCCCGCACACGCCCGCGGGTGCCCGCGGCCTCTGCAGGGGAAGGTAAGGGGCCGCCCGGGGGCCGCCGCGCCGGCGGCGGCGAGGTGCGGGTGCGTGCGGGGGGATCATGTGTCATAACAAGTTGTTGAACGTGACATTGCTCTTGAACCGCGGCGGCGGCGGGCGCGGGGCCGCCGCCGAGTAACTTTGTCCCGCGGTTCGGCGCTGAGCAGGAGCCGGCCGGGCAGGGCTGAGCCGGCGGGGCCGGGACCGCGCTCGGGAGGGGCCGGTGCCGTTCGCGGTGCTCGCGGCTGCCCGGAGGGGACGGTGGGGTGACTGGCGAGGGTTCCGCGTCTGGCGGCTGCTGCGGGAGCCGCTGCCGCCCCGGCGAGGATTTTTCTAGCAAGGCGGCTGGGCGGGCAGTGAGCGAGGAGCGGGTGCCGGTCCGGAGCATCTCCTCCCGCGGGTGATTATCCCCCGCGGATGCTCCGTGGCGGTTTTGGCTCGCTTCCGGCGTGATTAGCTCGGCTTATTATGTAAGATGTCACCGAAGGAGAAGAGGCGCAAGCCCTCGGTGTGGCGGAGCGCGGGACGCGCCGGTCCCGCCGCGCCTTCCCCGCTCCAGGTACCGGAGCAGAGGGAGCAGCCCTGACCCGGAGCGGGCGGGAGGGAGGGATGGCGAGCTCCCCTTCCTTCGCAGCCCGCCGCTGGAATAGGGCTGCTCGTTCTACACGTGGGTTGGGCGTGTTCCCCGTTTGAGTAGGAACGTAACCTGCTCTGTTCGTCTCGCTTGTTTGATTGCTTCTTTTCTCTTCCAAAATGAAAAATAAACATTTGAGCATAAAAAAAGTTTAAGAACTTGATTTTTTGCTTTTTTAAATGTACATGTTTAGTATGTTACCATGATCTGGAGACGATTGAATGAATCATCAGTTCCATGGAATAAAAGCAAGTGAATCATCTTGCATACACACGCACAAAACTGAGAGGGAGCGTAGTTGTTACCGTAGACAGTGAAAGGTTAGTGTCAGTTTCTGTAGTGCAGTGGGATGGCAGGAGTATAGGCAGTGCTCAGAAACCCGGCCGGTTTCCTGGGGCTGGTTTGTGAACTGTGAAAGTTTTACGCCATTCAACTGCAGTTTTTCTGGCTCAGTAGTTTGATGGTAACCGCTTTCAGTTATCAACTTGATACCCATTATTTTAGCCAAATTCTCAAAAGGGGGATGTAAATGGTAAGAGTTTAGTAGCTGTGTTATTCAAAGTGTATTAATTTAAAGTAAAATTTAAATGAAAATACAAAAAAAAAAAATAGTATCACAGTGTGTCCATACCCTGAAGCCAGAGACAGATCCCAGATGCTTTTAATCTTTGTTTTGTTTTGCTTAGTTTTATTAAGCACAAATAGTCTCGGTTAAAGTAAAAATATATAAATATGTGTTTTTAAAAACTAAAGCCGGTTTCTTTAATAAACACATTGGAGTTGTACCTAGATAGACTTCTGTTCCTGATCCTCTTGCCTGTTGCTCTTTTAAGTGGGATTGAGGTGGGATCCTATATATTGTTGTTCTTTCAATTCCAACTTGCTTCCAAAGGGGAATTTCCATCCTCCACATTTTCTTGTCACATCTATCTCTCCCTAGAGGTATAGAAGGCATAATATGAATTAAGTCCCATTTTTTTCCCAGCATAACTGCCACTGGCGAGAAATGAAGTCAATGAAGTCACTGTTTGTAGTGGGGAGGTAGTGCTTTACACATACAACCACTTGGTTTTACAGTATAGATGTAAAGTATGTGAAGAGCTTTGTGTGTCTTGCTGGTAAACCCTTCTGTTTTCTGTGGCATCAGGCATCATTATCTCAGTGCCTATGTTTTGTACCTCTAGTCATCCTCCAAAGGAGAATGGAAGACTAAATCAGTCCCAGAAAGGGTCTGGGTATTTGTCAGTGTTGGGGAGAAAGGATGTTAGCATTTTTGATATCTAGATCTGTACACCAGCACTTCATAGTTTAACAGTTTACAGAATGGGAGAAGCTAGGTTTGGGAAAACTCTATTACTTCAGGGTTCATTATGTGGTTTCAACACCTCACTATCAGAAGATTCTGAGTTAACCAAGTTAAGACTGCACAGGAAAGTGAACGTATTATAATAGAGAATCCCTCAGGTATGTTGGGTGGTCAAGTTAACAAAGAAGAAAAAATACTATTTTATTTGTGCATTTAATTCAACAGCCAAATACCATTCATCCTTTTTTATTGAATTTTCTTACAAAAAAGGTAAAAGTGTGTGTGGTGTTCTATGTCCCAGACCTCAGCTGAAAGTAGTAAAGGAAATAGTACTGAAAGTGGACTCACCACTCTGCCCCAGCTGTTTTTTCCTGCTCTATGTACACGCTAGGATTCAAAGAAAAAGTGAAAAATTCTAGGTTTCACTTTTAGGCCTGCAAAATGTGTAAAATAAAGTGAGATAAAGTGTATTGACACAGACTAAGGCTAAGATAATAGTTGGTCCTGTGCAGTTCCATTTTTAGGATTGGTAAGTGTGTTACTCTAGGATGCACAGCAGAACTTTGCGAACTGTGGGGGGGAATGCTGATAAAAGTGAATTGTCTGAACTTTGTATCTTGATTTTTGCTATGTTGGGGATACACAGGCTTTGTTCTTATGATCAATTTATTTTACGCTGCCTTTTTAAAGAAAATATATTAAGTTATAATATTTCTGTGGTTTGAAAGACTGGTGTCAATAGTATCTTCATATGCTCTTCCAGCTGTCTCAACTAGAAATGAATGGTTAACATCCCAGTAGGAAAACAAAACAACCTTTTTGCAATTTGGTTTAAAGACCCTTTCTAGACAAATGCAGCAGTCCTAAACAAGGTTTTGAACTACTTTTGAACTACTCTGCAGAACTACTCTGCTGATGTTGATCAAGGGAATCCTTTCTTCAACTGTTGAAAACTTTGCACCACGTGCACAGTAGTTTGGGGCTGTTTGTTCGCCAAATCCTCAGTTAAAAACATTTGTTGCGGTTGCCTGGGAAGAAGTTTAATTTCTATTACTAGTCTCGATTATTTAAAATACTAAGAAATAGTTGGAAAAAGTTGCTACTATATCACTCAGAGTTGTAGCTAATCTGGTTTCGAAGTATGCTAGGTAGTGCCTTAGACATTTCTTACAGTGAAGCTTATTTTCCTGATTATTGAGTTTTTATCTTGAATTTTTTTCCAGTAGATGTAGTGTCACGAAAAGTAACAGCTTGACAGACATTGAGACTGAAGCCCATAATGAGCAGAGCAGGTGTAGCACTGGCAGCAGCTCCACTGGGCTGTAACAGGACTGTGTATTTGTAGCTGTGCGCCCGTGGGAAATATCAGTGTTACTGTCTCTATCTTGATTATTGCTTATAAAATAAAAATCGTTCACTGCCAAGTGTGGGATGCTTCTGGAATGACAGATACATAGTATTACTTGAGCACTGTGGTCTCCACAGCTGTCACTAGTAGATCTTGCATGTGAAACAAATAATTTTGACTGGTTACCTAAAGCTGAAACCATTTATCAGATTATTAGTAGTTAAATTCACGCATGTCTCAGCAGCTTTCTTAACAGCAGACCAAACTGTTCATTTGCTATTGTGCTTTGGTCATCTCTTTCCTGTTAGGGAATAATTGTCTTCCTTTGTTTGCCATCAGTTAATACATGTTTTGAGACTTGCCTGGAATTAAAAAAGTAGTTTGCTAATTTGCCTTAATAACCCTACCCTCAAGACCTGACTAGGAAAAGACAAGGAGATGTACTTTCTTAGAAGAGGTTTAAGATCAGAGTAAGTTGTTGGGAGGATCTTCACTTCCTTGAGATACTGTCGTGTTCCTGACTGCTGCATCGCAGAGAGCTTCAAGTTGTTGTAGTCTGTAATGGTTCAGGAACTGCCTTCCCACTCATCCGCAGTGGCAGTTGAGCTTGCACTCATCGTTTTAAAGAGTGCAGCCCATGAACATGGAGCAATGACTGCTGTGCAGGTGTCTGCACTGCAAACAGGGTGCCTTTGGCCACCATTGTGCACAGCTTCAGTATCGGTTCTTCCATAAGCAGGAAGACCACTTTGTAGTCATACCATTTCTACTCCAAGGAAATTCTTATCAAAAAGAACCCTTCCCACACATACCAAATCACCAGTGGAGATGTACCAAGAAGCAGTGGTCAGACCTGAATGGTGAAGCTGTGATTTTTTTTCTCCTGATTCTTGGGTATGATCCTCAGTCCATGCATATTATTGAAGGCACTGTTATAGAATTATTTTCTGACAGCTGAATCAGTAAGTACAATCTGATACCAGCAGGGAAGGCCCTAGTTTGTAATTGACATAAAATTGCTCGCATCCAGTTTGTTATTTCCATCTTCCAAACTCCACCCTACATGCTTTTTTCGCTCACCTGTTGTTACAGCTTAGTTTTTGTAATACGGTCTCTTGGGGAAACACTTCGTCATTAATTCTGTGTTTGTAAAATCACAGGACTTCAGTATTCTGGCTGATTTGGCTTCCAGTCTCAATGGAAATAAGTAATAAGTAAGAGCTTTCATTTTAGATCTTTTTGCTTGAATCTTGGCTGTGTTTCTGTCCCAGTGCAAGGAGAAAAACGAAACAGTTCTTCTGAAGTTTTAATAGAGCTTGGTTCAAAGACCAACACCAAAAGTAACATATTACTCCAAATAGACAACAGTACAAATGAAAGAGAATAGCAAATCTAAATTCACATTTTTGTGACTCCTGTGAAGCTCCAATGATAGAGACTATGAAAAATAAGAGATCAGTTTTGTTTTAATATAGTTCAACTGGAAAAATCTCACAGAAATTATCAAATGTGATGAACTTCTGTAAGGGACAGATTGGTTGTAATTTTCATAGTATCTCCTGATTTTTCTTTAAAAAAATTAATTTGTGATTTTCTTGTGTAGCCAAGGCACCCTATAGTACTTTGAGTAGATGTTTATTCAGTCATGGACTTGGAATCACACAATTCTTTTCGTACCTGAGCTATCCTGATTCCCTTCAGAGAGATGTGGGGTTAGAGACTGATTATAGACAGATGAAATAGCTACCATTGTCTTCTTCCATGAGGAACCATATGCTGGAATTATAATTGCAGAGATGCAATTTATCTTCGCTTTGTAATTACAGAGGTGATTTCCTGTTGGCACCGTATCACAGTATAGGAAACACATTGATTTTCCATATAGTGTTACGTAATCTCATCTCATCTCATGGCTAGCCTTCACGAACGAAGATTTGGGAAGGGCTCTACCCACGCTTGCTACAAGCGCGCTGATGGCTAAAAAGGCCAATGCGAGACTTCTGTTTGTAGTGGTCTTTAAAACTATTAAGGTTCATAGACTACTTTTTCAGGTCTAGTATACTTGTTCTGTAGCAGTTTCAGTCAGTACTAATGAATTCCATTTTATCAAACAAAACAAGAAAGTACCCAACTTAGTTTGTAACAGCTGTGAACTGCTAGTTGTATGATCATATTATGATTTTATGACTTTTTATGAGACAGTAACTTACATTTCCCAGTGGCTGCAGCTGACAAACTAATTTGCAGAAGTAGGATAGCCAAGATTTCTCTATGAAATAAAGTATGTTAATACGCATTAACATTTACATTTTTAAAAATCATATAATAATATGTTTTAATATATGTTAATACAGATAGTGTGGATGTATGAAAACACACTTGGATTGATTATTATATTGTCATCTGCATTGATATTTAATTTTTGTTTTCAGTAATTTTAAAATGGGGGCAATGTATGTAAGTAAGAGCTTTTTTTTAAAAAAAAAAAGAAAAAAGACAAGAACATTGGGTGTAACAGGTGTATTCTGCCACAGTTGTTCAGTAGGTTTTAATGAGTACCCTGACCCATAAAAAAGTTCCTGTTAGGGAACAGTCTCAATTTCCAGTGTTGGCATTCTCATATTCGCTGCATTTTTCATAGTCTGTGAATTTGTGATGCAGATTGAAATTACTAGTATGGTCCTAATTCCAAGTTTAGCTTTGTCAGTCCAGGGATAGTGCTGCTGGCCGTGATCAATAGCGGAGCTTGATGCTTAAAAGCAGTTCTTCAAGACTTAAAACTGAGCCTCCCTGGTAGTTGCTGATATAATAATACAAGGTAAAACTGATGACATGATGTGTAACAAGATAACTAACTTCCTGGATCTGAAATTACACAGAAGACAGAAAGTTCCTTTTAGTAGCAGAAGACTTTGCGTTTTGCTAGTTCTGGTTGTTTCTTTCAGCGATGCTGGTAGAATATTACTTCCAATCCAATTCCTTTTGGATTGGAAAATCTGTTTATTAGATTATTCCAACATGTGGTCCAAGTCTCCAGAAGAGAAATTACCACTTTTCTTTTAGATGCAGAATGTACCAGGATTATCTGTTTACTTAACTTTCTTAGATACAGTTTTTGAGATGACTTTTTGCATTTTGTTACGTCTTAAGTTTAAATCCCTGTGTACAAGCACAGTAAAGTGAGGGAATCCAAAATTTAAATATTCTGAAGAGAAATTTCAGTGCTAGTTACTACTGATCAGATCTGACAGAGAAATTCTCTCTGCCACAAAAAAAAAGGTAGTTGATCTTGAGATAAAAGTCTTGAGTGATTCTTAGAGAAGTGTCACCACTGATTAAAGCAAATGTAATTACATTTATTTCCTTCCTCAAGAAGAATAGAATATATAAGAAACCAGGCTCTTGATTAATTTCATAATGAAAACAGTTCTTTTTTCAGATGAAAGATCATTTCTTAAATAGCCAATGTGTGGATTGAATGAAGTTAAAGATGTTTCTTTCTTTCATGGTTTTATGAAATTGTTGTTTACTTTTTTGAAGAATCATCAGTACTAGCTGCAGAGACAAAAGATCCTTTATATGATATAAATGATATTTTGAGTAAGTATTCTTGGTTGATTTTGGCTGTAGAATTTCCCTGCATACAAAGTGATTTTGAAGAGCTGCTTAATCAGACCAATATTTTTCAGCTTTCCATCTTAACTCTTTTGCTATATCATAGATAAAATAAATTTTTATGCTTTCATCCCAAATACATATTTACCGTAAGTACAAGTGTTTGGTTTTTTTTGTGTAGAATGCAAATAGATTTATTTGCAATAATGTACCAAGTGACAGTTGGTGCCTCACACAGGCTAGTGTTTAAAATCTACTACGGATGTGTAACTCTTGTGTATTAATTGCTAAAAACTTAGAACATAAATTTACATGGGATTGGTCTACAATTCAAAATTACCATTAATTGCAGAGGAACTTTTGCAGTTAATTTATTGTGAAGCTGGATGAAACCAGTGACAGACTTGTAACAGAGTAGCTTTTCTATAACATCTGACTTCTCAAGGTATAATAGTTCTTATTGCATCAACTAATACAATAGGGAAACCCACACAAACTATTGGGCATACGAGCCCTTCCTCAGGTTTTGAAATATCTCAGCAAACTGTGAACTAGGGGTGCAGTTTCAGAAGACATCTACAGCCACTGCTATTGAATGAGGGAAGTGCTGCTTCTATATCTTATGCTATGTGAGCCCTGGCAGTCATTAAACCCCCAAATAAATTAGGTTTAACTGAAACAGCAAGAAACTACTAAAAAAAGTTTTCTGCTGGTTTAGTGTATTAAATGGACTTACAGGTGGATCAACAGGCTCCAGAGCTTGCCTTCTTTTTTGGTTCAACTGGTGCATTAGATCAGCTCTGCTGTTCAGCTAGTGGTAGATTTAGGACAAATTTGGAACAGTTGCTGTGAGTTTAACTTAATTGCGGCAATTATACAGCTAATCTGAGGAAAAGTGTGGTTATCACACAAAGGGGTTATTAGTAGGGGCGGAAATTGTGAGATAGTGCTTCGTCATGGGAGATGGAAAACAGATCATTACCACTAGAACACTGAAGGCTTTAGCTGGAGTGTCACCATGCCATAGAGACAGTATATCCAGTTGTCTATTATTTTTGATATCCAGAAGATCTGTCAATACTCATTTCCATGTTTGACTTGGTGATCGGGGGTATGAAGTGAGGGATTCATTCTGGCACTAGATTTCTCAAGCACCTCTGATTATATAAACATTTGCTAAGATCTGCCAAACATTGGACTTTTGGGTTTACAGTTTCCATCTTTCAGTGTGTGTAGGGGGGTAATATGTGATCACACTGACAGACAATGTGCTGACTGAAATTTCCTGTATTTCCTACAAGTGACGACAGCTACTTACCATGTAATTTTTACTGTATGTTTTCAAAAGCAATGTCTTGGGTCCCATAGTCCCCCTTAGAGTAAAGGCAGTAGAGCAGATCTTTGCAGCATGGCAGTTTGAAGTACCTTGGGAGGTCCCTGCAGGAGTGAACTGCATTGCAATTACCTGCACCAGACTTTACTGGGCTTAATGACTATGAGTGTTCTTCAAAGTTGTTTTCCTGTGAGCAAGTAGATACTAAATATTTTCATTTGGGGGGAGCCGGAGTTACTGTCTGTGTAAACATATGTTTGCAGTCTTTTGTTTTTTAGGTCTTATGCTTATGCTTTTTCTCTGCAACACTTCTGAGTTAGCAAGGTTACATATTCAGGGGTTTATTTTTTCACTATCTCCTTTTTTTTTTTTTTTTGCATGTTCTTGCTTATCTCACAAACACAAGGAACTGATCGAAACTCCAGGTAGAAGATACATTTTGGAATAAGAAGACACTTGTATACACTGAAAAGAAATCACAGAAGGATTGTTGAGAAGAATCTAGAGTACAAGTTCTGGTATGAAATTCTAAATATTTTCCTTGGAATTCAGGTCACTGTCTGCTCTGGAAGACAAGCCTCACTTAGCATAGAGTATAGCATGTAAAATAGTTCCACTGTGGCTGTGCTGACCAGGCAATGATTACTTCTGACTAGAAAAACTAAGTTTAAATGGGTTCAAACCAGCATAGCTCTTACTCTGTTTTACATGGTATCCACTAAAATATATTTCATGCTTTAACCAAATGTGTGTCTTATACGTAAGAAAACGTTTCACTGTATGAAAACTAGTCATAAAGTCAGGTCAGCTTTCTAATGCCTGATTGTTTGCCACCGTTAAAAATGTTTTGAGTATGATTTTTTTTCTTTCTTAAGATGTAGGAAGGAAAACTATTTGTAAACACTATTGAGATGCATTCTTCCATCTCCACAATGTAAAAACAAAAGGCAATTCATTTTCTTAACACTGAAGAAGTTGAAATATTGCACATGTTTAAATAACATTATGTCAATAGTCACCTAGAGAATACCTTGGTCCATTTCTGACTTTGTATTTCCACTGAAAGCACTGGCAAACATTCCTGCTAATTTAAGGGCCTACAATTTGAATCCTGTGCAGAAATTCTAAACTTAATTCTGTGAATTTGCACAAAGCCAGAAAAAAGGTGTTTCACTGAAAATCAGATGGTTAAATTAGAAAATGTTAGATGCTCTTTTTTCACTCCTGTAGCACTAAAATTGTGTTTTGGTTTGGTTTTTTTTTTAACTATTAATTATTTCCAGAATTATGTTATGTAGAAACTCCTCAGGCCAAAACCAGGTATACTTGCATTACAAGTTGACTGACTGGAATCAGTCACCTAATCCTAGAGACATGACTTGATTATTTTTAATCGTATGTAGATGGACTTACTGGTGCAATTTCAAAAGCTTTCTCCTGTAAGGACAAGACAGAAGATGGGAAGGTCTCCATGTATGTTTTCTAGGCCCTCATCCTACGTGCTGTTATATAAAAACACCTGAAATTCAAACTATGATCTCACTGTTTGCAAAGTGCCAACTTCAGTTCGTGTAATGTGCTGCTGCTAGAAGTTTGTTAGTTCTGTTTTCAGGGTGACCAGAAGGAAGGGGGGAGAGCAGGGAGAGGGGAAACTCATTACAAAATTAGTTTAGCAAGATGACAAAACCTTGAAAAAGGACCAATGCATCAGTAGAAATTAAATGGAGATATAATGTGGCAATTTTCTTAAAGTAATGTAATCGTGATTTCCCTACAATAGATACTTGATTCAAATGTTAGACTAGAGTCAGCTTAATTGTGAATCAAAAAAGCATCACAAAGGAGTTGGAAGCCAAAGAATGCATATGGGGGGGCTAGGCATTCATATCCTACCAACTCTTTCCTTGCTGAAAGCTGAAGAAATAAGTCTGCAGTGTTTAGTTGTTTCTCAGGGAAACAGCAGAAAAAAAGCACAGAAAAAATGGGAGCAATTCTAAAATTGATATATTCCATATAAATGTAATTAAGCTCCCTGGTATTAGACGAGTTCAAATAGAAATCTCATACACTTCCATGGGCATATTCTAGATCTAAGATCTGAGATAATAAAATAGAAGAATAGGATAAATAGCAAAAGAGAAACCACTATGTAGAAACTATTTGTAGGTTCTATTTACAGAGTGCCTTATTCTTCCATCACAAAGCACAGACTTCTAAAGGAGTTTTGAAGGGTCATGGTATAATCAGTTGCCAGTGTCAAGAGGAGACAAAAGAATGAAGGTAGCCTTAGATGAATGGGCAAGGGGAATATCAAGCAGTTGTTGAATTACATTTATTCAGTGGTTGTTAATGCTGTGATCACCACTCATTCTGAACTTGGTTCTGGCAATTGCACTTCAAGAAGGACGCAGAAAACTTGAAAAGGGTATATAGAAGATGTAAAAGAATGATATAGTTCTTGGGACACATGCTTTATCATGAAAGACTGGGGGCACATCTTAGTAAAAATAAAGCTAAGGTGGCACTTCCAGACAGTAGTCAAGCCATGTCGTAATATTTTCCTTGGTAAACTGCATGGAAACATTTGAGATAAAGTAAGTGATATTCAAAACCAGAGTATTCAGTCTTGCTGATTAAAAGAAAATCAAATTACTGTAGCTTAACAAATGAGGTAATAAAAAACAGGCTAATTCAGATTAGTATTAAGGATTTATATTTTTTTTTAATAGTTGGAACTACTAATGATAGTTGTAGATTACTCAGCACTAGAAAATTTAGAAGGATGATTTAGTCAAAATAGTCTGTTGAATTTCATGATAAAATTAATATATGTATATGTAAATTGTAAATAATTTTTTAATCTTCCCTTGTGGTGGGTAGTATTAAAAAAGTATGTGGAAAGTAAAGCAATAGTTATCCCTGTAGCTCTGTAGAAGATAGCCTTTGGATATAAGGGAGAGCTGTGTACTGTATTTGCATAACATGCTGGTCTCAAAGTAGGTTAGACATCTGCTTGGCCATTTAGTTTTATGTAAAAATACTGTTCCCTATTTGTTCTGTATTAAACCCTTCTCCGTTTATATTTTTGTGTTATTTGAAAATAAATATAGAAAAGATGTGTTGTTTTAGCAATTAATAAAAACAAACTAGCTAAGGTGCAGAATGGTCCAAGATTAGCGTTCCAGAAGAGTTCTTTCAGAAAGAAGAAAGTCAGACTTGAGTGAATGTCTTATATTTATTTTTCAAATAATAAGGTTAGAGAAAATAAATACTGTGTGGAAGTATATGCTCAGCTTCCCCAAAGTAACACAAGGGTGTATGTTGTTTAAATAGAACTAACAGACGCTTAGGAATCTTAAGAAGCCAGGATTCCTATCTTTCAGGCTTCTCTTCATTGTGGCAGAATTTTTTCATGCCACTGATAGAAAATAAATATTTTGTTATGATCGATAAACATCCTTCTTAATAACCACATTCTTTAAGCCATTTTTGTACTGTGTTTCAGTGGTATGCAAGACAGAGCTTTGCTTTAGATGTACAGTAATCTTTAAGCCCCTTTAGGAGAATCTCAGTTTGCTCTAAGAAGTGGATTATACTAGTTCTGCAGTTCTTCAGTATTCATAGTATTTTTTATATGTGACAGTGAGGCAGTGTTTATTTTAAGAGTCCAAAGCCACAGGTTCAAATCCCCTTAAAGTCAATAGAGAAAATTGCTTGCGATGACTTTTGACTTATATAGCCTGAATGTTTTGATTTCTATTTTACCCATAAAATTTATGTATGAAAATCTACTGCTAAGAGAGTTTTTTATTTTTTATGTAATGTGGCAGTGAGAGGACATTAAGAATATTCAGTAATGCAAATGGTGCCTTACTATGAATGCAGTAAAAGTAACAAGTATCAGTGAAATGACACCCAAAAATACTGTCTAGTATATTTGCATCTAGTATTTTCCAAGTCTAAAAAAATATTCAATAACTTGATATAAATAACTGTCTGTTATGAGATGATGTCATTAAGCTGTATGGCTCCTTACAATGTATTTGGTGCCGTATGATGAAACATCTTCCAGCAGTGCAGTAAACAGTGTGCCTAATATCTGTCGCTTGCTTTTCATATGCGTACTCTCCCCAGGGAAAGAAGCATTTGCAGTACGCAGGCATGTTTCGGTAGAATTTTTGGGTTTATTTTGGGGCAAGTGTGTTGAAAGCATTTATGTTGACAACATATAATCAATATATAGTGTTACACAAAATTATTCTGTTTATGCTGATTGACCTGTAGACAAACTAGAGACTGAGTTGGATGTTGCCTGGGTAAACACTTCTTCTGACACCCAGCCCACTCCCACACCCTTTCCATCACTCAGAGATGTTGGTCATGTCATACAGTGCACATCTGCATAAGGCTGTGGAGAAATGGGACAGCATACACCTGATTGTAAAACAAATAACAGGCTTAGTCATGTCACAGGTGTGCATAAACCCTCAGTACCTACTCATATATTTCTGGACAATGCAACAGAAAGGGGAGAAATTACTAATTCTGTTGGTTATGTTATTTTTGTGGGTTAAGCCCAATAGGCAACTAAGCACCACGAACTGCTCACTCACTCACCCGCAATCCCCTATGGAATGAGGGAAGAGTAAAAGTAAGAAAACTTGTGGGTTGAGATAAAAAAAAAAGTTCAAAAGTTTATAAAGTAAAGGATAAATGAAAGATGAGAGAAAGAAAAAGAAACAAAACAAGTGAGGCAAAGGCAGTCACTTTCCACCTCCCACAGGCAGACTGATGCCCAGCCAGTTGCCAAGCAAAAAGTAGATAACTTCCCTAAACCCCCTTTTCTCTCTTATTATGGCTGACCATGGTGTTCTGTGTCATGGAGTCTCTCTTTGATTAGTTCAAATCATCTGTCTGGTTGCATCCTCTCCCAGTCTATTGCACACCCCCCAGTCTTCATTGTGGTGTGTAGTGAGAAAGAGAGAAGGCCTTGATGCTGTGCAAACACTACTCAGCAATATCTAGAACATCAGTGTGCTATCAGCATTGTTTGGGTCAGATACCTACAAGACGGCACATTGTGAGCTGTTGTGAAGAAAGTTAACTCTGTCCTAGCCAGCCCAGCACAGTTAATTAGCAGGATGACCTAGGAAGCATTTGAGACTTAAGCTATAAAAAGCTATAGAGAGCATCTGGATAACAATGTTTTTCAGGAAGAAAGAATACAGTATTTATAGGTAACCTTGGTGCTTTTGAATACATTTCATAGGTTTCATGGCAGGGGAGATGATAAGTTTTTCTAAGACTGGGAAGGAAATCCACACATAAATGATATTCAAGGTGCATATTTGTGTGTCGCAGTGAAGTTGCTCAAGACTTGAAAGGATTGAAAAATAAGAATTTATGTTTTTCTTGGGCAGATATTTTTACTTAGGTCTATTTCATTCTTTTTACTGTAGAAAACAGACTACTTATACAGTTGTGTGCATTGCATAATGCTCAGCTTTCTCAAACTAGAGTATCCATTTTCTTCTGCAGGAGCTTTTTGGATGTTTTGCCTAAATGTCTTATGTTTCTGCCTACTCCTGTCTAACATAATACATTCCTTTTTTTAAATAAATGAGATCTGAAAGATCATACTTGGCATTAGTCTCTAGTGAAACTGAAATTTTTACTGGAATCTACTGAGAGTTTTGCAGGTTTACTTGGCATGCTGTTTTGGGAATAGGGAGAAAAGAGATTGCTGGTTATTTTTGTTGATATACTGAGATGTGAGCAGTTCAGCATTCCTTGTGAGTAGTTTTCTTTCCATAACAATGTTTGAATACTGTGTGAAAACTTTAGTCTTTCCTCATGTCTGTTCACATGTCATTAGTGAATTGAGCCACTGTCTCCACTGTGAAGTGTTTGCTTGAGGGCTTATGAAGTATGGAAGTATTTTAGACAGAGTAGAAGATACTTACAGTATCTAACCATCCTGGGCTTGGGATGTGTGAAATTTGGAAACGTCATATGAGCAGTTTCTGCCTGTGCAGTGGTTATCACAACATAATGTAACAGAACACCCTTGGAATTATAATGCAGTCTTTGTGGCTTCAGGACTGAGACATGTAACAGGCTGATAGACCAGAGGACTGCTTCAGTTCTTAGTATCGTCCACAGGCTTCCAGCACATTTTGTGTTTTTGTTTCAGTGACTGTAGTATTAACTACTGCTTTGTAAATGAGCGTAACTGGGCATTTTTATTTCCTTTTTAATAAGTAATGTATAGCTGTAAAACACTATGTCAGTACTAGATGTGTACTAACCAACAATCTCTTCATCACAGCAGAAGTAAAAGGACATTTAATTACATCACAGAGACATAAAAATAACTTGTTTCAGAAAGTCATGGCATAATTGTCTTGGATTAGGCTCTGTAAACAGCAGTATTCAAATTCATGAGATGTTTGTTAATATGAAAAAAAAGATGAGTTGATGGGTCTGATTCTTTGTCATCTTAAGCAGTCATCTGCTGTTGTTTAAAAGCGAATTCAAAAATGCAATTAAAACACAATATTCTGTTTCGGTCGCAAGTGCATAAAATTATATGTCTGTAAATACACAGACACATACTATATAATGTATGAAATTCTGAAGAATCCAGCTTTTTATCTTCAAATATTTTAGCTTGCAAAATGTTATACTTATCTCCATATGCTGAAAATTTGAGACTTAACTTTTAATTCCTTACCAATCCTGTTCTAAAACTAACTGCAGATATCTTGATTATTTTCAGTAGCTAGTATTGATAGCAATATGAGGCAAAATGTAGGTTAAGTGTTCAGTATGGCTATTTTTTAAAAAATAAAATCTCTCACCTTAGAGATTAGGTGTCTGTCTTAAATGCATGTCAAATGATCTTTCAGATGAAGACGAATGTTGTGATTAACACATTGTATTGGAATTTAAGAGTTGGAGGTTTAATTCCTAGGCAGTCATGTCTTCCTGTGTGGCTGACATCAGAAATTTATTAGGAAACAGCTAGAAATATTTTACTCTTTATATAAAACAGGCTCAGTAATGCATGCTTTTCTTCACACAGATTTTTTAGACCAGATGGACTCTCAAAGGGTATGTTTCCACTGCAGCTGAAGGTATATTAGCTAAATTGATACATTTGCAGTAAGTGTAATCTAACCAGCTTTGTTAAATACCAATAAAAATAGTGTCGGGTGTTTCAGTAAATGGAACTCAGCTTGCCCTGGACCCTGGTGTGACGAGGTTATGCTGATGTATGCGTTCACTGCCATTATTAATGCGGTTAGCTAGATTAAAGACTAGATCTCTTTTTCCCTTTCAAAAAAAAAATTGTTTATTTTGATCAGCTTTTGTTTTCTTTACCAAATCTTGCAGTCAGCCTTTAGATTTGTTTCCAATTTATTGTCCTGTAGAGGCAAGCATTTGCCATCCTCTGTCTTCCCTTAGCCCTCTCTGCCACGAATTACACAGATTCTTCCTGTACACACAGAAGGCCAGAAAGCAGAGCATCTCTGTGGCTTCTCAACAAAGCTCTTTTGCTGGGGAATACTAGTTGACAATTGCCCCAGAATTCTCAAGTTTTATGATTTCCATGGTGCTTTCAGAGAAGCAAAAATTAGGCATAATTAAAGCTTGAGTCAATACAGTTTTGCCCAGATTTCCCTAGGGCTGGATAGTGGTAGTACAAAGCCCAGACCCTGAATCTGGCTACCTCTCGTCCTGAACCACCTCTAACAGAGAGCCTGCTTCCTATGTGAATTAGCCACTTCTGAAATGACATTCCTTTCTATGGTGATTGGGCTATAGTGTTCAAAAGCCAAGTGGTCAGCTGAATATGAAACTTATTTGATTGAGTAGTTTTATACCTTGGAAGGAAATTTTCTGCAGTTTGAGACTGTTGAGATTTCCTCTTCATGAAGGTTTTATCTGTTACATAAATAACATAGAGTAACACGTCTACCCCTGTAGAACTGTACTATTCTGAAAACACAGTTATTTTTCTTGAAGCTAAAAGGTAAATTTGTTCATCAGGTTTTGAGTTCAAATTTGGTGTTACATTTCAAGAAGAGGGAAGTTGGGACATGCAAAGCAGCTATTAACCTAGTTTAACAGGACTGTGTATTTTGGTGTTATGTACTATTCCAGGAAGCTATAATGGTAAGTCTGTCCTTAAATTATTTAACAATAACTTCTTCATTAAATAAGTTTTTTAGACATGTCATGGAGCAAATGGGAATGGACACAAAGCTGTTGTGTAATATGATATCAGTCTCTAATGATTTTTCGGAAAACGCAGTAGCTTTTGTTTAGTTTACATTATGGTGCTCAGCACAGTGGAGCCCATAGGATAATGTAGACAAGGAGGTGACAGGGCGAGTGTGTGCTTGGGGGTAACCCCAGTAACCATGCTGCTCACTCAGGAGGGGCCAGTGTCATGGCCATGGACAAGACCTCAGAATTCACCATGGCATACACTGCTGATACGGTCCAGACTCAACTGGAATGACTGACACTTTCTGTTCATAGGTAGCCTAGAACAGCAGGTAGTGACCATATTCCAAACCTCTTGAGTAATTCTGGGTAGTATGTCACAGAATCCCAGCATCATCTGTTTTTGAGCCTGTCAGTCCCCAGCATGAACTTGGGCAGAGTGTTGCATCATCTGGAAAATTGCTGAGTGTGCACTCTGTGCCTTCACCAGTCAGTAATGATGATGTTACTCAGTACTGGCCCCATTCTCAACTCATGAGGTACTCCAGTAGTGACTGACCTCCATCTGGACTGTTTGTTGCTAATCATAATCTTTCTGACACTTGAGCCAGTTTTCAGTCCACCTCATTGCCTGTTTGTCTCTTCTAGCCCCTCTGTTCAAAGCAGGGTCGACTAGATCGGTTGTGAAGGATGGAGACTCTGCAGCTTCACCAAGCAAATAACTCTGGCATTTGTTCACCCCTACAGTAAATTTTTTTTTCCTGATGTTTAAATGGGATTTCCCATATTTCAGTTTGTGTCCACTGCTTCTTGTCCTGTTAGTGGACAGTATTAAGAAGTCTATTGCTCTGTCTTATTTACTTCCCTGTCAGGTATTTATACACGTTGCTAAGAACCCCCCTGAGCAAGGCCCTAAGAAACCTCAGTTCTCTCAGCCTCTTCTCATATGATAGATGCTCCAATCCCTTAATCATCTTAGTGACTGTTCAAACCCTTCGTATGATAAAATCATAAACAGAGGGGAAAATATGTGGTAGAGTAGCAGGTACCTTTCACTTTTTATGGTCCATATCTGCATCTTGTCTGACTAAAGTTACTGTGTTCTGTGGCTTTGAAGAAGAGAAACCAAAGAAGTAGGGATCTTCAGCACTTTTTGTCTGTGCTAAATAAATTACTTACAGTATTCTTGTAAATAGTTACAAATTTATTGTTCTTTGGGCACTAAGTGCCATTTAAATTGGCTCCTGTTTACATCAGTGACAGTAATTTGGACAATAACATCATTGAAAGGTTATGTACATAGTGAGGATGTTTGCTCTAAAATTAATAATATTGACTTAGTACTTACTAAGTAAAAATCACAGTTCTAAAGACTGGGACAGGTCTTCCTAGACTCTAGACAAACTATGGAGCTACCTTTTCCTTCATCATTCATTACTGGATGTAACCTATCTACAGCAAAACAGCATACTTTCTATTTCTCTTCTTTATAACAGTCTTTATTATGTGGGTTTGTTAGCACCATGTGAATTGTACCAAAAATTTTACTTCTCAGGAATATTATTGAGTCTCTCTTCTGAAATTCCTTAGTTTGTTAAGAACTAAAGAATACTAACATAAAATAGATTGTTAGGAAGCAGTTTCAGTACCTTAAATTGAGACTTTTCATCTGGTCTTGAATTTTTTTACACTGTTCACCAATATATTAAAAAAAAGGAGGGGGAGAGGGTATTGCATCACTGATACAAATGTGGAGACAAACAGATGCAATGAAGAGAACTGTACAGTAGATGTTAAATATATCAGATAAAACTGTAAATTGGCAATATATGTTTGAAGGTATTTCTTTTTGACGTATTTTGTAACAACAGTTTCTCTTGTGATTTTGGTAAGTTGCTGCTTAATGGAAGACATAGCCTCCAAATACATATTTTAGCTCCTGACTGATGGAGGGTTTGGATGGCACCAGTGTTTCTGACAAGTTTAAAAGACACGGGATAAACCACTAGACAGCATTCCAGACTTCTCAGCAGGAAACATTTAAATCTCCTTAATTTTATTCCTACTGATCTATGGCAACTGAGGTCTTGTATTTAAATGTGAATTGTTAAATAGACAGCATGATGATGATAGGAGCAGACTATGTGTTACATGTATCAACAAGTTCTCATAAGCCAAATACCGCGTCAAAATTTCATATTCCCATCTATGCATTCGTGATAAAGGGAAATAATTTTAAGAGTATTATGCCTTTTATTCTTTAAAGTCTACCAGGGGTATTAGATCAGGGAATTGAGTGAGATTTGCCATGTAAATTGATAGGTGAAGCCTTCTAGCTTTAATCCTCTAGAACCCATACTTAATACAGCACTGAAGAAAATAGTTACATCTAAAAAAACTCTGTAAAATGCATACAGATTATTGCAATTTAGAAAGGTCAGAAATTGTGTACCTTTATAATTTACTTTAGGAAAACATTGTTGAAATGTATTTAACAGGAAGCTCAGTTCATTACAAAATGTGAAAAATTTTGGAAATAAAAGGGTTTAGGGTTGGTTTGTCGGGTTTTTTTAAGTGTGTTGATACAGTGAAAAGAAAAGGCAGCTGGGTAACTGAAGCTGAGGTATTATGTCTGTGATAAATCTCATCTCATGGAATCTCTTAGTCTTTGTCAGTGACTATAGGATTTGAAACTCTTGCAATACGGATTAGAAATAACAGTGAGGTGTGAAACAATAGCAAAGAATGATACCTGTTCTCTGCTGCTTTCTTAGACCTTTATAAGATATAAGGAGTGGCTGTTACATATATATGCACATTGCTGCATGGACTTGCACACTAAGTTTGATGAAAGCTAATAGTCACTTTAATAAGCAGGACTGTGGGACTTGCATAGACTGTGGGCATGCACACTGAAGTGTGAACGGTAATGTTCGTAGAAACCAGGCCTAACTGTGAAATATAAATGTAGTTCACCTGCCATTTAAGTATAGATAGGAGAGTGTAGTGAATTTAGCAAGAATGTGATTCTTACTAAATGACAGTTTTTGAAGAGGAAATTAAGATCTGTTTTTCTAAATATAAAGCAAAATTCTTAATGGAAGTTTGTGCATTTGTCAGACGTTTTCATTAAGTGCCATTAGATATTTAAGCACCAAAACAGATATTGTTTTGTTTTATTCAATGAACTTGAACTCTAGAAGAGCTTTGCCTGTACTAGTGTACTTAAGAACTCACTTTTTAGACTCAAAAGCATGTAATCTCATGAAGTATTAGCTGCATATCTTAACAACATTGTCTTCCTACAGAATTTTCTAACAAAGTAGTTCACAATTGGGTCTAGTTGATGTGGCCAGACAAGTTAGTAATGTGAGAATGAGCTTCTGCAGACAGTACAGCTTTTTAAAAGCAAGACTGTGAATATTCTTTGTATTTTGGAAAGGACTCAGCCCTTCTCTGTCCAGTGCCTAAAAACAGGGAGTCCAGACTGCCATAGCCTACTCAGCTAAAAGCCATGTGATCTCATTAGCACCATGCTGAACCCAGACTTCCCAGCATTACAAAAGGAAGCTCAAGATGCAGAGATGATAAGCACAGTCTCACATATTTTGGTTGATTTTGTGCTCAATCTGATTAAATGCACATAAACCAAGAATATGCTGTTTACATGCTAGCAGAGTTTGAAGGCCATGGTTTTGTAATTGCAAAAAAAAACCCCCAGACTCATTTTTCATACTTGAGAATTGTTTTATACATCTTTCCTTCAGAAAACTCATGATGATAATGTCAGATACAGGCACCACTCGTGCAAAGTTTTCAGATTTACTGACGTCATGGGACTAAGGTTGGGAAAATCAGCACTATCAACTTCCTCAGGTAGTGTCACTGCAGTACTGGCATATAATGGCAAGTTGTGGGCTAAGCAGTGATTGCTCACTTGAGAATAGCTTCTGGCTGGAATCCTGAGCTTCTCTCTCCCCAAAATTAGCATATCAGTTCATGTGAAGAATCAACTAAAAGTATCAGGTTTGCTTAATCTTTTTCCATTAGTATAGTGGATAAACATTATTAGTATTTCAAGGTAATGCTTTCAGTTAGATGTTATTTGGAGTGACTCTCATTTGCTAATGTGAACTGTTACAAATACCAAAAATATATTAAAAACTTCTGGTTTTGGTTATTCTTATAGAATGTTTTTTATCTAACTCAGTAGGTCAAATTCCACAATGACTAGGGTCATATGATTGGATGCACTGAATCACACAGAACATATTGCTGCACAGACCTTTAGATATACACTAAATTGCTGTCAAAAAAGATGTGAGGAGGATGTAAAGCTCAGTATCTTGGTTTGCACCGTATTTTCTCTCAGTTTATCCAGAAGAAACATTCTCTGTTTTACAAGTTAAAAACTAAATTCACAAGTATCTCTATTAAGTTTTCTGTGATGAAGCTGCTGTTTTAATGGGCTGACAAAGTGACGGTTCCCATGAATGAGTCTTCCCATGCGGCATAAATGAAATGGAGTCCATCCAACATTGTGTTATTAAGTTAAAGGTTTTATTCTTGAGAGAGCTGGAAACAGAACTCCTGTTGAAAATCGATTGAAGTAGAGTAGTTAACTCCCTAAGATGTTGTGAATGTCATTAATTTGTCATGTAAAAGATGAGGCAATTTGGTTGCTACTTTTCTATTTCCTTTCAAGCCTCTTTGTTTGCTGTTCTGCCATCATAACAGGCATGAGTAGATTTGTTGAGGATTGCTTTTGCAGAGCTTATTGAAGTTTTAAATTTGTTTTGACTTAAGATCTAGTAGCAAGTCTTGTTTTTAATTTGCAGTGCAAGTTGATTGCATAATTGTGAAGCTGTTTGACATGTGTGATACAATTTGATTTGCATTCCTGCCAGTTTTCAACTGTAAGAAACAAAATCTGTTAGTAACAATTTTAGCGGGAGTCACTGGAGGGTTCTTACAGTTTGTTTTCATTGTTTTTATTTGTCTTTCAATTTCCTTGAAATTGAAAGATGACACAAAATTATTTGAACACTTCAGGTTATTGTTTAGCTGTGCTGTGTATGTTGATGTAAGGGGCTTTGATAATTTCAGGGGGAAAAGTGGAAAAATACATACTATAATAGATATTTTTATAAAAAATATATATAAAATGCAGTATAGAGTGGAAGAGGCTATATATTACTGACAGAAACAAAGATTTATTTTTTTTTAAAGTGATAGACTTGTAGCAAGTAGCCAGTGAGAATGTGGCTTTGATTGTCATTGATTGATTTATTTTTTCCTGTAGTACCAGGGAGACCTGAAGTAGCATTAATTCCAGAGCAGATCTTCTCTGTAAAAGCCACAGAATAAGCAGGTGATACTATTGCAGAGAGCAGAGTAAAAGGGAACTGAACTAGCAGAAACATATAATCAGATAGCAATAGGTAAAGTAGTTAAGAAGTCTTAGAGATGATACAATAATAGAAACAGCAACACAACTGTGATTTCTCTGAATTCAGAGACAGTCTAACAAACTTTGCAGTAGAAGTGAGAAACCAAAACTTTTTTGGCCAAGGACCAAAACAGTAATTCTGACGGTACAGATGTTTTTGGATGGAGAACAACCGAGGCAATTGTTTCAAATGATGCCACTTCTTTAAGATGTTACGAAAATGCTCTATTTATACAGAATTGCTAGATTGTGTGCTTATACAGAATTACTAGAAATGTATATAAAACATAGGACTGGAAAAGACTACCTTTGTCATTCCCTGTGGTTCCCCACAGTCACAGGCAACTCTGAAATAATGCCTTCTCCATTGGAGCCTAGAGAACATACCACGAACCACAAAACACTTTTTTCAATACCTATAAAAAGCTAAGGATATGTAGCACAGCAGACCAAAGTGCATGAAGTTACAGTGTTTCATGAAGCAAACCCAAGAGGGGTTGAGGATACCACCAGTATTTTAGTTGCCCAGAGTTCGTAACTCCACCGCACATCACTGTTTTTTTAACCAAGCGCATGGGCAAATGGAGTCAGAGAAGCAGCTTGATTTCACATCTTGTAAGCCTCCTGCTGTTGTGTCACTCCCTGTGAGCAATCTTTGATGGTTCAAAAGCAAACCCCTCTTTACCATATCACCAAAAATCGATTACCTATGAATAAAAGAAAAAAAAAAATTGTTGTGGCACAATACAAGGCTCTATACCATAACAGAGATTTTTGCCTTTAAAGACAAAGCAATGTCAGTGAGGTCATTCTCATGGGTCATGAGAATGGGTCAGCTTGGCTACATAGCAGCCTGTACTATATGTGTACTGTGCTTTAAAAAAACCCCAAACCATAAAGCAACAGCTTATCACAGTTCACACAATTGGATAATAGAGTAACTGAATAGACAATTTGGTCACTTAATATTTTAGAAGTTTGTCACACTTTTTCTTGGAAGGTTCTGGAAATGTTTTTGTCTGATGCATGCAATCTTACCTATTAAGACTATTCTTCAAAAGAAAAATACAGAATAGTGACAAAATAGTCAAACACAAGGAAAATACTTTTTTAAAGAATGGCCGTCGCACTTAATTCTTAAATCTACAGCTGCTTTCAGCTGAGTAGTTTGAGTTCTGCTGTTATAGGTTGGTGGTTTTAAATTTACAATACCCCTGGGGATTGTAACTGCAGTTCTTAAATTTGTTGCTTACAGGGAGGTATGTCAAGCTGGTCACAAGATCTTCACTCAGTATGTTTAATGGTCAGCTAATAATATGTTCTAAACCAGATATTTTTTCACTTCAACCTCTGCATACAAGTGTCTAAATTGAAATTGTCTTCTTCATGCTTGTGACAATTTCTACGCAATTTTATTTCAAAGTTATAATTTTTTTCTCCTTGCAGTGGCAGTCTCCTTCTCCCACTGCTTTGACCTTGTTCTTCACTTGTTTTTTGTGTTTCCCTAGCTGGGAAGAGACAGCATGTGCCATGGTTGGCCAGTATTTTAGTGTGGTCAAAGGAAATGTTTGACAATACAGATCTGCTCATCTTTCCCCTGCTAGAGTAACTTATTTGATTGTTTCTTCTTTACTATCAGCCAATTATTGTAAAATCGGTAGGAACTTACTTTACGATTTCTCCTTTTAAAATTTGCTTGAAATTAGTTCAACAAAGTTGGAACACTTTGTGACACAATTTTACCTTACTCTTGAAGTGTATCTCGAATGAATTTGTCTTGTTTATGTATTTGCCAATGGCCTAATAATACAGATGTTGGCATTTTGCAACCTGCTTTGCTACTTTACTTTAGGCTATAAAAGAAGAATAAGCATAAAGAAATGCTATATATATCCCAGAAGTGCTATTATGTGCTAATATATGGCATCTTACAGAGAGCTCAGTAGGGATGAAGAAAAACCCTCATGGTAGAAATGCAAAACCTCTCTGCTGATAATTTTCATGAGTAAGTGATAGGGATAAGAATAGCTTAATTCCTATGGTTTCCTATCAAATAAAAAGGCAGTCTTCACACTGAGCATAGTAACATTGTTTATATGATACACAGTGTTACTACTCTGCCTAAAAAGAAAAGAAATATGATGCATGGTCCCGAGATAATGCCAAAGGCATTGATAATGACAGTAAGAGTTAAGTTAGTAAATTATTCATATATATAAGAAAGTACACAAGATGGAGCAAGGAAAATTCCAACTGGACCTAAAGAAATAAACCCAAAATGAGGATTGGCAAGGGTTGAGACAGGTTGTCCAGAGGGGCTGTAGAATTGCCATCCTTGGATATACACAGAATTTCTTTGGATGAAGCCCTGAGCAATTTGAATTAACTTTAATGTTAGACCTGCTTTGAGTAGAGGCATTGGACAAGGTGCCAATTAGTGTATGGTTCTGTTCTAGATAATGTTCTACTTGATTGGGAATTTCAGTGGACGTAAGAGATCCCCAAGTGTTATATGTGATCTCTTCTTCACACCTGAGTAAACGTGCAGTAAATTCAAGTAAGTTGCCTGCAGTTTGAGGGGGGTTGATTTTCCTCTCTGTTCAGCACTGATGAGGTGACCCATGGAGCACTATGGCCAGTTTTGAGCTTCTCAGGACAAGAAAGATGGGAGTGAGTCCAGCCTAGGGCCATAAAGATGGTTAAGGGACTTGTGTTGTTCATTTGAGGTGAGGCTGAGAGTTTGGGGACTGCTCAGCGGGGGGAAAAAAAAGGCTCAAAGGGATCTTATCAGCATGTATAAATGATAAGTGGGAGAGAATGTAGATAAAGAAGTCAATCTGCTCTCAGTAGTGTCCACTGACAGGACAAGAGGTTATAGGCACAACTTGAAACACATGAAATTCCATCTGATAACAAGAAAGCTTTTTTTTTTTTTTAACTATGAAAGTGATCAAAATGGGAACACATTGCCCAGAGAATGGGTATAGCCCCTTCTGTGAAGATAATCAAAACCCCACTGGATACAGTCCTGGACAACCTGCTTTAGCTGACCCTGCTTGAGCAGACAGGTTGGATTGGATGATATCAGGAGGTGACTTGCAACCTAAACAATTCGGTGAAGTTTTCAGGTTTTTAGAAGTTGTAGAATGGCATTTTCATCAAATGTCTAGAGACTCAGTTCCCTCTAAATATCATTCAGTTTGCTACACAATTTCTATTAAGAGAAGTAGGGATTTATTTTCTGTTAGTTTCCTAGTTCAGATGTGTCCCAGTAATTCTTCATCTACAAAATGCAAGTAACTCTTAGGATAACTGGAGGGTAGTTGGGGACTTGCCTAGAAACAGACTCCAGCATAGCTCTGTAGGGATGTAACATTGCACCAATGTAGATCTACCTGCAGAATTAGAATTATTCACTCATTTCAAATGTTAATTGAGAATTTGAATATTGACCAGTGTTTATTTTCTCTCTGGAATTTACGTGGGAACTGATGTCGAACATTGGTATTTTTCAAAAATGTTGCAACTGCTTTAATGAAATGCTTGGAGTTCACATATTCTTGTGTGTCCTGGCAGTTCCTTTAAAAAGATACATTTAATTCTTATTAAATGTAAATAATTACTCTGTTTCACATGTAAATAATTACATTCACATGAGGATGATCCAGTAGTTCTCTAGGAATTTCAAGAAACTACTCCTCAATGTTGATAATGCGTAGAAAGCAATCTTATTTTCTATTTGTTAGACAAGTTCACATATGTAAAAAAGGACTTGTTTTAAAAACAAGTAAGCACTGTGTTAGAGGACATGCTGGGAACTACTGAGTACAAGCCAGTTGATGAGAAAGTCAAAAGTTTAAGAAACACAGAAAATGAGAGCAGCTGTATTTTCATCGCTCATTTGAGGACTATAATCACCCTCTCTGTCATACCATGTTTCCTGTCACCTGTATATGATATATGTTTACTCTGATGAGCTAAGTTCATTTTCTTGATTCTGTTTCTTTCATAATATGAAAATGACTGCCTTGTTTGATTCAAACAGTATTCCTCTGTTACCTTTTAACTGCTATAAGTAGATCAGAATTCTCATATCACTTATGGACATGTATTTTTAAATAAACCTGTTGTATGCAATGCTATGCGTTAACTATTTGAAATTATAATTAATTCATAGCCATTTATTACAGTAATTTTCTTCCTTATGATATAAAGTGGGAGTAAGTATTTAAGGATCTGCTTTCCCCTGATAATGAAATGAGAGCTTCTTTGCTGCTTCTTGTTTGGTCTTTATGCTGTGGTCTTGAAAGGTGCTGAAAGCCTCAACTTTCATCACCTTCAGTCAGCATCTCATAAACACACTTAGTACCAGCAGGACTGAGTGGAGAGATGAGGCAAGAATTTGTCATCTACACTGTCACTTACCTGGCATGGGACTGGTTGCCCTTGAAAGAATTTCGGTATGGCTTGTGGGAACCTATACCAGTTGTGTATGTTTGCAAGTACTACAGTAATGGCAACTGCTGTCTGATTATTACTGTGTGGGCTACACAGTATAATAAATGACATAACTGAGTTTTTGATGTACTTGAATCGAACACTGTGCATCCATTACTGTGTCAACGTGAGCCTAGCTGACTTATTTGTTTAGAAAATGTTGGGTTCTTTTTTTTCAAGTGAGATACTTAAAAGTATCATTTGAAATCTCACTTAGAAACCAGTTTATTTTTAAAACAAGTCTTACCAGATGCAGTCATTTTGAAACAGCCAGGAAAGCATCAGCAGTTGGTTGTTGTAAATGCATGTATGTAAGTTTAATAATGCTGTATCGTACTTAGCCTGCATTCAACCAGGGCCACTCTCACACTCATTCTGAAAAATGTCAACTTCTGCTAAACTGACAGAAGGTGACTGAAATATACCCATGAGATATATGTAGTCTATGTTGTCTATTTCTCTGTTTAGTGTTCTGTGTTCTTTAGCCTTTGGCTCATCAGTGTGTGCTTTATGGTATAATAATGCAAACAACAGTTAACAAGAGAAGGCCAAAGCCATTAACTCTTTGTTAAGCTGTTACTGTATCCTGCGGTGCACCAGGCACAGCATCACCAGCTACTCAAGGGAGGTGATTGTCCTTCTCTGCTTTGAGCTGGGGCAGCCTCACCTTGAGTGCAGGGGGCAGTCTTGGGGACCACAATATAAGAAAGATGTTAAGGTATTAGAGAGTGTGCAAGGGAGGACGACGAAGATGGTGAAGGACCTTGAGGGGAAGCTGTATGAGGAGTGGCTGAGAGCGCTTGGTCTTGGTCCAGTTTCACTCTGGAGGAGACTGAGGGGAGACCTCATCGCAGTGTACAGCTTCCACATGAGGGGATGCAGAGGGGCAGGCACTGATCTGTTCTCTGAGGTGACCAGGACTTGAGGAAATGGCATGAAGCTGTCAGGGGAGGTATAGGTTGGATATTAGGTTCTTCACCCAGAGGGTGGCTGGCACTGGAACAGGCTCCCCAGGGAAATGGTCACAGCACCAAGCCTGACAGAGTTCAAGAAGTGTTTGGACAATGTTCTCAGGCACATGGTGGGATTCTTGTAGTGTCCTGTGCAGGGCCAGGAGTTGGACTCGATGATCCTTGTGGGTCTCTTCCAGCTCAGCGTATTCTGTGATTCTACGCTGCTTCAAAAGTTCTGTTGATGTTGTGAAGAAGTAATCTTATACAAGATGAATATTTTATCAGTAAAAATTATGTATGTTCTGTTGAATTACTCTATATCTGGTTTATCATGTATTCATTGTTGCACTGTAATGGTAACAGTTTTTAGTGCACCTGATTCAGATGGGCAATTGATTTAATGCATGTGGAGATCTGTTGGATGGTAAATATTCCAGAGGTAAGAATGGATGGCAGGAACAGGCCAAAGTTATTAAAGCTTTCTGTTGCAGCACTTACTCAAGGATGAAAGGGAGAGTGCATGGGAGAGTGCATTGGAGGGCCAATGCAAAGTGAGTATTTATCTAAAAATGTAGAATGGAAAACCAAATACCTAACACAGTCACAGGTAAAGTGGTGGCATTGCAGCTGATACAGGAAATGCCTCCTTATGTTGGTATCATTATTGGTAAAAGCAGTGTAGAAGACATTTTCTACGAATAGTGCAACTGAAAAATTAAGGCAGCTTTAGTTTTCTGGATAATTACCCGGTAGGGTGCATTTCTTAGAACAGCGTAGCAAAAAGCAGATGCCCTGAACCGTGGAGACAGCTTTCACTCGTGCTTAGCCGTTCTCTGGCTAGCTGGTCCCGGTTCGAGGAAAGCACATGTATGTTCACAGGACTTGGGTAACTTAGTCCGGTGTTTATCATTTGCATTTACGGGAGGGAGAAAGGGGTTTAACTTTCCCTCTCCCAGCGGCAGAAGGTGAAGTTATTTTCAAGAAGCGGCGGCGGGGCCCGGGGGCCGGGCTGGGCTCTGCTCCTGCTCTCACCTGGCCCGGCAGCGCCGCCGCCGCGCTGCCCCCGCTCCCTCGGGGGCTCCCCCGGTGCGGGGCTCCGGCCGCCGCCGCCCGGAGGGCGCTGCGGGGCTCGGCCGGGGAGCAGCGCCTGCGCGCCCGTCCCGCCCGCCCCGGGACCGGCCGCGGCAGCCGGCGGGGAGGAGGGAGCGCCCGGAGCGGGGGAGGCGCGCCGCCTTTCTCTTTCTCTTTCGCCGGGCGCCCGCCCGAGGCCGCGGGGCTGCGCCAGGTACGGCGTGGGGCGCGGGAGGCGCCGCAGGTGCGGCAGGGGAGGAACGGGAGCCGGGCGAGCGGGGGCACAGCCGGGGCGCCGCCGCCCTCTCCGGCCGCGGCTCCCGCGGGGCGGCGGGGGGTGTTCCCCGCGGGGCCGCCGAGGCCTGCGGGCCCGGAGCGCCGGGCGGGGTGCGCAGGCAGGGCGGCGGGGCCGGCCACGGCCCCTGCACCTGTCACCGGCCCCGCGGCTCGTCCGGAGCCTGGCGGGGCGGGGGCGCGGCCTCGGAGCTCGGCTGCCGGGCTGCTCTTATGTAAATAACGGCCCGGTGCCCCCGCCAAGTTCATGGCGACACTGCTCCTCCAGGGCATCGCCGCTGTCCGGCCGGGGTTACAGAGCTCTCTCTTTCCACGTGTGTTACAGGTAGGAAAATGACTCGCCTGGCACGGGAGCAGGAGTTATGAGCCATGTCCCAGTGAGACCGGCGGAATTAAGAGCAAATGCCTGGAGAAGTCCAGTTGCACAGAGCAGTTCTACGTCTCTTTTGAACTGTGGGTATCGACGCCTCTCAGACTCGCTTCTCTGGCCCCGAGCACTCTGCCAGTATTTCCTGCCCCACGAATGGCTACTCAGAGGAAGCACTTGGTGAAAGATTTCAATCCTCATATCACCTGCTATATCTGTAAAGGCTATCTCATCAAGCCAACTACAGTAACCGAGTGCCTCCATACCTGTAAGTAGTACTTTGCAAAATAAGTATCCTTCATAAGTGATGTTTGCTTTAAGTGTTAATGTGTGTAATATGATGGCTGTGCTGGTTTTTGTTCACTGAATTTCTATGAAACCCTCTGAATGAATTCAGTCCCAGCTGGGATTTCCTAAACACTGGTCTCCAGTGTGGGCCATCTTGAACTGTGCTCCACAGTACAAGAGAGACATGGAGCTCCTGGAGCCAGGTGCAGTGGAGAGCAACTAAGTTGATCAAGGATCTGGAGAATCTCTCTTACGAGGAAAGGCTGAGGGATTTGAGCCTGTGCAGCCTTGAGAAGAGGCAACTGAGAGGGTACCTCATTGATGTGTATAAAAATCTAAAGGGTGGGTGTCAAGAGGATGAAAGCTCTTCTCAGAGGTGCCAAGAAATAGGACAAAAGGCAATGGGCAGAAACTGATGAACAGGAAATTCTGCCTGAACACGAGGAAGAACTTCTGTACTATGTGAGTGACCATGCACTGTAACAGATCACTCAGAGAGGTTGTTGAGTTTCCCTCACTGGAGATATTCAAGAACCCTCTGGATGCAATCCTGTGCCATTTGCTCTAGGATGACCGCTTGAACAGGGAGGTTGGACCAGATGACCCACTGTGGCCCTTTCCAACCTGACCAGTTCTGTTGAAGGTATGTCAGCTCTGCTGAACACCTTGTAAAGATACATCTTTTCTTTCTCCTAAGCTAGTGGTGATTGTGCTGGCTCTAACACCAAACTTTTATCACTGTGGCCTGGCTGATCACAGGTGATATCATTAGTCAGGTCAGGTGTGCTATTTTGATAATATATCTATGCTCTTGAAACTTAAGCTAATGTATCTGTTGGCAGTGTGCATGATGGATACACAAATTTGGTCGGTGCTGGCACACAACTCTCTGTAATGTGTTCCGTGGCAAAATGCAGAGAAGTACTTGAAAGTTGGCAAAATATTTATTTAGGGAGTAGATTTCTTTCAATAAAACTGTCTCAGGAAAAATTATTCAAGTTGTCTTAGGCTTCTGATATATCTAAAACATTGGCACGTATGAATCACGTTAAGCGTATGAACGGTCCTGTCAAATGCAGCCATCTTACTTCCATGCTTGATTTTTTTACATGTATTCCTGAATAAACAGTAGTTTGACTGGACCTTCTTGAGAATTTGATGTCTTTCCAAATGAAATTTGAAGTCTTCTAAAAGAAGAGTAAAGGGAACTGTATGTGTCTGGTAGTTTTTCCATTTTCAGACCTTTAATAAATATCAGTTAAATGCCTTGTCTTGGCATTTCCTGTCGTTTCTGCTCAGTGTTGTTCTTGCAGTTATTGTTGTCTTGCAGTTATTGTTGTCTTCACTGTTAATTTTTACATTCTGGTGTAATGTCCCTGCTATATCATGCACATAGAGAATGAAAACAATGGAAGTCATTGTGCATCACGAAAACTGTGACACAGTTGCTATCACGGAACCATGGTGGGATAATTCACGCAACTTGGAGAGCTTCAGTGGATGGCTATAAACTCTTCAGAAGGGATAGGCAAAGGAGAGCTAGTGGGGTAGAACTCTTAGGGAGTGGTTTGGTGTCTAGAACTTAATGCTAGTGATAATAGAGTTGAGTGTTTAAGAACTGGGGCAAAGGCCAACAAGGCAGGTATCATTGTGGGAGTCTGTTATAGATCACCCAACCAGGATGAAGAGGCAGATGAAACATTCTGTAAGCAGCTGAGGGAAGTCTGACAGTCTCTAGTGGCTGATTTCAACTTAGCAATGTGTGCTGGAAGTACACTGCAGCAGAGAGAAGACAGTCTGGGTGGTCCTGGAGTATGTGGAGGATAACTTCCTGACAGAGCTCGCAGGAGTGAGGCCCTGCTGAATCTGCTATTAATGGACAGAGAAGGACTGGTGGGCGGAGGCTGTCTTTAGGCACAGCAATCACAAAGGATAGTCTTCAATTCATGGAGAAGTAAGGATGTTGTTTAGCACAACTGTTCCTTGGACTTCTGGGGGTCAGAATTTGGAGCCTGGTTGACAGTCCTTTGGGAGGCAGTCCTGAAGGGCAAAGGAGTCCAGGAAGGCTCTACATGCCTCAAGGACTTAATCCTAGAGGCACAGGAGCAGGCTATCCCCATGAGCCAAAAAGATGAGCTGTCAGGGAAGATGACCAGCTTGGCTGTACAGGAAGCCTTGTCTGGAACTCAGTAAAAAAAGGAGAGTTTATTAATTTGGAAGAAGGGGCAGTAAACTCAGCAGGACTGCAAGGATATCATGAAGTTATGCAGAGAAAAAATTAGAAGGGCCAAAGCCCAACCAGAACTTAATCTGGTTACTGCTATAAAAGGGAATTAAAAACGCTTCTGTAAGTCTATACATGAGCAACAAAAGGAAGTCTAAGGAGAATCTCCATTCTTTATTGGATACAGAGGGAAAATAGTGATGAAGAATCAGGAAAAGACTGAGGTACTTAATAGAGGTAAATTAATAGAGAGAGGTAAACGTATTATTAAATTCTTTCCCTTTAAAGAAACTGGAAAAATTCTGGTATTAGCTAATTTATTTTATGATTGAAGTTTAATGAGCAGTAGTAACTTTTAAAAGGTTTGGGTGAGGGGGAAACAATTACTTCAGTAATCAGCTCAGACTTGAAAAGTGTTTTTATTCTGTATGTTTTTGTTTAGGTGACTTATTTGTTTATTTTCACTCCCACTACAAAACAGTAATGGCAGAGTGTTCTCTTCTGAGTAGCATCTCTTTTGTTCACTTGTAGATTGAGAGCTCTTCACTTAGACAGCTGTTACTGCCTAGTTGCCACATTAGAGGACATGAATTTTACTGAGCTGCCATAGAGTTGCACAGATCTCCTTCCCAAAAAGCTGCCATGTGTTTGGGTCGTTAAGTAGAACTGCAGGAAAGAAGGTGGTGTTTCTTTAAAGCAAAGTTTAGTTGCCAAAATACAAGCTTACAGTGATGAAAAGGAAAATGAAATGAAAAAAGCGGTGATATGGAAGTCTTATGTCTGCAGAGGAAAAGGTGATCTCCAAGTGGCAGAATTCAGGATATCACAAAATACAATGATTTTAACTGTCCTTTGATATTTGTTTTGTACTGTTATTTGCCATAATTCTGTACAGTGTTGCACAAATGATCAAAATCTGGAGATATTAATGGTTGAAGAAGCAGCATAAATTCATTAGATACTGGGAATACAATATATTATTCTGGACAAGATGAAAAGCATGTATTGACATAGGTGTTCTCCAGTGATCATAGGGGAACTGTTGTGATCAGCAGAAACTAAAGCAGTTAGTGGTTCATTTGCACATTCTGTGTTGTTGAAAAATGTTAGGTAGTAGAGTTCTGCTGTGAGAAATTAGTGCCTTTTTAATAAAAGATATTTCTGGTGGGGTTTTTGGAAATGTTGGACAGGCCACTCCACCATTGACTGGGAAACATAAGTGCAACTGGGGCATCAGAAGTACAAACTTTCCTATCTCTGCTGTGAAGGAAATGGTTATGTTACTGCAAAATTACTTGTTCTGAAAATTCAGTACTTCATTTGGTTTTGCTACTTCCAACAGAATGGTTTTCTCTTACGGGCTGAGACCTCTTTTTCTAGTCTGTTACACAGTTGTCAAGGGTGTTTAAGAACTACTGATTGAAGCATGCTGGGTGTGAGCTAAAGGCCATGTCTCATCGTCTGTTGTTTAGTACAGTGTGCGCTTACAAAACTTGGAAAATAAACTTTTCTCAGGAAAAGTTTTTAGTGTCCTAAAAAAATATCAGACTGTTTACACAACCATAGAAATGCTGGTTGAAAAGGACATCTGGAGGCTGTCTAGGCCAACATGCGTGAGTGAGACAGGTTCGTTGCCAGCACTATACCAGGTCAAGCCATGGCTCTGTATAGTTGACATGTGGCTTTTCAAGCATGGAGCCTCTACAGCCACTCTCAGTAGGCATTTCCAGTGCTACAGTCTTTACCTAGTTTTACTGAATGTCTTACCAAATGTCAGTGCAGGACCATTGCTCCTTATGATCCTATTTGCCCCTCCCAAGAAGATTGGGCTCCGTCACTCCTGTAACTGCTGATCAGATGGTACAGGTTGTTATTAGGTCACCTGATAGTCTATAATGTGATTCACTTTTGGCACATTTGTATTGCCTATTCCTGATTACCTTTTTGTCGCTCATGTCATTGGAAGTTGATTCCAGGGGCCATGATGTAATCTGCCATCGTTCCAGGGAGTTAAGGGAGACTGTTGAGCTGTACTTACCTGGATCATCCTTCCCCTCCTTACTAAAGGTGGATATGAAACACTACCCTTTTCTAGTCATTGAGTACCTTTCATAATCACCACGATTATGGTGATAAGCTTTCATCTTAGTGAATCCTACCTGGCCTGTAGATTTGAATACGTCAGGTTTTCTCAGTAGGCCCAGACCTGCCGCTCCTTGGCTTTTGATCATCCCTCTCCCTCCCAAATAGCATGTGGAGATCAGGCTCTGTCTGTGAAGAACAAGGCGAAAAGGTACTGAGGACGTCAAACCTTTCTGTATTACCTATTCGCAAGTTGTTTCCTTCATTCATTAACAGGCACAGGTTTTGTCTAAACTTCCTTCAGCTACTAGCATACTTACACAATTCACTTATGTCTCTCACTAGTTTTAGCTATGGCTGGGCCTTGGCTTTCCTACTTTTGTCCCTAAGTGCCAAAGTAGTGATTTTATATCTGTTTCCCATCCTTGTCCCCACTTCTAATATGCTCTACTTTTGCGTATTAATTAGGAACTTTGTGCACCAAGCATCTCGTGTGCACTGAGCAGTTCTTCTGACAAAATTCCCTGTAACAACAGATTGATTAGCTCTTGAGGTCTAAATAAATTTTCTTTAAAAAACCCTAGCGAGCTCTCCTAAATTCTTTCTAATGATAGACTCCTTGGGAAATTTGACAAGCAGTTGCTTAAACAAGTTGAAGTGCCATCTCCTGGAGTTCAGAATCCTAAGTCTGCTGTTTAACTGCGTATCCTTCCTCAAGATTCTGAACTCAGTCCTGAGTTGCTTGCCTCACCTCAAGGCAGCTGCTGTCTGTGTCTGTTCCTCACCAGTTTTTCCCTGTTTACGAACAGCAGATCAAGTGATACGTTACTCCTAGTTGGTCTCTCTAGTATTTACCTTAAGAAATTGTCAACCAAGGCAGTCTAGGAACTTTCAGAAATGACCTTCCATGCAGGAAAACTACCAGGTATGTAATTTTCGGTATCAAATGAATACTCCTGAAACCGGAGTGTCTTTCAGGTTTTGCTCTCAACAGGAGATCACAAAAAACTTTACTGCAGCAAAACTCGCCCTCAGACAAGCAAGCTGAGCTGCTTTCAGACTCCTACTCCTGCAAAACCTTTAGTCAATGACATGTAGCAGGGCTTAAAGGTTATTTTAAAATAGAAGTTTCTGACACAAAAAGTCTCTCTTGGTCATCATGTACTAAAATGATGATGTTCTCTTTTAACAGAAGGGAATCCAGTTTGGCTGCATCTGGTAATTGTAATTAAGAGTGGAGTAGTCTCACATGTGTAGTTTCTGAAAAGGGTGGTTAATTGTATTGAAGTTTGTGTCCTGTTTTTATGCAGACATTTTATCTAAATGTAAGTGCTTGTAAAGAAGGTTTAAGGTAGCTAATTAAATACTTCATTATACATACCAAATGACTTCTCTGCCTACACTGAGATGGGTTTGATGTTCCACTAGCTGTGTGTATCCTGTGCCCTTCCTTTGCTCGCTGGATCAGAGAGTAATTAACTTTGAGAGAGAAGATACGTGGAAGAATTCAAAGGATGGGTTCTGACAAAGAATTTGTCCCACAATTAACTAATTAAACTTTCTCTTGTAGAATATTTTATTTCAAAAATGCAGTATGAAGTTTTATTTAGGTACCTCATTAATCAACATTTAAACAGTAACCTGGGAGGAGTCTTCCCATTGAACTGTTTGTATGTGGATTTGCATAAGATATGTACTTTTTTGTTTGCCTAAGATGGCATACAGCACAATCCTGACACTTGTATCTGTATTTTTCATCTAATTACAGAGATCTGAAAGAATGTGTGAACCAGATATCTCTGTATTGGAAAACATAGCATTGTCTGTTGTGGTTGCCAGACAATTAGCATATGTCACACAAGTACTTTTATCAGCTGTAGAAAATCATCATATGCGAGTTTAACTCTTATTGTGTCTCATTTGAAATGTTATAGTATAACCATGAAATTCAAGTTCTCCTTTCTCTGGCATGTGTACATATACCTCAAAACTCTGCAAACTGTGTAAATTTTGGTTAAGCAGTTTCCTTTCTCCTGCCTGCTGCCACATCTGACCTATGGTAAAGCAAATGATACTGTGTCATTTTGTTAATCTGTACTGGAAGTGTAAAATGTTTTTGGTTTGGTGTTTGTTTCTTCCCTGAGGAAGTGAATTAAATATATTTGTGGTTTAATTGTGGTTAAAGATTCCCTTTTTCCCTGTTCTTTTCACCCAGTACTTAGACTTCATCCCATTTTCTGAAACTGCCAAGTGATAGACTTTGAAAAATGTTCAGTGATTTATATCGAGAGTTACGGAGGACACTTATACCTATCATATCTGGAAATACTGGTTCATGATCCCCATAGGAGTATCATGTATTGGTTCATTATTGTTGCATGCTGGAATTTATATGTATTTTTTACCTTTACGTTGCTATTGGTGAATCACATTTAGTTTTGATGGGCAAGTCCTCATAGCACCATAGGTCTGCATGCGAAAAAGCGAAAGTTGTTTTAGATTACTGCAGTATTGATTTACAATTTGAAGGTTTTTTTCATGGCATTGAGTTGGCTGTACAAACACTTGATCCAGATCTGCGTGTTTGTTGGCATAGGCAATACATCCATATAGGACTGGAATAATACTCTTGGTTCCTTATGGTGTTTTTTTCTGTATATATTTTACTCAGAGATCTTTTTTACACTGGAGATTAAGCTCTTCATTAATCATTAGGTCCATTCCTGTAGAGTGCATGGCTTCCAAGGGTGTCATCTCTCAAGAAAAGGTATAAAGAGAGCACATAAATACATTCAGACTGGGGAATTCTGTTCCTTTCCATAGACTGGTTTATATTATAAATATTTCTTCAAATTGCATTATTGTGGATATTAGCATGCTCTGTGTTTAGCAGTGGTTAGTAGTTGGGAGGTTTTATGAAGTCAATCATCTGACCTTAAATGTGTGTTAGTTATCTATCCCATGGCATAAAGTTGTTGTGAATAGTAATCATTTCAGATTTCTTCTAGATGTAAATGAAAGCCATAGATAGGCCCTATTTGTCTTTAGTTTGGAAAACAAACAAAAAAAAACCTAGCAAGATAAAGATATTTACAATACCTTTACAAGACAAATCTGTTAGTCCTTTTCAAAGCAGTTAGAACAGTGTCATCACAGGCTTCAAGAACTTCTCTGATGTGAATGGAACAGAGGTCCCAAGAGCAAGTGAAAGAATTAAATTCTATTAAAAGAATTTCAGACATACTTTCTTGAAATGCAGGGAAATGCTTTCTGAAGGAGACTAATTCTGATTGCTTATGGAAAAAAAAGAAATCACTCTGGTATCAATACAAAACCCTTTGTAAGTCTTTTGAAGAATTTTTGTGCTAGTTCTCTAAGAGCCTCAGTTGCAAAAAAAAAAATCTAATACAATCATAGAATGGTTTGGGTTGGAAGAGACCCTTAGGTAGTTTCAACCCCCCTGTTGTGGGCAGGGACACCCTCCACTAATTCAAGTTGCTCAAAGCCTCGTCCAGCCTGGCCGTTTTCCAGATAAGATAAGGTTAGGAGTTGAGTTTATCAGTCCCAAAATTAATATTGATCAATACCAGTTACATTTGTACCATTTTTACCACTTTGTTTAAAGTTGGTGTCAGGTTAGGAAGACTCCATAGAGTTGCTGCTGTTTATACCAGACAAGAGGCTTACCGGAAAAAAAAAAAAAAAGACTAACTCTTTATTATAGGACTTAGCAGAAGAGGAACTCCATTTCCACTGAAATAGCTAAGAGAATGGGGATTGATATTTTTGGAGAAGTGATTTTTGTATATATTTTGCTGTCTGTGCTCTTCCCTATTATATCATTGTGTGTGTGTATCTAGGGTTTGATTAGTGAAGGAACAGAATGAGGCCTTCAGTTGCTCCCTGTACTTTGTATTTCAGGTGGGTGACTGAAGGAGTGATAGTTCAGCTGGCTGCGAGAGCTGGGATGGCTGAGGAGCTGCTGACCAGCTAAAGAATTCCACCTTGTGACGTTTGCCGTTGGGTTTTACAAGTGCAAACGCTACATCCTTAAGAAAAGCTTTGAGCTGAGAATCTTCATATTTTTTCAATTTCAAGGATAATTTCTGTTATTTTCAGTCCAAGAGGAGATTCTCAGTCATATTAATGAGGAGATGTTATATAAATCTAAACTTATATGCATTTTAAAAGTTACGACTTGTGCTCGAATTTCAGCACATTCTTAAATGCTCCGTTGGGGTTACATGGGGGGCTTCTATGTGGGTGATGAAATTCTCTCCATTTTCTAAGTGTAGTAGCAAAATGTTTCCTTTTAGGAGCATTAGTTAGTAAACATATGTAGAAAAATGAAGAAATGTTGTGGTAGGTACAATCACATTTGCTGCTCTGTACCAGACTTACCCTCTGGAAGTGTTAGGGAATGGATGTACAAAAATCAGTTAAGTCTAGTAATTTAACAAATTACAAAAGATCTGTGATGTAAGAAGAGTTCTGTGTTTGCAGGTTCTTGCAGCTGTATGCCAGTGCTAAATACCTTACAACTTCAGGCTAAGCAAAAACCAATTCATATCCTGAGTTCTGAGTGCTGCTCTCATGGCATGAGTGTTCTCAGCTCTTTTGGAGGCACCATGTGCAGAGGACAGTGCTGTGCCCAGCTTAAAGGGCTTGTCTGGCAGGGTCCGTGGGCTTTCTGAGCTCGTTTTACCAGATCACCAGAAATCTGCTCTGCATCCAGCCTTGCTAGAACCATTTAGCTTAGGGAGAGTGCTGAGAGCCAGACAGAGAGCTCTAAGTCTATTGCCCCATTTAAAGTGGAAAGTTCATTGTAATTTCAACCAGAGCTGTGAAGTTAGTGTCCTTAAGTTAGTGTTCTAAAGCAGTTGGAAAAAACACCTACATAGAGGTCTAATGTGTGTGCATTATGAGCATCATCTGATTTAACATAACTGTTTTGAGCATACTAAGGCAAAGTCAAATGCAGGCTTTGCTTGATAGGTGACATTTGTTAAAGGAATTTTGAGATTCCTTAAAGTTTTCTTATCATTCAGATTTACCAGTTTGTTTAGAGATGCTTATGCTTCTTTGGGTAATTGCTGAAAGAAATTACCGTGTTTCAGCAGAAAGCGTATTGCAATCACAGCAGTCCATTTATTTTTTCAGTCCATTTACTGATGAATTTGCAGTTGTCATTTCAGTGTAGGTGAAGTAATAATAAACAGAGGATAGTGTTTATCTCCATCCAGAATGTTGTAATGCAGTAATAATAGCAGGCATATTTGTTCTCATCAGTTTGGCTTCCATTTTCTTATTAATGGCTTTAAAAATCTACAGTTTGCAATTAATCATTTGGAAGCGACAATAGTGTAGCACCTTGCTTAGTTTAATTTCAGTTTATTGGGGTTTAAATTCACATTGTTCTTGGTTTGGGTTCTTTTATACTTGTCATGGTCATGATCCTGATTTTTTCATTATAAGATTCAACTGTTACATGTTTACTGTAAATTCTGTCATTGCTTTTGAAAGCGCTGTGTCTAAAGGGAAACACTCTGAACCTTTGTACAACTTCTCTAAACTTTTCTTTTACAATAAGTATTTAAACCAGTATTTTCTGTTGCAAGCAAAACATTGGAACAAAAATGATGTGCATAAGTCATTTTCAGATCAGCTGAAGTGCTGGTGGGCTCTGCTGTGCTCGAGCTCCCCAGCACGCACTTTCTCAGAACCTGCTCTTTAAGGGCTATGTGGTGAGGGCTTTGCATTTTATGATGTTGGGAGAATGTGCTGCTGAACTTGGTGTCTCAGCGGAGCAGAACTGGGGCTTTGAGGAACAAGAGTGGAGAAAATACTTTGTAATTATTTACTTTGAGATGATACTCTTTTATTTCTCATGCATGTAGTAGCTATCAGGTATCACTAGGTCGTATTAAGCAATATATTTAGATCTTGCCTAAGTTGATTTTTTTCTTTCTTTCTTCCTGTTTTTTTTTTCCTCTGTCCCTCAGTTTGTAAGACTTGTATCGTTCAACACTTCGAAGACAGCAATGACTGTCCCAGGTGTGGCAACCAAGTGCATGAGACCAATCCACTAGAAATGTTAAGGTAAGGTGTTATTTCACAACATTTGCTAAAATGGAAAAACAAAAAATTGAAAAAAATTCCTAGCATCTTTATCCTAAAAGGGAATTCATTGTTTTGCTTATTTATATAGTGCATATATTAACTGTTCTGAGCCATAGAGGTTGTCATTTTCTCAGCTCCCACTAAATTGTAAATTGATTTTTTTCAGATATAATAAAAGGAGGAAAGGTAAGGGAAAGACACTGAAAGATTGGGTATATTTTACGAGTTAAAATAAACATTTTAGTACCTCTATTAAACAAATAAATGAACCAGATACCTTTTATTCTTTACATGGAATGAAATTAAATTGTAGAGTTTATTTTTTCAAATTATTTAGGGCATTCCAATCTTCATGACAAATTTTTTCTTCTTAGAGCTATGTAGAAAATGACTCATGCAAGTAACAATGTTTTTCAGGGCATAGATCTGCCAATCTGAATTGAAATCTGCTGTGAGATTAAGGAGAAGACGCTAATGGAAAAAAGTTTTGACACCAAAAATACCCTTTTTTGAAAGTTTGTAATTTAATCTCACAGTAATGCACCTTTTTAAAAACAGTTATTTTTCTTGAAATTTTGGATTCTCTTTTTGTGATGTTATGTTGAAACAAAGGTGATAGACATCCCTTAAGTATAAGATGGAGAAATCAAGAAATATCAAGTGGAAAAACTTCATGTTTACTTCAAGTGATGAAGGCACTCCCTGCCCCCTGTCCCAGCAATCCCCCCACTCCACCCCACCCCACCCCTTGGTATTCTTATTTTGTAATACTGTTGTCAATTTAGGAAGAACTATTCTTACCTCAGTGTTAAAATATACGTTTACATCTGGCATTTTACTAGGGTTGGTATCACTTCCTGATGTCATTGTGTTGCTACAATTTGTTATATGTTGCTTTGATTTTTGCCTCGTGTGTGCACAACCATTCCCGTGCTTCAGTTATATACCGAGAGGTGACTGAGACTAAATTCAGCAGCTCTAAAGGGTGTTAGTAGCCTTAGACTTTACCATCTGAATGTTTTTGGAAGAGCAGGGCTAAGAGGGTTTGTGTAGCAGAATGTACTTTTCTGATCTCCTGTGGGTGTCTGAGGCACTGTGTGAGCCATAATAGAAGATGCTTTGGGCTACTAATGAGCTGAAAACAAAAACGTTTTAGAAATATTTTTATTCTGATGGGACCACTTCACAGGAGATGAAAAATGCATTTTCTGAAACATTTTTAGTAAACGAATACTGTCCTTTGAGCAGGAAATTACAGATGGGTGAGAAAAGTTAGAGTGCAAGCCAGAAATGTGGGAAGAGCTATTTTCTATGCAATTATTTCCTGAAATTCCTTTTAGAGTCATTTGGTCTGTTTGCCAACAAACTGCAAATAGTTAGTAGTTTCCTGGTTATATTTTATTGAACAGCTTTAAACATTTGCTAAACAAATAATCAGAAGAGCACGTGAGCAGTGTAATAGAATGATCTTTTTTTGGAAGTTGCCTGCATAACTTAATGCATGTCTTATGCTCTGACTGTAGAGACCAGCCCCATCATTGCTAAGGAATGCAGTAATTTTCTGAGAAATAGCATTGAACACTATATAGTAGCTTTAACTTGAGATCTTTCAGATAAACTTTATAAACTACTTATAAACTCAGTTCTGAGTAACTTTGTAACTGTGTGAGTTTTTTTATATGTATCTCTTAGCTGGCAGCAATTAGGGTCTGTTGAAACTATGACTAAGTCTGAAATTCAACATTGAGTTCTAAAATGAAAATGTAGGGGGTGTTAAATTCTAGAATTCCCTTTACTGATTTAGCAGAATTCTGCATCATCAGTACTCAGCAGGACTGTGTTGACTATACCATGCAGACAGGCTTCTTTTTCTCTTAGTAGCATGCTTCTGTGCATGCAAGTTTTCCTGAATGATAGTCTTAGAAATATTTTGGTTCATGTTTGCTGATAATTATCAAGAGAGTATTGATCTTATAACTCATTCAATATATAGAAGAGGTGAAAAAAGAAACTATATAAAGCTGACACAAGTGCTTGGTTCTTCTGCCTGTACGTTTTTGCTTGGAGGTTGGAAGATGGGGTGGAAAGAGTTGTGTCTAAAATGTCAATGTTATTGTTACAGCATTCACAGAGAGTATATTAAATAACTGAGACCAACTTTGTCAAGTAGTTTCGTTTTGGAATGGGTTTGATGCAATTCACAGAAATACAAATCTTTATGTTAGAGTGCTAATAGGTGTGGATAATAGCAACACTGTAAGATGCATCTGAAATTAAGAACTTTTTGTAATTTCATTTTTTCCCTGTAGTGTAAGTTTTCATGCACTTAAAGATCTAGTAGGATTTATTTTTTTCTACCTCTTTTAAAAGTACTGATTAGTATTTATGCTCTGTATGGACAAAACAGCTTTTTTGTTTCATTTTTTTGGAAGAAAATAAAGTCATTAACTGAAGTGGGAAGCTGGTTCTTGCTGCTAGCATTGTAAATTTGCAAAGTATGCTGGGATTTTTTTGCTCTTTTAGCATTACCAGTGACTTGTTTTGGGCCATTGAAGACAAATTAGAAAGTGCTAAGTGGGACCTTTCAAAAATAAATGTAGAAAACCCAGCATGTATGATATCATAATGAGGAACAGTGGGACTTTTAATTAAAAGTAGTGATATTCTCTTTGGAAGTCCTCATTTCGTTTCGCTTAATCAGTACGTTATGAAGATTGGAGCTTTCTTAATACGTGGAATGAATTCCATTTCTAAGACAGGTTCCGAAGTTCCCAGTGCTCCGCTGTGGGAGCTTCATAGAAGGCAGTGCCATCTACTTATATTAGATACTGGCAGAGTAGGCTACAAAATACACCATTTGGAAAGGTAGATCTGTATTGTCTTCTGTCAGAAGTCAGGCACTCAAGACATCCCACGATTTTTGTTTCCTTCTTATCTGTGAGAAAGTGTTCTCTATGCTACTTTGTTTTAGCAGAGGTACCTTTCACTTGCTGATTTTTTCCTTTTTTTTCTTGTCCCTGTAAGAGGAAGCAATTCAAAAATGGATTATGATTGTAGCTTAAACGTGAATATTCTTATGGTATGATTGTATCCATTGATGGATACCACAACTAGTCTTGGAACATGATGTTTGGGTAATAGGTCTAACTGTAAACTTTGAATTACAAATTCTGTAAATTCCTTTGAAGTACAAATTCTGTAAAGAAAAGAACCTTCAATACTCATATATGTATTGTAAGAAGATAATTGTAATCCATTAAATATGTACATATGCTCATAACATGTACACATGTGTATTTGGAAATATATATGTCGAGAAATATATTCTTACTGAGTTGAAAAATTATGGCAGTTAAAAATATACCAAAGACAGTTACTGTATTGTAGTTTCTTACTAAATTTCAAGGTACTTAATTTCTCTGGCCGTATTACTTTGTATTTTGTTTTGTCCTGGGTTTTTGTTTAGGCTGTGTGTAGTGCCGGTTCCTATTCACAACAAATGACATAGAGAGCAAAGAAGATAAAGGAAAAGGAAACAGAATGAAATACAGAGGAAACTGAAGAATAAGAGAGACAAGGACAGGAACCAGAAAGCAGATGATAAATTAAATGGATAGGAGAGTAGGTTAAATTCAGAGGAAAGGAAAGGAAAGAAAAGTATTTTAACTTCAACAGCAAAGGTAACTGCACTGTGTCCAATGCAAGGGACTGTAATAACTAGTTTTGGCACTGACATCAGGATATCAGAGGACATGCCTGTGCTGTGTTCTGTCTTCTGATATACAAACTCATGGCAGATTTAAATAGTTCAAATTAATTACAGGTACTGAGAACTGTCAAGTCAGAGCAGGATGGATGCTCTGTGGTCTTCTTTATCCTGCCAAGATCCATTTGTCTGTGGTGTAGTGAGCAGGGAATAGTTTGTTCAGATTTTCTTGACAGGCTTATTACCAAAGCACTTGAACACTTAATACGATAGTAATTTTCATGCTTTACTACTTACGAGCTGGACCTTAAAATTGGATACTACTTTTCCAGTCTGTTCCTTTTAGTAACACGAATGTTTGCACGTAATACAAATTCAAACAATAAAAATTTTAGAATAAAGTATTTTTTCCTCTTTTGTTTCATTGTTCTTATACATTGAAAAATAAAGTCCTTGGTTATTTCTAAAATAAATTTATTCAAGAGGTGATTGAGATAAGCTTTGATGCATGTTGCCTCTCAAGCTAAAATCAGTTGGCTTTGACAGAATTTATTATTTACCAGAAAAATGCAACTCATTTTATTATTCAAAAGTTTTTGTTATTTAAACATTAAAAATTCTTTAAATTATAGTTTCCATTTAATGTGAAATGTATTTTTTCCCTCTGAAAGGCTGGATAACACCTTAGAGGAAATAATATTTAAGTTGGTGCCTGGACTTCGAGAACGTAAGTTTCTCACTTGGTTTTGGGTACTTGCTTGGGTTGATGGAGGGAATACGGCTATTTCTAATTATATACCTGTATTATTGATTTAAAAATTCACATAACTGTTCTTTGGTATTAACTAGAGGAACTGCAGCGAGAGATCGAATTTTGGAAGAAAAACAAACCTCAAGAAAATGGACAAGGTGATGATTTTTTTTCTCTCTCATCTGCATGTTAAGTAACATTGTTCATTAAGATCTGTTTGTTCACTTACACAAGTACATTGTTTTTACTGAATTAATGGTACTACAGAAACTTGTAGCAAATCTGTGTAAGTGTAACGTGGGCCTTCATGTACTGCTGCTTATCTATTAACCAGTTGTTTTACAAACACTGACTGTTTTACCATTATTTTTATTTGCTTTTCCCTATGCTCTCACTTGCAACACTCTCATGATTTCCAAGTTAAATTCTTAATTTTCTTAATACAGTAAGATACAGATTTTTTTTTATACAGTTTTTAAGATTACTTTGTTATTGAATGTGACCATCTGTTAAGTAGGAGGTTGTCAAGTATTAGTTACGACAAGTAGTAAAACAGTTTTCCACACATGCTAAACAATTGTTTTATATAGATTCCACAAAGTTGTGGGGGTTTCTTGTAGATGACCCATGAAGTTTGAAAGCTCAGTATTGAGGTACTAAGTGAGGACTACATCCAACTGTTTTAATGCCCCTTTAATTTGACAAGTTTTTGATACCACAGGCTATTTGATTTGATTTGGAAGAACTTCTGAAAAGCTCTGCTAAGTTAAAGAAATAGCTCTTTTTAGTAAAGGATAACTGTCAAATAAATATCTTATAATACTCTTCTGCACTCAGTTGTTTATATCTTCCTTTCAGCTTCATAACATTTCATTTTCTTTCTCACTAGTTTTGATGATTTGCATTCGGCATCCATTGTGAGGGACAAGGTTATTTTCTCTGTTATATAATTGAATGAAGAACTGCAGAACATTATATATCTGTTATTATATATGTGTTATATAATTGAATGAAGAACTGCAGTTTAGATGAAATGATATTAGTTTACTACATCATACTATGTAGTGTATACCTGTTCAGTTTTAAAAATGCTTAGAAAATATTTATATGAAGGATAGACATTTCTTGACAGGTTAGGAAATTATTTTCTGCTATATATATAAATAAAAAGAATTAACACATCATTTACAAATTTGTAGAATGTAACTTTTAACCAACTTATTCTTCTGGTTCTTACCTTCTTCCCATAATTTAATGGTAAACGTAATGGAGATGAGTTACTCAGTGTAGTGAGAGCTTGGATTGTTTTGTGAAGGAGAGGCAGGCTGTAACTCTCAAAATATACTTTTGAGTAGCTACATATGTATCCAGCTCCATTAGTGACTGTGTTCTTGGGCTATGGAAATTTGTCTCTACAAACCATTTAAAACTCAAGACAACTCATTAAGACAAATTATGAGCATTTAAGCTGTTTTCTGCCATAAACAAGCATTTAGAATTTGCCAAGAATGAATTATTTGCTGAGAATAATTTCTGTAAGAAGAGACTGTTTCAGCTGTCAGTACCATGCCCTGCAATCACATTGTCAATCCTAGTTTAAGAGCTTGTCAGTTATGTCCTGTACCACAGGCCACAGCACAGTTCCCAGCATTAGCATCTAAGATGTATAAAAAAATCCCAGGACTTAGTTTTGACACATCAGAAGGGGGAAAAAAAATCAAACAACAAAGCGTATCTCAGGCATTGGTGGTGTCAGTAGGAGAGTGGTTACCAGAAAAGATTAATGGATGTTGAAACACACAGTGGTACAGAGAAAAAAATATTCAGTGGTCCTCTCCAGCCTGAACTGGGGAAGGAAGAGGGCAAGCAGCTTTACAGGAACTCACTCTCTGGTGATTAGTTTTATGGTCAGTATCTGAGAAAAGCACAGAAAATAGACAATATCCAAGGTTTGAAAGAAAGATGAGAATAAAAAAGAGACACCAGTTTATTCCCTAGGGAAACAGGGGTGGAGGTGAACAAGGTGTTGGTTTGGTTTTCCTTTCCTGTTCTTGGCTTGATGCTTTTTGTCTTGGAAAACAATGAGTCCCTTCTGGTGAGATTAAATTTATTTCTTTTCTAAATTTCTATCATATAGAACTTTAATAACATGCCTGTAATGGACCATCAGATTGATTTCTGGAGGCTGCCTGTACAAACATCATTAATTAATTCTAATATCTACAAGGATTTTTCAGAAAATATTCTGGTGCCATTTACATGGGGGAACATTTGAATTTCTATCAGAATACCTTGGAAGATGTGACCTTTTTTGCATGTGTACCAGTTTCTGGAATTGTTTTATGATGGGAAATTTCCTAGTTTCCCTAGTTCTGTAGTTGATTTGTTTTTCAAGGCTTTTCAAACTGCGTAACTAAACTTTCCTCCATTAGTCAGCATTGGTAACTGTTGAAAGTTGTGGATGTATTTGCAGAAGGATCTGTGAATCACAGGCAGACTCCTCAAATAAATGATTGTGACGGGTAGACTGCACCTGCTGTCTGGACTTTCACAAACAAAGAGAAAGAAGTCTGTAGTTTGATACTGAAAATTCTGTTCATAGGAAGATGATAATAACAAAATGTGTATATGATGCACAATCAACTGAATGTGTCAGTAGGTAATAGGGGACTTAAGGACAAATACAATTATAAAATACTTAAAAGTTGTAAGAAAGAAAACTAATGAATGTAGCATAAAACTCACCTTGAATATTTAAACTGAACAAAAGGAACTAATTACTGTATCAAGAAACTTAGTCATGGCTTGGTATTTATTAAAGTTTATGCTCTGTTTTCTCACCTGGACTCTTCTAAATTACTTTAGAAGTATGGTAAGTGTAGGAAAGCAGCAGAATTCGATCTGAAATTTTTTCAAAAAGATGCATAGGCAGCTTATTCAACTTAATTGTGATAATGTTTTACTCCAGCAGAGAACAGCCTTTGTTTTAAATCTAAATAAATAAGTTGGGGATATGGAAAAAACAGATGTATACAATAGGATTATTGTATACTCTATTCCAAATCTGTAAAATTTATCCCATTTTATGGTTATTATTTACATACATTGCAGCCTTATCTAGATGTACTTGCTGTTCTCAGCATTCAAGTGTTCAGCTTTGCTAACCTTTGAAAATTGTAGAAGATGGTACCTTTTCCAGAGGGATAGAATTTTAAACCAGGAATCCACAGAACATGTTAGCAGCATCCGTGAAAAGAGATAACACATTAAATGTGATTGTGTAGGATATATGTGCTCTGCTAAGAAATACTGGGACCTTTCCTTTCTTACTATTTTTTATTTTTAAAGGGGAAGAAGTGAGTATATGGCTATTTAGTTGTAAAATCCTTCTGAAGAGAAACACATGATTTTCTTACGATGATATTGTTTAGATTGCATCAAAAGTGGATGAAAGCTAAGCTTTATCTTCCTTTAGTTTGATAATATTTCAGGAACTTTTCTCCACTGGATTATTGTGGCAGACAGTTAATATGAATTAATTAGCCCTGTTACTTAGATATACAAGTGTTTGGATTAGTTATTCCACTGTTTATTTAAAAACATTGTTTTTTGTCAGTGAACTGCCACAACATAGGGTGGGTTTGCATGTCTGACTGTTCCTGATGGGTGCACAGTTGCGGGGTTTTAATTACCAGACACATCAGAAGTAAACAGCCATAACCATTATAGTCCATCAGACCAATTATCTGCTATTCCATTGAAAGACTAATTATTTTCTGTTCCATAGAAATCCACTGTTTGCGTATTGCATTAAAGTTTCAATAGGAAATCTTTTTTTTCCAGAGATTTTTTAATTGGTCAAGATTGCACTGAATTAAAATTGTATGAAGTTAATTTAAAGAAAAAAATACTCATTAAAATACTCATTGTATTTCCTTAAATATGTGACTTTTAATTACTTTACACTTAAATGATTTGATCTTCATATTTTACAGGTGAAAGTCCAAAAGCTGATAGACCCAAAGTAGATGAGGAGTGTGATGAAAATGAAGAAGATAAAGACTATCACAGGAGTGACCCACAGATTGCTATCTGCCTCGACTGTTTACGCAACAATGGGCAGTCAGGAGATAATGTAGTCAAAGTGAGTAGTAAACAATCTGTGCTGTTGTTATTGATGGCACAATAGCATCTTATAGAACCAAATAATTTTATAGCCATTAACAATAAACCTTAATGTGGTGACCTCTCCCCACTTCCACGCTTATTTAGTCCTTCTGTTTGAGGCATTTCAGTGCATCTTGGAATTTTTTTAAAAATACAGTTCCATACAGAAATTCATCTGTGACTCTGGAGGTTTTTTTGTGTATGGATTATAGTTTTGTAGTCTACAGCCTTGATGGTATATAACTGCATTACACAACAGATTACAGCATACCACAGAGGTACTTATAAAGCTAGCTGTAGGTGAGCTGCCTCATACTTTCAGGATTACTGTCTTAACATGCTAGCTTGAACCTGGTTTTGAGATATGTTGTGCACTGAATGACTGGGATCCAGGTCTTCTGAGCTGTAAACCTGATTCTGACACAGATGTGTTGTCTGTGGCCTTGAGCAGGTCACCTCCATCTGCAAACTGTGTAGAGTAATACCTGCCAACTGCTGTTTTAAGAATTAGGGATATTTTGTTTCTGTTCCTGAAGGGGATTACCTGATGATATTGAGTATAGAAGAAAGTCTTTAGAAATCTCCTTAGATTTTAATAATGTTTTATTAAAATACAAATAGAAGAATTTAAAAAAAAATTAAGAATTTTTCTAATAAAATTGCTTATATTTTCTGGGTGGTATGTTACATGTGTAATTTTTGAAGTTCTTAACACAGTAAGAAAGTTTTGATTCATCAGGAAAATATACTTATATGTTATCACTCTGTTTATGCTATATACAGTGAGAAATCTCTGTCTCCATCACCATGTGAGAGTCTCAGGTTTCCAGTCTTCCTGTTAAATCAAAACCACTAGGTTCTGGATCACAGAATCTGTGATAACAGATCATGTCTCAGATTTTTAGCTTCTCTGTATTTTACCTAGATTATTTCAGAATATCTTCTTTTTTTTCTCTCAAGGACTGAAGAACTTCAAAGAAATGCAACATTTGTTTAAACCCGAGTGTTGCTAACACAAACACATAGATTATTTAAGTTCTTCTGGGGCTTTTTGTGGATTTGTGGTAGTTAGGCTTTGGTTTTTTCCTTTCTTCCCTTTAATATCTTTTAGACATTTTTTTTTAGAACCAGAGAGGGGTCAAATTAACTTGTTTGTCACCTTTTAAATTTTGCAAAAAAAAAAAAAAGAACCTACAGTGCTGTTACGGATTAGAAGAGGGTGCACTAAAATTGGTTACGGGTTGAAAAAATTATCAGTTAAAGCTGCTCTTACACTAAAGATTGCTCTAGTTTACCAGAATTTCTAACATGGTTTTTCTGATTTGTTGCTGTTGCTTTAGGGTTTAATGAAGAAATTTATCCGCTGTTCTACTCGAGTGACTGTGGGAACTATCAAAAAGTTTCTCAGCTTAAAATTAAAACTTCCAAGTTCTTATGAGGTACATTTGAAAGAAAAATGCTTTTATTTTTATTTCCCTGCAACATAATACATTCCTAATACATGAAATTTGATCATGTTTGAACCTGCTTCCCCTCTTTCCAAGGACACGGGAACTTAGACTGAAGGACAGACTCTTTCTTTGACCAGTTCTCTTACAGGAGCCAATGACTGCATGAACTGCAGCCTCCCAGCTTTGGTCAGGGATAGGGCTGAGTTAGGTTAGGTGCACATGTGTATTGCTGCATCCAGGAGTTTGTCACAGTGTCACGATATGCTGACCAGCCTTTTTGGTGTCATTTGGCTTTGTTATTTTATCTCTCTGGCACCTTAATGGCCTGTGCTACAAAGAATCTCTTTACCTCAAAATGTCTTTTTTTGTCTAAAAACCAGGAAAACATTATACCTCTAGTAATCAAAATATTGTCAAACATTTTCAGTGGTGCATAGCTGTAAGATGCTAAAATACAGTTTAAACTAGTCATTTTTCACAATCAGATGATTATTTTTCTCTGTCCTTTGCTTTCAGTTAATGAATGTTAGTATACTTGGAAGTGCTTTTTTTTTTGTAATTTATAGTTATTTTTAAACTAATTTTTTTAATTACTTTGTCATTTATATTTTGTATGACAATTACAGTACTTCTGGTTTGTATCTTTGGGTTTGAAAGAGCATTGGCATAGTAAGGTGGTCTTCGAAATACAGCAAAAGTCTTTTTCTTCAAACAGATACTGTGTGCTATTGCTAAATACAGGGAATGTGTGTCTGCTAGTGATTTCCTATCTCTTTGGCAGACTTCCTTCTGTTCACGCTTCAAATGAAAACACGAAAGTGAAAAAAAATAAAGTGGAATAGTAGTGTACAAAATAGCAAATTGTCAGCATGTTGTATTCATCCAGGTTTGATATACATGTCTGGTGGGATTGTTGTATAATGAAAGAAGTTGAGGGATTAACTCTGCGATGCACTTAGGAGTTCATTTCGATACTAAAATTTTGCATCCCTTTGTCTTACTGTTTGTTCTGTTATATTTTAAGCTGGATGTACTATGCAACGGAGAAATTATGGGGAAGGATCATACTATGGAATTCATCTATATGACAAGATGGAGACTAAGAGGCGAAAACGTAAATACTGTTACATTATAAATAAATGATGTTTTGGTATATTTATTATAGACAGTATACATGCTTTCAGAGCTTGGTCCAAAAATATAGTCTATGACCCTTCAAAAAACCCTTACTTAAAAATGCCTTCTACATGTTTTCTGGATTTCTTATGTAAAACCCTACGAGCGAAACCCCGCAGCACATACATTGTGCAGATTCTGAAACTTCAAAATAGCAGATACACAATGTTTACATGCAAGTTCTGCTCCGAGTTTTAAGTCAAGTATCTGAAAACCCAAGAGGTTGTTCTCTTACTGCAAACTTGCTTTTGGTGACCTTTTGAGTTACAATAGTTGGTGAATCTGCATCCAGCAGTTCTTCAGTAAGAACCTGCTTTATTCAGTCAGTAAACTGAAAGTGTAACTGTAAAATTATTGGGGAGATCTAATTATTTTATTACTGCTTCTGTTAATACTACACACATTTTTTTACATGTGCTGTATAACGCTAACATCCAGATAACAGCCAAATGGGTTTTCCTTGCTGCGTGTGTATATTTTTTGATTGCAGTATGTAACCTTTATACAGGCATTTTTTTCAGGTCTGATGCTCAGTTTGATTTAGTAGCCCTTATATTGCTTTGTATATTTAACTTTTTTGGTTAGAAGTCATATCCCTTTTGTTTCCCTTTCTTTTATACATTTGTTTGTGTGTGGCTGTGGATTGTTCTTCAGTCTTTATTGCTTTGTAGTATATGCAGGGTTGTTGTCTGTCGTTACTAGTGGAGGCTAAATTGGAGTGCAGCTACGGTTAAGCATTTAACATATCTTAATGTACTGATCTGTAGAAAATTCCAAACTTTCTGTATTCTTTTTGTTTGTTTAAGCACCCTAGTGCTCAGAATAAAAAGCACAGGGACACAGACAGAAAAGACAGAGGATTAGACACACTGTGGAGTTAAAAATGTGCAAGTTTCTCAAAGTTTTACCTTAATCTGAAGCAGCAGGGGGGAGGATAGATTTTAGTTAATGTATATAGGAATTAGGAGTTAGTGTATATAAGCAAGTATTCATTAAATTTGAAAGTAATATTGCACTGAAATTTGATGATTGCTGAAACCACAATATTGCACAAATAAGGGTGCTTTATGTAGTGTTTTTTCCAATACTGTCTTGAAACCAGTGGGTGTTTGGCTTGCCTTTTTGTATTTCTGTTAGCATTGGCTGTACTATTAGGAAATACTGAGGCAAAACCTTTAATGATAATGGAATTTTTTCATCCTGCAGCACCTGCCTACAAATGGACTTTTGGCAGATACATTGTATTGGAAGCAACAGTAACTATCATTTTGACAAAAAAGGCATTTGTACTGGTGAATTTTTTTCAAAAATCTCAGAACTAGAGCTTTTAACATTAAGTGAATATGAGAGCTGGCAATTCTTGATTAAATTTGTAAGTTGTGTTTACATACACACGGTATAGTCAGTTATGTGTTCATAATTTATGTAGTTTTAAATCATCACTCCCCTGAAGCCAGAGATGACTAAAGCCTGTAAAAATTAAACTGTGCTGTTAATAGATCCAGTAATATAGAGGCTTTTATGATTTTTTTTCCCTTAATGAAGTTGCAATGGTGATTAGTTAACAACCTCTTCTTCTGAATGAAGATCAACTAAGTCCATTATATACGTCTTTGGTACTATTGACCATGGGCTTTTACTGGCATACCTGTGGACCTTACATGAGGTAGACAAGTAAAGGGAAAATGTCCATTTATTCATTAGAGAAGTCTTTCCTGTTTTTAAATAAGTAAGTTAACTGTGAGCTTTACATTTGAAAATTAAAAAAATAAAAAAATTAATTCTCTAAATGGTAAATGTGTATGTCCAGCTGTGGATGCCTCTTATCTGATCAGAAAATCATCTCCTTCGCAGTTTCGGTGTCAGAACTGCTCATCTTCGCAAGTCTGCTCACAGGATGGCACTTTTTATCAGGTAAGAGGCACTCACGACTGTACATACTACAGTCATTAAGGTCCTGGCAGCACTTCAATTGTAATTCAACTTGTGGAGTTTTTATAATTCTTCACTACGAAGTGCTAAAACTCTGCGAGTGAGGCCTGAGCATTTTCATTCCCTCAGCGCAAGCTTTACTGAATGAATAAACACAGCCCATTCAAAAGGTTTAGGAGTTTCTTTTACTTTAATTAGGCTATTTTGTGGGTTTTTTTAATGGAGACATACCCTTCTGTAGGGTAATATCCATCTCAGTCTCAAAGGATTATCTACCCCTTCCTATCTCATCCTTCTAACTAAGCAGCATTGGGCAGTCACTGACAAGGGATCAGAACTGAAGGGTGTGAATCAAAGAAGACAACATTGGTTTCATCTCTTTATGATAATTCTTAGGTCCTTTTTAATGGAGTAAAGAAATGTTAGATTTTTGTAAACTGTGTTTCTTTCATGCATTTTAAAATTAGAAATTGAATAATGCCTTAATCTCTAGAATATATAACAAAGCAAAATCTACAGAACCTGCAAACTGAAACTGACTTCTAAGCTTAATGACCAATCTGGTTCATACATATTTGAAATTATATTTCACTTTCCTCACTGAAAATTTTTATTTCAACTTCTTTCTAAAAGTTACTTTGCAGTTTGAAATAATATTTCTGCAGGAGTCAAAAATTAAAGCAAGTGATAGAGAGTCACTCCCCACTACTGATGGGAGCAACCTGCTACACCCATACTAACTTCAGTAGTTAGAGTTGTTGCAGCATAATGCATTTTATTTGTATAGTTCTGTAGTTTTGTTTGCAAAAAGACTGAGCCTCACTGGTTTACATGGCAATTTAGTGAGGTAACTGCTCTGTCTCTGCCCGTGTGCAGCTCCAATATGATTTGCATACTTTAAGAGAAAATTTATTAATTAATCAAAGTGAAAACTGCGAAATAGCATTTAAATAATATGGTAGTCATATCCTGTGCAAATAAAAAAATAAAGCGAAGTAGTTTATGTACTACAGATAAAAGTTTGTTAATTGCACATGCACATGGTGCTCCCTGTCTTCTCTCTAAATATTCCTGATACTGTTAATACCACTTGGTTTAGGTTGTGATTTCTCTGCACTCTAGTTTGTAAATCCCCTGCAAGTGTGATCACATTTAGTTCTTGTGATCATTTCACTCCCATGGCATGGAAGGTTTATTAACCCATATAGGTCTCTCCAGCTGTATCTTTGTTTCTTTATCTCCATTGCCTTTGAAAGATGCAGCGAAATATTTCTGGTTTTATTGATAGCTTCTGTAATAATTCTTTGTATTTCCAAATTTGAAATTAAAAAACTTTAAATGAGCTTTATTTGTCTGTTCTGTGGCAGAGAGGTATTTAAGCCCAAAAAGCTGCTGAGCCAATAAGATTTTCTAGGGTTTTGTGCTAGAAAACATCCTACTGAAGTTAAGAGGAGACTTAAATTAAATGCTGACAGGCTATAAAAATAAGACAGTTAGTAGAACAACACTTCGAGCAACAGGTGCCCGGATGTTCTACAGCCCTTTTGGGAAATCCACCCAGTCTTACCTTTCATTTCACAACATTGTCCAATTCAGGGATCCAAGAAGTAGTTAATTTACTTGCCATTTTTTTTTTCTTTTTTTTTTCAGTAGAAGCTAATAAAAAGTTATCACTAGATCTGAAATTAAGGAGTTTGGATTTGGGGGAAAAGTTACCCCTCATCTCTCAAAAAATCAGCTGACACCAATTTGACCTCTTTTTTTTTTTATAGTATAGCTACGGAACTTCTGTACATACAGAATTCAAACAGATACATCACCTGTAAATATACTTTGGTTTAGAAAATAAAAAATTTCAGGATTGATTTTTATCAAGTGCAGCAACACAGAAATAAGAGTTGTTTGAGCACTCCAAGTATATATGTAATAAAACTTAAATAATGAAATATATGAAAGCAGATAGAGAAATTTTGTATCAATGACAGCTAATAGATTTGAGGTACGGGTATACTGGTGTTTGGAATTGTTCCATATAAATAAAACTGTCATATGCTTGTGTCTTACAGATAAGCTCTGGCTATTCTTAAGGCAGTTTTTAACTGCATTTTCTTTGTATGGGTTATGAATTGTATCTTCATGCTTTCTCTGTTTTTGTTGTTGTTTTTCCCTTGCTTTTGTTTTCAGTCTTACCCTATGGTACTTCAGTATCGACCTAGAATTGACTTCGGTTAGACCAAAGGGCCAGATCCCACTGAGATGAATCCTGCACTATTTGTTTACCCATCGACAGATTGCACAATGAATGGATGTGCCTGGACTGGGGGGACACAGCCAGATTTTCAGCATGCAAATAAGGACATTGTCTTTCTTAAAATTGTCAGTTGCATCTCTGTTGTTTCTATTAGAGCAAGCCAAGTGCCATTCTGCTACTGAAGTGTGCATAAGATATTCGTGTATCTTAAGGGTGTGCTGCAAATCATAGCCAAAATCATGAAGTGTACAGTCAAGATTCAAAAACTATGGAATATTTTTGCTTGCGTGTTAGAAAATTTTCCTGGTCCTAATATTGATGACATTAGAAAAATGGCAGAGTGCTCATTCCATGTGGTGTTGCAGTTTCACGCACTTACTATTTTACTGAATATTGTTGTTTAAATCATAGAGTACTGTACAAATAACTAAGGATTACACCTTGACGATATTTTGTATAGAAAATATATTTAGAAAAGTGGTGGTTGGGCCACTACCTTTTTCTTGATAAGGTTCTCATGGGTCCAGGTATAGCTTGCTCATGAGTGTGCAACAGTCCTTTTGCAGTGAATGAAGATTAATTACACTTAACAAGAGATGTAGAACATGATAATTCAAAATAGCAATTTTAAATCTTCTAAATAGATTCTACTAATATTGCTTAAAAGCATTGCAGCCTTTGTGATTGCACTTTTCTATGGTTTCCCTGAAGATTGGAATTTGGGATACTACCTATTTTTGGAAAATAGTTTCTGGTCAGATTACATTTCTTCTAATTAAGCTTCCACAAAAATGAAGCTAAGATAATGTAAATGTCTATGGAACAAATAAATTTCACTACAAAATTACAACCAAGGAAAAATTTTACATAATTATTACCTCTTTTTTCCTTTAAGGATTGGATGGAGGTCTATAGTATGCGAAGACAAAAATAATATATAGCTTTAGTTACATATTGTACCTCTTGCAACAATCTAGAGTTTAGAATTCATTACAGAAATTTTCATTAGTTAAAGTCGTGTCATAAAACTATTTCCATAAAATTAGAGGTAATGCAATACTGAAGATAAGCAGTCTGACCAATATAATTGTTCAGGTCATCTTTTTTTCTGAGACCTGGTAGTGCTGGATAAAAAGTGATTGTTGCCTTAGGTATTGCAAGCGTAATGGTTCTAGTATGGAATTTTTATTGGGGTTTCGGGTAACGTTGCAGGGAGCATAGCAATGTGTATGTTTTCTGTAGTCTTCCGTTGTCTTTACTCTGCTTAATAGTCAGTTGAGTTTTTCTCTTCAAGTTCTCTGGAGATATTTATAGTTCAGTAACTTTATGTAATTTCTACTTAATAGATGCCTGCTAGTGTTGTAGATAGCTATTTACTTTCTTTATGCCTTTTGCATACAGCAAAAAAGGACCCAAATTAATTTTTAGAAGCTACTGTAGAGTGAGCTGGTCGTTCTTAAACAAAGTGAAAATTCTTTCTTGGGATCAACTATAAAAGATGGATGCAAGGCTGTAAATCCTTTGTAAGTGTATGTCCATGTACATTAGTATGTTCTGCAGGAGAAATAAGCATGTTGTGGATTAAATCTGGCCCCTTTAATGTTGTTAGGAGTTCTAACATTGATGACTTGAGGAACATCATTTATAGGCGGGTTGAATTCTACCATTGCATGCCAAAGCCCACATGACACACAGAAATAAAGATGCTTTTGGTAGCAGTTTGTAGGAAACCTGCTATTGCAGGTCAAGTTTGCACATATTGTGCAGGTGCCAGTGGGACTGGGGAAGCAAAATGTTAAGGAAGCTGCTGCCCCTTTCTGCAGGCACAGTGTGCTGGCGTACACAGGCACATGTTCATGGGAAGGGGTGCATGTACTGGCTGCAGGGAGCAGTCATCTTTTTCCCACCCAGCTGGTGATGTGCTACTTGGCAGAAAGAAGATTTTCCGTGTAGGCAGGGCCCTTTTCTGCAGAGCCTCTAGGGAAAAATAGATTCTTTGTGTATATAGAGGTTCTCCTCATGGAGCAGCTTGGAAGAGCAAAGCATGCATTCTGATTGCAAATCATTTTTTCTCTTTGGTATACATAGTTGTTTTGTACAGTAGAAATAGGATATTATTTGTAAATATTTACATGCACATACAAATGACACCTTACAGTTTTTATATATTTCATGTGTTTTTATACCAGAATTTTCACTGTAGATTTACGTGACATAAAACATCTGTTCCAGTTTATCACAAAGGCAATTGTAGGATGCTTAAGCATAATTTCTGCTTGGTTCAGGGCATAGTTTTTTTCTCAGCAATTGCGCTTACTGTTTTGACAAATTTGAACAGACTTGTTTTAGAAGACAGGAATGCATAATTTTTAATCCATCCAGCTAACAGGACCCTTGTAATAGCACTGTTTCACGTTACCTTCAGAATGGTATCTAACAGAAGCTTTCTTTGACTGTTTGGTAACTTTCTGTATTCATAATTCAGAGAACCTTGAATCTCTCAATCAGAATTGGACATTGGTTTAACTCATGGTATTTTCTTGATGCAAGTTAAAACTAGATTACAGAAGACAAATCTTCATTTTAAGCATGGAAAATACTGACAGATCTGAATCAACGTTCCCAGCTAAGAATGGTGGCATTAAATGCATATGAGCTAACCACCTACACTTTATGCATTTCTGATTTGATGGCACAGTGCCCGAGTGCTGCTACAGTTTAATAGTTTTTATGACAGTGAAGTGCCAGTGAAATACATATCTTAACTGGGCAGCTTATATAGCACAGGCATTGCCTTCCTCACAGGAAATTTCTCTCCTATATAGTGCATATGTGCCATGTGTCTACAGATATGCATATTTAATTCATTTGTGCCAATTAAGAGTGTCTGAGCACCACAGGAATATGAGAATGCATGTGCAGATTCCTGTGTGCCAAAGATGGGGTAAAGTGAAATGGAGTACCTAAGCATTCCCTTCAGACTGCACCATATGCCATCCTAGAGCAGATGCCTGGATAGAGTCACACTTTCTGAGCATTCCATGACAAAGTGTCACCACTGCATGCTTGTAAAGCATACGAATATAAAATAAGTGTTGCTCCACTGTGTTTCTATGGCTTTCCCATATCAGAAATATCTAGCTGCAGAAGGATAAGACCTAAAAAATTCTGCACTACTACCTAACCTTGCTGTCTCTTATTTAACACATTTGGTGCTGCTTTATTTTTCCCTTAAAGTGAAAAAGTCATTAACAAGAGTCAAAGCAACTTTTTATTCAGCATAGCTGATTGCTGCATTTGTCTAGTAACAGGCTGTAAGCTAGAATTTACAGCCAAGATCCTATAACATCTCAAACAATATGGAATTAGATGATTAATTCAAGAAATGTATCTTCCATCATGCTGGTAGCTAAGGGCCTAGTTCTGTAAACTTTTTTTTCCCTTTTAAATATCAGATAAGATTACTACAATAACTTAACTGATTCATCATTATAGTAGGTACTGCTCACTTGAAAGGTTCTGGGATTTGGGTCCTAGGAGTATGCAATGCTTTAAGTATATTGTGCATACTCAACTAGCTTGCAGTTATTATGCAAAAAAAATTATAAAAGTATTATTTTGACTTTACTGAAAATATTATACAAAACGAAGTGCCTGATTATTGATACAGAATACCTTTTCAGCCCGTTACTTGCATTTGACAGGGTAATATTTGCTTCTGTATTTTATCTATGGTCTTAATATTTTCAGCAAGCATATTTCATAAACATGCTGTATTGAGAAGCTTTCAGGGGAAAAAGGCATAAAAATAAATGTGTCCTTTCAGAGAAATTAAACTCTATCTCAGTAGAAATTATATGAAAAAATACTTTTATATTGAAAATATTCCATTTTTTCCATAAAGGGCCCTTTAATTCTGGATCTTGGTATGTTTTCCTTTATAGGTTCCAGCAATATGACTTCACTTTTCTGTTATTGAAAACAGTTCTAGTGCATCTGCAGGAGAAAAGAGATTAATCCCATTCCATTTAGATAGAAGCTAGGCTCTTATTCTCTGCTGCAGACAAAGTAATGGTCCAGAGTTTCATCTCATCTCTCCTGTGTATAACTGTTACACATGACCTTGGGAGAGACATAAACTATTTTTCCTTCTCTGCTGCTTTCTAAAATAACAAAATAGTCCAGGGTTTAGTCCTTTAATTGAATCAATTACTGAGCTTTATTATTTGTAGAGGTTTTTTACATTTTCATGTAACTGAAAATAAGAAGAGGCATTCATACCCCAGAAAAAAACATTCTTGAGAGGACTTGCAACAAAAGGAGTACCATCCAGCTCAGCCAGATTCTATGTCTGGTAGAAATACTAGAGAACAGATAGCTATTCAAAGCCAATGCTAAATCTCAAACAGATTGAACCTTGTGTATAGAGGGGCTACATAAAATACTGGTCAGTTACATGCACTGATAAAACTTATTTTTATCCTGGAAAAGTGCAAAGGCATTAAGACTTACATGCCTATCCAAGAGCTTAGTCCAGTTTCTTCACTTAATCTGGCAGGTTGAAGGCATCTCTTTGCTTCCTATGAAAATGCGTATATCACGCCGCATATTCCCCTCTCATTTTACTTTGTGCTTTGTTATCTTATTATTTCTCTCAGTTAAAATGTCTAAGCAGGCACCTTCTGTCCTTTAATTAATTCTAGGTCATTACACATCTTTTGCCCTATCCCATAAACCACCCCATTTCATACCCAACAAGTAAAAACACTGAGGAATTATAAACGCAAAATTGCCCATGAGGTGTCAGCTCACGGGTTTCATTCATCAGGCAACTCTCACGGATTCCAGCAGACTTTTCACTGTTCTGCATTTTAAATCCTTTGTAGCCAGTTTGAACACGGTCATGCTTCCACAAGGGGTTGAGCTAAAGACACTTGTTTGAGTAAGGATTGCAGTCTGCTGGAGTGTGCTCCAGGATGAATTCCAAGACATGAGGGGATTGATTCACCCTAAAGGAAATGTGAAAAGCTTCCAACTGCACATTTACCACTCATTTTGTGACATAGGGATTGTCTGACCTTTAGACCTCAGCTGAAACAGTCATTGTAGGAATGTCCTCCAACAGATGATCATGTAATGTTGATATATTTCTCTTCATAAGCAGACTTACCTGTTGATTGTCTAACTGCTGTCTACACTGTTTTAGAGCAAATTAAAGCATTAGATTCCAGAATAGGAATTTGATTAATTAATTAATTCCTGACAGATTCTTCCATCCAAGGTATGTGCCATAAATCTTTTGAATTCAGGTAGCTTGCTACTACAGTTGAGTAAGGCCGTGGTTTCATTCTCTAGTGAGCAATTTAGGTCTGTATGGTTCCGGAGTGTGGCAGTGAAATGGAGGAGCTCTGTAGATGGGTAGAAATGTCTAGGCTATCTTTTGTACTTGGAGAAGGGGACCACGTTCTATAAGCTCAGAATAGAGGAGAATTCTGGAATCAAAGATGTCTACAAGTTGAAAGTTTTTGCCATTACATTAATTTTAACCAAAGAGAGGCATTCGTTTGACTTTGCTTGTTTTTCTGAACCATTAGGCATACTTTTCTTTGAAGTTCATACTAGAACTTCTGTGTGTATTTTTAGGAAATGCTTCTAACGTGGTTGACAGTTGACAGGATAAGGTGAACAGAAGTAGCCACTGTGCATTTTCCTTTTTTCTTGTGATAGTGAGTGGAAAGCAAAGTAAGAGTTGAGGGAAGGTCGCTATACAATACACAAAATCGCTGCAACAGTATAACATTTTGCTGCTAGTTAACATACTGAGGTTTTTATCACAAACGAAGTTGTAATGAAGATGTTTATTATCAAAGTGCAAGGCACATATTTTATGATGGTATTCTACTCCTAAAATTCAGTTTTGTATTGAGTATGGTAGATATCGTTCCTGTTGTCTCCTGAACTTTGATGCAGTAAAATGAAACATGCTCTCTTTTTACTGAAAAATACTAATCAATTTAAAGTCAGTCTTCGTTGTCAGATATTTAGTTTGTTCAGAAAAAAAGGGGTCTTTTTTAAATAAACTATTTTTATGGATAATCAGGAGAACTGAACCATTGGTAGTTATCTGTGTCACCAAGCTGAAGGTTTAGGCACACCTGGCAGTTTCCAGAACAAAACAGAAAAAACAAAATACAACAGGAATAGAATAAAGGTTAACAGACATAGAGTAGCTCTTAAAAGCACAAAGGCTTGCATTACTGATGTGTCTGCTATACCTGGCCTGTGAACTAACAAAAAACTTCAGTGTGCTGTCAATCCTGTAAACCTTCCAAAGCACAAAATAGTCACCAAGCTACTTTTAGGGTTTCTAGTTGTAGTGCAGTGATATTTTGGAGGGTCGAAAGGACAGACTTGGAGGATAATGAGAAGATATTAAATATGTTTTACAGATTTTTTATAGCTATTTTTTTAGCAAACGGCATTGCTGTCCTTGATGTGAGACCATTGATTAGCAAGAAGTGGTTAGTTTACTTGTGCAGTATAAAACAGAGAGACTAAAGAAATCCAAATATCTTGATTTCCAGGATAGTGATTAGCTAAACTGGAAAGTAATAGGTCAATTTAATTACTTAGCTGGCCGAAAGATTTCATTCTAAATACTTACTGATCATATTTTTTTTTCTCAAATACAAGCTTCTTAGCATAAACATGAAGCAATGCATCATTTTTTCCCTTATTGCAGACTTAACTATTGAAAGGAAAATATTTTGCATTTTTTTAAATTAATGCAAAGCCTGAATTGTTGGATGTTCCAGGCTACTGAATAGATGATATAGAGTTACTCTCAATGGATTTTTTGGGGGTGGGGGCCTAAGTGTCCTTATATAAGCTGTGATCCAAGTTATGATAAGAAAGGAGCCTATGGTGAGCAGTAATAATGTTCTAATGCTTCCTTGCATTTGATCAGTAGTTACCAGTGTTTAGTAAAGCAGCCCTCACAGTACTTAGGAGCTCATAGAACATGTTGTGATCTTATGTTGCTAATTTGTTTTAAAATATAAAATGTTTTAAGCTTTTTGTCAAAAGTGATAACATCATATTACAAATAAACCTTTTTGTGGTTGTAAAATTTAGCTTATAAATCATTCAAATTGAAGTGAAAAAAAACACAGGTCATTGTTAATGACAGTCTATCCTACTATTAAGAATATATGTATTTTTGTAAAGGAAAAGCACTTGTAGATATTTAATCAGTCCAATATCTATCTATGTTAATGTTTTGGAAAAAAAAAAAGAAAACAAAATGCTGCTTAGAGAATCACTTACATATTTTTATTTTTTGTGCTCAAATGCATTTTCTGTTGATTTATGGAATGTTGTTTATTCTGTGTGAAGCTGTATAGTTAGTACAGCTGGGCTAAATGCATTTCTCATCTTAATCAACTGTATCTGACTATGATAATATATTTTGTGTCTGAGCAGAAAGCTAATTGCAAAACATAGGCTGGTGGTGCTGGTTTTCATCTTCGATATTAGCTTCATCCTGCCTTATAACTTTTCTACTTCATAATAGGTATAAAAAATGCTACCCGTTTTGTGTGATGTATGTGTTTTAATGGACATTGCAGGGTATATTTGGCTATTTAGTTGAATCTTACTGTGCTTACAAACATTTTCATAAAAAAGATGACAGAATTTTACTTGCAGCATTTAAAAAACAGTCCCCTGGATGAAAAAGTGTGCAAGATTAGTCAAGTTTAATACTTGCTTTCCTACAGAGGAAACTACTGCTGGGTACATGCATGAAACATGATTGCATCACTGAAGTTTCTGAGAATTTAACATTTTTTAAATTTAGAATAATTAATTTCTTGTAATATTTTGCAGCTCTTTGAAACCTCACTTTTAACTGTATTTTGGTTCATCATGTTGCTTTAACACAGCTTCAGGAGAAAAAACAGTAAAGCAAAGAATTTTATTAAAGTACAGTAAAGAGTGGCAACCATAGTTGTTTGTAGTTATTAGTGTACAATCCAAAACCTGTTTACTTATTTCAGTGGGATTCTACAGGGATATGCTCTGTGGGCTAACGTGTTGCTCAGTGAAGTTCTTCAGCTTGACCTCAGTGGAGCAACTTTCTGCAATTGTCCTTGTAGCTAAGCCTTGAAATGACCCAGACTTCCCACTTCCTCACTTAATTTCCATCCATGGGTGGTTAATATTGTTTAAATTTATTCTTATTAACCACACAAGTAAAATAGTTTTGCAACACTGAGTGTGCACACTAGCAGTAGAATTCATTGTTAGGAACTCAGCTGACTAAATACTTGTGTCCTTTTCAAACTGGGGGAGAAACTGACTCAGAGTATGAACATTTGAAATGGCATTCTCTTATTTGTATGCATGCTTCATGAACGTTTGCGATTGATCAGCATTTGATGAACATTGTCCACTTTTATAATTTTTGTTAAGAGCTAATTTCTGTATTAATTCATTAGGGTTGACATCTCAGGGTCCACAAAGTAGCAGTTGAAAAACTTAAATCCATTTGATCTGAGTGCAATAGCAATATTGCAGGCTTGTATCTTTTGAAGAACCAAATATGTTGTGTTTTGAAGTATTTTAAAAAGCACTGTAAATTTCACCCAGTTCTACCAAAGGAATGGGGGGAGAGGGGGGGCTCAATCTTAGAAGCTGAGTGTGACCCTGGAAAAAAATGATGAGACACCTGTGACTGTCAGCACTAGTGAGCAATTTTACAATTAGGTAAGGGAAGTGCTGGTACTTGGGGTTTTTTTGGCAAAACCCTGTGGTCGTGCCTCTTGATGTAGAGCAAAGCGTGCCTGTTCAAAGCTGCATTGACATTTGTAAGCAAGATTTATTTTCAAAAAACAGCTCATGCAAACCCTGTAAATGGGCCTTTAGAACTTTGTGTGTAAATTTATCTGGTATGTGATGATATTTCTAATAATGAACTACCTGTATGGCTCAGTACTGGTGATGTTGCATTGAGTGCTTCGTGCTAATGTCAAGAAGGTTTACAGCACCTTTATGATGGCTGGTAACAAATGACAATTTGGCCTAACCCGTATGCTGCAAGATGCCTCTAGCCCAGTTGGATTAATTTTGTGAAAAATCTAGATGAGCAAGAAGTATAACTAATCTGCTTACTAGCACTGAATTGCTCCTTTCTCAAAGCAATAAATATATTCATGTTGTAACATCTGTTGTGCAGCCTACAATACGAGTTGTTTTGTTGCATTGTTTCTATATAATTTATTTTGTGCAATAAAAAAATCTCTGGTTTTATCTGACTCCTCTCTAGTTTGTAATAGTATTTGAATTAAAACATTTATTAGCTTTGTATCTTAATCGTGGAAGCATACTATCAACTCAGAAATGCACAGTATAAAATGGAATGCAGTAATATTATGCATTATAGAAAAATCAGAGGGGACTCACATGGCCTAATTTTGTTCTAGTTAATGTCACAGAGTGTTACCATTAATTTTCACAGGTGCAGAGTCTGCCTCACACTAAAGCTGACAGGATTTTGCACCCCTTTTGTAAAATATAGCCAGGTGGGTTACAGACTGTGACTCTGTGTTTGAGGCTCTGTTTAAAAAAAAAAAAAAACAAAACCACATTTTCATAGAGCTTCTGCCACTTTTTTTTAACCTAATTTCACTGCTTTTTTTTTTTTTTCCTTTTTGTTCTCTCCTTTTTGATGTTTTTCTAGGTTAATATAGTTTCAGTAGTGTTTATTGTTCTGTGCATTTACCTTCTGATTACCCTTTATTATGTTGTTGGGTTGTTTTAACTTTAAGGTGGTGTAAAATGAATGTGCATGCAAATTGGAAGCTAGAGGATATCCTTACCAATGAGCCCATGGTGTGAACTAGCATTCTTCATACTATATACTGACGTACTGCAAAGAAAAACAATGGAGGGAGACCTGTTATTCAAGGGAACTTGTACCTTTTATCTGGGATGCTGCTGTGAAACCTGCAGTACCACCAGAGGAGCTCAGAGATGTGGTTCAGATTTAGAAATAATAGAAAGGATTGCTGATTAAACTAAAATGATCTGAGGCAAAAAACATTTTGCATCTACTTGTAAAACCCTACATGTTAGCAGCAGAAGATAATTGCTTGTGAGCATAAAACGTGAAGGTGTATATAGTATATGGCACTATGTACATATGATTAAATAACAATTGTTTGTGAAGTTGCAATTATCTGTTAACAGGCAAAGAGCAGCTGTGGCACCACTGGCTGTTGTGTAACTTGTGCAGATGAAGCAGTGCAGCCTCACTGTCTTTTTTTGAACCTTTTTCACGTGGGATATTTGACCTCGGATTTGTCAAAGGTCATAGACTAATACTTTGCCATTTAAAAGCGTTCTGTAAACTTAAGGTCACTCAGTGAAAAAGACCCCAAACTTTACATAATGCATCTATGTAATACTGTTACATACTTTGTGAAACAGAAATTGAGTCTTATCTAAGTGCAAAATTCTGCTCCTAAGTAGGGAGCAATGTTTCCTCAAGCAAGGTTTCCATTAAAAATGATGGTGATTAAATTATTTTAAATAATTACTTTGTTTCAAGTAGCTAAAAAGGGAATCATTGTGGGGGGGAAAAAACATGCATAAAAATAGTGACAAATGCCTGATCAGTCATAAACCTGCATTAGGGCTAGGGTTGAAGGAGGAAAGTAGGGGGTGTACAAACAGCTATTTACATCAGGGCATAGCACATGAATTTCCCTGTTAGAACTGTGATTCAGATTGCTTTCTACCCTGATTATTTTTTCCTGTTTTATTCTAGAGGAGAATATGCTATGAAATGTCATTATAGGCAAGAGTAATGTTTTTCAAAAGAAAAGTGCTTTTGTAATTTAGGTTTCATTAAAGAAACAGAAATTTGCTGGCAGTATGTAATAGGAGCACCTCTTCCAGTGGCACACTTCCAGCATCTTCATTTAGAAAGAAGACTGCTGCATTCATAATTCATAAAAGTGTTGGCATCTATCCCATTAAACTCACACAGGAAAAGAAAACATTCTTATATGCAAAAACACTGTGTCTGTCTTTTCTAGGCTATTTATAGGTGATGTTCTGTCCTTTCCTGCAGTACACAAATAACTGCAGTAAGTGCATTTATAGATATACCAAAATACACATACACAACATATATGTGTCAGTGCCTTGAAGACTTCCAGTCCTGCTGCCTCTACAGATTTTAATGTCCTACTACATCTCTGCAACTGGCAGAACTTGTTACTAGCCAGTATTCCTCCTTTAATTTTTCTGTCTATGTCTTTGTCAAAGTAGTAGGATTTTATCTTGACTAGTTTCTAAAACGTGTTTTATTCCCATGCTTCTCCCTGTAACCTGCTAAAGGTGATGCTGACATAGAGCGCTCTGTGTGCTCACAATGTCCTTGTGCTGCACCCAATGTCCACAGTTCTGAAGATCTTAAAAAGTGAGCTCAGGAAATTTACTGCTGCTCCTGTGCTTTGCAAGTTTTTGTTATGTTGAATTTGTAAAGCACTCTATTACTAATGACAAATTCACGGAGTGTATTTGAAGCCATTAACAAGGAAAGAGAAAGAGATGTACTCCAAATGGGTATCCCCTTGGAAGCCAACAGCATCCAGAATAGCACCTCTGTATCTACTTTCTACAATGTTGATTGCATTATAATGTTAAACAGCAATTCTGCTGCCGACTTTTAGACCCTTTCTCCAAGTTTTGCACTCAGATTGTTGTTTTCTGGTAATGAAATTCCTGGAACAAGAGAAGAAAAGGCAGGATGCTGCTGTATGGTATTGTAACTTAAAGCACTCAGCCTGCCCTTCTTTCCATGTTCTGCTGGTTGCAGAATCTTTCTTCTTAGAGTGAAAATGTGCTTCCAGAGTACCTTATAAATAAGCAAAGAACATTACTACTCTGCTTGAGGTAAGCAATATGCAACTTGTTTTTCATCTTTGGAAAAATTGCTGTTGAAAAGCTCTCTGGCTAATAGTTTGAGAGAATGAATGTGCATGGTCAGAGCATTGTCCACGTGATTTGACTTCTTTAACATTTATTCAGAGACAAATGTTTGCTAGTGAAAATTTTTTAAATATATTAATAACTATGTAAATTATGCTATAGCTTATTTAGATAAGTGATACTATGAAAGATAAAATCTGTGTTTTCCACAAAGTGCTGCTATAATTCGGTTTTCTATACTTGCTGTAAAAACCACAAGGTGTTATGTCACAGCATCATAACAGCATGAAACCAAACACGTTATGTAGATACCTGATCAGATAAAGGCACGTGCTTAAATACCACTCACATGTGTAAAATGCACCATGTGTAGACAGGCTTTTAGTGCTCCTCTTGTGGAAATATGAAATGGCCTACTGATATCACGTTCTCCATTTGTTTTACAGATTGTATTTAAAACAAGAAAATCACTTGGAAAATAGATGCCTACCATGTCAAAGGAATACAAAGTGCTTTGTATGTTACGCACTTAAAAGATACACATGCAGGAGTGACTTTGCCATGGCAACATGGCCATAGCTGAAAGTAGAGTAAAGCAACTTAGCACAAGAAAATAGTTCAACTGCAAGATAAGTTTTCAAGGTAACAGTAATGTGAAATCAGAATTCACAGCTAAATCTATTCAGTCTGCCACCTGATTTTGGAGAAAAGTGTCAGTAAAACCCTTTAAGTGATTGCACAGTGAGCTGCCTACCATCTGCATTCAGCCTCAAAACACTGATTTCTGCCTGCAGCTCCTGGCCAAGACTATTCTAATTCACAGGGTTAAAAAAATTCAGAGTAAAATGTTTTATCCCTATGAGCCTTAATATAGTCTCATTTCACAACATGGGAAAACTAAAATAATCACTGCTTAAAAAAGCTGAAGAGAAGCTAAATTCTTCTAAGTTCCTCCTAATGTCTTCTGGATTTTGAGAAGGAGGTGGATTGGGTAGGAGAGCCTACTTGTCTTTCCAAGGAAAGGGCTGTATACTAATTTTTTTATTCTGGTGTCATCTATTGCTAGTCACGGGAGGAGACTGGCTAAAACCAAAGTTGAGTAGCCCATAAGAAAGTCAGGCTTCACCTCTGGTAGCTCTCATCTGTCTCAATTGCACAACAGCAGGTGGGGACAAGAATTTCCAGTGATGCAGCATCACAGCACCATGTGGAGGAAATTGCTCAGCACACCAGCACAAGGGAGTACCCCACAGAGCAGTAATGAGCCAAGCAGCTGAGTACGAGTTTCCAGTGGTGCACTTCTCAAGCTATTCATAGCTCTGTGTTATGGTGTGGAAACTGGCAGCAGGTAGACACTGGCTGTGTGTTTTGAACCCCTTTACAAGCTCAGGTCACTGTCTACATGTGCACCACGCTTCATTGTAGACAAGATGTTTGCTCATGGGTTATATGTAAAATACTGGATTTCAAAGTATGTTACCTTTCACCAATAAGCATTTTTAGTATCACCATCTTAACTGCTGCCAAGCATGACTCAGGTTCAAGTAGGTAGCCAGCAGATACAACTGTATCTTCTAAATGTCCTCACATTTTACTGCTAGGAAACATAGACTTAGTTCCAGCTACTGTGTGCAGTCTAATGTTAAGAGTTGCCAAAGAGTTTGACCTTGGAAAACGGTAGAAGAGCATCCTAAAGCCTTACTACAGAATTGCAGGCAGAAGCTCTGGCAGAAGACAGGACACTCGGTATGGCCATGAAACCCAGTGCAAAACTGAGCCTGTGGATCCACAAGTTTCTTATTGCTAAACTCCTTGGGAGCATAGCTCATGGGGAAGGAAAAACACTTCTTGTACAGCAGCTCTAACATCTGTTCTGCTTTTATTTGTCCACAAGGAATAAGAATATTTGGGAGTTGGTAGAAAATACTGTGGTAAAGAGTGTACAGTTGTGATTATAAATTAGATTTCTCTGAGAAAGTAAGCACTAGACAGTGTTCCATAGTATTAATAGCTTCCAAAGGAAGATACTATGTCCCAAGACCAAAAGCATCATGAATTGTAGCCTGCTGTTCAGAGAACTTACCAAGTGTAGTCCTCACAGAGGCTGATAATTATTTCTGTTGACTCAGTAAGTCAAATGTGGTTTTTTCCACTTCAGTACTGGACTAATTATAATCATCTCTAAAAGTCTACAGGTACAAGCACCTCTAGTACAACAGACCACAAGGCACATATACATTTTTAATTTGAGGAGCCAAAGCTGAACTGAATTTCTTTCTCTTCATGCATCAGTAATATTTAGAAAAGGAGGAAAAAATCCATGTTTGGTGAGTGATGATCCATGAATGCTGCATTAAGAATGCTTGAAGTGTCACAGATTCCTTCCAAGCAGCACTTTAGAGGCTCCAGTTGTGCTTCTACAAAATTCAGAGAGGGAGATGGCAAATCTTTCTTTGACTTCCCTAAATATGCAAGCAAGACAGCAACACCCAGATGCTGAAGTGATTTTGAGTAAGAATGGGAAGCAGCAACACAGCACACAGCTGATTGCTGTCAGCAGAGCAGTGTGGAGATATGCAAAACGCAGGTTCCACAGTGGGACACAAAGGAAACACTGGCATCCATTCCAAGGAATGGGTCAAAAAGTTCCTCCATGGTTCTTTAGAATCAGATGGATTGAGGCTTGTTGAGCTTTTACCCATACCCTGGTCTTTTGTTAAGGGTGTAATGCATATGGAGAGTTTGTGCTTTGTATTCAAAGAAAGATTACTTTTTATCAATTTTCCAAGAACAGCTTTTCTTTTTCTAAATTTAATGGTAAAACCCATTCATGGAAGGTCAGAAGGCAGAGCTCTTCCCTTAGCACTGAGAGACCTTCAATGGCATGGAGTGACTGCAAATAGACAGCAGCAAGTGAAATTCTGTGAATGGAAAATGTCTTATTAAATAGATAAAAACTGCAGATTTAAAAAAATAACTGAAATGTAAAAGCCAAGGAAAAAAAAAAAAAAGAGCAGAAAAAAAGGGCTTGTTAATGGTTTTATACGTTATCCATGTTCATTGATATCTGATCTTTTTCCTGTACAAAGACAATAGTTGAGCCCTAAGCTGTTAGAATAGAATTTACTGCTGTTAATGATCAGTCCAGAGCAACCTTTCCCTGGGCCTAGATGTGTCCAAGTGAAGATTTTGAACTGTAAATGATACCTTTACTCTGGTTAGGCAAAAGCTGAGCTTAAATGCAGGAGACAGCTGCTGCAGATCAGATGTGATAGCTGGGGAGGAGGTGTAGAGAGTTATCTTAAGGTCTGGAAGCTCCATCTGTGTGCAGTCTGTCATCAACCCTGATCTTTAGGAGGTTGGGGTGTTAGTTAAAACAGAGTGACTCCATAACCCAGGCAGGATGACCCACCAAACTCTGCTCTGCAGTTGTAGCTTTCTTATGTGGTAAACATTTCTAGTAAAATCCTTAATATTCAGGATCTGTTCCACAGGTGACACAGCTGGGCTCTTCTGATAGCATTTATACTAAGTAGTTAAGTAGAAAAACAAAGGTAAATTGACCTGGTACTCTGCTGCCCAGCAATAAGCAGAAAGAGTTATTCATATTCAGGAGCTTTTGGTAGGAATCTGCTGAACCTCCATGTTTTAAGCTCATATATATGTGTCACAGGGACTTGTTAAAATCACAGAAGGATTTTTCCCACCATCTTTCATTATCGATTCAGTTTAAGCAGCCAATGGGCTTGTGAAGCTGCCAGCATTTGCCATTGATTTTGCCAGCTGCAGTGACTGTTCTGCTTGCTCTTCACACCAGAAGTCCCATCTAAGAAGATGCATTGTGTTAACTAGTCTCCATCCTTGCAGGTTGGATCTCCTATCAAATCAGGTACTGACTTACCAGATCTTCTTAGGAAGGAAGATTTTCCTCTGTTCATTCATCATCTTTGTCCTTTTAACAGCAACAGCTCTGCTTGAAATTACAGCGCTTAATTTCTTTGCAACCAGCTCTCCCAGTGCCAGTCGTGTCAGCAGGATGGAAATTGCTGCTAAAACAGCAGCCACAGGTACGTGCAGTTGCTAAGGTCTGAATGCAAAGCTGTGCTCAACGACTACTTCCTTATTAGCACAACATCAAAACACGGGGCATCCTCCCCAGGTAGCTCCTACTCTGGAAGACTCCCTTCTCACCTGCATGGGATGGTACAAACTCACAGGCAGGTTCCTGGGGCACCTGCAGCATCCCCAGCCTTACCCTGGCTCATGGGGCAAGTTGATTTGCCCACCCCCTCTGCCTTTCAGCTCAGGAGACTCCCAGGAGATAAACTCTGGGAGATGAGCTAATTTTGTCCCTTTACTGATGACACCTGTAATCTTCCGTGCCTATGGTACTGAGACTGCTGATGCTGTAGAGACAGGAGGATTGTTTTAGGTACGTGAGCATATCTGATCTATAAGTGCCTTAGTTGGCTGTACTCAGTTAAGGATGCATTATATTAATCTAATATCCTTCTAAGTAGTAGGTAGATAGTTCAGTTTCTCCTTTCATTCTGTTTTCTATCATTATTTATGGTGGGTTTCCCTTGGCTTTACTTTTATATCATAGGCTTATGGTGAATAGTTCCAGTTCCTTCACATCTCTCTTACATTATGCTCTACAGACTGCAAGGAGAAATGCTCTACATTAATACTGCATTTCTGAGTAATTTCACAATGCATGTTTCACTCATGAAATCTTCTCCGTAATAGTGTGCTTTTTTTTTTTTTTTCCCCAAGCCTCCAGCCTCTGTGGACACCTGCTTCAGCTATTAACAAGCTGTCTGGATATTATGCCTGAGAACACCTGTATTTTTTTTCTTAAACATTAAATTTAAACCTTAATTTTTCTATTTTCTTCCAAACTTTAAGACCAGCTAACGTGCTCCTTTAAATCTTGTGCCCCTTCTACCCAAGTGTGACCCCCCTGGAAATTTAAACTGGAGTCAACTTCTGCAGTACCTTTGCCAACATGTTAGGATCAGGGAGATTGCATGTGGCAAGAATTAGATGAGGTAAGACTCTTCTGGAGGAGAACCTATTTCTGAGCTTTCTCAGTTTAAGCCTGGACTTTCTCCATGAACCTCAGGTTCATGCAAAGCAGAGATTAGATCCCAAGATCCCCTTTTTAGCATATTCAATATTGAACCTCATTTTTCTTGTTATAAACAGGAGTGCTGCTGTGTATTTTCTTCCTGTGATCAATGCTTTTATTTATTATTTCCCTCAGGCTGGCAAAAACAGACCCTAGAGTAGTTTTGAGGGTCTCCCCACTGGCATCCATCCAAACCAAGCTGCAGGGTTTCCTCATGCACTCCAGGCGAGTCTCTTCTTTCTTTCCAGTGTGGACCTCCTCCTGGGACAAAACAAGGCAGTGGAACTAGTTCCTCTGTCCCACTGGGCCAGTTTTAGAACACTGCTAACTTGTGCTGTGCACAGGGGCACCTAGTTAGGGTTAATGTCACCTTTGAATTCAACACAAAACCAGTATTTATAGTAGGAGTGGGTTGACTCTAAACGTAGGGAGAATGGATCAGAGTTCATCACTGCTCTTTGTTAACCTTTCAGTCAGCTAATTAAAGAATCGGAACACAGTCTTGCTCTTTGCATTGTTTCCTCGTATAGATAAAGTATTAATTTCAACCTTAGCTGCAAGAGGACATTGGCAAGAAATGTTTTGGATCCAAGTACATTTCTGGCTTTGTTTTAGCCTGTTTCTGAACATCTGCTGAGGTGGGTGGCTGCTTCAGGGGGGAGGGAAAATTAACTTTATTGATTGAGTAATTTCCTTTATGAAGGATCTGAAGGGGATGGCTGCCTGCAGAAATAATATTTGTTAAATGGCCATATTTGGAAAATGAGTCAGTGAGAAAATAGCATGCAAATCCCCCGGCTTATCTCCAGCAGGGAAAGAACAGAGACATGCTAGGAAAGGAATAAAGATGCTGACTTAGAGATGACAAGCTAAAATGACCCTAACAGGAACTTTTTTTAATGTTGAACTAAAAAATCCATTAGGAAAATGTTGGAGCTGGCCATTTCAAATGCTAAAATCTCTTCCTAATGAGAAATATTTGCACAGAAATAATTGCCACCTGCAAAATATGTTTAAGTTCACAGGTGCCCATTAGTGCTGGGTATGTAAAGTTTTGCAGCTCCATACTTCACCTACCTTTTCTAGAAAAAAAAATATCTAAAGGAGAATGCAATAGTGTATTTAAGGTATAAATAATAAAAGAAAAGGAAAAGAAACATCTTTGTGTTGTATGAACTACTTCAGCATAATATGCAAGCATGGCGAGGCCCCAAAAAGTTAAAATATCTCACAGACAAATCTTTGGGTTTCAAATAGCGAGGCAGCAGCCCATCTAATTAGCTACAGTTATTGTCTCTTTAGCAGCTTTGTCACTGCTGACCTTTCTCTTTTACTGTGAGTCTTTGTAAGAGGACATTTTCCATAGTCTTTTGTCCTGCCAGCTGACTCTTTAAACCCAGGAGCAGACTGAAGTAGTTTCTACTTTCTACCGGTTCCTTCTGGGTGTCTTGGGTCTCGTTTTTTTTTGTGCTCCTGAAGAAATGCCATGGCCTCGCTTGGCTTTATGTTGATGTGGGCTTGGAGTGCCTGCTGGGGAAGTGATAATCTCGTTCTTTGGAAATCTTGGAGAAAGACCAGCAGCAAATTGATGCAAAGTTAAATTACTGCTTTTGTTCTTATCCTTGAGACTGGGGTGGGCAGTGGTAGATGAAACAACATGAAATCTGATATTTACTAAGTAAGCTTTTAAAACACATGCATTAGCCTGGAAGGCTGCCCATGGAACAGAATAGCTCTGTACTGATGCAACTGAAACGTTCACTGCCAGAGCTAAAACCGAAACAGCTCAGCGCTGGAGAGGAGCTACTCTGGGAGCGCTGTGGGAGCCACTGTGCTCAAGACTGCCTCATCCTGGGGAGCTCTGAGGGTTTTAGCAGCTGGGAAATGCTTTGAGGCCTTGGTCTGGAAGGTATAAAAGGTTTGCAAGTGTCACTTGTTTTCAGTACATCCCTCCCCACCTTGCTGTGTGGTATAGACATCTCTAACATGGGTAATACTCCTTTTTGAAAAAGCATGCAACAAACAAAGCAAGCGCTCTGAATATCTGGGACTTTGCAAAGCAGATGCACAGTACTGGGAGTGACCAGAGGGTCTGGCTGTGCCCTGATGGCAGCACATGCCCTCCACTTCCCTCTTGATGGGCACTGCTTTGCCTCATGCCTGTGCTCCTCTCCATGAAACTGTTGTACAATTGGGAGACAGTGGAATACAGCCTTTTAAAAATACCTTGATTTATCATTGTCTGATGCCAACATTACTTTCTGTCCCTGGTGATGCCAGAGAGAACGTATCCTGCAAATGATGATGATTTTTCAAAGATGTAAGTCCCTGTACCCAGCACTGGTGCTGTGTTCAGTTTTGAGCCCCTCGCTACAAGAAAGACTTTGAGGTGCTGGAGTGTGTCCAGAGAAGGACAGCAAATCTGGTGAAGGGTCTAGAGCACAAGTCTTATGAAGAGCAGATGAGAGAGCTGGGATTGTTTAGCCTGAAGAAATGGAGACTCAGGGAAGACCTTATTGCTCTCTGCAGCTTTCTGAAAGGAGGTTATGGCAATGTGGGGATCGACCTCTCCTCCCAGTACACTAGTAATAGGACTCAAGTTGTACCTGGGGAGGTTTAGATTGGATATTAGGAAACATTTCTCCATGGAAAGGACTGTCAAGCATTGGAACTGGCTGCCCAGGGAAGTGTTTGAGTCACTGTCCCTGGAGGTAATTAAAAGAGGTGCAGATGTGGCACTCGAGACATGGTTTAGTGGTGGACTTGGCAGTGTTAGGATAATGGCTGGACTAGATCTTAAAGGTCTTTTCCAACCTAAACAGTTCTATGATTCTGTGATTCCAAAGGTTATGACAGGGAACCGGTTGATCAGAGTGGTACTGAAATATTGTGCTGCAAATATGACCAGCAAAGGGAGGATTGCAAGATGTGAAACAAGCACAAAACAAGCTGTGAAATTATAATGAGGTGGGTGTGGGATGACCTTTTGTAAGGCTATCAAGAAGACAAAACATTTTAAAAAAATACAACTTCCTAGAAGTCAGGACACTATCTCTGGCCACTGAACATTTTGGCAACTCTTTAAAAGATGATCCTTCTAAGAATAATATTTAAGCCCTCCATTTACAGAAAGGGTTGTTTTCTGGCCCTTGTGGAGCATTGTTACCCTTGTTCTATTTGCTTTAAAAAAGATGGAAATATCACCCTAATGTCCCAGAGAAATATGAATTAGGTTATTTCCTTCTAACTGAAGCTTTTTCTGTGTCTTAATTGGATGTAGTCTAATTTGCTTTGTGAGGTTGGGGAAGAGGAACATTCTGTGCAGAAAATCCTGCCCAGTCCAGGTCATATAGGAGGTCTAATGAGCAGGATGCTGAGGTTGTTCCATCAGCTCCTTTGATCTGCCCCAGAGCCTCCATCAGCTTGCAGAAGAGAAAATAGTTAAGCATTGCAATAAAAGTTTTCACAGTACTTACAGGTGGACGAAGATCTGCAGTACTGCATGTAATGGAACTCAGTTATTTAAATGGCCAACATATTTATAAATTCCTAGTCTTCCACTGACTTTTTTTCCAGAGGCAGCATATTCAGAATTCAAAGCAGTGTTGGTAGTGCCTTTTCATGCCATCTACAATACCCTGAGCTGCACCCTTTCTGTTAAACTCTATGTTAGGTAGTTCCTCCACTGGGTGTGTCTTAGGAAAGTCAGACAAGTTCTGATCTCCATCCCAAAATAGCAAACATTAGTTTGCTTTGTGTTGGATGTCATGTAAAGGATCAAGTCAGTCGTAAGTGTATGAAGAACATCAAACAATGCTGGATTTGCTGCATTTTTTGAAGTAGATTTACTACAGCTGTGTATGGAATTCAATAGGGGCACAGATGACTATAGGTTCCATAGGCAAGAAAAAACCCAAGGCTTTAATGTCTTCCATTCTGCACTGATGTATTTGGGCTTACTCACAGTAGGAAGACCAGCAATATGTATTTTTTATTAATCAAGTGCAGTTACTGACAAATTAATATATTCCGTGGTGAACCATTAAAATGGGGGGCTGAGGAAGAGGCTGAGCATATGGCAGAGGAAAACTAAAGGTGGCTGGGTTTGTTTGTCCTGGAGCAGAAAGGGTTGGGAGGATCCAGTTACACTTTTCTGCCATCAAAAGGGTTGTTTGAGAGTTAAAAGATAATTTCAGTAAGAAGAAACTTCATTAAATAGTAAAATTCTCTGTAGGCAGAGGAACAGGGACTACCACTGAGGTTACACAGCACTGAGAATTAGCATATGCTCTGTACTGGTAATACTTGTTCACTGCTAGAAGCAAGCCCAGTTAAACAATGCTCCTCACATATTCCCTTCTCAGATTATTTGGGGTTTTAAGTATTCTTGCGATTTCTGAACAATAGACTGTGTTGACAGAGTTGCTGTCCAGACAGTGTCAGGAAGAAATAAAAAGTTTCAAGATAGAAGCCCAAGTTTCATGGGAATTGTAAATGTCTCAATGAATTTCAGAGGATCTTTAAGCAAGCAAAATGAGAGACTGCTCCGATGTCTCTGTGTAATCAGTTTCAACGTTTATGACTCAGACAATGAAACGTAGTGCTGAATTATTCACTCTGGTCCAAGAAGAAAAATAAGCCACCATCTCTTACTACATGTGAAGTATTATTGCAGGACAGTGGTGGTATGCTGAACTCCTAAAAATCCTCTTAGTATAAATTAACTGAAAGTAGCAAAACATAACAGGCTTTTGGACATATCCGGTTTAATTTCGTTGAGCTTTTTTGGGTTTATTTTTAAATCTGTTCTTTTCTTAAAGCACAGGAAAAGCTGAAGTGAAAATATGTGTGTTTGTGTATTGGAATAGCACAGTGTAACATGATAACTGTTATTTCAGTGGCTTTTGATCTTTCCACATGAGATGGTAGGGCTTAAAGGTTGGGCAGGGTCACAGTCTCTTTGGCCCCTGGGCCTTTGCTATGGATGCCTGAAGTAGTCTTTATTTGACACCTTGACAGTAGTCTAAAGCACTTAGCAAGAGATCTGAGTCCGGCTTATGAATATCTATTGGCATTTTTTCAGGAAGAACATGCCCTGAGACAACCTTTTTGCAGTTTGACTAGCTCTGAGTAACCCCGACCTCACTTTGGCTGAAAAGAAGCTGTAGGGGGAAATCACTTTTCAGCCCAAAGGTCAATTTCACCTGAACTGTAAGGTCAGTGTAGCACTTGTACGTTATTGGCTCAATACGGAAAGCATCATTACTACCACACCAGTTTTTAGACAAAATCACTAATTTGTTTTTTTCCCCTCAACATTTTAGACTAGCATTCAGAAAGCCTGAGGAAATGGACGTGGGAAGTCTGTATGCTCAGCAGGAAGTTGCCTGTAAAATGTCCTACTGCAGGTTTTAAGCTTGAAGGAAAAGCCTTCCTGCGGTAGTCAGGTCCTGGCTCCATCCTGAGGATACTTCCAAGGTCCATTCCTTCAAGGAGCAGGGTATGGCTTGCTGTATGTCTCAGATATGCACCTCTCCCATTGCAGTGGGTGGTTACTGTACTTTCAGAGAAAGCAGGGGCTTTACATTTGGTTCCCTTCTCAACTTAGAGAGAATTCAAATCCATGTGTCCTATTTCCAAGGCAACCACTTATCCTGGAAGAACACCCTTCTCTCCTTTTGAATGTGTTCTGCCAAACCAAAATTAATTAAAAGGAGAGAAAGCGTGAATGCAAAGACACAAAAAGCTGCAGGACTGTGGGCTATTGCTTAGGGCACTCATGAAGAAGAGGGGAATTGTGAGCCATGGTTCCTGCCCCAAGGATGAGTTGTGTTTGGCACTTGGACGGTAATGTATGCAAGCATTTCTGGCAGCAGACAGAGCAACCAGAACTCCCTGCTTGCACTGGAGTACCCTGAGCATGGTGAGTGCTTCCCTGACCAGTGCCATGGCTTCAGCTAGTGGGGTGGGGAGTGTTGTTTCAAGAAGGATGAAGCTGTCACCTAGTGACAAAGGCATCCTCCTCAGAATCACAGCTTTCTTGCCACAGGCAGAAGCAGCTAAACATCAGTTTAATTAATTGAGAGGACCCTACCTCATCCTCTGTTCTATGAGGAGACAGGAGCTGCCATGGCATCTGTCTGCATCTCTGAGACTTGGCCATGCCAGAGTGTTTCCTGCCACCAGACTGAGCTAAAGCCCTGTTCTGGGTATAGAGCAGGTTGAAGGAGAGTGGGATGCTGAGCTCCTCTGCTTTCCCTGAGCTAAGACAGTTCTGGATGCATAAAGTGGTGCAGCTCAAGGCACTTGGGTACTGGGGAGTGGAAAAACTAGGCATCTGTAAAATAAAATTTTCTCCAGTGCTAGGAGCCAACCAACCAAAGAGAGTCTGGGATTAGACACTTGAGTCCTGAGTCCTGCATAAGTCCTTTCTGATGTTGCCTTGTGTCCTTTTTAGTTTCTCTCTTTTTTTTCTTTTTTTTCTCTTCTTTTTTTGTTACCCCAGGTCTGTTTGTCTGAATTTCCTCATTGTAAGGACCCTAACAGGTCTCTGAAAGGATGAGGGTTTAAAGCATTAAAGTATTCTTAATGCAACTAAACATAAGAAATGCCCTCCAGTATATGAAAAGCTGTTTTTAAACCTGCTTCCAGTTTTTTCATTTAATCTAGAGGTTATCTGTTCCAAAAGCTTGTGAGGACACTGCTGTTTATATTAGTGCTTAGTGATACTAAGTGATACTGCTTTAGGGCATGTGCAAGTTTGGCTGTATGGATGTTTTAGTCCGGATGTGCTCAGCCGGGACATGTTACTGGAAGAGGGACCAGCACTGGCTCACTCCTGCTGCATTGGCAGGAATTCCCTGTCACTGATGTTTATTTTCTTTGCTGTTGGAGCCAGAGAGAGGAGGCTGAAATGAAAGTTAAGATAGGCAAGGAAAGAGCGAGGTATAAAAATGTACGTCTCAGCATTCTAATCATAACCATGGTTATAATTAGTGATAGGCAAAGGTAAAATACGCAGTATGCCTGAGGGACCTATCCACTGCTCCTGGATTGCTATCTGACAAGTTTAATTAACCACAACAGTGTTGAAATACACACTCAGAATGGTTGCTTGGGACTCGACTCACCATTCCTTCATTAGTGATGTGGAGAGAACAGAGAGAAACTTAAAGGAGTAAAGAAAGCGGTGAAAGAAGGAACTGTTTCTCAGTAAGAATGAAGGAGTTAAGACTAGTAAACCTGCATTACAACTGATGTTGAAGATGAGTGAGAACCCTCCCAACCACAGTCTGGACTTGGAGGATGCTTAGAGAACTCAAGCTGCATGGAGGAAGAGGAAAGAATTTTTCCTCTATGGCCAGCCCACTTCAAAATGCATTTTAAAAAGGAAAAAGCCTTTCCTGGTTTTAAGGAGACTTCGTTTCTTGTACTTACATTTTCTAGTGTCTTCCATTTTCTTTTGCCCAAGACTGGACACTTCTGAGTCCCCAGGCTTTCTGTGGGTACCAGGACAAGAGCGTAAGAACTGGAGTGATGATGGAGAATTTCTTCAGGGTAAGCAGAATGAGGTTCCAAATTTGGCTTACTTAAATGAATAGCTTTCTCAGCTGTAGGTGCTTAGGTACATAGTGCTGAGTAACTACACTTAAATGGGTCATTATTGTTTGGTGTGTGCTGACAGATTCTGGTGCAGAGGAAATAAATCCTTTATTTAAAGGAGAAAAAAGCAGAGGTGGCGATAAATGACAATTTCTGTTTCATGTGAAATGCTGATGTGTCAGCATTTGTTCTTGTCCTGTCTCACGGAGAGATGAGACAATAAAGTTTTTTGGGGTGGGGTTTTTTTTCACTTGTAAAAGATGTCAGTCGCGGAAACTGTTTTTTGGAAATTTTCAGGTGGGTTTCTATACTAACTACACTTAAAGTCAGTTGTCAGGGCACCCTGACAATGTTTCAGTGACACTCTGCTACACCAGTGACTATGCTTGCTCACATTTTTTTGTCTTTTTATTGAGTGTACTGCAATCCCTGTCTCTGTTGGAGAGACTGTTCCAAGGTCTATGAATTCCACTTACTGGGTCTGTCCACGTACTCCAATGTGGAAATTTGAAGTGGAAGTCATAGCTCATGCAGGGAAGTTGCCCATTATTGAAACCATATGACTAGCAGCTTGAAACTATTAAGGAATTGTTAGTGAAATAGGAACCTTGTAGGTGTGTTGTAGATCTCTAGTCGGACCCAGCTTCACTCTTGTCACAGGTAGAGTCTGACACGTGTGGTTTGTTGGCAGAGAAAAGGCATATCTGTAGGAGATGGCATGTCAGAGTGGTCCATCATAATTTTCCTTGGCACTGTATATGTATATTAATTAGAAGGGCTTTTAGAAGTACCTTTCGAAATTTCGACTTCTTTTCTCCTTTCTTAATGCAGAGGCGTATTTGTGCTTGGCCTGATGCACCTCTTGAGTATCTTATGCTTTTGCAGAAGTTTTGTATTAAAGCAGCTGGTCACAGTGACTGGGACATTTGTGGTGGAGGTTCCTCCATGTGTGTGAACATTGGGGTTACCTTCATTTCCTGAGTAATTGATGAGCAAATGAGAGCACCTCCTCCAAACTGAAAATTAATTGTAGTTGAAATTTAGGGAGCAACAATGATGATAAACAAAATCAAAAAATGAAAGCTGACTAAGCTTGTGCTTTTTTCTGTTCAGAGATAAAAATCTGTGTTTAAACCACATCTTTTCAATCGCACTCTTTATTCACCCAAGAGCGCCACAGCACATTGTCCTTCCCTCACTCACCACAATTCCTGGCTCTCTTTCAAGCCACTGATACCCCATTCTACTAAGAAATCTGGAAGGAGGGCATGGAGGGGACTTAGGAGACCTATAGAGCCACACTTGATAGTTGCAGGTGGTAAGAAAGCGTCACCACTTGCTTTAACTTTGCTGTTTTGCAAAAGCATGAAATGCCACCATGCCACCATGTTTTGGGTAAATATTTAAAATTATTGAAAGAAAGGAGAAAAATGTAGCTTAGTGTTCATTTTAATTTTAATATATTGGGCATTTCTGATTGAATGAGAAAGGTCCACAATGCCAACAGACCAAAAAGAAATTTTGGCCCAAAAGGCACATCCTGCAGCACTTATCAAGCAAATCTCCTAATAATTCAGATGGAAATCTTGCTGCAGCAAGGATCATTTTTTGGCAACAAAATGTAAGAACTACAGGAAAACATGAGTAACTTTTACGTGATGTACTTACTTTCTCCTTTGTAAATGACTTGTTTCTTATTTGTGCTTGTAATGCAAAATCTCTTTCATGCATAGCCACAGAGCCTGCTTTAAAACCCAGAAACTGTTATTGGCCTGTTTTAGGCTCCTTTTCTTGACGTCAGTAAGGAGATCTGGCTCTCCCTGAAACCCAGTAAAGTAGTGGATATGAATGTTATAAATATATCAAGAAATAAAGATATTTCTTCAAAACAAGTGAGCAGCAGCTCCTACCTCAGCAGACACCCTGTCGCCTCCACTCGGGCAATAGGCAGGAGCATGGCTGTTTGGTTAGATGCCCTTCTACTGAGCTGTTACCTTTCATTCCAAAGCATATCTATTATTTCCAAATAGTCAGATCAAGTTAAATCTAAATAAAGGAAGGTTCTGACAGTCGAACAAAGAAGCGATAAAATTTTACTACAGAGCCAAAAAAAAAAAAAAAAATTGCTATAATTTTACATTCCCTGTGCAGAAAAAATGCTCTCTATTCAGTCATGATGACTGTTTTATTTTCACTGGGCTTTCATATTGAAGGAGATGCAGAGGGTAACCTGGGACACCGGTAAGTGGCTTTTCTTGTAACACAAGATTTTCATGCAGCACTCATACAGGCAAAGCATTTGTGTGCAACTCAGCACAAACAATCCTTGAGAGATGATCACACTTTGTTATTGATGGAAAGATGACGCAGCTCCTCAGCCGTGCAGAAGCAGCTCTCCCGATGGTTTGCATTAGTTCATATAGAAGGCATCCAGACTATGTCACCAGCAGACAGCTCTGCCTTATTAGGATGAGGCAGTCTTCTTCAGAGCCTGAGCTTTCCTGGATTGCTCAGAGCCTGATGAATGGGTGGATACCAATCTGACTCTCACCTTTTTCATGCCAAACTGACTATCCTGTTTTAACATATACTAGAGTCCTTTCTTTAGGCTGTATGTTGACATTTCTTTGAGTCTAAATATGCAGTTTTCTATCTTGGGAAGGTACAGACTGTATTCATCGCCATCTGTGGGTGAAAGCTATATTCTTCACATGTTTAGGTCCACATCAAATCTTAAAAGATGTGTATGCCAGAGGGAGAATTTCTACCTGAACCTCTTCCTTTTCTACTCTGCCAGCAGTGATTTTTTTCATATGGGAACTTCCTGGGGAGCTACTGTAATATAACCAAGCAATTACTTTTAAGACTACTTAGACCAGTCAGCACTGGGGCTTGAGTGGTGCTGCGAAGTACAGATATAAAACATTGGGTACTGCAACTTTGGCATTAGGAACAGGTCTGGTTTTTTACACCAATAAATTCTATATTTTAAAAAGTTGCTGCAGCAGAAAAAACAGCTTCAAAACTAATTCTGGTCGCCCATTTCCCTAAAGAAACATAGCATGCTAAACATGCTTTTTTTCAACATTGAGCAGAGGCTGGTGCTTTAGGCAAGCGAAGGTCTTGGTCTCCATTTGCAGACATAGAAGCTACATTTAAAATGTGTATCTGCAGGGCAGCTGGGCATTCACACCCCTCTGCAGGTCTGTGGGTGTAAGTGCTGCAGTCTGAACATGGGGCAGCTCAGCACAGTCAGATGGTTGGTTACTTGGAAAGGACAAAAATAGCATTGTTGAACTTTACTCTGATTTCCACCATTTGATGTAGTCTGACCCAAAATGTTCAGGCAAGAAGGTATCCTGATATTTGCCTCCAGCTTCAAATAGATGGTTTGCAGAAGCTGACAATTTGCTTTTGTTTGTTCTCTGCTCTAATTTTGCAAACAAAGCAGGACCTTCTGAATACTCAGAAAACAACTGACAGTACTGTTCCAGAATAGACTTAACGAGGTAACTTCTGCTGTTAGAAAAAGAAGTCAGACACATGACTTACTTTGAACATTTTCTGAGACCACATTTTTCAGTAATGGCTCTTTCCAGTAGTAAATGTAGGTTTTCACAGCACCACTTCAGGAGCAGCTTGGGGGCCACTGGTGAGGAAGTCAAGTTTTGGAGTCCCACTGTGTTGAGTCCCACTCATTTTGTATAAATCACAAAATCATGACAAGTTTCCCAAGTGGTTTAGAAATTATTTCTGTTGTCTGAATTCCTTATAACTAAAAAAATACCAGACTAAAAAAAAAAAAATCCTCTCATTTCTTCGCTGAGTGAGAAGTCCCAGTAACTGTTCTGGGGGAATCCATCATTGCTGTAGCATTTCATTTATTTTTCTGCAATAAACTGTTAATTCCAGGAGGAAGATATTACCCTTCTAGACTCTCAATCCAATAGGAGATTAATTTTTCCTAAGGATTTATATCAGTTCTCTTATCTAGATTTCCCACTTACTTTATAGCTATTGTTTCTGTAAGTTTCCCGAGGGACATCCCACAACACTTCCTGCACTAGACTTTCACCGAAGCCAAAGAGGGCAGCAGTTACACCCATAACTTCCTTAGACAGATTCCTGAGAGAATGCATCATCTCCCCTTTTTTGGCTTGCTGTAACATGCTTAACTTTTATTGGCATTAGACCTTTTAACACTTTCTAAATTTATGCTACCAAAGAGATGAGTGGCATAGAAGAGCTGTAAGTTGCATCTATTACATTGCTCCCTGTTAAATATATCTGAGAATCCAGTGCCTCTTGCCTCACAGAGATTCCACTTCATATCAAAGACATGTCCTTTTAATTAACAGAAGCTGAAAGAAGGCCTCAAGCAGAGGTGTTTTGTAAATCATTACATTCGTATGTCTCAATCTTCAGAAAATAGGCATGTTTAGACTATTACACTTGTGCAAAGCATGACTACCTCTTCTCTCAAGGTTTATAGTTTTTGGCAAGGAAGAAGTGTGCAGGGGGGTGTGAAAAAAAAAGAAAATCAGAGGTGAAACATAATGCTGACCTGGATAATGCATCATTTCTTTAAATATGTGTTTTTATTAACTACAAAAAGCTTATTTCTCCACTGTAAAATATCTACAGTAGCAGCTTCATTACTGTCACAGAATTCTGCTTCCAGTTACACTTGTAACACTAACAAAGCTCTTCACAGCTGTTTTTACAATATCTACTTAAGATAAGCTTGAAGACTGTATGAAGGCCATTCCTTAGCTGTTCATTATACTTGCTTCCACATTCTTCTTTTCTAGGAATTTCTGTCTAAAAGCAGCATATTGGTTTTCAGTTCCTCATTGTGACCTTTCCCTTAATTCTGTAAGGGAGAAAGGGTTTGGGTTTTTTTAATCCTTTGAAACGTTGGTTAGAAAAATGTTTTGATTTGAGATAGTTCATGTTTGCTCTGAAAAGAACAGACTACAGTCAGAGAACCAGAAGACATCTCAAACAGCTGCCGAAATTTTAGTGAGTTAGAGTAGATCCACTATAAAGTGTCTTTCGTCTGATACTTGGCATCTTTGGCCTTGCAAAGTATTTAATATACTCCCTCATGGTTCCCATGGAGCTGTACATGAACTGCATCAGAGAAAATGCTTTATAAATTACATGTTTTGGGTGTTGTTTCTGTTGGTTGTTTGGTTGGCTTTGCTGTAAATAGATTTGCATCTAATCTTGTTTCCACTGATTTTATTGAAGGTAATGGCTCCTAGAGTTGACCCTATTATAATAATGTAATTCCTGCCATAATGGAAGTCAAGTATTAAAAAATATAAAAATTAAAGTCTAGGGATCCCTGAATAATACAGAGATATCTACCATAAGGTAGATTTGTGATCCTGTCTGTTCATTTTTGTACTAAGCATCCAAGGTAACCTTATTGTTATCTGGCAAATTAGCGTTTTCCCTAAACAAAGGCCTTCAGATTTGGAAAGACCTCCAGATCACCAGTTAAAAAAAATTTGATGGTGTTCATCTCTGAAATGATTTCTACATTACCAGGCACTTGGCTTCATGCCTTTGCAAATTTCATGTCTGAGAGAAAGGGACAGATTTGCTGATAATAATAATTTTCTTACTGTATGGACACCAGAACTAACACCTTCCAGGTATGAAGACGAATGTTTCTCTCCTTGCATTGCTGCAGTTCTTGGCATGGGGGTTGCTGTGATGGAGAGTCTCTACCTCAGGAACAGTTCCCCAGGTCTCCATCACTGCCTTGTAACAGTTTGGTTACTGTCTCGTCCCATCTAGACTGTAATGCATACAGGGACTGGATCCAGCTGCCAAAACCCGCCTAAGTCCCCTGTGGCTGTACAGTGACAGGCAGCTGTTTTGTAAAGCCTGGGTGCACAAATGCATCTGATCTTTGTTGGGGCTGTGGGACTCTGCAGTTCAGCTCCCCACATGCCAGAGCCACTGGCCAGGGCTTGCTGTGAAGCCTTAGTCAAGGGCTGTCCCCCCTAATCCTGTGCAGGTGGCTGATAAAGCCGTTAGCTGGCTGGTGGCTTGGCCCAGCGTGCAGCAAAGATGGGGACATGAAAGTAAAAGACAGTCATGTCAGCCCCGTGGAGCTGCTGTGGTATGAGATACGTGCCACCACTCCTGCTGCAAAGCTGGTGGATCTCTGCTCCAGTGCACATCTATCACAGGAATAAAGACATAGCAGCAATAGTGCTAGTGCTGGCTGCCAACCTGAGAAATCCACTGACCTCCAGGGCTCTGCTCACCTTTGGCTGCCTCCAGTATATGAACGAGGCTGATGATGGAAGAAAATTTACAAGGCAATAGCTTTTAATTGCTGTCACCAATTAACGGTCACAAACACAGAGGCAGAGCAAAAACGCTTCTGTCATTCTTCAAAGAAGCAAATGCCTCATCCTTTTTTTGGTCTTACAGTAAAAAAAAAAGAACCTGTTATGAGGATTTATCTGAAATTTTCTGCTTGTCTGAGCAGGTAGCTGATATAAAAAGATCAACACTTTCTAACAAAACAGGGAAGGGCTGGCTTTCATTTTATAATTACAATAAAACCATCTGTGGCTTTGTAAAATTAAATGAAACACAGAGAGAGGTGGAAATACTGGCTTTGTTAAGTCCTTCACTTAATTTTTCCTCCATGCTTTCTAATCCCTCCTTAACTGATTATTTTGCTGTTTAGCATGGTCATTTTGGTGGGTAGGACTAGAGGACTAATTGGATGGTATTTCTCTCCCCCTACTGCATTTTTAAGACCCTTTGGAGAGTTTTCAGAACATACCTCCATCTCATGTAATTTGAACTGAATTTTCTCTAGTAAGATTTATGAGGTTCTCCATTTTAACTCTTCCTTTTTTCATATTGTTTAAAAGTGACATTAGAATCAGCACCAAACCCAAAATTAATCTGAGGTTTTCTGTAAAGTCAGACAGTTACTGACCTGCTCAAGGCAGCTGAAGACTTGTATGGTATCTGATGTAATTTTATCCCAGGCTCTGCTTGGAAAGTGAGGTCTTGCTATACCTCTGATGAATCTTGAAGTTCAGTACAAGAAGTTAACCCATCACCTGGCCATCTTAGTCTGTGCTGTGATGGAAGGAGGACAGGACTGACTTAGCTCCTTCACTGGGGCAATCCTTCATACTCTAAAGGTGGTAAATTTTGGTTGAAATAAATAATGCTCGACCTGTGTCACTTCTGTACTTGGGGAGCTGCTGCATGAGCATCTTAGCTGAGACTGAAGTTCCTCTGTCTTCTAAACTTGACATTTGAAGTTCACATCTTTCTAACTCATTTAACTATGAGCTAGCAGTACTGGTGTCAGTTAGATAAAAAAGGTTCATTTGTTCCTGTCTATTGCAATACTTCATTGGTTTTTTCTTTCCATGACAGGAAGGGAGAGGTTAGGTCTGATTTTTCATGCATGTGTGTTAGCTATTCCAGGATAGGACTAACAGCACCAAAATTATTACTGCCATAATGTCTGCAAAACACTTTGTCCTCATTGCTTGGCTATGCTGGAAATTATGGTGGGCTTGAAGCAGAGCTTTGGGACCTGGGTTTCATCATCTTTTTTCTACAGGTGCTGCACAAAGTTCTTGTATTCTGAGAGTGAAGAATTCCTTCTAATGATCTCTTCAGACATGTTCCTACTTGCTGCATATGTCCTTCTAATGTCATAGCCCAGTACTGAATTAGTGTCAAGATTAACATGAATTTCCTTAACATGGGGAAACAGGACAGCACATGAATGTTATCTTTGAATTGCCCCTGGCTGGTTTTGCCAGTCATCTGTCCAAACTGTGAAACAACAATCATTTGTTCAGGCTGAATATGGTACTCTGGTTCAGATCTGTATTGCTGTTCCTTTCCATGGGATCTAACTTGCCCCTCTCCACTCTAACCAGCCTATCCCAGCATAGAGCTCTCTCAAAATATATGGAGAGCTTAAATCACGTTTTATGGTGTGTCAGAAAGAGAAGGCTCTAGCTCTGAGAGAGACTTGCTCCAAAATGGCCAGCAGCCTTGTGCTTTTAAGGCTTATGCACCAGCAAGGCAGCAGACCCAGGGTGAATCTAGGGCTCTGCCTGAGAGGGAACAAGAACTTGGCCTGGACATCCCACAGGAGCCTTGAATGCCAGGCTGCTGTTCTTCAGAAGGTTTCTCTCTTTATTTATACCAAGCAGAGAAGCTTATTCTTTCAAAGCTGCACTAAAAAGAACCAACAAAAATACAACCTAGCTTTCTTTGGCAACTAGTACGTAAGAGCCTGGCAGTTTAAGTTCTCCTAATAAGAGCAATGGGAAGTAGGGAAATTCTGTTTTGCCACATTTTACAGATCAGGACATGAGAACAACCACACTGCAAGATAAAACAGCTCTGATAAAACAGCACTGACACAGCTCTTCTCCTAGTGGAACTAGGCAATGCTTCTCTTGATTTCATACCCTGGGTGACACAGGCTCTAGACAACCATGATAACCACATGATAACCACTAGTCCCCCTCTGTAGTATGCCCCAGCTGGCTGTCAGACCTTCCTAACTTCTACCCCAGCTTCTGTAACTGATGGAATCTGGATCTGCCCTCTTATGTCCAAATATGGATTCAGAAGTCAAGCTAGTATATACATTTTTAAAAGATACATCTCAAAATATTCTAGTGATGCAAGCTTAAAAGGCTACAATTTCTACAAGAAAAAATACATGATGTGTGTTTATGTTTTTCAAAGGCCTAACTATAGTGAAGTGTAATAATTGCCAACATGTGTATCTTATTTGCAAACTGTAATCCAGCCAATCTCAGCTAATAAACTGGATCATGTATTTGTTTAGAGTACTCTTTGTTTAAAAGAGAAATCCCATTTATAATAATCTCATACACATGGAAGTAATTTTATTCATGCCTTATCAGTTGTTCATGAATTTTAGAATATTCTTTATTCCAGTTTCACGAAAGTAAGAATTATTTTAGTTCTGGATCTGATTAAAGAAACATTACTGAAATGTATTTGTTTGCTAAAGCACTGCAGATGAAGTGAGAATTATTTCTTTCCAGTACCAGATCTATCCTGGGGTTTCTGTTGATGTACAACACTGGTATACTTTTAGCCAGCCCAAAGACTCTGCCACGTGCCAGGTAAGACGTTGTAACTGCAGCTGAGTGACCAATATCACCTTTTTTTTCCTCGTTTATTCCAATCTTTCTCACAAGGAATGTGCATTTCAGACATTCCAGATCTAAGTGCTCCTATCACACAGCACAGCCTTATAAACAATGTCTTTCAAACTCTGCTCCCCACATTGTCAGATTGCATCATTCCCATGCAAACTAAGCCAAATTAATGACTTTTTAAAGTCGCTGTTAGAAAAGAGTAGAAAGCATGTACACAGGAGTTTCAAGGAGCAAGGACTTGTTGACAAAATCTGTGGTGAACTTAAAGATCACATTCAATTGTTTTTAACAGTTGAAAAGTAGAATGTTCTCATTTCCAGTTCATTTAAGTTTTATGATGGATTTAGCCTAAACTATGATTCTATTAACAGAAAGAGGTAAATGGTGATGGATTTTCTGCTGAGATATGTACTCTTTTATCGTCATGCTTCAGTTTTTATGTGAGGAATCATTTTCATTAATCTCATTTTTGAATTAATATATTTGTGTTCCCTATTTTCCTGTATTTGCAATCCCAAAATAAGTATTTAAGCATAAAAAAGAGTTTTTAATGTTTCTGCCTGGTTTTGTTCCCCTTAATTCCCCACTCCTAGCAAGCAGGTCAACTGTGAGATACCCATATTCCCTTTGACCAGCATCTTGCTTCACAAATAGCTTCCCTGACATCAGTGGATGTACTTGTTATGTCTGGCAGCAGCTATTGAACTGTGATTTACCAGCCCAGTGAGATTCTGGCAGTTCCAACAGGGTGACTAGCCTGACAGAAGTACAATTGTTCATATAGTTCATATGGTTACAAGCCCAACAGGAGTGGGATAAAATGGGGGAAAATTTGGGAAGGGAATCTAGGGTAAAAGCTAAATAGCCGTGAACACAGATATCACAATCTGGCTCTTGATCATAAACCATTTTGTCAAATGCTGTAGGACTGCTGCAAATATTTTGTGATGCAAAACAGAGAAGCAATTCTTGGCATTTGAAGATCCCCTGTGCATGCCAGGATGCTTCATTCAAACAAACAGTAAGTTTGCACCCCAACGGCCAACTGCAGATACCGTTTCAGCTCCATTGGAGAAATTGCGCCAATAGCTTGTATGAACACATGGAAATTATTATGCCTTGGTTTTTTTCAGCTAGAATGTAATAAGGGATTTTTCTTTATAAGACTTCATCCTAATTACACTGTGTGTTCCCAAATCATCCTACTTGTTTTGCTGTTTCAAAAGAACAACTTTACAAGCTTATCCTTATGTTTGCTAAATGATACAATAAAAGTTCAGTTCAAATGCAGAGCTAATTCTGCAACAATTCATTTAATCTAGGTTGTTGTTTCATCAAGTTTATTAAATGTTTAAGAGGCCGAAATCTTATAATACTCAAAGAATGGAAGTTAGTTAAGATCCACATCTAAAACTAATAAAACTGTCAAACCCATGGGGTCTGAAAACAAACAGCAGGTTTGTTGGTGATGATTAACTCCATCCTTACAGAAATCTGCACCTCATAAAACTGGAAGTGAATTGTTAGTTTCATGTGTCTGATTATTATGAATAAGGATGCTGTGTACCTGGGTGACTGGCTTTGAGAATCGGTAAGGGCATGCAAAGCCTTCTAGTTCTCCATCAGCAAACTTAGTGTGGAAAAGTCCATATGTAGGTACTGAGGGAAAAGCTGCCTCGATTATTTAGAGCAGTGAAGTGCTGCACTTGTGAATACCAATTTTAGAAAGTCAAAATTGATCTAGGTCATTCAGCTCAGAGGTTGGAGTCTGAAACTCTGGTTCTTTCCTCCTTTGCGGTACTCCCCTGTGTTTGGGCTGCTCAGTGACACAGAGTAGGCTGGAGAAATTATTGCCCCATGGTTATAGCTTTCACTGTTCTTTAGCTGCAGTGGTCTTGGTTTATGCTGCTCAGGCGTCGCAGACAATTATACAAGCAAGGGACAGGTGAAATGCCACCGTGAGCCCCTGTGCTAATCTCTTGTAGCCCATTCCCAGTTGCTTTTGTTTTTCAGGTTCTCAATGTAAAGGTCCACCTGGATGCTCAGCCAGACTTCCAGTGTCAGGCAGAAGCCAGGACAGAGGAAGATTCTGCAAACTGCAGCTAATGAGAGATGGGCTGCTGAAGGTCAGCTATGAGTAAAGGAAGAAGAGGGAACTTCAAAGGCTGATATGAAGAGGCTGGACTTCGCTTCACGTGTTTTCCTCAGCGTACACAGTGCATGAAAGGACTGCGGCAAGAGCCTCTGAAAGTGTATCTGAAATGCTGACATCCCAGGACACAGGCTGTACACAGGAGTGTCTTGACCTTGGCCAAGGTACATGGAAAAGATTCCCAGCTTCATACTGCAAGTCTTGCCATTTGATCAAATGACATAACTGTTGGGCTTGGGGGTTTATTTTATTACCTTTGGGCCCATCAGATTGTGAGAGCAATACAGGTGGAGGGTTGATTGGTTTGGTTGTTGTTTGGTTTTTTTTTTTACTGCAACAAGAGAAGTGAAATCTAGTGGAAACTACTTACTCCAAAGTGGAAACTTTCTTAACTCCAAACATGTAGGTGTCTAAGCAGACCTTGCTTCCTTTCTTAGGAATGCATACTATTTCAAACTGACCTGGAGGGTTAAAGGGTACTTTGTTTATGAGTACAGCTATGAGAATTTCCACTATAGAAATCAAAGGTAGTTTTGGCTTGAAGAGAAAGAAAACTGAGGATTAAATATTTGAAGTCTTGCTTCTTTTTTTACTAACGAGGCCATAAGTGGTTAATTGTGGGGTTTCCAAACCCCACGCCTTTTCAAACTGTGTCACGTCTTTATGCAGGAGACACTAAAAAGTAAAAATGAGGAAATACCAGAAACGAGAACTTGAACTGTCAGATAAAGTTGGTTTTATAGTGTTAATGCAGACGATACAGAAAAGTGACAGGATTTGCCTTTAGTATAGGTCTTGTTGAAATAATTAGCACTAAAGAGATGAAGCTTTGAAGATCAGAGTCCTGATATGCCATGAAATATTCATTTCTAGTAAGTCATTTAAATTAGAAGCATTGAAAAGAGAAATTTTTCTAAGACTTCTCACAAAGTCTGTTGAACAGTTAGATAGGAATAAGGAGGGGGAGTAGGTAAGGAAAAGTTGTTTTGGTTTTGTTTTCCTTTTTGACTCAAAACCTGAAATATGGCTTACTGCTATTATTGACGAATTCCTTGCTATTTCTCTCATGTAGTCATATGATGCTGACCAAAACTAGGAAGGAAACGTTTGAAACCCTTTCTCTTTTTCAGAAATTTGTACGGTGGGATATAGAGTAATATCAATCAGCAAAACTGCCCAAAGTGTTGTTAACATGGTTGTGGAAGATTTATTACCACCCAAAACATAAGAACTTCTTTTCAGTTGACTGACTTCATAGTAGTAAGATCTCAACAGAAAAAGAAAAAAAAAAAAAAAAAGCATTTACTGTGGTAATGTTTGGAAAAATTCCCTTTGTACTACTGTGTTGTAACAGGCTGCCAGCCAATGTCATCCATATCTGCTTGGTAGTAAAAAGATTGTCATAATTTCTTCTTACTAGAATGAGACATTATATATATATATATTTCAAAAGCATCCTGACATTTTAAATTAGATCACATACATTTAGTTCTACTTTGAAAAGGCAAACAAGGTTCATACCCACTTATAGTTTGGCTTCACTTGCTGTCATTCAGTTCCCTCTTTTTTAATCATCTTTCAGCACTGTGCCAACCAGTCTTAAGCAGAATGCCTTAGATTAAATGGGCCCAAGTTTATACAGCAGAGGATAAAGGGCACAGCGCTACAACTCTGAAGGAAGTGCCATGTGTGGAGTTTCACCCACATGCTGGGAGTCTGGAGTCTGACTTACCATGTGAGCTGAGCTCACATGAACCCCGAGTTCATCACAGCTAGTGCTTTGCCCACAAGACTAGAAACAAGCCAAGAGAACAGATAGTCACTGGAGACATTTGCAACATGAGCAAATGGAAAACTACAGAGGCAAGGACGTCTTGTGTCCTTGACCTGTGTTTTCAGCTATCCAGCTGTCTGTTACCATTAATTTTTACTTGCTTGAATTGGGACTGTTTTATCCTTGATACAAGACAAAGACCTAAGTGACTTTTTATTCTGCTTGAAATGCATTTTGCATGATCCATGGAGACTGGCAGCAGCCTAGGCTCTGTTTTATTCTGTTGATAAATCTATACCAGAGCCAGAGGTGCTGGATTTCTGGCTGCAGAGCACCACTGCAATGCTGAACTCTGGTAGGGCCAGATTCAGCCATAGGAAAATCCCCTAAGGTTTGGGGGACCCTCCTTAATCCAGAGATCACAGCTTTGTAGACAAGCAAGAGGATTCCACAATAGTTCATCAAATATGCATAAAGCATGAGAAGAAATACTTCAAACTCACTAAGTACCCATCAGTGTTAAGATGACTCTCCAGCTAAACTGTAAAAAGACTCTGAGCAAAGCCCTTCTATTTGGAAACAATATTTCTGCTAGAACACAGGAAGTTTTTACCCCACCACACCTTCCCTGCATGTCAAGTCTTCAGAAGGCTGAAGAGTAATAGTATTATTTCCTTATTTCCATCCATTAACACTCATTTATCATCTGTTGTATCACACATGTTATATACAACATTCAGCATGACAGCTTTAGGGGCTCCAGAAACAGGGATGAATAATGTCTGTACAGAACTCTGCTAGCTTCTGAAGTGTAGCTCTTGGAAATGTGGATAAAAATCCAAATTCATATCATTTTACCTCACTTTTCCCCTTTCACAGGGGCAGTAAAGTGAAATCTCTCCTTCCAGAGCTGTTGCAGCACTGAGCCAGTTCCCCTCTCAGTACTGCTCCTGAAAAGAATGGGCACAAGGTGTGTCTTCTGGGGTGTCACTTGTCATGGTCAGAATAAAAAACTGCCAGCCACTTCCTAAATGTACCACTTCTTAGGAAAGAGATGTTACCCACAGCTCTGTGCAAAATTCTGCCAGCTTTTTTTTTGCAGAGTACGTGTTGAACACATACATATTAAAGATCATGATTCTCCTGAATAGCCTTAAGTACTCCATGAATAGTATAAAAGAACAAACAACTCCTTTAAAGCAACTTGGTGCTCTAAGTCACCTCTTTGTCCTCGTATCACAGAGTCAAATAAAAATGTGACAAAATAAAAAATATTAAAAAACCACTTCATGGGTGTCACACAGTACTTTACTAAAATCGGTACTTACTCTTCCAAATTAATTACAAAAGTTACCTTTGTACAGGTTTTGGATTGTTAATTTTGGGAACGCACCTTTTAGATGCAATTATGAGGCACATCTGTTTTTATAGTAAATAAATGCCTACTGGGTACAAATCTAACCCGGCTGGTGTTTGCATGGTATTATGTTCCACCAGACACGCAGTTCTGTGCACTCAGCATCCCTCTTGCACATATCAGATGTTGTCAACATTTTGGCATGGAATTCGCTCAGTGCCGCTTTCTGGATTCACACTCATGGCCCCGAGGTGCTACGTTGCTCCTGTGGGCAGAGTGAGCAGGCGGTTGCATCATCCTGCTCTTGCACCTGTTTTAGATGTATTTACTTTATCTTTTCTGTGGATCCTATATTGACATATATTGCTCAGACAGAAGAGGGTGATAAAGTGGTTTAGCAGTAATGTGAAGAGTATTTTACAACATGGGAGTATAAAACCCTAAGTTTTAACGAGTATGACTGGAATTATTAAAATGCTTAGCAACAGAGAAGCAAAAGAACAAGTTATTTGTTTTTATTATAACTGGCAATTTACTAAGAAGCAGATTGTCATTAATGAAACTACTCATATGGGTAAAATGGGCTGGAGTTGGCTCTATAGCTCTCTAAGGCTGAATTTAATCACTTTGTTATTTATCCAGAACATTTTCTTTATTACATTGTTGTCCTTCCCAAGTAACTCAGTGTATAAATTTCTCTGCTCCCCCTCTTCTGATTCTATGATTGTTAGAACCAGAATGTATCCATTTAAATAATTCAGCAGATGCTACTGTCTTCTAATCGGAATTTCCGATCTTGGATACTTTTTCTAAAAAGTTTGTCAGAACAAGTCTTCTCTCCCGGATGATCTCTTAAACCACAGTCGTGGTGTGCCACCCAGAGTTGGGATAGCAGAGCCTGGGCACCGACTGGGTCTGGAGAGAGGATGAGATCCTTTCATGTCAAGCATCCCCTCCATGTTTCCCTAGAGATGAGTGAATTTAAATACAGCTTAAAAATAAATACATCTTCCCCTGACAAAACACAGGGAGGAAAACATTGTCTGCAGTAGGTATATAGATATGATGTGTGGTGGAAAATTGATGCCTAATATGGTGCAAATGATTACCTATGCATGTTTTATTTAGCTATGACTCACTTCTAAACAGATCATTTGTCATCCTGCAAGGGACAGAGGGGAGAGAGAGATAATGTCAAGCCAGCCGCAGCTTATCTTGCTGGCAATGAGAAAAGGCTTACTTTAAAATGTTCAATGCTATGTTTTCCCTCTTCTGTGGTGACTTCTAGAGGAAGTGGCATTCCATGTCCCCCTCCATATGTGATAATACTCTGCATTTCCACATGCCCAATGGTATTTTTAGCGCATATTGCAATTCCCTACATGGAAAGCAGCACCACAGTGTTGTATCTCAGTCCAATGGTATCACTTCAGGACGTGAGCTGGTACTTAAGTCATACATCCTTAATTATATCAGATACATACTGGGACCACATTCTTTGCCCTGGAAGGTTGCTGTGGCATGTCATGTGTCAAATCACACCACTAGCAAAAAATATTCACTGTACCTTTTTGGGGCAGTTCTTGCAAAATATACCCTGCGTGCACATTCCCCTTCTGTGCACGTGTAGGCAGCCAGGCACCAGAAGTGAACTTGGGCTCTGAATCCCAGGGGTGCCCTGTTTGCATCTCCCTCAGAGGTTGATTTAGTCTCCCTTTCCTGTACAGAACCTACATCAATGTGGTGAGTTCCAGCCTTGGAGATGGTGCTTGACTTTCAGGTACTGCACTGAGCCACTTCTGAGCCCACGTCCTGCTGCTGTCCTTCACCATCTTTTCAAGAATGAGGTAGCAGCTTTTCTGAGTTTTTCCCTGGATTAAGCATGACCAGCTCCACACATGACCACACAACGTGCTCCTGCAAACCCAGGGGAGTGATAGGATCACAGCAGGTATCTGGAGGGTGAGAGAGGGTGGACAGCTTCTTTCACACCAGAACTTGTTTACGCTAGCTGAAAGCATTCATGAAACTACAGCCACTGCTGACTGTCAACAGCATGAGTAACCCACCAAAAAAATCCATGTTCTATTTGTCTCACTTGAAGACAGATACAGATAAAACTCTTGAGAGAAAGAAATCTCTGGCAGAAACCATGATGTTTCCTGAGAACAAACATTGCCATGAGACCTGGTGTTCACAGAGGCTGAAGAGACAGAAAGAGCATCTGACCTAGGTGTGCTCCTCTGGCCCATTGCCTCCGACAGTTTGGCCCCGTGAAAGGTGTGGAGCTGCTGCAGCTGCACACCACCTGGAGCACACACAGCAAGCACAGAGGACACACTTAGAGCTTGGAACCAAATATCCCGGTGAACCACTTAGGCTGAACCAAGTATCCTGAAGAAGCTCTGAAAGTGAGTGTTGGCTCCATGGCCATTCTGTGCTCCTCCTGCAGCTGTGCCCAGGCATCCTCTTTCAAACTTCTTTCAAAGCAGGATTCAGTGTTAAAGAAACACCAATTTATGCCCACACAACAGCATGATGTATAATGTCAAGAGCCTCCCATTCATGCAGCAACAAGGTCTAGGCGGACAGAAGCACAAGTGTGGATTCTTCTCCCTGTATCTTTCTAGACTGTCTCATTTTTATGCCTAATAGGAAAAAAAACGGAATCTCTAAATTCTTACATATATTTTCAAAAGCAAAGGATTGGTAAAGAAGAATCTCTTGTGGGCTTGGGCTTTTAAATTTTTTTATTGGTAAAATTGGTTTAACATTTTGAAATTCCTAAAACAAAACCCAGATATGTTCCACACTGAAGTTTAGGGGTTTTTTAACAAACATGATTTGGTTCGACCCCCATGTTTTTAGAGTTAAGAAAATGGACTCTGAGTTTTCTGTAAATAAGCTTTTAAAAAATAATTCACAGAGCACACAATGACCAGAAAATGTTTGCTATTTTGCAGGGACAGCTGTAGCAGCAGGGAAAGAGACTTCCGAGCTGGTTCCCATCAAATGATAATATGAGATATGTGGCCTTCCTAATAGAATACTGGAGCATCTGTTTGAAGAGTAAGGTCCTGCTGGCATAATTCAAATCCTGATCATATATTAGTTCTCATCCACAGCTGTCTGAAGCCCAAATAAATTAGCTCAGGTTTTTCGCATTGCTTCATTCTGACAGGAAAGACTAAAATGTTTGTATGTCAGGAGCACTTTAGGTTTGCAAATACTGGCTACTAAATAGAGAATGATATGGTCTCATCTACTATTTTGATTCATTTTAGAGGAGAAATTACTGCTGAAGACCTCTAAAAGAGGTATAGCTAATGAGTGTTGAAATTCTACCATTCCTCAGAGGAAATAAAATGAGTAAGTATTGACTATGTATTGTGTATGAGCAAATGCTTCAAGCTTACAATCTTGTGATTGGTCTTTATTCATATTTGTGTCTAGTTTGATTCAGTGGAATGAAAGGGTCTAAACTTTAAAATATTTTCCTGCAACTGTTGTGACTCTTTAAGCAGATGGAACATTGCCTCCCCGGGAGGGGTAGAATAAGGGAGTCATGCACATTAATATGTATTGGCACAAGTTCTTCTGCCAAGAGTAAATTGATCACTGGAAGAAAATACAGCTATGAATTTGAAGATAATGTTAAATGAGTAAGTTCAGTTGAAACCTGATCACAGTCTTTGCAACCTGTAAGTTTTCTTAAAACTTTTAAAATTAACAAAAACCTGCATATGAGACTCTTTAAATATCTCAACATGCTTGCAAATAATTATATATTTCCTCCACTTGTTACAAATGTTGCTTGTGCTGAAGACAGACCTCTGACTAGGTAGGACCTCCTTAGCTTTATCTTCCCCATCCTGTCTTTAAGGGTATTTAGAAAAGAAAGAGGACAGGGTGTAAGTCATGATTACATTGACCTGCCCTCTCCTGCCGCTGTTGGCAAGATATGCTGCAAGAAAACTGTGTTTTATAATCTCCTAGTTTTGTTTTCTAGTCTACCAGAACTTAGGTTATGGCAGAGGGCATTTCTTTGGCTGCACAAAATGGAACGAGTGGGTTCACTTGTAGATATATATATTTGGATTGATTTATTTTATGAGAGGCAATTTGTTGATACTCAGACGGTGTTGCAGATCACTGAACAAAGTGAATCTATACTATTACAAGTTTTCTGAATTGTGGTGCCTTAGACTTTAATACATACACTCAATAAATATCATGGTGGATGTAGAGCTGTACTCTGCAATGATTACTGGAAGAGGAGATTTTGGTGATCCCTGGGAGGTCCTTCCTTGTATAAATGGGAATGTTAGGGAACCTCCACAGTGCTGGGGATTTCGTCTTCCCTTTCACATGCTCTCAAGCAGTATGTTATCATTTTGGGTAGTGTGTTCACTTCAGGTGTCTTCTTAATATTTTCTTTATAGTGACTCTGTAAGGATAGTTCTGTTTCACCAAAAATTACTATTCCTTACACCTGCTTCCAGGGCACCAGCATCCTTGGATTATCACTCCAGTGTGATTACTGGCCTTCTTATTCCTCCCTGTTCAGGACTGTTAAGCTGGAGAACAGAGTAATGCTGGAGCAAGGTGACAGAGTAAGCTTTTGTATAATAGAAAAAGGCAGAAAACTAAAGCATCTGCAACCACTGCATAAATAAGCCACTTGACACCTTTAAAAGTTTCAACATACTCTATTTTTGGCTAAAACTAGCATCTGTGCTGACAGCTTACATGCCAAGTTTCAGCTTGATGCTGAAAATTTGAAAAATCCTGAATAAAAACTGCTAAATCTCAGGAGCGTATAAACACTACCTGATCCTAACTGACATTCAAAATAGACAGTAGCTAAGCTGCAGTATTTATACAGTACATTGCTTCATACTCTGAAAGATAGAAACTAATCTCCTTTAGACGTGCTTTACCAAGTATCCGATTGGGTCACCTGAAAGGTTATTATAAATAGAACTACTTGGCTAAATACAAATGATGTTATAATTTGGCACCACTGTCTTGGGAAGGAGCCTGTACCCCTGCAATGCTCTCCAGCAAATCAGGCACCTCTGTACTCAGTAACAGTAAATTCTGCAGTATCAGCTAAAAATGTGGGACGCTGTGCTACAAGCAGAGGCTGGATCTCTTGGTCTCCTGCTGCCACCTAAGCCCCTTGGAAGGAGCAGGGCCATCCTTGCCTGCCTTCCCAACACCCCTGCTCCCTGCTATCCAGGCTTTGTGCCACAGGGAGGATCTACACACATTTCATTATTGCCTCTTCTGCCGGACAGTGGGTTTACAAGAAGCTTTGCAAGAGCATTCCTCTGCCCCTTTTCTTTATCCAGAGAGGTCAAGTGGAGCAGTACAGGGTGAAAGTCCAGGATGAGTCTATTTTGTCACTCTGAAAAGGAAAGTGATGTCCTGCTCACACTACCACCACTGGACAACAAAGCCAGGAGCTGAAGCCAGTCTCAAGAAAAACACTTCCAGATTTATTTTCAAGAATTGTAATAATTTAGAGAGGGAACTGATATACAACAAGTGTTTTGTAACTACAGAATTCTCTACTGCCTCTACTATGTGTCTCAGGAACTCCAGTGAAGGTCATTTTATTTGAAAAAAAAAAATATTTCTTTTTAAGGAGAATAGGTACAGGAAAAGTTCAAAGGGAAAATATTTCTTGAAATATAATTATTCAGGAAGAAGTCAGATATATCAATCCTATTACCTAGAATAATGCTTTGCTTTTATAAAGTTTCTGCACCTAGAGTCAAGCAATGTGGTGGAGTTTTTTTCAGGGATACAGGGCAAGGACAGAAAATGTGATTATTAACCACTTGTTTGACATTTTCTCTGAAGATGACAGAAACAAAACAGCATTACTTGTTCATTTGTTAAGTAAATTTAGTCACCATTACATTAACTGTATTTACGTCACATCTTCTGTCCCACACAAACTCAGGGGAGACAAGAAGGGTCTTTGGATGGACAAGAAGGTTTTACTAGAATAGACACTATTTAGGAAGAAACAAGTTTTGACTGAGTATGAGTATTTATATAAAAGAAGCTAGACAGTGTCCATAAACATATCCTGATCTTACCTACTTATATTTGTGCACTTTTTTTTAAGAGGCCTTTAGCGAGTACACCTCTGCAGCATAAGCTGAGTGCTGTCTGCAGCCACATGCCAGCAGTTCAGGGTGTTTGAATGGCATCCACAATGCACAGCACAGGGATGCCCTTGGCACCCATCCCATCCCATCCCGTAAGTACTTCTGGTGCTTCTGGAAAATTGAGTTTGTGTCCCTTGCTGCCTCTTGCTGGCACACAGGGAGCTTCTGGTTTCAAAGCACACACTGAGGATTTGTCCTAAAGCTGGTGTTCACCCCAAATCTGCTGTGAAACCTCAGATGTGCTCCTCAGAGGTATGGTGAACATTTCGGTCTGTATGTGTGTGACGGGCCTGTAGTGACACTACAGAATAGTTTGGGGTCTTGTTGGGAGCTTTCCTCTCATTTCTGTGGTTCTGGTCTGGGGCTGCCATAACACCACCCCAGAGCTCCTTTTCTCTACTCTCATAGCTACTTCAGGTTGAAAAGCAGCCAGTGGGTCTATAGCAGTGTCTAAGGGGAACTTTGCAACTGATAGCAGTGTGGGAAAGGTAAGAAAATCTTGTGAAAGTGGAGGAGTTGGGTGTGAAACTGGTGTTGTCTACAGGAGACAAGGGAGAAAGCCCTGGTATTCATTTTGAAACAACTGACTTTCTCAAATAACTTGCCCTGAGCAGGGAAGAAGGGAAAGCCAGGCACTCAACAGGTTCTGCTTGTTTCTGGGACCCATTAGTGCCTATGCTACAGTTCCACAGGCAGATCCAAACCCAACTCCAGCTGCACATGAGGAACTGGATTTCGGGAGAACTGTCCTCAGGGATTGCTCTGCTGCAGGAACAGCCCCATTAATACTGTGGTAGAGGCTCTCCCTCCACTTCGGGTTTCCACAGGCTTGTAGCAACAGATGAAAAGCAGAGCTGGTTTATCTTACAGACCAGCCTGAAAAGCGTGACAGGAAAGGTGCATATTTATCGGCAAGGACCAACCATTCAGTGGGGGGTCAGTAACAGCCAGGCACTGTACCTATCCCATTTAAATATAGCCAAAGGAATTCAACATGCTGCAGTAAAAATTCTCAACAGTCTTCAAGCATCCAGCCCTTAAAATCCTGCCCAAACCAACACGAGTTTAATTTTGTCTATGTAATTTGCCCTAACAGTTTCCAGGAGACACATGCAAATCACTGTATACGTGATCTGACCTATATTTATTATCTTTAAAGCTCAAAATCTAGGAACTTCTACCATGTGAAACATGTCTGTGAGCTAGTAAGGAATTTCCAAACGCCAGAAACCCCGAGTGCGACGATGCCTTTTCAGCAGAGTCCGGCTCCCTTCTCTGGAAACGCCGCCGTGCCGGCGCTGGAGGGAGCTGCAGCCCCGGCTACTGCCCCCTCCACCGGCACCCTCCGCTCCTCCCATTCCCCCTAAGCAAAGAGGATAAGCATATTGAAATTATTTAAGTTTTATCTCTCTCTGTCACAACCGTTCCAGAATGCTGTCTTTTTAAAGAAATCCGACTCTTTTGTTAACCACTAAATAAGCGCAGGTTTGCAAAGCCATGCTAAACAAATCTTAATTCCAACAGGATTTTATAATTTCATAGGTGATATGATGACAAAGGTACAGAAGCTATTTTCTGAATTAAGCATTATTACTGCCTCCTCATTCAAAACTTCTTTAGCATGGCACATTTGTTTCTTATTTCCAGTTTGAATAGAAATTGGATAAAATTCTATGCCTAATATCTGCTTCTCTCTCATTTAAAAATAAACTCTGGATCAGGCATGGCAAAGGTAGTGGGTTATGTCTCAGCCTTAACTTCTGTCCCTTGCTAAACACTATGGAAGATCATGCTCCTTTATATTCTGTAAAAGTTTAAGTTAAATTAACTGACGTTTAAAGATTGAATAACCAACACCAACTTTCTGGAGAGAAGAAATGGAAACCCTAGTAAAATTACATGGTCACTAAGTGAATGCTCTTCACTTAGTAAATTCTTCTCTTGCTATATCTTTCTTCCACTGTTTGCATGTTTACTCTGTGTTATCACAGATAACCTTACTCTGGACATCTTATTCAGGCAGACAAAAATGAGTTAATCACTAACTTAGAAAATCATCTGTTGCCTAGGCACCAGCGTCCACAAGCCTTTTTCAGTTAGCTGGTACAGCTGTTGTATTGCACCAGTCAGTGATGACAAGGAACCCCAAGTGAAAATGTAATGATGCAGATAAGACAGAACTGCTGATTACCACTTCCTTCTCTGTTCTAGGAATGCCCAAACTGGATGCATCGTGTCTGATGATGTACCTTCAATCAAAAGTTTACCACTTGCCAAAGAGAAAGGTATAACTGAATATCTACCAAGACACACCAACCTGCATGTAAGTGCCTCAGATGAATTATCGGAGGGGTTCTTTGCCCCACTTTTTATAAATGTCTATACACTTTTTTTAAAAATTAGGCTTTCAAAGTACTGGAGGATGGCCAAAGGGTAAGTGAGAGTTATAGATTAGTTCATCTGATGTTAGTCATAAGGGAAATAATGTGGACTTAGCTTAAGGGAGTTTGAGTGCACCTTGCACATGTGCTCCTGGAATAGAAAGAGCTTTTCTCTCTTGCAAATGGAGGTATATGAGATACGGATTAAAAGGTAAGAGGAAGACAAGCTCAAGGTTGACATACTTCCAAATTTGCACCAAGAATAATAAACATAAATGGACTAGCTTGTTAGCAATGGAAGATGGATTCATAATCATTTGGATTCTTTCTGACAAAATTGCTCAGATTTATACCTTAGTCCAACTTTCAAGGGAAACAGATGGCTACAAATAGGGGAGGTTGGACAAGACTGGGGTCATCCCTTACAAGGTCTAAGGTTGTGCAGTCTCAGAACAGTTATGATTTGTGAGCAGATGTGAACTTCCATCTTCCCTAACTGATGACGTGGGCAGGCGGCACAGGAGGGCACTGCAGCTCAGAAGTTAGTAGGAGTCCAGAAGTTATTCTGTCTCTGGTTTTGGTGATTCACATGGCAAATGTGGTGAGCTCTCCAGCTGAGTCGGCAGAGTAGCAGGTGGATTTCAGTGGCATCTTGCCTGAGTTCTGCTAAAAGGTCATTGAAAAAGATGCTTCTTTGTAAAACATTTCCATTTCAATGAATCAAGTCTTTCTGTTGAAACTGAAATGTTTTGCTGAAAACCTGTTGTGTTGGAAAACTCCCAACCATTTCTTTCTCGCCTACTCCCATAGAGAGGAAATGGGTTGTCTCCAGCCTTTGCTTCTTCTTTTGATGTTTCAGCCATTCTGTGCTTCCCCTCGTGCCCACTCAGGGTCTATCTTAAAAAGCACACATCTGTTTAATGGTCCAAATATTTTGTACTGGGAAGTGTATGAGATCTTCAAAAGGTGTGAAAAGAAAGAAATAGGACTACTCAGTAACAGAGAGAGACACAGTACAGATGTGTGATGAGAGTATATCACCAACTGAACAGCAAAATTCAACCTACCTTTTCTAAAGGACACAGGTCACTTCAATTCCTGAAATACCAGTTTGCACCAGAGATATTTGACACCATTTGATAGCAAACACTAGTAAACCATTTGAGGACCAGCAAAAATCCAATACTGGGCCAAACTTACCCCTAATGTTACTGAATTAAACCAGAGGTAATTTTGGCTATGACTGAATTTGACTTCTGATTGCAGAGAAACATGTGAGGTACTCTCATTTGTCATGAAGATACTAGCCAGGGAATTTAGTCCTTTTTATTTTTTTACCTTTGTGTATCACTCCCAAATGCCACTCTCTGTGAGTGTTTCTATTACTTGTAAGCGTTTACTAATCATTTGTGAACAAATGTTAGCATTTGGTTTGGTTCCATTTGTCATTCCTAGTGGCGGTCTGTGCCTGGCCACGTCATTGCACAGAGATGTGTCGGTGACTTTTTCCCCTTCCTGAAAACTCAAACTCTTTGGACAGAGGAAACATATTTTTGAACCATTTTAAAATAAGTTGTCAAGAAGGTCTTATTCTGGTTGAAAGGATCAACGCCCTGCTAAGGCAGGACTTTTCTTCCATATGTAGAAGAAAATCTGTTCAGGGTCACGTCCTGCCTATGTCTCCCACACAGTCATTCAGGGCTGTTACTGCAGTGTACATATGTTTATCTGAGCCAGCAGTGTGGCATGCCAGCGTGGGGTCCAGTGGGACCGCAAACTCAGCCAGGAACCAGGGGGGATGTATAGGCCCAGGCAGCATGTGCTTGGCATGAGCAACATTTTCCAGTTGAACTTCCCCTTTCCTCCTATCACCAAAAAATAATGTGAGGTAGGTAGCTGTGATTTAAGATTTCTAAGCAGCTTAGAAGAGATTTTAAAAATTAAGGAAAGGGTCCTTCAAAATACAGGCATTGGCCCTCTGTCAAGGCTCCCAGGCCACCTGGACAACAAATTCATGAAGTTTGTAGAATGGCAGTTGCATGCTTCCATTAAGTTTTGAAAACTGTGTATGCTGTATATCCTACAAATCTTGTGTTTTAGAAGACAGACTGTCTTTACCCTGTTTTCTGACTGCTCCATTGCCCACTACCCCAGTTCATCACTTTGGCAACAAATGACTGAAGGGTCTACAAGCATTGCCTCATTACATGCAGCACTGCTGCTGCCAGCTAGCACCCACCCATGCTAGCAAACTGAAAGCCAGTTTAGACATGGCTTTCAGCTCTGTGGTTACATCTTTGACTGTTTTGTGGATCTATGAATTATATCAAAATACTTTTAGTTTCAAACCCTGGGCATTTAATGTATGCTACAATTGTTAGGGGTAGGAAAATGTGTTTTCTTCTCCTTCAGTGTGTGGTCCCTTTACTCTCTTACAAAAATAGGAAGAAATTTTTGACGGTACTTTTGTGTCTATTTTCATGAGTGAAAATATTCATCTTAATTAGTTTGGTTCAATAAAGTGCTTCAGCTTCAAATAGCACAGGAGAGTATGGACAGTAAAATTTATGCCTTTGATGTTACATTAGCTTTTTGAGAGATAATTTTGGTAGAAAGCTATTTCAGTGGTTTTGAAGCTGTCAAGAATCAGGCCTTTACAGCTCAACAGAACTGAAAAAAAGAATTATGAGCTTTTCCCTATACTTGCCTTCCTACATTTCATTTTCTCTTTGTTTCATCTCTCTCTACAGGTTCAAGGGAGCAGATCTTTCCATGTTTCAAGCCGGCACAGCTCCACAAAACAGCTGCGCCAATTATTTCTAGTTAGGGACTGCCACTGGGTGTAAAGCTGCTTGTACTGAAGTTGCTGCAATTACTATCATTATGTTATTTCTTGGCATGGAAAGGAAAAAGATAAGTGAGTGTTTGGGGAGCTTTGTTTAAGTGCAGCAGGCCGCTTACTCATGCAAACTGCTGAGAGCCACTGGGATGTAAGCGCAGTGAGGAGAGTAAACTTCTTGGAAAACCAGATCTCATATTTAATTTGGTAAGGAGACAAAGCCATGAAACCTAAAAAACTCCAAGTCTGCCAGTTCATTCAGAAAGGAAAAGCATTTTTCAGTGTTAGATTAACACTGCAGTACCTATTGTGCCTTTGCTTTTATGCCCCTTACTGAGATCTTTCCCACAGCTCCTGCAGGAGCTACTTGTGTAGAGCCAATGCTCTACACAAAAACCATCACATTTACCTCCATCTGAAAAACTATTTTGAAGGTTTGTTTCAAGTGGTCTGTAATGCTATTCACACTCTGTTCCTGAAGCTGGGAAGGAAACTCTTGTTCAGACACAAGATTAGAGTGATCTGAAAGAAACTTGTTTTGTCTGGCAGCTAATGGTTTGAAGGACTTAAATTTGATGTAATTTGGGGTACACAACATGCAGCAGGGCTCCTGTACCTGCACATACCAAGCCAAGGGGCAGTTCAGTACCCTAGAGCCAAATGCTGTTTACATTTGGTCTATATTGAACCAGTTCAACATAGCACCTCTTCTGAAGACAATTTTTCTTCATACAGTTATAGCAAAGCTTCAGCACGCTCAGAGAGCCACATAGAGGTTCCAGCAGTGGGCATTGCCTCAGGCTTCCCAATAGCTGCCCAAACAAAGGGCTGAGACCTGCCAATTGCACACCTCTGGCATTTCTCTGGCTTTGCCATTGAACAGAGACAGGACAGACTTCGGTTCAACACTTCATCTTACACATTCTTTACACATTCATTCTTCACAATATGGTTTAGTCCTTCACAATAAGGTTTTGGCCTCATGATATGGTGTAGTGGGCACAGTGGTATTTGGTCGAAGGTTAGACTCGATGATTTGAAGGGCTTTTTCAACCTTAACGATTCTATGATTTCTGTATTTTCCTCGTGTGAGCGTGACATGAAGCCGCGAGGAAGGTGCCATGAGGTGACAGGGCGGTGTGAGAGGTGCCACTGACGGCACCGCCCGGGGGGAAGGAGGAGCGGGCGTGCCTTCACGCTACCCGCGCCGAGGGCCTTTCACCCCATATTTATATTTATATTTATATTTATATTTATATTTATATTTATATTTATATTTATATTTATATTTATGTTCATGTTTATTACTTCTGTGTTTACTCGTGGTCCCACACCCCGGCAGCCCTCTCCTGGGCGGCTGCGCGGGGACAGCCCCGGCCCCGGCCCTGGCCCGGCTGCCCGGTCGGCACCGCTCCGGTTCCTGCGCCGCGGAGTTTCCGTCGCCGTGTCCTCCGCTGCCCCCGCGCCGCGCCCCGGTCACCAGGCGCGTTTCCACGAGCCGCCCATACACAACATGGCGATGGCGGCGGCGGCCCCTCTTGCCCCCCGCGGTCTGTAGGTGGCGCGGCCGCCGAGGGGACGCCCGGGCGGTGGGTCCGGCGCCGCCGCCTCAGCTGCGCCGCGTTCGGCGCTCCCCCTCGTCGCCGGGGCCGCGGCGTGGGCGGCCGGCCTGCGCTCCGCTCCGCTCCGCCCCGCCCCGCCGTGCGGGGGTGTCTGGGCGCCCGGGAGCAGCTCGGCTGCTGCAGTGCCGCGGCGGCGCTGAGGGTGCCCGCGGGAGCTCCTCGGAGGGGCTCGGGGGCGGCGGGAGGGAGGGAGGAGCAGAAGAGGGCGCGGGGTTTCAGGTGCCGGCGGCAGCGGAGGGGCGGCCGCGAACGGGATCATGTCGCTGCAGAGCCCGCCGGCGGCCACGGCCGCCGCAGAGCTGCTCCCCGCACCCGGCGAGGTGCTCCCGCCGGCCGCGGAGCTAAACCAGGGCAGCACCGCGCCCCCGTCAGCCGAGGAGGGCGGCGAGGAGGAGGAAGAAGAGGAAGAAGGGGAGAAGGAAAAGGAGCGAGAGAAATTGCCGCCCATCCCGTCGGCGTCCACCGCGGCTGCCGGGGTAGGTCCCGTCAGCGTCCGGGCAGCCGCCTCCAGGACCAGCCGTGCCGCTCCGTGTTCGTTTGCTGTGTTTGCCGCTTTATTTGGGAAGGGAGAGGGATGGGAGGAAGCATCATGTTCGTTTTCTTGCATGTTCTTTTCCGTTGAAAGGCTTTCATTCAAGTTTCTTAAAAATAACAAGTGCATCTGTAAGCAATGACATAATGAAGCTATAAATTCTCCACCCGCTTATAGTTCTTTAACATTTTACAACGGTCTGCTCCGTCGGGTTAGTCATGACTGAGGGTTTGCAGCACTGGTGAGTGTTCATTAAGGGTTCTCGGGGGTGGAGGGTTTCAGCTGGTTACACTTAATGACAAGAGAGTTAGATGGGAAATAGTTCTGTATTTTTAACTTTCTCTTTAAAAGTCTTTTCCGGTTTTTACTTTGTGTTGAAGCAACGATGACAGAACGTTTTGATGAAATGATGAATGAGTTAACGCGGGTAAAAAAACTGGGAGAAGGGTATTTGCCAGAAAAATTTCAGTTCAGAAGCCTCCTTTGAGATTTTTAATTAAACTGGAGTCGCGATTTTCTTTCTGCTGACCATACAATGTTACAAAACATAAAATTTTCCTGGCATGAGTTGAATATCTTAAGTAGCTCAGCGTTTAAACTTGGGGCAAGTTACTTCAGTCCAACAACAGAGCAAAAACGTTACTAATCCTGTAGTTAAGATTTACACTTATGAGATTTTAGTTCAACAGTTTTGATAAGTATCTGACTTACTAGAAATTAGCATTTTACATAATTTAATGTTAAAAGATTGAGCATATAATATTTATGAATGTCAGGAAATAATTGTAATGTTGAACTAAGTAATCATATGCAAACAGCATATTCCTTGGAGCAATTCTGCCAATTTTATGTTTTGTCTAAACGTTCCAGTCTTCTGAAAGACTTGCAGCTTTGCAAATCTGTCAGAATGTGGAAGAATGTGTTTGTTCTTGTGATTCAAATACCAATTTGGGGGGAGAAGTCTGTAATGGATAAGTGCCCAGGAGTTATTTTTACCTTTAAAAATCTCCAGTCTTTGGATCGCAAATGCCAGTCCCCTAGAATAAAGATACAAGTGCTGGCCTAAAATGTGTCAGGCTTAGCTCAGCTGATGAAAAATGTGTGCACCTGGAGAGCCATGGAGAATCCCAACTGCCTTAAAGAATCAGGAGAACTTCCTTGTAGTGGATGTCCTTCAGGAACCTCCAAACTGCTGCCCCCAGGCATAAGTTCTCTAAGCTGACCTGCTGCAGATGAGCCCAGATCTGGCTGGATGTGACTGCTTGTCAAATGCAGGGCAGGGCATGAATTTACAAAGAGCTGTATATGGGGTCAAACCATGTATGTATGTTGTGGAGAGGGGAGAGAGTTTTGTGGAGAGATGTCAGAGACACTTCCATAGCCCTGGGTTTCTCTGTAACAGAATGCGAGTTCTGATTGAAATACATCGAACAGGGAATGCTGGTATGCTTTTGCAAGATCTTTGAGTTGCTGTAAAGAAGGTATTGGACCCTTGGTCTGCTAAGCCCCGGTTGTGACCAGCTGGCACATCTAATTCCAGGGCTTAGTAAAGTACGTTTTGACATTCATCATATATAGCATGATTTTAATACAAATTCTTGAATTAAAAATTCTAATGGAACAGCTGAAAGTGAGTGTTGCTTAATGCTTGTTTGTTTCTTTTTTATTTCTAAGGAGGGAGCCCCTGGTGGCCTAGTGGTTAGGTTGCAGGACCTTCACTGCTGAGGCCAAGGGTTCGATCCCTGCCAGGGA